>PPNF03000012.1:0-626086 GCA_003708105.3 Middelhovenomyces tepae | reverse complement strand
TCATAACCCTTCATAACCCTTCATAACCCTTCATAACCCTTCATAACCCTTCATAACCCTTCATAACCCTTCATAACCCTTCATAACCCTTCATAACCCTTCATAACCCTTCATAACCCTCCTCCATCCACCTCACCTTCATCCCCATTCTTTTCTTTTATCTTTCTTCACATCACCTTCCTCCATTTTTTACCCTCCTTTCATCTCTCATCCTTCATCTTTCATTCTTCATCTTCAACCTTTAATCCTTCATCCTTCATCCTTCATCTCCCTTCACATCTCATCTCCACCACCTTTCTTCATCCTTCACTTAAATTTCCCTCATCCTTAATTTCCCTTCATTTCCCTTCACCCTTCATCTTTCACCACCTTTTACCCTTCACCCTACACCTCTCATTATCATCTACCTCCACTTCCCTTCACCTTCCACCTTCATCCATTTTTTACATCCTTCATCTTTCATTCTTCATCTTCAACCTTTCATCCCATCACCTTCCATTCATCTTTCATCTCCCCACTTTCAATTCTTTTCAATCCTTTATCTCCCTTCACCATTCATTCTTCACCTTTAATCCTTCATCCTTCATCTCCCTTCACCTTTCATCCTTCATCCTTCATCTCCCTTCACCTTTCATCCTTCATCTCCCTTCACCTTTCATCCTTCATCCTTCATCTCCCTTCACCTTCCATTTTCACAACCTTTCACCCTCCCTTTACTTAAATTTCCCTTCACCTTCCCCTTCCACCTCCACCTTTCACCCTCCCTTCACTTAAATTTCCCTTCACCTACCCCCTCCACCTCCACCTTTCAATCTTTCACTACCACCTTTTTCCTCAAATCTTCACCTTTCATCCTTCATCTCCTTCACTCATCCCCCTTCACCTCCACCTCCATCTCCACCTCTTTTATCTTTCACCACCTTTCTTCATTCTTCATCTTCCCCCTCCACCTCCCTTCATCTTTCACAAAAATTTCCAATCTTCATCCAATCTTCATCTCCCTTCACTTTTCACATCTTCATCCAATCTTCATCTCCCTTCACTTTTCACATCTTCAACCAATCTCCATCCCCCTTCACTTTTCACTTAAATTTCCATCTTCACCATCCCTATTCACTTTTAACATAAATTTCCAATCTCCATCTCCCTTCACTTTTCAACAATAACCTTTCACTTTTCACATATATTTCCACCCACCATCTCCCTTCACTTTTCAACAATAACCCTTCAATTTTCACCTAAATATAAATAATATAAAAAAAAATCTTTATAAACCCTCACATTTCACATAAATTTCCATCTTCACTATCTCCCTTCACCTATAACCCTACACCTATAACCCTACACATTTCAACAAAAAAATAAATTTCCAATCTTCACCAATCTTCACCATCCACCATCTCCCTTCACCTATATAACCCTACACATTTCAACAAAAAAATAAATTTCCAATCTTCACCAATCTTCACCATCCACCATCTCCCTTCACCTATATAACCCTACACATTTCAACAAAAAAATAAATTTCCAATCTTCACCAATCTTCACCATCACCATCTCCCTTCACCTATAACCTTTCACATTTCAACAAAAAAATAATTTTCCATCCACCATCACCATCTCCCTTCACCTAAATAATAAATAAATAAATTTCCAATCTCATCCATCTACCTTCACCTTTATTTATAACCCTACACCTAATAATAAATAAAACAAATTTCCAATCTCCACCATCTCCCTTCACCTAAATAATAAATAAACAATCTCCATCTCCCTTCACTTTTCACATAAATAAACAATCTTCACCATCCACCATCTCCCTTAACCCTTCATCTTTCATCTCCATTCACAACCCTTCCCATTCTTTTCTTTCATCTTTCTTCACATCACCTTCCTCCACCTTTTTCCAACCCTTCAACCTTCATCCTTCATACTCCTTTTCTTTTTCTTCCCCCTCCCCACAACCCTCCCCCTTCTTTTTCTTCTCAACTCCCAAATTCACAACCTTTCCCCCCTTCACTTTCATCTCCATTCATCTATATTCATCACCCTCCACATTTCATCTCCATTCACTTTTCTTTTCTCCAAACTTTTTTTCCCTTCACCTCCACTTTTCATCCCCCACACCTTTTACTCTCCTTTCATCCTTTATCTCCATTCACTTTTTATCTTTCACCCTTCACAACCTTTCAACTCTCCCCCTTCTTTTCTTCCTTCACATTAACTTCCTCCATTTTTTACCCTTCACCCTACACCTCTCATTATCTTTCATCTACCTCCACTTCCCTTCACCTTTCATCCCCTTTCATTTTTCATTCACCTTCATCCCACTTCATCCTTCACCACCTCTCATCTCCCTTCACCTTACCTTCCCCCACCTTACATCCTCATCTTCCTTTACCTTACCCTCCTCTACCTTTCATCTTTCATCTCCCTCCATTCTTCATAACCCTTCACATTTCATTTCCCTTCATTCTTCATAACCCTTCACATTTCATTCCTCTTCATTCTTCATAATCCTTCACATTTCATTCTCCTTCATTCTTCATAATCCTTCACATTTCATAACCCACCTCCACCTCCCTTCACCTAAATTTCCATAACCCTTACCATACCTATCCCAATATTAACCCACCATCTCCCTTCTTTATAACCTTTCACATTTCAACAAAAAAATAAATTTCCAATCTTTACCAATCTTCACCATTATTTATAACCCTTCACTTTTAACATAAATAATAAATAACAAAAATTTCTAATCTTCACCATCTCCCTTCACTTTTAATATAAATAAACAATCTCCATCTCCCTTCACTTTCACCAAAAAATTAAATTTCCATTCCACCATCACCATCTCCCTTCACTTTTACTAATACTTCACCAAATAACATAAATAACATAAATTTCCAATCTTAACCCTTCACTTTCTTTTTCTAAATAACTTAAATAACACAAATAACTTAAATTTCCAATCTTCACCATCTCCCTTCATATTTATTTATAACCCTTCACTTTTAATCCATAAATAACAAAAATTTCCAATCTCCACCATCTCCCTTCACTTTTACTTTTCACCTAAATAAATAAAATAAATTTCCCACCATCACCATAACCCTTCACTTTTACTTTTCACCTAAATAAATTACAATCTTCACCCACCATCACCATCTCCCTTCACCTAAATAATAAATAAACAATCTACATCTCCCTTCACCTAAATAATAAATAAACAATCTACATCTCCCTTCACTTTCACCAAAAAAATAAATTTCCAACATCACCATTTCCCTTCACTATCAACCCTTCACCAAATAACATAAATAACATATCTTAACTCTTTACTTTCTTTTTTAAAATAACATAAATATAAATTTCCAATCTTTACCATCTCCCTTCACCATTATTTATAACCCTTCAATTTTCACCTAAATATAAATAATATAAAAAAAAATCTTTATAACCCTTCACATTTCACCAAAAATATAAATTTCCAATCTTCACCATCTCCCTTCACTTTTAACCCAAATAATAAATAACAAAAATTTCCAATCTTCACCATAACCCTTCACTTTTAACCTTTCACATTTCAACAAAAAAATAATTTCCAATCTTCACCATCACCATCTCCCTTCACCTATAACCATTCACATTTCAACAAAAAAATAATTTCCAATCCACAATCACCATCTCCCTTCACTTCACATAAATTTCTAATCTTCACCATCTCCCTTCACCTTTATTTATAACCCTTTACCTAAATAATAAATAAAAAAAATATTTTCCAATCTTCACCATCCGCCGTTCACCATCTCCCACCCTTCACTTTCCTTTTTTTAAATAACATAAATAACAATCTTCAACGTCCACCGCTCACCATCTCCCTTCACCATTCTTTATATCCCTTCACGTTTCATCACCGTTCATATAACATAAATAACTTAAATTTCCAATCTTAACCGTCCACCGTTCACCGTCTCCCTTCAATTTTAACATAAATAACAAATCTTTACCGTCCACCGTTCACCATCTCCTTTCGTTCATCTCCCTTCACCGTTCCTTATAACCCTTCATTTGACAAAAAAATAAATTTCCAATCTTCACCGTCCACCATCACTCTTCACCGTTAATTATATCCCTTCACCGTAATTTATAATCCTTCACTTTTCATCAATACATAAATTTCCAATCTTCACCACCCACCATCACCCTTCAATTTTCACCAAAAATAAATTTCCAATCTTCACCGCCCACCATCACCCTTCACATTTCATCAAAAATAAATTTCCAATCTTCACCGTCCACCGTTCACCATCTCGCTTCACTTTTAACCTTTCACCAAATAATATAAATAACTTTTCACCAAAACCGCGCTTATCTGTTCCTTCTTATCTTCTCCATTAATTCATTTGCTTGCTTACCCTCCACCTATCCGAATCCTATATCTCCCCTACCCTATCCCGCCCTATCCATTCTGACAACCTCTAAACCTTTCACAACGAACAAGATTCGAATTCTCCTAATACATACATACATACAAAATCTTAACTCTCCATCCTAACTCTCCACACAATCTCGTTTATTTGGTCATTTGCCGGTGTACATGAGGAATCCATCGACTACAAGGCTGCTTCAGGATGGACCATGTTGGGAAATTACTGACTTTAAAGATCGATGTGATTCCCGTATTTTACGTAATCCGCGAAAATTATCGTCTAGGAGGAACCTTAATGAGGAAATGATTTAGAGTGGAAGAACTTGTAATGCCATTCTTGAGCCATCAGGGATGATTCGATCATTAGTTTGAATTGATAAATGTTTTGAAACCTTGTTTTTATTCTATCTTGTTCACTGCTTGAAGGATTGCTACCTACGGTCCATTACGTAATATCAATACTTCCCGTACCCGTATTTTATCATCGGTTCTCATCATACTCAACACGAAACCTTCCACTTCCGACCACAATTGATTCTATTACTGTCAATAACCTACTGTATTCATCAATGACCTTCAAAATACTTCTTATCTTCCAAATATATTAAATCTATTTGCATATGTGCTAAATATATTAACCACATATAGGCTACAAATTTCGGATATTTAGTTTTTTCGCTGACATTCTGGAGTTTGATAAAGGGACTGAAGATGGAGTATGTTCAACGCTAAAGTCTAAGTTAGTGACATAGAACAAGATAGACGCTGTTAGTATAAGAGATCATTTCGTTCTGAGCGCTCAGTATCGCATTTAAGGACCACAGTAATAATCCACTTCGGAAATCCCGCTCAAATGGCAAGAACTACCTTTCAAAAGGGATTGTCATTCAGAATGTCTAACGACCCAGAGATCAAAGAGTTCCTATCTTGTTGCTTCTCATACCTACCTCCAGATAGATGATCTATCGCCAGAGCCACCTCAACAGGGAGTATCATGACCTTAAAGTAGTTGCTGACCACGTTATCCACAAATCCCTGTGGATAAATATAACTGGACGTATCAACCAACATTTTGAATCACCCGGGCTCTTGTTCTACACCTTGCAAGAGGTAAAGGATATAAATTTTGTTGCATAGTCCATCAGTAATTGGATTCTCACTCGGATGAAGCCCTGCATTGACCAAGGACTGATCATTAACTCTTTATCAACTGATACCTGTAATACGATACGAGCTACATGGAAAAATTGAAAACTATTTGTGAGTTTTGCGAGTTTATCAAATCTATTGTCATTCCCTGCGCCTCGCACAGCCTTCAGTCACTGATGAAAGATCTTTCGAGCTTGGCTCCGCTCAGCCCACCGTTTTAAATAGCGCACAAAAAAGTATATATAACAAAAGCTTGCGTTGGTGGATCGGTTATAACTGTTGAGATAAGGACCTGATAAGATAAGAGTTAAGGCGTCCTTATCTCTCTACAGAGTGTTGATTTAGATCTACGTAACGCCTTGACGCCTTAGTGCTGCCTCATTTCTCTATATAATGGGGTCTTATCTCCTGCTAGTTCGTTAATCAAGTTATTCAATTATCATGTCTGCTAAACTTCCCGCTGATCACCTCAAGGTATTCAAACAGATGTAAGGGAAGGCGACAACGATGATGAAAGAAAAGACGATGAACATGAAGAACAACAACAATGACCAAGATGAAAGTGTAGACGACGAAGTCAAACGCAAATCCAAACGAAGACGAAGACGAAGACGAAGACGAAGACGAAGACGAAGACGAAGACGAAGACGAAGACGAAGACGAAGACGAAGACGAAGACGAAGACGAAGACGAAGACGAAGACGAAGACGAAGACGAAGACGAAGACGAAGACGAAGACGAAGCCGATGCTGATGCTGATGCCAAAGCCAAAGCCAAAGCCAAAGCGAAAGCGAAAGCCAAAGCGAAAGCCGAAGAAGAGGAATTCTTTAAAAAGGAAAAAGAGTTGACCCTATCCGAGAGAGATTATTCAGACTCTAACTATGACTACGACTACTTATCTGACTAGATACTATCGATTGCCATCAATTTATAAAAGATTATGTATTATTTAGATGCTATAAGGAATAACGAGAGTCGCTTGATCGTTCATGATACCACTCTGCTCTCATGTCCTGCCTGAAGATTTAAATTGTGTAATTTGTATGCTCTTGACATAAATGGCAATGTCAACGTACAACCCTACACCTATCAAACCTCTATAACACTCAAATGCCCAAACTCCCAGCCCCAAATTTACCCCGATCTCAGTTCCAAATTTACTGCCATAAACGTTTTTTGTTAGGCAAAAATCTTTCATCGTTTTCCCATACTAATTTTTGATTTTCCCCTAACAAATTCTGTCTTTCATTTGTATGTAATCTTTCATTTTCCTCCCAATTTGAAAAAGCCATAGTTCTAGGAAGAAAGGAGTCATTGAGCTAGCTTCGATCATCTGCCCACATTCCACTACACCAGGCTGCACACAACATAACGACACAACATAACGACCGATAGAGTTTTCTATTCTGACAATTTCTAACCATCCCGAAGGACCCCCCCACTTTGAGTCTGCGTCCCGTCACGATTCTCCCAATCTAAGAGCCCTAACCCACCTACCAGCCCAAATTCTATTACGCGCAAAATTCACGTGAATCAAGAAATCCCAACTCCCAGCCCCAAATTTACTGCCAAAAAGTTCCAAATTTACTGCCATAAACCCTTTTTTGTTAGGCAAAAATCTTTCTCCGTTTTCCCATACAAATTTTTGATTTTCCCTAACAAATGGAAGATAAAATTTGTTAGCAATTTAGTTGAAATCTTTCATTTTGCTCCCAACAAGAAAAGGCCTGGTGTACTGATTTAGTGCTTTTCAGATTTAGGGCCTTTCAGATTTAGTACCTTTCAGATTTAGGGCCTTTCAGATTTAGTACCTTTCAGATTTAGGGCCTTTCAGATTTAGTGCCTTTCAGATTTAGTGCCTTTCATATTTAGTGCCTTTGAGATTTAGGGCCTTTCAGATTTAGTGCCTTTCAGTCGGTCTGTTTGAGTCGGTCTGTTTTAGCACATTTCAGATATGGTACATTTCAGATTTAGTGCCTTTCAGATTTAGTGCCTTTCAGATTTAGTGCCTTTCAGATATAGTACCTTTCAGTCGGTCTGTTTAAGATCGATTTTTAAAATGGTTTTTTTCAGATTGGGCCTATCTTGGATCGGTTTGTTTGAAATCATTTGTTCAGCACTGAAATTTTGGTTGATAGTTTAGTAGAGTAGTTTGTGTTGTTTACTAAATTTTATTATTTCAATTGTATTATTCAAGTTCAAGTTCATGTTAAAGCTATTAGCCGGAGCTAATTATCAATGGCATTCAATTCAGACTGTTTTTTATTTCATAGCTAAAATCACCAAGTATCAAATTGTACCAAAACAAAAATGCGAAAAGTGACGTGAAGTTAAATACATCATATTTTTTCCAATAAAGATCAGTTTTCCAGAAAATGGAACCCAATCAGGGAATTATGCTGTTGATCTATGCCAAGTAAATATTAGAGATCAGTGAACATCAGAGACCAGGTTGCTGTATTATAAAAATACGTTGTTGTGGTATCATGAGAAATATACGATATCAAAATTGATGTCACATTTCTGATGGAATTAAAATAACCGGTTAATAATCGCCTAAGTAATATATTCGAAAGTTTTGATTGGCTGGAAAGACTTCCTAATTCGTTCAAAGTCTCGGTGGATAGCAAGTTTCGCGTATGAAGCGCGTAACATAATTAAGAATAACCCATCCGAAATAGCACAATCCCAAGTTTACCTGGACATCCGCTTCCCTCCAAGCTGATTTTGGAATACCCATCCGGACTTTTAGACCGAAACCTCATCTTACGCCTGTACTAACACTATGAGGTATTATTCTACGTGTCGAGATATTTTCTCAGTGAAGTATATACAGTTGTGTTATCAAGATTTGGACTTACTATCTTCAATCTATCATATATTCATAACTCATATAACTATTACTGTTATAAGTACTGTAGTTAGTGTGAGTGGTGAGTAGATAGATCGTAAGACAAATACATGTATTATCTGTCGACTATAAATCTACAATAGATAGTCGGCGAGGGTAACACCTGTAGGCAGGGCTATTGCAAGTCTAAAGTTCGCCATGCCCTTTCTTATCAATTCAAGACCCAAGCGCTTGGGTCATTTTCTTGAGTTCAACCCGTCAATGTGGAAGATCGGGTTATATAATGTATTGAATTGATAAGCTATATTGTCTTAAGTTAACATGCTAGATATCCCAAGTCAAACTTTTTATCTGAAATGGCAGTCACTCTTGCTCCCGAGAACCCTAATTACTAGTAGCCCTAATAACATATGGTTCATTCTAACAGTTTACAACATGAGCAAAAACCACTAAAATCGTGCCGTATTGTGATAATCCTCGCCAGTATGTGCCGCCCTCCGGTCAGAGTTTTACGACCATGCGGACACTCATGGACTCTTGCAAGTACAAGAATGAGATCCGTATGGATCTATTCAATTCCACTCTCCACTCTATCTGGACCAATGTTATCAGAGCATCCTGATGGGTATTCCAACATCAGCCTGGAGGGAAGCGGATGGCCAGGTGGAGGGGGCCCTCCTATGTCCCAAAATAGATAGATGATCTTATAGATCATCAGCATTTTCTATTGTAAACACTCCCAATGCGGGGAAAAGACGTTCGGAGTCGTGGCCGCGCTAAGATCCTCTAATCTGGCAAAATCATCGTCAATGCTATGGGCTACTTCAACCATGCAATTCATTCTGAAACTATTTAGAAGAATTTTGGACCCGTCTTATCAATGCAACAGTTATCTACGTCTGCAAGGAACGAAAAGGAGCCATTTCCACCAATATACCTCAATTTTCGTGACGATAGTAGAAAGGTCTCATCACATTCGACTCGTCTTTGCAATTTTCTGGGCCCCAATGAACTTAAATAAGTACATATATCCAGCAGGGCTTATCCAGTCCACGATTGCCGAAAGCCCTAAGGCATAAAACTCGTTTACACTCTTAGGGGGTTGATCCCGCCAGTCTAATTTATCACCTGTGGAGCGCTTCACGATCAATACATGCGGAAGCGTCGAAGATGCTAGTTGCTTTTGAGCAGATAATTTTACAATCATAGGTCACTTCTAGTGTGGATATCAACAGTGAATGTAATGTGTAGGTGTATTTATTGTGTAGGTTTATTTATTGTGCAAGTTCATTTGGAACAAGAATATTTGAAAATACTATAGGATAGCTAAGATATTGGCGGGAGAAGCAACACCTCCTTCCACATGCAGCGGATTACTAGACAGAAAAAATGACCAGCGACCAAGTCGCTCACATTGTTTGGACAATTCTTCCAAGTCAAACAACTCCCCAATTGGCATTCCCCATCCTGCTAACATGACTTCGTGTAATGAAGCTCCCCAATCTCTTGTTGCTGGCGCTGATTCATAACCATTGGTATCACCAGCTACGGCAGAAAACCCCATATTCCAATGCCATTCTGCCATTTCTTCGGACCCTTCAACGCCAATAAAGCATCGATTTGCATCTCCTCCTAGGGCAATTTGCTCTTCCTCGGTCAATTTGTTGAATTCTTCCATCCATCCTGATCGAACTAGAAGAATATCTCCTCTTTGGAAAGTGACATTTTGCTTTTCGGCCACTTCAAGAAGATCTTTCAAGGGAATTGGGTAAGTCGAAAAGGATGTATATTCAATACCTTTCTCTAAAGCGTAGCTTCTCCAATCGAGGAGAACGCCCCTACCCACTATTCCTTTTTTGGCGTAGTTTTGAACTCCAATTTTTGTGTTTGATGGCTTTGTATCCGTTCCATAGATGTCATCATTGCTCACTCCATTATAATACAATCCTGAGTCCAAATATTTTGCATGTCGAAGCCCGTCCCATTGACTAGAACTTTGGGTATTTATAAAGATCTAATAATGTTAGAGCATATGATTGCATACAATTGCTCTTACCTCATCGTCGTTAGCATAACCTTTGTCAATGATATTATGTATAATGGGCCTTCTAGCAGGATTCATTGGCTTTTTAGGTTTGTTCAACGGTAGACTACGTTAGAGTTCTTTTTCTTTAAGTTCCTGATTGGTTACGAGTTGCTACTCACTCCAATGATATAACCAACCCCTCTTTGACCTCCTTCATGGCTTCTTTCACCGATTCTGGAGTTATCAAATTGAGTGTTCCAAGTTCATCTTCAGCACCCCACAATCCCCATGCCGATTTTAAAGGGTCACCCTTTTTCAGAGGCAAGTCTTGGAATGCTGGCCAAGTCATTTTTACTGAATAAATCAGAATTTAGACGACAGGGCTGGACCGATCATATTTATAGTCAATATACTTGCTGTGGTCCCGGATTGGGAGTTTTTCACCCCCTAATCGCTCAAATCTCGGCGTTATCGGCCAAAATAAACAATTATCGGAATCCGATAGATAAGCCAGACTGTTCATTCAACTCTAAGAAACAGTTGCTTGGAATGCACATCCTGAGATTTATCTGCAAATGAATGTCATTTTCAAACCCCAATACTAAGCGAACGCGTGGTTAAAGATGAGGTTCGAAATGTTTACTGTTGGCAATTTGTCACTGGTAATTACCCCTCTCTTTGTTTGGAGCGAAGAGAGACAGATATTTATCGCAGCAATGATGTTGCTCTTAGCAGTTGTTCACTCCCATGAACAATCGCCTCTCCAAGAGTGTTGCCTCTAATTTATGGCATTTATGCTCTACAAATAAATATCTCCTGATGCAAGTCCAGGATTCTTCAACCTCCTATTTTCTTTTTGTGGATATCTCCACAAAGAGGGGTAGCGGCTTTGAAAGTCCGGTTTCGAGAGCGAGAACCGGAGAAAAGTTCTGAAAATTCAACAATTTGCATCTACTTTAAATTAACTCAAATTTATGTTGTTTTTAAAAAAACCTTAAAATACCTTGCAATTCCATAAATTGTATTATTTTTTAACAGGACAGAGTGTCAGTTGTCTCAGCAGTGTTACTAACAGCAGTTTAGCTGTCTGAACCCTCCGTTCTCTCTCCTGAAATACAAAAGGGCTAGTCTAGGCCCTGATTGAACCCTGTTCCAGGAAAGTCTTGGCCTACGAACCGGATCATCTGTAGTCCAGACTTGCAAGATCATGGTGCGACTAATAACCACATAACGCAAACATCCCACATTTTGGACTCAACTCCAAGATGACAAGCAATAGCAGTTACAAACGTCTAAAAGTAAAAATCTACCAGATTAATTATCTAACTCCTAATAATTGTTTTAATTATTTTTTTCGCCGCTCGAGACAATTAAATGATCATCCTGAAGTTAAAACTCCAGCTCAGAAAAGTTGAAATCATCAGCCAATTTCAAATAATCAGTAAACTCGAGAAATGTTCCAATGAAAGAACAAAAGTAAATATCGGCTCGAATTAAACAGGGCACATAGTTCTTGGACATGTTTTCAAGTTCCTCGAGGCGTTTCCGCTCGGAAACTCGTTTGAACTTTGGATCTAAACCACAAGATGCGTTATTATTTAGGCATCTGTGGCATCCCCGGGAAAGTTCGCAATCGCATTACATTTGATTTTCAACTGCCTACAAACAATGCAGACTTTCGGGTTCATTGTAGAATAGCTACCCTCAACTAGAGCTTATATCGCATGACTTTTAGGATTGAGTGTCGATCTATCACTTGGCTAAAGGATCGTAATCGTCGAGGTGCAGCAGAAAAAAAGCCTTTGAAGTTTTCGGTAAGTGAACGCCCGTAAATAAAGAGGGGCAGCAAAAAATGGCCTTTGAAGTTTTCGGCAAGTGATAACCCGTAAATGTCTTTTCGGAAAATGCCCGAAAATAAAGAGGGGCAGCCAAAAAAACGCTTTGATGTTTTCGGTAAATGCCCGAAAATTAGGAGGAGCAGCAGAAAAAGCCTTTGAAGTTTTCGGTAAATGATCGCCCGAAAAAAAAGCCGTTGAAGTTTTCGGTAAATAAACGCCCGTAAATAAAGAGGGCAGCAAAAAAAAGGCCTCTAAAGTTTTCGGCAAGTGAACACCCGTAAATAAGGCGGGGTATCGGAAAAAAGGGCACACGGGAATCACCCTGCATACGTTTCATTCTGTCCCAATACAGTATACTTTCTTGTAAACGCTCCTTAAAAAGTGGGGAAACAACAGTTTTTAGAGTAAATTTTCTTTTTAAGCTTTATACTATATTAGTAACTCAATTCGGGTCCAATTCGGGATAATCTGCGGGGTCTCTGGCGGGGAAAAAGAAGAAATGAATAAAGCGCTATGTTGATGACTATAAGTATCATCCATAAGGCTGCCAACTACCCTTCTCTTTCTGTATTCAGTAACAAAATGGGGGAGGAATTACAACTTGAAGTGACTCTTCCTCATGATTTGAAGCAAGAAATTCATTACTTGGAGACGGAGAAAGATGAAGATGTGCAGGTACATCTCTCCACCCTTCATTCTCAGTTCACTCCCGAAGAAGAGAAGAAATATGTTCGCAAGATTGATTTCGCTCTTATTCCTCTAATGATTGGTACTTACTTGCTCAACTTTTATGATAAGGGAGTCATGGGTCATGCTGCGCTTTTTGGTTTGAATTCTGATCTTGGCCTGACAGTTGTGATTGGAAAAAACAGTCTGGGTCAACCGATTACTAACAATACTAAATATTCCAATGCGATTATGATGTTCTACATTGGATACATTGTGGGTGCTTATCCCATGTCATATATGTGTCAAAGATTTCCAACCGCCAAAGTTGTCGCCTGTGCTTCCTTTTGCTGGGGTGTTGTTATTATCACTACTCCCGCTGTCTCCAGTTATGCTGGAATTATGGTCAACAGAACTATTCTTGGAATGTTTGAATCCGCTATCGCTCCGGCATTCAGCGTCTACACCACATTTTGGTGGACTAGAGAAGAACAATCCACTCGAGCAGCTTTCTGGCTTTGTTGTACAGGATTAGGTCAAATGCTAAGCCCCTTGATTGATTACGGAATTGGAAGTATTGATGGTAAACTTCACGGTTGGCAAAACATCTACTTGTTCTGCGGTGTTGTTTCTGTGCTTTGGTCCGTTGTAATTTTCTTTCTTTTGCCGGATGATCCTATGACTTGTAAATGGATTTCTGAAAAGGAGAAGGTCATTGCTCTCTATCGGTTGGAACAGAACAAGGCTGGAACGGTTAAAAGAAGGATTAACAAGGATCAGATCAAGGAGGGTTTCAGGTCTCATACCACCTACTCATGTTCCTTCATTGCTATGGCCTCTAACGTCACAGGTTGTGTTCTTACTGGATTCAGTGGCCTGGTAGTAAAAGGGTTTGGTTTTGATACATTTATTTCTCTTGTTCTGCTCATTCCGATCGGATTTATATATACTTGTGGGTTCCTGGTATCTGGTTTTGTTATCAGAAGGTTTGAAGGTACTCGTTATTATATTTGTATATTTGGTTGTCTCATGGCAATGGTAGGAACTTTGATCTGCTGGAAAGGCCCTAGTGATAATAAGGGAGTGATGTATTTTGGTCTGTTATTACTTGCATTTCAAAGCTGTGCTACTTTTATTGCCTTCTATATGCCCGGTCTCAATGTTGGAGGTCATTCGAAGAAAGCAACAGTCTCAGCTTCAACGTTTATTTCAATGGCTGTTGGTAACATTGCTGGAGCCCTTATTTTTGCCAGTACTCCTGGACCAGCATATACTGGTGGATTTATTGGGTGTTTTGTTACTCTTTTAGCAAGTGCAGTCATGGGTGGTGTTTCAAGAGTTTGGCTTAAACGTGTCAATTTGAACAGAGACAAGAAGTATGGTCCTCCGGGCATTCATCACATTGCAGAAGAGGATTTAACCGATCAGCAAAATCACGATTTCAGGTATTATTTGTAAGGATCTTTTTATGCAGTGCAATAATAGTCATCTATAGATTGAAATAAAGTAACGAACAGTCGAATTTTAGTTAAAGCGAATCGCACGACTCTAAAAGCGCTCGTAACATTAACCCATTGTAAAAGATTTATCCTAAATTTCAAAAGTTTCTATCAACTAAACTCTACATCAAGAGCTACACAACTCCGCCGCGGAATCGGAATCGGAATCGAAACTAATGTCGCTACAAGATCTGCCCGAAGGCGATTTAGGATGGAAGGGTAACTGTCGAACATACCTTGATAGAGATAAGTCAAAGTGCTAGAGAGTCTTTGAAAATATAAATTCCGGTAACACTAGCAGAGTGTGAACGATGATGATTCACTGTACGAAAGGTTAGTACTAGGGAACATGCCCAACAACAATTGTATAAGTCAGTCTTTATCCAGCTCCACCAATGGGCCATCAAACTCTTTTGGTAGTTCCGCTAAAAGTTCATCTAGCATTTTGCACTTATCCCCAACTCTATCTCCCAGCACATGTGTGAGATCACCGAGACTACCTACCACCTTAACAATAACTGATTCTACAGGTATTACTGGTTCCAACAGTTGCGCAACCACTAGTATCAGCGGCTATGATTCCATGGCCAAAATAGAACGTGAAATTTTGGCTAGCGTAATTTTTTGAAATTTTCCCTGCTATTAGCTCTGCAGACCATTGCTTAAACAAGGGTTCACAAATTAGCTATCTACAATAAGCATATGAAATCATCGACAATTAACAAGCATGGAACGGAAAGAAACCTTTAACAACTGTGACTGTATGCTATCTTTAAAGTTTTATATCGTGACAATTTTAGCACTGTTGCGATTGTTTAATTTATTAATTTTATAACTGACAGCATCAGTCGGGATTTTGTAAAAAAAAGACGTGTATTTTTTATGTGCAAAGACATCTTGAAAAAAACGACCCCTCTTTTAATTCTACGTTCAACTTTGAACAAAAATTTATTTGATCAATTAATAATAATTCAGTTCAACCTGGTGTTAATTAGAAAATCAAAGAAATAGCTACCCTCAGAGCGTTACTTGACTAGGTTATTTTCAATTTTCAGAGAATGAATCAGAAGAATTTCACTCTTGAAAGCTTTATCTCAAAGCCATTTTCTTGCAGTAGATTAACAAAAACTCTTGATGAACCTCAAGGAAGTGATCATTTTTAATTTTTATCGTCTTTATAAATGTGGTTGTGCTTAATATTATAATGTTCTAGATGCTCAACTCGTGACATGTACACAGTACTAAGCATAAGACATCCCAACGTTATAAGAATGATGTGACGGTACCAAATTCAATTTTCTAAATTGATATACTCTCCATTACATCAACCAAGGCCAAAATATCCTACATTGACCCCTTTCTTAGTGAATTTGTTCAGAATTAGCAGAACAGGCAGTGATAAAAAGGGCATAAGTGTAAAAACCATGGAATCGTGCTATAATATTCAAGAAATAGTACAGTGTTTACTGTAACGAAGACATTATCACATGCTTCGAATAGAACTAATTGGGTAATATAATTGATTCCAAAAGAGATCTATCAAATTTCACAAAAAGCAAATCTTGCCCTTTTTTTAGTTCAAGAATAATCGATAATCAACCAATTTAAGAGCTAAATTCTCCCGACTTTTTTTAAATTGATCACGCTTTGATTTTATAAGCAATTGTTATTTTTTCTAGTTTAATTAATGCCGTTAGAAATATTTACAGCCCTTAAAGTAGATTTGTGTGCCCAGGAACGAGCTTGAACTTTATTACATAATTCTTTCTAGATTCAGCCCTTCTAAAAGCAATTCCTGTCAAATTTACCTAATAGAAAAAGCAATTTGGGTAAATTATTATGTAACTAGTCCCCAGAAAGTGCAGACCACAAAAATCGCAGGCTTTCTCCAGATTTATTACTTAATATCGTAACCAGTAAACAGGACTCGACCGCATGACCTTTACCAATTGGTCCTATGGTACTGTAATGTTCAATTGAGAGTAGAAACCTCAGTCTGGCACCAATTTCTTCTATAAAGAGGGCGGTTCCCACATTTTTTTCGAAATTATCTTAACTTGTTAACTTACACTTGACGAGTTTGCTACTTTACTGCTATTGCTTCTGAATCGCTATCGCACTTTGCTATCACGCTTTTCACAGCCTACTACCAGTCTACCACTGCTATAATGGAGTTTGAAACACTTTCATTCAAGCAAATGCTCATCGTCCTCCTTCTCATCGTCACTATTGGCTCTGATAACATTTCAGTTGCAAACAATCTTGTACGAATCTGCCTTGGTATTTATCTCCTTAAAAGCTTCTGCCACTCTTTCAATGCGCAGTCAAACCAGGAATCTCTCATGGCACCAGAGGAGAAACTCTACTACTCTACCAACGGGCAGGCCAACATGGCATCATTCACCGAGACTGAGGACAAACACAACTACTCTTCCAATGGGCAGGACAACCAGGAACCACTTCTGGAGCCCAAGCAGAAGCACTACTACTACTATACGTCCAACGACGTGGAGCTTATCTCGGCTAAACCATCTGAGAAAACAATGCAATTCCACTGCGCGCTCCTCCAAATTCAATTCGAGTTGCTTCAAATACAGTGCCCGGAACTTTGCCAATCTCTCTCTGACTCTGAGGATGAATCTGACTTTGAAAGTCTCTTTGACGACGACGACACTTGGGACTCTCCTGTGACCAGTGGAAGTACCTCTCCTCTCAAGTCTGTGAGCGAGGACTTTGCACTGCAAAATAAGGAATCTAAAGTCCCAAGCTCTCCAGTGACCAATGGAAGGGACTCTCCTGTGACCAGTGACTGCACCTCCACTCTCAACTCTGCGAGCGAGGGCTTTCAACTGCGAAACAAGGATTCTGAAGTCTCTTCTATCACGGAAAATGTCTCCTGGCATCTGGTTCTATACAACCCAGTCATGGAAAATGTCTCGTCACAACTGGTTCTTTACAACCCGGTCATTGAGGAGGAAGCTCCCTTAACCATCATGAAAAGGGGCTCCGCAAGTTCTACTATCGGCACTCACCGCGTCTTCTCTGATGACACTCAAAGCATGGACTTTCCTACTCTCGACGCGTATCTCCGTCGCAAATATTCCAAAACTGGATGGCTTTTCAGCGGAGAAGGCAACTGGATGCTTGTACCTTATCAACCTACTACTGAAGTGACGCCAGCCGAGATTGCTCCCTCAACGGCTCCTGTCACTGTCATATGGGACTCAAATCCCAAGGTAAACAAGTCCAGGCCTCGTAAACCAAAGTCAAAGGGAATCACAACGGTCTTTACTTGCAAGTTCAAAGACCTACTCAGGGCTCGGAAATCAATGACAAGGACTGCAAAGGCTGCTTCTTCCAAGTTTATTTCCAAGGACTCAAAGGTGGCCGAGCAACATTCTCATGCTCAAGTCAACGGCCCCACAGCAGTCCCACATCCTTGCACTTTCGAGCTATCTGACCATACCAAGATGCAGGGATATCCTCTACCTGGCCTCAGTGCCTGCGATCGGAACAAGTTGCCTAACAGAACTGCCTATGTCAAAGTCCAGGATTACAAAAACATTTTTGACACCCTCTGCACTAGGAATCTACCTTTTTACCGAATGCAAGAAGGCTGGTGTGATGCATGCGAAGAATGGTTTGGCCTGGACAATGGCATGTATGCAAGACACATGAACAACTTGCATGGAATCTGTCCTATCACAAAGGAACCAATTCCTACTCCAGCCAAGCTCCGAGGAGAAAAGCATTCTGAATTCGAAGGACACTGCTATCACTGTAACAACTGGATTCTTCTACACGAAGATGACCAGAAACCTTGGGAAAATTGGCACGCTCACAACTACAACCGACAACTAACTGGATCTTGCCAACTTCACCAACCTCAGGAGGAGGAAACTACTAACGAACACTACATTACTGGAGCATAAAGGAATACTGGGTTACAGGACTAACGGAAGTCTTAAACCTAAGAGACAACTTAATCGCAAACGATGAGTTAAAGGGACCATCACCACAAAAGACCAAAAAAAGAATAAAATCACAAAATCACAAAAACACCCTGGACCATTCTCATCATTAATAAACTATTTATTCTATTCTTTACTGTAGACCTCTTAAAATCCAAAGTATTGTAGCAGGCCATAAATATTATGAGGCTGGAATTCTGAAATCATCTTGCCCTCAACCTCTGGAAATATTTTCTCAAGCTTTTAAAAGCTTGTTCGTTTTGCTATCGAATTTCCATTTTAAATATGAAGCCTATAGTTTATTCACTATTTGGCTAACAGCTAGGTCGCAGCGATGGCTCCAGGAATCCCGTCTGCAGTTATAGCAACGATATTGGATGATGTGGATCCATACTTTGCCTCAGCAATTGCCACCTCTGCCCTATCTAAATCGTACACAAAATATGCAACTCTAAGGAATGGATCACCCAGAATAGTCAACCCTATATTCGAAATTGGCAGCTGTCCGTATCGGTCTCCGTTAGGATCGTATCTTGGAAGTCCTGCAACAGAGTAGGGAATCACTGCTTACTCCAGCGGTACTTTGACAATCAAGTTATTGGCACACTTGAAATTAATGAACGACGTGGTATCCGATACAATATCTTTAAGCGGCTTGATGTAATCTCCGTATACATTTTCGAATCCAAACTCATTAGCAATTACATCACCAATTTCTTGTGAAAGGCTCAGAGAAAATGATCCTGAATCCAATATAATCGGAATTGACGTCGAATTTAAAATGGTGGTCGTTCCGTTAGTAGTTCCGCCAATTTCTAAAACATTGACAAAAAATCCACGCGGAGAACTTGTAGGATTCATATAATAATCGATATTAAGCAGTGGAAGAGTAACAAGAGGTCCCGAGTACTTTTCAGTGTCGACACCTCCAAACAGAATAGAACCAGTGGGTGTATTAACATCGTCTAAGAAGAGGGAGTAAGCGTTACTTTCGATGTATCCATCGCTTTTAAGCCTGGCCGGAAAGTTAAGAATTGATGGCTGATTCTCCTTCACAACCCTATTTTCATTGTTAACAAAGCCCAATCCAACAATATTGGGAACCATACCTCAATTAACGTCTACAAATTCAAAATTAGGAAGATTAACTGATCCATTTCCAATTGACAAAACATCTTTGACGAGAGCGCCCACAGCCATTCCAGAAGCGTAAGAATATACAGATTGGTTTAAACTAATTATTTCGGATGTTGAAGAAATATTAGGATTGTAAAAGGTGTTGACGTCAGGGGAGTGTGCACTATTATTCAAATCGAATATAAGAGTGTCGCTTGAGCCGGTATCGATTACAGCTTCAATTTTTTGAGGTGGTGTGCCAATTTCTATCTCAATGGTGTAAAAGGTCAGACTATTTACGACGTTTACAGGATCGAGATAGGCTGATCTTCTTTTTAATTGAGAAGCCCCGGTAAATGATTTTTTTTGAACAGGAAAGGCAACAACTCCAGGAACATTTTTTTCAAAGCTTGGAACTGCTGCTACTAGGCCAACGGCAAAGAACACAAGGCTAGATCCGAGACTCAATTTCATAATTCTGAGGTCAATGAACAATAAAAGGCCATTTCGGAATTATTGCGGCTTTTAAATGTCCAACAATAAATTTGGCACGGCACCAACGTTAAAGTTTATTAAATACTACAATTATTAGAGTTATTCAACCCGACTCACTCTTCTTAAATTGTCTGGGAGGTTACATTTCTGAAAGCTCTATTGTGCAATAGTAAAGTTTATAATTGCAATGGTTTGGCATATTCCTTTACAAGCAGCTCTTAGTCTGGAGTGTAAATTTCCCCAGATCCGTGATGATTTATCAGTCCTGGGATATTTTAGAGGATGTCCCATATTTTGAACATTATTCTGTCATTATAATAATCGGTGCTATACAATAAATGTGTCAAATATATTTATAACCCACAGAACTCACACTAGGAGAATATATACCTTTAGATAACATTTAGCAAATGAAAGGTGATTATATCCGTTAAGCTCAAGAAATATGCGCGCCGTGTCAATCCTTTTAAAGGCGTTCATGCTTAATTAATAGTCAAAGCTGGCAATGTAGTGTCTCATTAAAACAAGATTCGCGACTACCTACAAAGTTTGCAGCTAAACGGCTATTCAAATGTCATATGCATCAGAACTTTATTGAGCTATGCGGTCAACATTCAGATAAACTTTACCCACCATCCACAGACGCACTGAGAGATTGGGAGATTGGAATATTTGAGATCCAAAGTTCAATCGAAATAAAATGAGATCTCTAAATCTTCTACGCTTGTTATCTTCCAAGTGTATTTCCAAAATAACTATGGCTCAGATAAAAGTTAAGATGAAGTTACAATTCAGCTATGAGTGAAATCAAAGATAAAGAGAGATAAAAGAATGAAAACAAAAATAAAAAAGGGCTCTCAGTAATACTCAGTACAACAAATACAAACAACAAAAAAAGTGAAAAAACACAAGTCGATCATTTACCCTACTGGAACGGGCACGTTTCGTAAAATGGACATAATCTGGCTATTCTTTCTACTTCAAAAAAAAATAAATTCAGTCCAATGAAGTTAAGATCATATTGAGAATTCAATACTAAGCGCACTTTTATCGACAGTTAGATTTCTACATCTTTGAAGATCTAGAGAAGGTCGTACAGCATTTAACTGTTAGTGGCATTTCAGTCGACCAAAATTAAGTATGACAAAGTGAAATGAGATCCCTCACCGTAGAATAGTGCTATTGTTTAGACACTGCTCTTCATTCGGCAACTGTGGACGATTCACAATGGACGGACTGCCTAATATGCATTAATCATATATAGCAGACTTCACTCGATATTCACCAGATTAGGGCTGACGACAATTCTGTCGCAACAGTATCATCTCTCTATTGTTTATAGTTTGAAGCCCTACTCCAACATAAAGAGCTAGAATTTGGAATATCTTTACTTCATACAACATTTAAGTTATCTGCAAGCTCCTGTCAACAGTCTTGGCTTTTCTCACTTGGGATCAATCAAAGGTTGCTTTTTCTGGGCAGCCTCACTGTCTTGACAACCAAAAAGTTTACGTGACTAAAGTTTAGTCACTAAACTGTCGTCAGTCTCGGACTGAAATTGTTAACATAGCTAAAGACTAGAAAACCTTGGTTTCGTTTTCGCTTGTGATCCATTATATTCAATCAATATTATATATAGGCCATTATATTGAAGTATTAAGTTGAGGCATTCTAATTCCTATTGTTTAATTCTAGATGCTCCGCTATTGTTCTTTGGCTCAAAACTTGGGCATATTTCTTTTTGAGAAATTTGGTCAGCAGAAAGTTTACATATCTTAATTCCGACACAATCTGGCCCCCCAGGAAAAGACTAGTGGCGATCGATCAATTCCTGTGTGTTTAAAAGCGGTAAGTGCGAAATGTTCTGTGCCAAATTAGATCCGATTTACATTGTTCAATTCCAGATATATTGACACCACCTCTAAAACGGCTGTTCTATTATATATGGAATAACAAAAGGGTTTGTCAGTAAAAATTCTACATTGGATATAGCCGGGGCTACGGATTAAATCTTATATTGGAAGATCTTTTATCGGATTAATCTTTATGCACGCCGCTTCAATTCTCTTTGGACATTTTCTTATCTAAAACATCGGATAAGTGACAATGAAAACTCATTTTTACGAGATAGTTAATTCCTTTTAAGGATATCTGTTACGCAGCCAGCTCAAGCTTTTGTCTCATATGTGGCTTGGATCTGCAGATCGGATCTAAACGTGGCCAATCAACCTTTCCCAATCAGTACAATTCAATTGGTCGAGCCTGGCAATCCGGATTTCTTAATTACTTTAGGCAATGTTTGTGCAGATATTTCGAATTCTGACCAGTCCGAGGACTATTTCCACATTCCCGGCACTTACAAAGATCCCTGAGGCATAAAAATTGATTATCGTAAAATTTGTCCTCCTCGATCTCCTAAATTTCAATTTTGCAAAGACTTTTTTTTGATTTAAACACCATTCAGTCGATAATATTGTTAGTGAGTATTGTAATGGCTACATGATAGACCCTTATTAATAGAAGATTATCCACCATTCGATGCTTTTGTTTTGGCTTTTGCTGCTTGCAAGAGCAACTTTGATCCTCGGCGTGACCTCGGTGTATTCCGATCCTATTCCACCTCCATTGCCAAACCCCTCGTGCTATTTTCAATTCGTAGCTACTCCTTGCGTAGCAACGACATACGCTCCTCGCTCAGTCCCTCAAGCAACTGCTCCTGGTGTTATAGTCGGATTCGATGTAGGGGAAACTGCTGGGTCGAATGCTCAAGTTTGGCAGCTAACTTACAACGTGCAGATCATGGATTATTTGAACCTAGGGGAAGGTGTCGTCACAAATATATACGTGACACAAGGCAACCAAAATTCTCTGGGTGCAAACGTGCAAATACCTATCCTTACGAACGGTGCCTTCGTTAGTAGCATCTGGGAAGGAACGAATGTTTTTAACTTTGACGTGACTGTGTTACCCCCCACGTATATTTCGGGAGATCTTACATGTGCACAGCCGTTCTCTATTCACTACGATTTCATAGAAGGAACATCTGGAGTCAGCACTTACTCTTCATACGACTATATTACTAACTGTAATGCGGGAGTATTTGTTAACCCGCCTTGCTGGGACACCAATCCCGTTTGTCCAGCTGTATCTACCAGCAGCTCAACAAGCTCCTCATCTTCCAGTTCTTCCTCAAGCGTCAGCTCAACGTCAACTACCTCTTCTTCTAGTTCTTCCAGTTCCAGCTCTTCATCTACCAGTAGCTCTGCATCTACCACCTCGTCTTCCAGTTCGTCGTCTAGCACAAGCACTTCATCCGGCTCTTCTTCTACCAGCAGCTCTGCCTCTACCACCTCGTCTTCTAGTTCATCGCCTAGTTCCAGCTCTTCATCTACCTCTTCTTCGACCAGTGGCTCTACATCAACTACCTTGTCTTCTGATTCTTCTACGTCTAGCTCTTCTTCAAGCTCTTCTTCGACCAGCAGCTCCGCATCCACCACCTCGTCTTCTAGCACCGGCTCATCAGCTACCTCGTCTTCCAGCTCGTCGTCTAGCACCGACCCTACTTCTGCCTCTTCTTCTAGTTCTTCCAACACCAGCTCTACATCTACTCTGTCCTCTAGCACCACTTCGTCTTCTAGTTCATCTTCTGCCTCGCCCAGCTCTACAAGCAGTGCTCCTTCTGGGACCGCCTTAATCTCTGTTGTGTCACAAGGGGTATCTTCTTTCACAAATTCCACCTTTTTTGAGACTACGACAAAGACTATCCCTACAACCTATACAATATCAGTTTGCGTTCCAACACTTGTTGTTACCAAAGGGACCACTGTGTTGTCCACAAAGACGCAGTACATTACCACTTGTCCTTCTGTTTCCGAGAAGCCGACCTTCACTATCACCGTTACCAAGCCTTCAGAGATTGTTGTCGGTGGCAGGACTTCTTACACTTCAGTCGTGGAGACAATAACTACTTGTCCGATTGTCACACCATCTTTAGCTTTGACCTACACGGTTTCTTCTTCTCCAGTCCCGGCCCCTCCGGTTACAATTTCAGTTTTCCCGGTCCCTTCGTCAGCATCGCTAGTCCCTCCTGTTACAGCTACCTCAACACCAGTTCCGCCCGCTTCTAACCTCCCTAAACAATCGGGTTCTACATCAGTGCCAGCTTCGCCAGCTTCTACTTCGTCTAAACAAACCGGTTCTCCAGCGACTACAGTACCAACAGTCGGTGGATCTTCTAAGTTAACCTCAGTATTTGTGGAATTGTTGTTGTCTTTATTCACTCTGTTTACACTGTTGTAAACAGTTATACTTATTAACCAAGTCAGATAAGTTCTGAAATCAAACCAGTCGCTCTCGTTGAAAAAATAACCTCTGCAATTGATTTCTTCTATCAGTTTTCAAACTCACTCTTCGTTTCCTGGTTGGAAATTCTTCTAATAGCTCCAGTTGAGGTATCTTGGCCTCTTTTTGTTTTTAACGTTAATGAAAAATAATGATCGAACAATATCCGTAATTAATTTAGAGCGCTAAGATAATTTCTCTAAAGCGGGTATTTAGAGAATCTTTTAAGGAGCAGCAGCTAAAGTTTAGAGAGTTAACATTAACCTATCATCTAGATGAGAGCTATGCCCGTAATCTGAATCAGCAGAATCGGCAACATCTTGACTGTGCGCACGGCTGGCACTTAAACTTTGTGGGTATGCATATAGCTTCTGGGCAGGAAAATACCAGCTGTAGGGACTAGTAGTAAAATATTGCGTTTCATTCGAGAGTAGGGCCAATGTCAAGATGTTGAAGAACAGGCTTTATTCAAGTGACTCGTACTCATGGATACCTCTAATATAATCTCTTTGAAAGTTATTGAAATTATTAAATAAAAAGTGGCTCAACTAAATACTATATTTTTGATAGTTGGCATTATAAAATTGCGAAGCATCCTGTCTTGCTGTATCAGATCCAACACTAACTGAAAAAAGATCAATGTTCAGAATATTTTTTGCTCCTGAGCCGTTGTCATATTGAGGCCAGTTAGTCAGACCAGAACCAACATTGGGATCCTTGTGATTAGCGAAAGCAATGAAATATCGACGATAAGCATTACTAGGGATTGTAAGAGGAATGAAATACTCATACAAAACATCTGATCCATGAAATGTGCCCACCACTGGAAGCAAGTACTCCGACCTTCCCATAAAACTCCAAGACGCTAGGTCCGGTGTAGAACTCAATAAATATCGCCTTGGCCACTGCAAAGCCATGTCTCCATAAATTGTTGCAATTTTTTTGTACTGTGGTGTAATCTGATTAGCCACTCCTGTTCTGAAAGGGGAACCCTGTGATGGGGCCGAATAATATTGGATCCACGTTTCAAGATCGTCGTGAGTGCTTTGATAGAAAAATTCAGATTCATAGTCAAAAAAATCATCGTCTGTGGTAACATTCAGAGACGTTAGCGAAAATATCGTGCCTTCATCTTCTTGATCACCTATAATGAACGGAACCTTGGCATATTTTCCCTCCGACACAAGTTTGAAAGTCAAGTCCGAGACGAGATTTCCATCAGGACGTGGCATAAATGCCAATTTTAAAGTTATATTTCCAAGGATTCCTGGCACTGCCAGCTGTGTCGCAGTTAGCTGATCTGAGGACAATTCCCGTAAACATGCGAGTTTATCTGAAGCTCCCCCACAACCACCAGCATTTACTATTCGGTTATATATCTCTTGAGGGTATGGAGAATCAATAGTCGACGCGGGCAAAACACTTCCTGATTGCATGATAGCTCCATGGAAAAGTGGCTTTCCTTTGTAAGTATTATCTCCATTATTGGCAATCATCAGATGGCCCGTCTAGATAGAACCTGCAGATTCGCCATAAATAGTAACATTATCAGGATCTCCTCCAAATGCTGCAATATTATCGGCAACCCATTTAAGGGCCTGTATTGCGTCGGATAACCCTGCATTGCCCGACTTTTCGTTCTTGATATCACTGCCGCCCAGCCATCCGTAAACACCAACTCTATAATTGTAGTTGACATAGACCACTTTTTGATTGAACAAAATACTATCTGTATCCACAACCGATCCGTCATATTGATTTGATGCACCAACTTCAAAACCTCCTCCAAAATTCCAAAACATGACTGGGAGCTTGGAATTTGCATTGGCACCTGCGGGCCTCCAAACGTTAATGAACAGGCAATCCTCATTGGTAGCAGGAGTAAACGGAGTGTAGATAGGGATTTGATTTATTAAATTCAAAGCAGCTACTCCAACAACAGATATTATGCTCTGACCAAAATCCGAAAACGGGTTCATTTGAAGACAGGCTTTTCCCCACTGAGTGGCTTTGAATCCATTAAGGCTACCGGTATATGGCTGGGCTGGCTTGAAACGAAGACCTCCTAGTGGTGCCTGAGCGTAGGGGATCCCAAGAAAAGACTCTACCAAAAGTCCCGAGTTGCCCGAAATCACATCGTTGTTGGGCAGTGTGATCTTAGGCGCAAAGAATAGTGATGCTGAGGCCAGCGAGAATGCCAAAGAGGCATAAATCAGAGAATTGAATGAAACCATGATATTGTAACAATCAACTCGTTATATCCTTCTATTTATATTACAATATTTTGGAAGCATTGTTGACAAACTTTATAACCTCAAAACGATCTTGCTTTACCCGCCCACTCGTTCTCCAAAATGCTTATTTTTAAGGCTCGTGAAAACTTTTCAACACCCCTCTTGGCCTCTAAAATCAAAATCCCCACAATAATCTGTCTGTTTAGTTATCATATGCTTAATTTGGACCAAATTCCGTGGCTCAGAGATAAGGTTTTTAATTCGGGGAAAGCCAAGTCAAATTGCTGAAAGTTTTGAAGTCAATCTCTAACCGCCTATTAATGCCGTTTCAATCTGAAACTTTTTGATGTCACCAAAATGACTGACAGTATTAATAGTAATGCTTAATTTGTTAAGAATGTACTCAATTTGATACTGATCAAGGTATGGATGAAGACTAAACATAACTAAATCAAGATAAGATTTAAAATTAAAGTTCTTCTGTTCGAACCTCTGCTTCTATTGAATATATTCATTTTGTTGCTTCCATTTTATACAAAATCAACAAATTACAGAGAAGAATTTTGTCAGAGAATTTCTTTTATAAGTGATATTCAGACTTTAAAGATTTGGAATTTTCACGGCAAAGAACGATAGGGAGATTTACTGCTTCAAATTAGTCCAGAACAGGAATCGAGTTTAAATGAAGATTAACTTTCCTATGCCGGTAATTGTTTCCTCGAAAAGCGTATAGCGAAAATAGTTTAGATTTTCTATCGGCTGTGCATCTGGCCAAACTTTCGAAATTTCAATAGTCCCATAACGGGCCCTGTGAATAAAGTTTCGAGTATATTTAAACTTTGACACATTACTACAAAGTGTGGGGAATTCTTGCCGTGAAATTTTGTCCTGTAAACTGATGATAGCTTTTATTAACATCTGAGCGACTAACAACTGTCAAAGATTTCTACTACGATCAAAACTTAAGCAAATAAAGTGTTTGTATCGGCAAGTTTATTTTATTGTCTAGTTATTGTAAATCTTTAAATATTATAGACTCATTGTAGAACTTGACCAGTTTTAATACACTATCCGGCAAACTGGCATTTCAAGATCAGTTCCTTTTTTTAAAACCTTAAAATGGGCTAAGGGAGCAATATTTTGAATTAGTCGGTTGCAATGGCCAAAATAGTACGATTTCAAATAAAGTTTAATAAATTAATTTAACGTTTAACGTCCTTGCCGCCTTGATTTACTTTCCCCATTCAGGGATGAACTCTTCATCATACAATTCAGTTACAGAGCTGTCATCTGAGATGTCATCCATGTAGGATTCCAGTAACTTTACATCAAACAGAACAATTAAGGAAATTTCTTAATCCATGTATCCTTTGAATTTCTTGGCATCGATATGTCGGATCGGTAATGACTACCAACCGAAACAAAGATTGAAGGTTTGCTGAGACACAAAAAAAGTTGAAACAACTAACTATTGTGAGATCCAAGTCCAACCCAGTTTCTAATATCATTATTTCTTGATCGAATTTTATAACTTCATTTTCATGTTCTATTGAAAGCATTTATATTTGGAGGAAAGTGAGAAGCTTGCCAACAAGATGTCAATACCTGTATCGGTCCAGAGGGGTATCTGCTTGTCACCATTAATTATCTTTTTTAACTGAAGTGTGACAAGTATTATGTTCATATCTTAAGTAGCAGTAACCGCGCAAGGAACACCCTTTTCAGCGATTGCTTGGATATTTGACTTGATGATCCTGTTCTGTCTTGAGCAATCTACGCCTAATATATCAAAAACAACATATGCAGATCGAAGGACCGTGTCTCCACGAGCATGGGCAAAACCAGCACTTTCTATATTAACAATTTAACTACGATGTATCTTAAAGGAACCTTAATAGTGAGATTTTGAGAGAAGTTCAAATTGATTATGGATGTCGTATTCCGTATATCTTTCCAAAGCTTGGCATAATTTGTATTTCATTCTTAAAAAAGCCCAATTGTTCTAATTTTTTTCTTGTTTCCTCAAATTGTTATTGAAAACAGAAAAAGGAATCAAATATTATCCTGGCTTTGTATGACATCATAATTCCTAACTCCTATCAGTATACCAATTTTCATTTCGTGCATAAAAGCTGTGCATTTGGAGATTATTAGGCTTTAAGTTATTAATCCAATATTAAGATCCAAATCTAACATTGATAGATTTAGAGAAAAGTCAGTATGAAAATAATCCAATAAAAGTTTATTCTAATGAGAATTGTCATGAGACCCATTGAAGGATATGATCTGATGATAACTATTATTATATATCTCAAATAATTATATTTAGTTTAATTAGCAGTAAATTAAATTTGACAGATGTGACATCTGCAGCCGTTAGATTTTAACTTTATTGAACAGAAATTCTAACCGCATTAATATGCAACGAACCCAAATCCCGTCTGACAGCTATACTGTGAATAGATACAAGGTGATAGATTTGTGCAAGTGGTACTTACTTTAGAAGATCATACCATTTTCTTGAAACATTCGTATATTTATCTTTCGCATAGTAAATTTGGACAGTATTTCCCTTCGTGAACCGCCCCCTGCATGAAATTGAATTTACGCAAAATCAGAACTAGCTTACAAAGGAGAAATTGTGACGATTAAATATACCGCATAGCTAACAAGAAAGTAACTATCAAAAAAGAAATGAAATGCTCTATCCTTCAGGCTGTTTAGTTGAAAAATGAGGAGAGCCTGTGTATTATCTAGAGTCCCGATTGTATTATCCTAGCAATTGTATTATACCCCAGGATTGTTCAACTCCATAAGGACCAGGATCTTTCCATAGATCGTTGAAAGTGGTGAAATAAATGGCATCTGCTCCTATGGTATCATAAATGCTCTGAATGGCAATTGCTTGGTTTTCAGGACTAGGAATATTACCACCGTTTTGAATTCCAGCCGAAGGATAACCTGTTTCTGTAACGTAGACTTGCTTCCCGGGACAAGCCTGCTGGGTCACTTGAATCTGTCCTGCAACGAAGGGACCTGCCTGATCTGCCGAAGAGGACGGATCAAAGTACGCATGCGCATTTATACCAATAGTATCGACAACATCACTCTGACATATTGAGGGGTATTGTATAAAAGAGTCTGGCGGTTCTGCAGTTCCTACTGGACCTGTGTAACCTGCTTGCTGCAATTTGGATTTGACCTCTTGTATCTTGCTCAGCAAATCTTCAGCAGTACAATATCCATCTTGAACAGCCTCATTTCCTACCAAAAACATTGTGAACAGAGACCATTGATTGTTTTCAGACGCCCAGCTGATTAATTCGTCTACCCCATCGTCAATAGAATCAACTCCAGCATCCGAAATCCAAAATCCCTGATTTATCGTCATACCAAGTTGCACTGCGGCTGGCTCCACGGTTTCGATGGAGCCGCAGTCTGTTCCATATATGCGAACACTGTTGATTCCTTTGCCTTTTATCATCGTAAGGTCTGAAAGAACAGTACTGAAATCCTTACACGAATCGTCGTTATTATAAGGACTATATGTGATAACATCAGGAATTATTCCGGATGTTCCTGAGGTGGCTTGAGCCGTAGAGGAGCTCTGAACGGAAGGGTCGGCTTCGACGGTTGCTGAGGTAGACGTAGGTTCGAGAGAAGTGGTTGTAAGCTGGACAATCTCTTGGGTAGATATAGTAGAACTTTGAGTCGCAGCTGTAGTTTCGACGGCCGCTGAGGTGGATTCGACGGAAGTAGTCTGTCCAATCACTTCATTCTCTGTACTAGGAAGCACAATTGTAGTAACTTCTGTAGCTGAGGACTGATCATTTTCTTGAGTAGTGCTAGGCGGTACTAAAGTAGGAGCTTGAGTCGCTGAGGGTTCTACTGCTGCAGGCCCAATTCCAGAATTGAGTGTAGAGGTCGTTTCTACTACTCCGCTTACAAGCGAACTTGCTACCGTAAGAGCGTTGATGGTTTGAAGAGTAGAAGTGGAAGAGGAAGTTTCAGCTGTAGAGGTTTCAGAAATATAGGTGGTTTGAGCAAGAGTGGCGTTTGCAAACGTCTCTGCGTTTACAGCTGGTTGTTGTGCACTTATTGGAGAAGAAATCACAGCTGTACCTGATGGCGCCGGTGTTGAGTCTTCAGTTGCTGCTGAAGTAAAAATATTTAGTGAGGTTTGTGCAGAAACAATTGAAGGTGTCGCATTCTCTGTAGTTGTAGGAGCTGATGAGGGGATAGTATTCTGAGTTGCTGGAGTTGAGTTTTCCGTTGTTCCTGGAAGAGAAAGGGAAACTGTGCCCTGCGTATCTTGTGGCGGGTTGGCTACAACAGTTGAATAGACAATATTCACGTTAGTGTTTTCCACTGTCACCGTTTGGTAAGCCTGTTGAGTGACATAGACAACGTCTGAAATCACTTGAGTGTCAACGACTGTAACTGGATCCGCAGTAACGTATACATCGCCCTTCTTGTGAAATAGGGGGGCAGCTTGAACTACAGTTTGCAGAGCCAAAAGGCAAGCAAAATATTTTAACATTGACCGTAAAAAGTAAGGTAAAGTTGTTAATGAATGACTGGCGATCTCGAGCGATCAGAGTGAGCCGGCTACAGGATAAATGAGTGAAATCCTGAGCGTCGTTGGGGAATATTGAATAACGGAGCAAGTTAATGAGAGTCTACGAAATAAAATTTTGAGCGGAAGAAAACGTTTTGGACTGTCATTTATATAGAAATAGTGTCACCGGATTTAACAAATCGCTCATGTGCATATGTCCAAACCAGTTCATTGTTAGCTGACGTCGAGCTAGCTTTTTTTGTCATAGCGTCGCCTTTGTTAAGTGAAGATCTGATGCAAACAGATCTCTGCAGGTCCAATAACGATATGACTTACGCAACTCCCCAGCCATTCAATTGCATTGGGACACTGGACCTGAGCAAGGAACCAAATTACTGTTTTGGGAACTTGGCTTTGATTTACCCTACATTCCAATTGTTTATCTGGCCAATTAAAACTGTTCCTCATAACCTTAATTTTTCCGCTAACTTCATTGGGACTTACAGATTAGGAATAATGCGACGCGAACCTGCCACCTTAACTAAATAGTATCGTATTCTGAGGAACGAACTAATCCGCACATGGCCCGCCCCTTCGAATAAAAATGACTATCTAAAAAGGAATAGTTCAGCCTTTTAATATTCTAAAAATAGTTGATACCATCAGACATATGCATATTGAGGTACTCGATGGGTGTGAAACGTCCTTGAGTGATCGAAGATTAATTGATCGATTTCAGGCTGACGTAGGTAGTTGCGTTTTGAATGCCAGTATCTGTGAAATATAGACTCGGCAATATCTAATATCTACTATATGATACAGTCGACAATAATCGTCTGCCTTTAATACTGGACTTTAACGTGCTGATCTTCTTCAACATCTACTGGTAATATGAGTACCGAAGTCTTTTCATGATGTCATGAGCAGTTAAAAGTTTCTTTACTGAAATTATCCTAAAATTTACACATATTAAACTAACATCTTGTTACCATGGCCCTCCACTTGTCACCATGCCTATTTGAGATAATGCAAGTGGAAGATTTGCACACCCCATTTGCAAGATTTTAGTATCGCATCAAATATCTAAGATTTAATGAAATATATAGATAGGCTGGCGTAATGCTGACCTGGTCTGTCTAGTCTTTAACCTCCAAAGGATTACCAACATTTATATCCAAAACCTCCACCAACTCGGAGATCTTAACATCGTCGAGTCGGTTCACCACATCTATGATTTTATCCTGTTGCTCCTTTGAAATTATCCCCTTCGTAAGTTCGTGGAACTTCTCCAAGATCTCCTCCTTAGTGAGCACTGATCTGACACCCTTTGGTCTTCTGATTGTTGTGGACAAAACCTGCTGGTCAGTCAAGGTTACTGTCATTCTGGTGCAGAGAAAATCCGATTTCTCTTGATATTCAGGAAATACGGCTTCAGCTACTGTTATCTTGTCAACAGTCTCCCATAAGTCGTCTTGATTAATGGCATCTTCGGCAAAATGACTCATTTTAAGCTTTCCATCTCTCAAAACGACTGCGGCAATGTAAGAGGCATTCATTTGAGCTCCGATACAGTTCAAGGGCCTTACAGCTTTCCACCCTCCGTGATGGAAAGCAGATGTAGTCATTTCAACTTTTACCGATTTGATATCTGCAGGAGTGAACTTGTGCTTGCTTTTAAGGTCTAGAACACAATCAATGGTACCATGGATTCCAGCCATGCAGGCATAAGGCTTCATATTGATCCATAGTGTCTCCCATTCTGTTGAAAGACCGCTAACAATTTGATCTAGCTCGGCAGGTTTGGCTCCAAGAGTGAAAACTTTACAGAATCCACCATAGTCACGTTCAAATACTTGTTTGATTCCTTTATAGTTGGATTGCGCCAACATAGCAGCAAAGAGACCGTTACGGGCGGCAAATCCATGTTGCATTCTCTTCACAGAAGACTCAAATTGAGCAGACATGAGTCCACATGCTTGGGTGCAAGCAATTCCAAGCGCATCTTCAATTTGATTGGCGTTAAGTCCGAAAAGCTTGCTGCATGCAGCAGCAGATGCGGATGGTCCAAATACAGCTCCACTATGCCAGCCTCGAGCCAAAATCGTACCTCCTCCTACTGAAAGTCCTACTCGAGGGCCAACTTCGTATCCTGTAACTAGGGCCAAGAGAAAGTCCTGACCAGTGACGTTTTCCAGACCCACTGATTTCGATGTGGCAGCGCTTAGCAATGCAGGAATCAAAATGGAATTGCTGTGAAGAGGAGCACGACAATGATAATCATCCAACTCGAATCCTTGCAAGAAACTCGAATTTATCAAAGCTGCAGATAGAACGCTCGTCTTTAGCCCTTTCCATCCAAACACGTTACTATTTCCTCCGTTTTCCTCGATTTTGGTCACCGCGTTTACGGCATCTTCAGACCATGGTAAATGAGACCCCACTAAAAGACAGGCAATTCCGTCTAGTAGAAGGATTTTAGAATGTTCTTTGACTTTTTCGGGAACATCATCCCAAGTTAAACCTTCAATCCATTGACTGAGTTGAGTGGTAACTCCAGGAGCAGTGCTAGGAGACATATTTAATGTAAGTAATTGATTCTAGGAAATAAAATAAGGTATAAGAGGCGCAATTCTGGCCATTATGTAGTCGGATAATTTCAGCCTTTCGGATATATACACATCTTGGGACCCCACTGCCCCTCCATTTACATCCTTAAAAGGGTCTCGCCTATGTATCCGAACACCAAGGGTAAGGGCTGTACGGACTCCGGCCATCTTAATTAGGACGGGCGCAGGCAAACTCTATCCGCAGGAATAAGTTCATTTGTGTGCTACGATATGGTTGTCTATGACGAATGGAGCCGAGGAATTCCATAGAATATAATACTCCACCGCTTTCATATGCAAACTTGATTGATGACTTGTAAGTGTAAGTAATTGACAGGCTTTATTAGCCATTGTAGAAGTGTTGCCCCGCAGAGACAACTGAAATTTTCGCTGGCAAGTTTGTAAATTGATCCTATTATCATTCATTGTCCATGCTCCGAGGTCAGTCGGCTCAAAAATATAAGCGTACCGCTGAAGCCATGCCGGCGAATAGTGCCAAACGGAAGGATTGAGTTCTCACGAATTATAAGAACTGCTCCTTTATCAGAGCTTTCCCTGATTCCAACCTATAGCAGTTCAAAAAGAAAAGTGATTCCAAAATGCGGCAAATAAACGAGTAGCTCCTACAAAAGAAGTTCATGTACCCCACAAACTAGTACAAACGATGGGCATCATTAGACCAAATAAGGAATACCACAAAAGTAAAGAAACCTTGTGAACCTATTAAACAACATGATATTAATATCAAGTAGACACGAGATTTGCTGAACCGTCTTCTCAGCCAGGACAATTAATGACGATAGTAGCTATTCCTCTAAGCATTTACATCTTTTGGACGAAATTCATTGTTCTTCGCAAATCTCGGAAACAATTGCTATATTTTGGGCCGGGTAAACTCGGTTGGCATACCGTATACGGCAAGTCTCTGTCCAAGTTAAATTGCGAATCGGAATATTCCGCATTTCGGATTCGCCATTTTCTCTGCAGTTTATTTCAAATTGCTTTAAAGCCTTTCGTATTCTAATCCCGAATCGGAATATTTACGGTTTGTTATGCAGTCTCATCTTTCCCATTTTAGCTTCGTTGCGAGCTATTAACCGGCGAGTTTCACACCATTTGTTGAATTGAGTAGCAACGTTCATTTCTGTTTGCACATTTATTACTGCTCGTCGTTCTGTCTTATCTTGTTAAGGTTCCTTGCCAAGGTTTCTCGGAAAAAAACGCTTACGTAGCCGGAGAGTTAAGAGCCGAGGTAGCCAAGTCTCCAGACACTTTATTTTGAGCCTAGTCATTTGAAATCATCATTATCGGCGTCCGATAGCCGCCGATTATGTATATAGACCTATATATATATAACGAGCCTGCACATTTTCCCCACACCTAAGACTTTTAAACTAAAATGACAACTCAGAAACTTCGTGAACTTATAGACGCTCCTGAACTCCTCATTTGCCCAGGAGTTTATGATGGGATAACAACTAGTGCGGCTGTGCAAGCAGGAGCCAAGGCCATGTATATGACAGGAGCTGGAACCGTGGCAAGTCGACTTGGACTTCCTGATGTGGGACTGGCAGGTTTAGCAGAGATGGCTGCTAATGCACAGCTCTGTGCCAATGTGGACCCAACAATCCCCTTAATTGCCGATGCCGATACAGGATATGGAAATAGTGTTTCATGTGCTAGAACCCTGGCCTTGTATGCTAGAGTTGGAGTAGCAGCGCTTCATGTTGAGGATCAGGTGATTAACAAGAGATGTGGCCATCTTTTGGGTAAACAAATCGTCTCAACAGAAGAGTATCTTACTCGAATTAAAGCTATGGTTATCCAGAGGAAGAGCATTAATGCTGACATTCTTATCATCGCCCGATCTGATTCTCTGCAGTCATTTGGTGTTGACGAGGCCATTAAACGATGCAAAGCTGCTGTGGAAATTGGTGCAGACATTGCATTTGTGGAAGGATTAACTTCTCGAGAAGAGGCAGAAAAGGTGGTCAAGGAATTAGCCCCTACCCCTTGTCTTGTGAACATAGTTACTGGTGGAGTCACACCTTTATGGACGGCAGCAGAAATCCATGAAATGGGTTTCAAATTAGCCATTTATCCAGGTGCAGCTATTCGCCCTGTTCTCACTGCCATTCAAGGAGCCTATAAATCCATTCTTGCAACCGGTATAGATTCTGCTGTACAAGATACTGGAAGTCCAAAGGACTTTTTCTTGATGATGGGCCTTGCAAAGGTTATGGCTTTAGATAAGGCAGCAGGAGACACAACATTTGCGAATGGTGCCTAAATATCAAGTTGGATGTAAATGTTGGAAAAATTATGGAAAATATATAAAGAGATTGTGCTAGATTTATCACTTATTGCTGTTAATAAAGTTAGAATAGGACATACTTCTGAACAAAGCGTAACAAATATTTCATCCACTTAATGTTCAAATAACATGGCGGATGCTCAATCCTTGATTTTGCATTCAATTCTGTTGCTGTTCATAATTAGATGATCTTTTCTGATTTGCACCAGAAGAATTGGAATCCCGAATATCCTGACATGGGACTAATGCTTTTTGCAGACCGAATATACTGAAAAATGAACTATTACTTGATATTTCTCCTTATATTACGATGATAGACTATAGCCAAATTTTTTAGCTAATAAACCAGGCTTAAATCGTGTTGTAAATACCCTTGGATGAGCCGTTAAAATTAAAGATCGGCAGGCCAGTTACTATTTTAATCTCTTTGTAATTCTAAGCCCGATCCGGTTATCATCAGCGGGAAAAGATCCGATAATTGCCTAACCCTCGAGAAGAGAGAAATGATATCGGCCCTTCTGCCGATAATTATCTCCATTCAACGGAACAGGCTTATATGGCAATTATTAGAAAGATAATATAACATGCGTTTTCAATACTATATAGAGAGCCTTATATGGCAAATATCTATATAATTCTTATAGATATCATTAGAATCATGGCTGTTTATTTCATTGTTGGAGGTAATAGAGGAATCGGTTTTTCTCTGGTCAAGATCTTGAGTGCTCGCTCCGATGCTAAGGTATTCGCATCAACAAGAAATCCTGAAAAATCCAGCGAGTTGAACGAATGGGTTGCCAGCCACTCGAATGTCCATGTGATAAAGCTCGATGTCACTTCAGAATCAAGTGTCTTTGATGCTGCTAAGGAGGTCGGTAAAATTGCAGACAAAGTTGATATCTTGATTGTTAACGCTGGTATCGCCGATGCTTATTATTCGGTTTTGGAAACTCCTACTCAGGTTTGGCTTGATCATTACAAGGTCAACACTTTGGGCCCTGTATTCATCTTCAAGGCGTTCTATCCTCTTCTTAAGAAGAGTACTATCAAACAAATCCTCTTTACTTCAAGTATTGTCGGCTCTGTCGGTCAATTCGTCGTAGGCTCTAAAGCAGGCTATGGCCATTCCAAGGCTGCTTTGAACCTTATTGTCCGTGCAATTAGTTCCGAACTCGATCCTGAAGGATTTACAGTTGTCGCAGTTCATCCCGGCTTGGTATTATCTGATATGGGCAATTATGGAATTAAACACTTACAGCAACAATCCCCTGATCTTGTTGAGCTCTATCGACCCCTTTTTTTAACCCCTGATGAAAGCGCCACGGCTCTGGTCAAGTTGTACGACTCACTTACAATAAAAGATAATGGTAGATTTGTTAGCTATGATGGTTCCGAATTAACTTGGTAATGTCTATGCAGGAATGAGCTTGACATTGACTCCGTTGAAAACGGAAAGAGTCAAGCTGGCAGTTTGAACGGGCTCTTCAGCAAAATTTTCCTCAGTGGCTATCCCTTTGAAAGATTGTAAAAGTCGTACCAATACATAAGATAGTTCAGTAAGAGCAAATTGCTGTCCTAAACATATTCTGGGGCCTCCATTGAAAGGTAAATACTCCCAAGAAGCTGCTCTTCCTTCCCATCTTTCAGGGCGGAACTCATGAGCATCTTCTCCATAGAATTCTTTCAATCGATGCATAGAGCACACACTGTAAGCTACAATTGTTCCCTTCTCGACCAAAATTGGACTCATTCCATCTGGACCGCCGCCTCGGGGCAATGTGGTATCTTTGAACGCAGTACGGCCATTGTTGGGCACAATAGGGTATAATCGTAGAGTCTCGTTAATAAAATGCTGTAGATATGTAATCCTTTTAAGAGATTCAAACGAAATCTCCTCGATATCTGTTCCAAACTGTTCTAGAATAATATTTCTCAGCTTGTTGAAGATTTCCGGATACCGCCCCAAAGTATATAGGGCAAAGCTGAGCGTAGCTGCAGTAGTATCACGACCAGCAAGTAGAATGTTTAGACATTGGTTACGCAAAACAATGGGGTCTCTTGTTTGCTCAGTCAATGCATAGAGAAAGATATATCTGCCATCCTTTTCGAGGTCGTCAGCTTTGGCATTTAGTGCCTTGTCAACGTAATAATCAACAAATTTATGGCAGATCTTATTCCAGTCCTTGAACTGTTGTGAGTTGACTAAAAAGCTATAATTCCTAGCCCGAGATCGTTTGGCACAATATTCTTGCGATTTGTTGAAGGCTTCGGCAAACTGAGCAGCATCTTGATGAGGTTGAGGATCAAGAGAGTTAACACTTTCTCCAAATAAAAACTCAGTAGCAGTATCAAGAGTAAATCTGAAGAAGATCTGCTGAATATCAAATGTTTCATTTGATTGATATTTGGAATTTGCAAAGTTGATAACCTTCTGAACATGCTCCTCAAGACTGTCAAGACGAGAGATCTGTTGCCTTGTGAACTGTGGTCGTAGCATTGCTCTTGAATGAGACCATCCTGCTCCGTCAAGAGTAAAAATTCCATCACCGAGAAGTGGGCTTAATTGCATATGTCGTATACCAAGTCCAAAGTCCTTAAATTGAGTGGCCAAAAGAGCTTTGATGTTTTCAGGATCGCAAGTTATAATGGTGTTGCGGCCAAAGATGGATCTTTGTATCGTGGTTGCTCCTGCGTCGTCAAAGATTTCTCTGACATGCTCGATCAATTTATGATTTGCATTGGCCTTTGCCATTGCAATGAAACCAGGAAGTCCAAACGGGAACGAGATTTGAACCACTTTAACAGGCTTAGCTCCCCATTTCTTTGCCTTTCTCTTATAAAAGAACTGAGAAATATAAGGACTAAGAAATATATAACATACAAAGCAGATTGCTGCTCCCAAGATCTGAACTCCAAAAATTTGTGTTATCATCTTGATGTTAGTTGAAGATGCAGGTAGCAGGATCTCACTTCCCCACAAAGACCTTTTATAAAACGCTTTTTATAGTTTCGGCCAACAAGGGCGCCACGATTAGTGATCTCACGTGATAGCATTTTACCCCGGATTATAACGGTGGACATTTATTTAAACGCGTTTAATAGTCTAATTGATATTATTAATCTGATAAATGAAGGTAAGCAGATGGCTTAGATCCAATTCGTGACTCAGTCCTGTAGAGTAGCTCTCATTCAGTTCTGTAAGATCTCAACTCCATCTTGCTGTTTAAACGCAAGGTTAAACAAAGTTCCTTCTCGTTTAGCTAGTTCTACAATGAAACAATTAAGAAGAGATGAAAACGAGAGTGCAAATATAAAGGGTCGGATTCTAGAAATTCGAATTGTAGTGGTGATTAATTAGGCCGAAGCCGAACGGCTTCAGCACATGTCAAATATTTGTTGGCTACTTTTACCGATAAGATTTGCGGATTCCGATAAGTCCCAAAATGAATCCATAATGTGGGGTAATAAATAAACTTTCATCAACTTTTCGATAGGGGCTGCGATCCACAGTAGTGATTACTATTTCATATGCTACAGTATTGCTACTTGATACATCAGCCAAGGAAACGAGCATATTACTTTTGTGTTCGGAGTATTTCCGCTTCAGGTAGTTCCCCGATTTCTCGGTAATACCCTCGATTGAGGTGGAGAACTATAGAGGGGAAAGAGAGCGCATCATGTTTCATTTCCCACTCGATATATTCTAATCCACTAGAGTAGACAGCAAACTCTGAAATTCTCTAAGAAGCTCTAATTGCAATACTATATCATCTAAGATTCTTCTTATCAGTGTTAGTTTACCCTGCTGGCTCCGATATTCCCTTAAATGTCGTTACCTTGCCAACATAGGGAGCCAAATTTTCGTTAGGAATTATCGGCTATTATGACGATATTGTATCGTTAACAACCGTAGTTAAAATAGCGATCTATTGGTGCTCCAATTCTTATGACTAGTTGATATTGGAGGATGTCAGAATGTTGTAGATGGTATTGAACGGAAATAGAGATTATCGTCGATATATAGCCGAAGATCCGATATAACCGATATTCGTTGTGGTATCGTGAACAGCTCAAGTTAGATTCCTTTTCAGTAGGTAGGCAATCTCTGAACATGCTCTATAGAATTTCATCAAGATATTCTGCAGTGCTTCATGGAAGTTATTTTTCAAGTTGAATCGTCCCTGAGCATGTTACTGCTGATTCCTAATCATAGCCTTGTGAAGGTAGCCAACTAGAATCTGGAGGTCGTCATGTGCCTAGAACAGATGAAGTAGGAGATGATAATAAATATTCGGTCATATATAAATAAAACCTAGATTGCTGTTTGATCTTTGAATGTATCATCTAGTAGTGATGTTCCATCTGATTTTTGCAAGTCGGGAGCCTCAACAATGTTCATCAATTGAAGACGCTTATCATAGTACCCTGAGAACGATACCAAAGAATTGGCAGCAGGAGCGATATTAGTTTCATGAGAGTTGTAAGTAAATAGACAGTTCGGCAGTCAAAATTCTCCAACAAATCTAAACGCTTGCAAATCAGTAAGCTTCAGTTTGAACACAATTCTGATATATAGCCGAAGTTGAATAATATTTCTTCAAAATATCAACCTATAAAGGCATCTGATGAAGGTTCACTGAACATGTAGCCTTGAAAGTAAGAGGGGTTTGTATGATTTGTTTGCATTTATAATTCAAAGAAATGTTTAAAATATATGGCAAAGATTCTGATTTAAGACAACGAAAAATTCTAACTAGTTTCGAACACCAGTTCTTTGAATAGGATTGGAAAATCTCTGGTTTGTTATCTGGATGCTTTATAACTTGTTCTACTACGATGGGATTTCAAATGTATTCGTTCCTTTCATTAGTATCTGATTGGGGTTCCTACTTAACTTGATAATTTTAATTTAACACTTGATGACTATACTTTCAGAGGACCTTGGTTTTACCTTTCAACCACCATCTAAGATGACCGTCGTGCTGTTTCTTGTCTTCAATCAACTGGAGCATAACGCTACTGCTCTCATCAGAGCAGAATGGAGATAGTTTTCTTTCAATTCTCATATAGATAGAAAAATTGATTATTCCACGACCGAACGATGAAATATAGGATAATTTGGTCTAAATTACGGTATTACAAACCTCAGGACAAACTGTTAGCATCTCTCTGGAATGTCAGATCAAGATATCTCGAAGCGACCGCATAACCGACTTTGAAAACTATGAGACATTTATTTTCTACAATTTGAACCTTGCATACATAGCCCCGCTTCTAGTGCAGATGAACCTCGTCCTTGTTGTATTTTTCCCTTGTTCATCCCCTCTTTCTGCAGCAGTCTAGACCAAATGCTTGTTTTCTGTATATTGCTCTTCTTGCTCATCCCCGCTTTAAAGTTTTGTTTGGTAACTCAACAATCTCCAAACTGGTCATTGAGTTTAATTCTTTCAGAAAGTATTTCTGTCTTTAATCTGGATGTGCTCTGTGATTGACTCAGAAATTTCTTCATTGAGCTTAGCTTGTCGAATTTTAACGAAGACCTGGAGTGGGGGGCCTAGGAGATGCCCTCAATGGCATGTTGAGATGCATTAGTTTCTTTTCGACGGAGCTGTGTCATCCTTGTCTCCCTAGTCTCTTTGACAAAAGTGGGGAGAGTTTGATGTCAAGTGGGGGTTCAAAAAGCAACCAATTTTGCAAACGCTACTACATTAATTGCTTTTGAAAAGTCGGTAGTAAAAGAAGATAGAAGAAGCGTCGGCTATCAGAAGATCTGCAAGCTTTAGGCTATAGACGGCATGAGACGAGTTAGACTAGTAGTGAGGGTATGGGAATTTGCTAGACGACCCCTGACTATCGATGACCAACTTTAATTGGGCATGCCATGAAATACTTTCGTTCTATTTGAATAATTTTTATACTATTACTATGCTTTACCAATCCATGGCATCTCTTGCTCCGGCAAGCAAAAGGCCTAGCTCTTTAGCAGGTCTCAATTTCTGGATCCTGCCAAAAAGCCAAGGGAAATCCACAAGCTGCTTTTTCTCAAAGGCCGCGATTTTATCCTCGCTCTTCAATGTGTTGCTAATATCATCTAGACCATTGACCAGACAGTATTTGGTGTAAGGATCCACATCGAACTTGGCTAGTTCAACCCCATCTTGAGATCGAATCACTTGGTTAGGTAGATCAACTTCAATCTGTCTCTTGGCAGCACCTTCAGCGTGGATTCGAGCCAAAACCTTTGCATCAGGAATCGGGATTGCGAGAATACCATTCTTACCGCAATTGTTAAATAAAATACTGGCAAAAGAAGGAGCAATGATGCATCGGAATCCAAAGCCGACAAGACCCCACACAGCATGTTCTCGAGAAGAGCCACAGCCGAAATTAGCTCCAGTACACACCAAGATCTTGCAATCGCGATAAGGCTCTTGGTTAAGAACAAAGTCAGGGTTCTCTTTGCCGGTAATCTTGTCATATCTAAGATCACGGAAAAGAGCAGGACCAAGTCCAGTTCGTTTGACGGTTTTAAGGAAAGGTCCAGGAATCAACAGATCGGTATTGATGTTGACCATTTCAAATGGAGCAGCATGAGATGTGATAACTTGGAAGGAAGGAATTCCCGAGGCTCCTGTGTGAACAACTGGAGCGAATTCAATTTCAGGTTCTGTCGAAGGTTCACTTGCAGCAGTTTCAGGTTCTGGCACAGCTTCAGGCTTGACATCGACTTGAATAACACCTATTTGTTCGTTGTTGGTGAGGAATTGTCGTACATCTGAAAGATATCCAGTGATAGCAGCTGCGGCAGCCATTCCAGGGGAAACAAGATGGGTTCGGCCTCCAGCTCCTTGACGTCCCTCATAGTTTCGATTTGTAGTTGAAGCACATCTCTCACCAGGAGAAAGGACATCTGCATTCATGGCCAAACACATGGAACAGCCAGCCTCACGCCAGTCGAAGCCAGCTTCCTTAAGAATGATATCTAAACCTTCATGCTGCGCTTGATCCCTAACCAATCCTGATCCAGGAACAACCATGGCGTAGACACTGGGATCAACTTTTCGTCCCTTGGCAACTCTAGCAGCTACTCTAATATCCTCAATACGAGAATTCGTGCACGATCCGATAAATACACGGTCCACTTTAATGTCGGTGACAGGCATGTTTGCAGTCAAACCCATATATTCCAAAGATCGACGGATAGCAGCAGCCTTAAGAGGATCTGATGAGTCAAAAGCAGTTGGATCTGGAGTCTTTCCTGTGATGGGCACAACGTCATCGGGTGAAGTACCCCAGGTTACTGAAGGAACGATCTCGGAAGCATCGATATCTACGGTGAAATCCCAATCGGCATCTTCATCACTGTACATGGTCTTCCAGAATGCTAACGCCTTATCCCAATCTTGTCCAGTAGGCATCATAGGACGTCCCTTGAGATAATTGAAAGTGACATCGTCAGCAGCAACCAACCCCGATCGAGCTCCAGCCTCAATACTCATATTACAAATGACTAGACGAGCTTCCATCGACAATGCTCGGATGGTAGAACCACAGAATTCAATGATACAGCCAGTAGCACCAGCAGTTCCAATTCGGCCCAGCAAGGTCAGAATAATATCCTTGGAATACACCCCATGAGCCAATTCTCCCTCTACTCGAACCCTAAAGTTCTTGTATTTCTTCTGCAAAACTGTCTGAGTAGCCAGAACATGTTCAATATCGGAAACACTACCACTAATAGCTAAAGCTCCAACAGCTCCATGGGTAGGGGTATGGGAATCCCCGCAAAAGATGACAGATCCGGGCAGAGTAAAGCCTTGTTCAGGTCCAACAACGTGAACGATTCCTTGGCGTTTATCGGCCATTCCAAAGTACTTGATTCCTTGAGCTCTGACGTTCTTCTCCAACAACAGAACTTGAGTTCGCGACTCATCTTGCTTGATGAACGAAGCGGCATCGATATAATGAGATCGATCGTCGGTAGGAACGTTATGATCGACGGTAGCCAGCGTCAAGTCAGGTCTACGGACCTTTCTACCAGTGTTCCTTAACCCATCAAATGCCTGAGCAGTGGGAACTTCGAAAATCAAGTGTCCATCAATGTAGATCAAAGGAGATTCTGGGTCCTCGGGGTTAACCCAATGGTTTGAGTAGATCTTGTCGTAAAGAGTTTTTCCCATGATGCCAAGATCTTAAAAGTCAATCAAAGTTAGTATAATAAACGAACCTGGCATTATTATATATCAACTTGATTACTTTCAGCCATGTCGTGATAGGCTAGAAATCTGGGGGCAGAATAGACTCCGGCTATAGTCTGGCTCTGTAACCGCATTCAGCTGACTTCCGTCCCCTCACTTGAAGGTGCGGTATTTCAACTTCTCCCCCACTCTAAAAGAAATTATTTTCGAGGGTACTTTTGATCATGCGATTGTCTGGAACTGATCCCCCACGATAGAACGGACCTAAAAGGGATAATTGTTTCCCCCCACGATCCTCCTATACCCCACTTTCACATTTATCTCTATATATATTATTATATAGCCGTCGTCTGGCTATAGAAAGCATGAAATTATGGAGCCCAGTCCTATATTGGCAATCACCTCGGTAACCACTACGCACGGGAAGCCGCGAAAGCGCGCGTACAAGGCGTGTGTATACTGTCGAACCCGCAAGGCTAAATGTGAATTCGATGATTGGGATTCAAAAGTTCCAAGGCCTTGTATTAGGTGCCTCAGAGAGGGCAAGGAATGCACATTCTTGCCTGGTAGAAGAGGAGGTAGGATCAATATCGACAAAGGCATCGCCAAGAAGCAAAACCAAAACGTGGAAGCTATTTCAGAACCCAATTCACCTGCCGTGATTCGCATCAGAGAGGACAATGATATTGCTCCCGTGTATGCGGGGCAGTTGGCGGAAGCTCCTTTGAGAAATCCTGCCGATGCTTTAGAGATTCTTGCCCGCACTTCGCCGACATCGCCTTTATCTCCGGTATCAGAGCCCGAAACCATTGAGTCCCAATCGGTGGGCAGAACCGGGGATGTAGCAAATAATAACTGTGAAGAGGAATCATTACAAAAGAAAGCAATTAACTCCATAAATTCGTTCCCATTGGTGCAATTGGATATAATTAACTCAACCCAGCTACGTACTTATGTCTCGATCTTCCTTACCCGACATCATCATTACCTGCCTTTAATATCAAGATCTCGACTACCAAATAATGACTTAATGCTAGGCCGATTCGCAGCCGAAGAGCCATTCCTGTTGACTGCCATTGTCATAATAGCTTCTCGGTTTGAGAAGCAGCCAGTTCATTTGGCAGCATGGAAGTATATGCGGAGTCTTATTAGTAGCATAGTCTTTGGAGGGGACCCCACAATTGGAGTCGTCGAAGGCCTATTACTGTTATCAGAGAATATTCCAAGACAAATCAAAGTCTCTGATAATGACCTACATCATAATGATGCCCTACTCTCTTGGAATTTGGTTGGATTGGCCGTTCGATTTAGCTATTTCTTGGGTTTGGATCAAAAGACTTTTCTGTCTGCAGACCAAGTGATGGACGAAACGACTTCAAGAGAACGTTTAGCATGGACTTATTGTTATTTCCATGACCGTCAAGTTTCTATACGTTTAGGAAAGGCATTTTGGAGCCGAGGTCCAGGACTTTGCTTCCAAAGTCCTCCAGAGGTTGGAGTCAACATGGCTTTAGAGGCTCATATCAATTTCCCCACTTTAGCGCCCTCTCTGAAGAGTTTCGACATTCCGAACGAAGATTATGCTTCTCTTGTCCAAGCATACGTGGAACTCACCATAATATTAACTAATGTTCATGATACTTTGTACCCCAGTCGAGACCGCACAATTGCTTTGGTTCAAGTGGGAGAATATTATCGCATGCTTGATGAATTCACTAGAACATTCACAGCTTTCTGGGTGGCTTGGAAAGACAAGGACCTATGGACGACGTTCCCTTTGAATGAAATTGTCTGGGTAACTTTCCATTACACAAGGCTATATGCGTATTCCTTTGCATTCCAAGCACATGTCCAAAGAGCAACCACGAAGAAGAAGGAAGCGTTGCGAAATCTGAACAACTCGAACTCGGGGCAAACTTTGCCCGATATAATATTCCCGAGGGGATTGGCAGGATGTTCTGATTCAAAGTTCATTCTTGAAGCCATCAAATCGGCTTGTGAATTGCTTCAGTTATGCGTTGATCGTTTATATCCTGGAGGGGCATTGGCTTATTTGCCTTCTAGATTCTATGGATTTTTCAGCTATGCCGCTGTATTCCTTATAAAAGCGGTCTTTACAGGAGCCATTGTCGGTACGGAGCAAAAGGATGTTTTGGCGCTGGTTCGAAAAGTCATCTGGGTTTTCCGTGCTGCATCAGCTGGAGTGGATCGTCAACATCCTGGAGTTCAAAGTGCTAGGCAGTTGAAGACTTTGCTATCGACGCTGAAAGTTGCCACAGCTACCTCTTTAGCACCTACTCCAGAACCGTCTACGCCACGGGATCATCCCTCGGCATACTTTGCTAATGATAGTGTTATGTCCACCACTCCTGGTGCTATATATTCTGCACCTGATACGAATGGTCATAATGGTCATTTAGCATTCGACTTTACCCCAGTGGATATTCCAGATTATGCATCGATGTTTAGTGAAGAATCAGATGCTGGAACTAAGGAACTAACGGCATTATTGTCTACGGATCTTGACAGTGAAATGTGGCTATCTTTTTTTTGATTAGATAGTTTACTAGTTATGTAAATATCATAGAGATTTTCAATTCAAAAGTTTAATGCTAACAGGAGCCACTAAAATAACTTCATCGCTCCAATACTCTTGGAACTGAGGAAATGAGGCCATTTCGTTCTCCTAATAGAGGCATGCTCTTCAATTGGTACCAAATTTCGCAAGTTCACACCGGCGAATTTAAACATCCCTTTCCAAATGAAGTCAAAAGAATAATTGCCAATGATGATTTACTGCCCCCATCAATTTCACAATATCGTGAAATTCCTAATAGCCGACGGCCCCCACATGCGGGGTAATTACCGTTGAGCTTGGAATTCACACCCCCACAGCAATGTCTGCGTCAACTTCTGACTCAAGCAGAACCCTACAAAAAAGTGTTTCGTATCAGATGCATTCACCTAAAACAGTAAATCACTGACCTCACTTGTACCCCCAAGTTTCCAAAACCATCCTCGAGATCTAGAAACCTCACGTGAGGATGTGAAGGCTATAGACGGCAAGAGAATGACCTTCTGCAGGAGCACCCCCACTCCCCCGCCAAGGTTGGGAGAATTTCATATCAGGAACTTTCCAACCCAAATAGGTAATTTCTTATCAGTTCCCACTATTGATATTTGAACTTCTAGGGAATAATGGCATTATCACATTAAACGGCAGAATGACAGTTTCAAAGGTCTATGCGAGCGTTTCTCCTTTGAGCTGTGGATACCTGTCACCTCCAGGGGCCAAAATCTGTGCCGACATCACGGATCCCATCGAGAAATTGACAATGCCGTCTTTGGCATTCTACGTTCACCACCCTCCTTCCAACTCCAAGATTGTTTTTGATCTCAGTATCCGCAAAGATTTGACCAAATATCATCCAGACCTTCAGGTTCATATCCAAGCACAACAGCCTTTTAGCAGCGAAAAGGATGTTTCCTCAGCCTTAAGATTAGGGAATGTCGAGCCAACTGAGATCGACTATGTTATCTTGAGCCATGTCCATTGGGATCACGTTGGAACTCCTTCTGACTTTACAAAGGCTACATTTGTTGCTGGTTTCAACACTGGCCGTTTGTTGAGAAATGAAATGGGAGAGCATCTATATAATCCATTTTTCGAAGCCGACCTTTTGCCTAAGGATCGAACTATTGAGTTGGCCGAGATTCCTAATGAGGGTGACAAATCGGAAGTTTTCAACAAGCAACATGGTTGGTACTGGCAACAAAAGGCTCCTATTCCTCATGCCATTGATATGTTTAATGACGGTTTGATCTACATCGTAGACAGTCCAGGACATTTGCCCGGTCATTTGAACTTTCTTATCAGAATTGAAGAGGAGAAATGGGTCTACCTAGCAGCAGATGCTTGCCATCATGCCAGGATCCTCGTCGGAAAAACTGAATTTGGCACATGGAAGGATCCCAAGGGTCGAACAATATCAATTCACAAGGACTGGGACGCCGCACATAATACTCTGGATATTATGAGAGCGTTAAAGAAGGATGGCTTAAATGGTGTGCCTGTGGATGTCTTACTTGCCCACGATGGAGAATGGGCCAAAAGTAATGGGGAATATTTTTTTCCTAATCATTTGTAGTTCATGTAAACTGGCATTTAGTGTACAAAATTTCTAAAATATGCTATTGTTTATTTAAGCTTAGATCTTCCATTAAAACCCGTTTAAGTTCTTTCAAAGATGTCAAAATGTGAAAGCTGAAAATTTCAAGCGTAATCCGGTCCGTCAAAATAACAGATAGCAACTTGAAAACTTGAAACACTACAACTTAAGTGTACGATATTGCACAAGATAACATTCCGTGAGTTGTCTAAAACATTCTAATTTCGGCTACCATTTGGGATCCGAAAGATTAATAATTATTCATTTCCACTAGTTAGGCTGAATATAATTCATTGAGATTTTAGGTGATTATTAAGTGCATATTTCATATTCGTTGTTGAATACGTACTGGTCAAACTATTTAGTAAACATATCTGAAGTTGGGATTGTTATCTCCCTCAACACCAATGTTATCTTCAGGGTTGACGAGGTCTGTTTCAGGAGGTCCATACTTGGCATCGAGTTGTCTGTTAAGACGTCTGAGCCACAAGATCTGGCAAATGGCCAAACAGGTTGCAAAAGTGCAGAAAGCAAATGAAATGAAAAATCCTTTTTGATAATAAGGACCATCACTTTTAGGGAAGAGACGAGTTCCTAACAAAGGTCCGCATTGACCGACAAAGTTCATGAGAATGAAACCAGCACCTCTCTTGCTGTCAGTACCGTTATTGTTAGACACCCAGGAGAGAATCAAAGCAATACAAGGATACATGCCACCAGCAACCAAGAAGAGGGCAAAGTATTTGACAGCAACGACCTTAACAAGAGCAAGGATTAGGTATCCAATGGCACCTGTTCCGCTGCACAAGGCCAAGAACATTCCTCTCTTCTTAAATCTATCAGAAAGATAGGCCACACAGACGACACAGATGGCAGCAAATAAGTAAGGAGGAGCAGAAAGTCCTTGGGCTTTAAGGGCAGTGAATCCCATACCAGTAAGGATAGTGGGGACGTAAACGGGAAGAGAAGAGTAGCTGACATTGTAGGAAAAGTACATGAGAGTAGGAATCCAGTTTCGGAGGTCGATAAGACTTCGGAACAGTTCCTTGAAATCGATACTTCTGCTCCTTTGTTTTTCTCCAGTTTGTTTAACAGTTCTGGCAATAGCGATCTGCCTTTGTCTGTCGGTCAGGAATTGACAATCAGCAGCGTTACTGGGAAGGATGAAGTATCCAAGAGCACCAACAGCAATAGCAGGTAATCCTTCGACCAAGAAAAGTGCTCTCCACCCTTCAATAGCATGATCGTGCATTGTGACAAAGTAGGCAAAAGCACCAGCAAAAGACGCAGCAAGAGGAGCAATAGAAACATACCATCCTAATCTTTTAGCTGTCTCGGAACGAAGGTAGAAGAAGGAGAAGAAATAAGCCAAACCTGGAGCGTATGAAGATTCAAAAATTCCCAGTAATAGTCTAAGGACAAGCATTCCTGCAAAGTTCTGAGCAGCGGCACAAGCACCTGAAATGGTACCCCAGATAATAATAACTGTTGGCACATAGTATCTAGCAGGAAGAATCTTGTAAAAGATAGTTTGCCAATCGAAAAGAATATAACCCAAGTAAAGAACAGTCAAAAGCCATTGATATTGACTGTCAGAAATTCCAAGATCTTTGGACATTCCAGCAGTGTTTGCATTTCCAATATTTCCACGGTCCATATAGGCAAGCAAGTAAGCACCAGAGACATAACCCAATACCACAATATCAAGTTTCATCAATACACGGCGCTCTTCCTTCTTGGTGTATTGGAAAGCCAAAGCCTCCAAACGAGCCTGCTGTTCAGGATCTTTCTCATCCATATCCATCTCAGTTCCAACAATGCCCTCGACATGGGCAACATCTGAGACGTCTTTTTCGTGATCATAAGAGGGATCGGGGAGTTCTTGGGGTACGTCACTAATAGCCATGATGTGTAGTTCACTGGATATGTTGGCAGTCCACCTGCGAAGGCTTCTAATTTATAGACTTTAGAAACTGCTTTTCTTTTATTTTCTCAAACACGGACGGCAATTGAACTTAGGATACTATCATAGTAAGAAATAACGGTTATCGAGATCCTTTTGTAGGATTTAGCTCATCCGGATGAAATACCGTCGGTATTTGCCCCTCAATTGTAATCGTTTTGCTTTTGTTGTCTAGACTTTTGGCTTATTATCTAAAAAATATCCCCACTTTTTTTTCTGACCTCCCACTTTCCCTAAGTTCACCAAGCTCCCAGGTTTAAATAATTTTGCCAAGATCTTGGCCAAAAACTATGGCTTTTGTAGGCAAACTAATGGCCTATGTGCGGGGTATACCAAGAAGTAGCCCCCACGACCTTTTGAAAATTTCCTTGGCATTTTCCTAATAGCCATTGTTACGTGTAAACGAGCAAGTTAACATTTCTAAGGCTTGATCCCTAGATATATAGTTTTTCTTGTGCTTGTCAAAAGAAGAAATGCTTTTTCAAAACACCAATAATATTGTTTTACATCGACTATCATTTTGAGAAATATGCACAAGCAATACTTAAAATTATAGTTTGATTCACTGCTCCTTTCGGGCATCTCCAGCTCCGGTTACCACAACAACGACAGCAATAGCTTAAGCCGTACGTAACTCCCAAATTTCGCAAAGTAACCGACACACAAGTGGGGGTCAAGAAATAGCCGGGTCCATAGCCGTCAATAAGCTATGGCACCCCACGGAAGCGATTCTACTACCGTCTATTAAAAGGATGTCTATTTCCGCTAATGTTGTTCTAAAGTCGAATTGGAATACTTTGCATCGCGTCTGAAATTTATCTATAATGCCATCTTTTAAAATTCTAGTGTTAGGAGGAGATCACATCGGTCCTGAGGTTGTCAATGAGGCTGTCAAGGTTCTCAAGGCTGCCGAAGCTCACCCTGCAGTTGCCAAGAAGGATGTTCACTTTGACCTTGACCATGACCTGTTGGGAGGTCAATCTATTGATGCTCATGGAATTCCTTTAACTCCTGAAGTTATCGAGAAGGCCAAGAACTCCGTCGCTGTTCTCTTCGGTGCTGTCGGAGGCCCTAAGTGGGGTATGACCGGTGCCCTGAGACCTGAAACTTCTGTTTTGGATCTCCGCAAGGCTCTGAACTGCTGGGCTAACATTCGTCCCTGCAAATTGCCCTCGGACGGAGTTGCCAAGTGCTCTCCTCTTAAGGAATCTCTTGTCAAGGGAACTGACTTCATCGTCCTCCGTGAGAACTGTGGAGGTGTATATTTTGGTGAGAAGAAGGAGACTCCCGACTACGCTCACGATGTCTGGGGATATAACCGATGGGAGATTGAGAGGATAGCCAAGATGGCCGCTTACTTGTCCCGCAAGCAAGGTGGTGCCAAGGGCCCTACCAAGATCACTTCAATTGACAAGGCCAATGTCCTCGCTGTCTGCAGACTGTGGAGAGATGCTGTGACCAAGATCCACGACAAGGAGTTCCCTGATATTCCTCTTGTCCATCAATTGTCCGATAGTTTGGCCATGATAATGGTCAAGAACCCCAGATCTCTTAACGGAATTGTCCTTTGCGACAACATCTTTGGAGACTTGTTCTCTGACGAGGCTGCTGCTGTCGTCGGATCTCTCGGATTCAGCCCTTCCGCTTGCTTGGCTGGAATCCCCGGAGAGGGAACCTTCACTGGAATGTACGAGCCCAGTCACGGCTCTGCTCCTGATTTGGCTCCTAATAAGGCTAACCCTATTGCTACTATCCAAAGTGCCGCTATGATGTTGAGATACAGTTGTGATTTGGACTTCTTGGCTGATGCTATTGATGAGGCCATCGCTGTCGCTCTTGATGACAAGACCGCCGGTGGATTGGAAGTCCGAACTGGAGATATCGGAGGACCTGCTAGCACCACCGAGATGGGAGATGCTGTTGTCAAGGCTTTGACTGCCATTCTTGACAAACTTGCTTAGATCAAAGTCATTTACACGAAGCATTTAATAAATTATAGATAATATAGATTTTCAATTTAGATTGCGTAAGTATGGTATTGATCAGGTTGGATCGCAGACCTAATCATCATAATCCTCAAGCAAAATAACCAATGAAAGTGAATACATGTCATATACTGTACATTTGATGACGATGAATGAACAAATGTAATAGCTGCACAAGGTGTACAAGATCGCAGTCGGTAACGGTCGGCAATAGAACGGCAATGTTTCCTCTTTTGGTCTATTTATTACCCTACTGTCCCTGGATCACGGCAGTCAGAATTTTGAAAACAAGCGAATAAATATAAATTTCGGTAAAATGGATGGCCTGCGATTCCTGTAATTCATATCGGTGATATCATCACCCACATCTGATAGACAGACAAAGTAATGCAGCTGCAGCTGGATATGTCAGCGGATTGAGTATGCTGTACCAATACTGCGGACTGCAGGATCCGGACTGCGATTTATCAGAATTTGAATGAGGATGAAATTCGCAATCCTCATTTTTGCAGATAAGATATCCGCATTCGCATCGTTAACACCCTTAACTGAGGCCCTCTGAATTTTGAAGATCAAAAAATCAGAGCGGAATTGGCATTGCTGGCACCCAGTTGGCGCAAAAATTCACTACCAACGGTCCCAAGTTTTACAGATAAAATACGAATAATATCGGAAGACATACCGATATATCGGCTGGCTCAGAATTTTTATGATACAGTATCGGTAGAGATCTTATGGGCTCAGAAATTCTATATCGGCACTCCCAGGTTTTACCGATAATTACGAATAATATCGGGAGACATGCCGATAATATCGGCTGCAAAACCTTGTCCGATAAAATTTACGAACATTTCGGGGAAGTCTCATTACAACAAAAAAAATGAAATTAAAACGGCTAGTATCTGATTCAAAGGGAGCTGTAACAATTTTAGACTTTGAACTTACTCCGGCCCGGCGAAAGGTGGAGGGTACAACAATCTTACTTCACCCCTAGCAAGATTTGACCAGCAAAATCCGTGAATCTAATTCTCTTTAACTTTCAAGTTGTCGCCGGCTGACAAGGCATTTAAAGGCGTTATTATCGGGTGAGGTACATGATGTTACACTGAACAGTGAAATTATAAGCCTCTGTAGATTCATGATAAAGTTTCCACGGCACCAACTTAATATTTTTTGATTTAGAATGAATTTTGGATGCATAAATATCCGATATGGAACCCATTTATCTCAGTGATAACAATGAAAATACAAAACCTGACGATTATTGGCTTTCTATCTGCTGTATTTGCAGCTCCTGGATTTGCATCAAGAGTTCCAGGGGTAGTTGAAGTTCCTTATCGGAAGACCTTCCTGACGTCTTCCAACGGATTGAAATCGAAGAGATCTGATACTATCAACCCAACGGTAGTTTATAATGAACAGTTTTACTATTCTATTAATTATACCATTGGAACTCCTCCGCAAGAATTCACGGCTACTCTAGATACGGGATCAAGCGATATGTTTGTGTTTGATTCGAGTGTCGGGAATGGTCCTAGTCCCTATTACACTCCTTCGAAGTCATCAACCTATAAATACCTCAGAGACGGATTTTCTCTGTCCTATGGCGATGGTTCGGCGGCTCAAGGTAACCTTGTTCAGGATGTTATGAGCATTAACGATGGAGCTGTAAATATTGATCCTGTTTCTTTTGGGGACATGACAAGTGGTAATATCTCAACGGATGTCTTTGGAGTTGGTTTTCGCTTAGGTGAGGGAACCCCTTACCAATATGACAACTTCCCTATTGTTCTTAAGAAGCAAGGCCTGACTCAGGCCAATGCCTACTCCATTTACATGAACGACTATGCTACCTCTTCAGGAACTATTCTATTTGGTGGGGTTGATAGTGAGAAATATTCTGGCCCTCTAGTTAGCATTCCGTTTACTACTTCTTATGCATTCACCGTCGATTTTCAGGGCGTATCTTTGTCCACAGCTTCTGAATTTACTCAAATAAGTAGCAAAGCCCACACTGCACTTCTGGACACAGGTACAACTCTGACTTATCTCCCTGCTGAGGTCGTGGATCCAATCGCTAAGGGATTGGGGTTCTTTAAGGACGCCAGCGGATATTATGTCAAGCTTTGGAAAGATATAAAAAGTGACACTACGTCTACCGTCAACTACAAGTTCTCTGAGAATCTGACAATTAAAGTTCCTTTATCCGAAATAGCTTTGGTCCACGTTGATTTTTATGGATATCCAATCACTGATCCTATTGGTAATGAATATGGTCAATTAGGTATAGTTGCTAGCGAAACCTCTCTTCTTGGAGACACATTCCTCAGAGCCGCTTATCTCGTTTTCGATCTAGATAGCAGGCAGGCTTCTTTGGCTCAAGTCAACTTTAATTCTACTGGATCCAATATTCAGGCAATTACCCAGGACGGAGTTCCAGGAGCAGTGGCAGCTACATACAATATATAATTGATGAGTGGATTATTTAACATGTCGAGGTTCCTGGCAGGAATTATGCTGATATAGAGCGTAAATTTCATTGCCATGAAAGAAAGAAGATTTGACCTGAAATATTAGAATCTATTCAAAATTACCAATTTCGCTGTTCCAGACTTTTAGTTTAAAATATTATTCCCATCATCTCTTATTTGATATAAAGTTCAAGCGGCACCAACTCAAAATGCGTCCACTCAAACAGCACCAACTCAAACGGCACCAACTCAATATATATTGTTTTTGACTGTATATAAAGTTGTAATAGACTTTCAATATTGTACTGGCGGTAAAAATGAATTTAAAAAATCTGATATTTATAGGTTTTCTATCAACCGTATTGGCTGCACCAGGATTTGTATCAAGAGCTCCTGGGGTAATTGAAATTCCTTATCAAAAGACATTCATCAAGTCCTCCTACGGCCTTAAAGCTCAACGATGTGATATTCTCAATCCCACAGTACTTTATAATGAACAGTTCTATTATTCAATTGGTTTTACCCTTGGAACTCCTCCACAAAAATTAATAGCTTCTATAGATACGGGATCAAGTGATATGTTTGTATACAATTCTAGTTTCAATTCGGCCAATTATAATCCTTCAAAGTCATCGACATATAAATTCCTGAAACCTGGATTTTCTCTGTCCTATGTCGACGGTTCGGTGGCTCTAGGGAACCTTGTCCAGGACGTTTTAACCTTTAATAATGGAGCTGTAAAAGTCGACGGGGTTAATTTTGGAGACATGAGGAATGGTACCCTCAAACATAATCTCATTGGAATTGGCTTTAACTCGTATGAGGCAACCACTTACGAATATGACAACTTTCCTGCTGTTCTTAAGAAGGATGGCCTAGTTCAGGCCAATGCCTGTTCCATGTACATGAACGATTATACTACCTCTTCAGGAACTATTCTGTTTGGCGGAGTTGATAGTGAGAAATACTCTGGTCTTCTGGTTAACATCCCGTTACAGACTCCTTATGCATTCTATGTCAACGTACAAGGAATTTCTCTATCCACAACCAATAGAGAAACGCCAATAAGCAATAAAACTTTCGAGTCATCGCTGGACTCGGGCGCAACACTGACTTATCTCCCTGGTGAGGTGTTAGAGCCAATTGCTAATGGATTGGGATTCTTTAAAGATCCCAGCGGATATTATGTCAAGCTTTGGAAAGATATAAAAAGTGACACAGCCTCTACAGTCAACTACAAGTTCTCTGAGAATCTGACAATTAAAGTTCCTTTATCCGAATTAGTTTTGGTCAACACGGATAGTAATGGAGTTCCAATCACTGAACCTGATGGCAATGAATATGGTCAGTTAGGTATAGCTGATAACGGATTCAATATTCTTGGAGACACATTCCTCAGAGCTGTTTATGTTATCTTCAATGCAAATACAAGTCAGGTGTCAATTGCTAAAGCCAATCTTGGTTCTATGACTTCTAATATTCAGGCTATCACAGTGGACGATGTCCCCGGAGCTATTGCAGCTACTTAAAATATTTATTTATCTCCTAATAAAAATGCTCTGAATGCCTAACTGTAGATCTCATCGCTGTTGAAGAACGAAAGTTTATCTGAAACTTTAAAAGGGGCAGCAGTGCGATCACGGATGTCTTGCAAGCTAGTGCCTATGACAATCTCAGTCAAAGTCAACCCTTCAGCAGAATCTAATTCAAAAACTGCCAGCTCGGTGATGATTTTAGACACGCATTGGACACCTGTCAGGGGAAATGTGCAGGATTTAACAATCTTAGCCCTCCCTTTTCGATCGGTATGGTCCATAACTATAATTACCTTGGTCTGCGAAGGATTCGCAACCAAATCCATAGCCCCACCCATGCCCTTTATCTTGCCAGGCAATCCCCAGTTGGCGAGGTCGCCATATTGCGATACTTGAAGGGCTCCTAGGATAGCTATGCTGATTCTTCCCGATCGGATCATGCCAAAAGACTCTTCTGAACCAAACAATGATGCCCCAACATTCAAGGTAACGGTTTCTTTGCCTGCATTTATCATGTCTGGATCCTCTTGGCCCTCCACAGGATATGGACCAAGTCCCAAGATTCCGTTTTCGGATTGCAAAGTGGCCCGAATCTCAGGATCCAATTGATCTGGAATTAAAGTAGGAATTCCAATTCCAAGATTGACAGTCATTCCATTCTTGACTTCCTTGGCTGCCCGTTCTATCATTCGTTGCCTTTCTGGGGTGGTTGTTTTTTCGCCCTTATCAGTCTGAAGAGTGAGGAATTCTATTTCTTTTGGAGTTGTTGATTTTATGATTCGGTCAACGTACACGGCTGGTAAATGAACATCTTCAGGCTTGATTTCTCCGGGCTCTACAATATTTTCAGCCTCAACAATGGTAAGTTTGGCAGCTCTTGCCATTACAGAATTGAAATTCCTGGAACTTCCCTTGAACCAGCAGTTGCCAAGAGTATCAGCTTTATAAGCCTTAATGAATGCAACATCTCCGATTATGGCTTCTTGGAGAAGATACTTCTTGCCTCCAAACTCTTTTGTTTCTGGGGGCTTGTTCATTTCCTTGACATTTCCTTCGCTATCATAGAATACTGGGAGCTGACCAGATTCTAGCCAAGTGCCTACCCCTGCAGGGGTATAAAAAGCAGGAATTCCCGCCCCGCCTGCGCGGCATCTTTCAGCCAAATTGCCTTGAGGAATTAGTTCCACTCTGACTTTTCCTGTCAAATACATTTTTTCAAAAGTCTTGTTTCCTCCAATATAAGACGATATCATTTTGGATATCTGGCTGCTGGAGAGCAACTTACTAAGTCCCTTTCCATGAGTGCCAGCATTATTAGATACTGCAGTTATATCCGTGATTGAAGGTGTTTCGGCAAGTGCATTGATTAATGTATCAGGAACTCCGCTGAGGCCAAAACCTCCGGACAGCAGAGTAATTCCAGGGCCGATTCCTTCCAACGCTTTTTTGGCATCAGCAAATACTTTTCCTCTGCTGGAATAATGTCTAATTGAAATTAATCGCAGTCCTTTCACCATTATGCACCAGCCTCCAAAGTACGGAATTCACTTGGTTATGTATTTGTCAGGACCGAGAATTCACGATAATATTCGTTTAAGCGAGTGTTATCGAGAAATTCGTCGGTTAAAAGATTATCCGAATATTCCCCACCCTTTCTTACATCATCCTTTCCATCTCGGAGGGAGAACCCGAGCTGAGAACTTATTGAAACTTTCTCGCTCAAAAATTATATTCAAATATCTAGACAAAAATCATGAATTCTTTGATTAAAAAGTCCTTATCCGATGTGGTGATAGTATCTGCGTTGCGGACTCCTGTTACGAGATCAAACAAAGGTGGGCTAGCTGCCATGTTCCCTGAAGAACTTCTAGCTACAATCCTTAAGGGTACCCTTGATAAAACTGGGATAGATCCTGCTCAAGTAGATGATATATTGGTGGGAACTGTTCTGCAAAAACTTGGAGGTCAAAAGACGAGTGCTCTAGCTGTCAAAACCTCAGGCTTTCCAACTACAACTACTGTCAATACTGTTAACCGACAATGCTCATCTTCTGCCCAAGCTATGGCCTACTTGGCCAACAGTATTAGAGCTGGAGATATCTCTGTCGGTTTAGCAGCAGGAGTGGAGTCTATGACACATGACTATTTCCCTCATAGAGGCATACCGGAACGCATATCGTCCAACCTTTTTGAATCAGCGACTGATGAGGCTAAAAATGTCTTGATGCCCATGGGAATCACATCAGAGAATGTAGCCAAGAAGTTCGACATTCCTAGAGATCTTCAAGACGCATTTGCTATGAACAGTCACGAAAAAGCCTCCAAAGCCACCAGCTCCGGTCATTTCTTAAAGGAGATAGTACCAGTGAATGCTAGGGTACCTGATTCACAGGAAACCAATCTGATCACTGCTGATGACGGTATTAGAGTCTCGACCATGGAAAGTTTAGCCAAACTAAAGCCCGTATTTGCTGATGACGGTCGTTCTACTGCCGGGAATTCTTCGCAAATCTCAGACGGAGCTTCGGCAACCCTGCTAATGACAAGAGAAAAAGCTAAGGAGCTTGATCTTAAGCCCATAGCCAGGTATGTGGCCTCTTACTCTGCAGGAGTGCCTTCTCACCTTATGGGAATGGGCCCAGCCGAGTCGATTCCTGTGCTTTTGAAACGACTTGGTTTAACGATTGATGACATAGATATTTTGGAGCTGAATGAAGCATATGCGAGCCAATCCATCTATTGCATTGATGATCTTGGCATTCCTTATGAAAAGGTCAATCCATTTGGTGGTGCTATTGCTATTGGGCATCCTTTAGGAGCTACAGGTGGTCGAGTAGTAGCAACTCTTGTGAATGGACTGCATACATTGGATAAAGAAGTTGGTTTGATATCTATGTGCACATCCACTGGTCAAGGATTCTCCAGTTTAATTTTAGCAGAGGATTAGTTCAATTAGAGTTTTATATTCTTGTAGACTATACATTAATTGGCATGTTTGTAAGTATAGACTGTTCAATTGCCTGCGCCACTTCCAGTGCGGCCACTCCTGATTCAATTGAACAACTCGGCTGTTCTTGTCCTCGGATAACTCTGACGAAATGAGCTAGTTGTAAATCAAAAGGTCTTCCTTCGTGAACTTGCAGAGTTTCAGAGACAATATTGTCCGACCATCCAGCTCCATGCTCATACTTGAACACTTTCAATTCAGGCAAACTAAGAGTACCCTTTGTACCAAACACTCTATAGAAATCAAGGCCAATTTTTGGAATTACAGGATTTTCACCTGTTCCTGACTCAAAATTGAACGGACTAGCCACATTATCTGAGGCAAAGAAGGTACCAACAACTCCAGAACTAAAGCGAAAAGTTATTGCTGCACCTTCTTCGACTTCAAGTCCTCGGCGTTTGATTGTTTTTTCTGCATAAACACGGTTTATAGGTCCAAAAAAATGATGCAAAAGATCAATATCATGAATCATGTTGATGTATATTATGCCACCACCCTTTTGGCCATGCCAGGCCATCGGAGGCTCGAAATACTCTTTTGGCTTCTGCAATGTCCAGAGGCCGTTTACTGCAGTGATTTTACCGAGTTGCTCCAAAGCTTTCTTGCCAGCAATAATATAAGGATTGAACCGACGGTGATGACCTACTATTGCTTTAACACCCTTTTCTTGAGCAAGCTTTCCGAGCGCTTTTCCCTCCTCCAAATCAGTGCAGACTGGCTTTTCAATGAGCACATGGACACCTGCCTCGATCAGCTCTGCAGCCACTTTTGTATGTGTATGATTCGGCGTGGCTATAATAGCAGCTTCTGGTTTATCTGTCGATTTCAGCAAAGCCTGTACGGAATCATAAAGCTTCACATTGAGCTGTTGGGCCAAGGCTGGTCCACTAGGTGAAGGCTCAACAAGAGCAACCAGCTCGGCATCTGGACTAACCTGAACTGCCTCACAATGACGAGGACCGATAACTCCGCCTCCAATCACGGCAACTGTAATCATTATCTTTCAAGTAATTGTTGAAACTATGCACCAAGTTATAAATGATACTCGCCAGATAACTACCCCACATTTTCGGAGATGGGAAGGAGGTGGGGGAGTTCGGCTAAAGTAAAACCCTTTCATCCCGAACGAATACGAACCCCCCTCAACTTATCTAGAGCACTAAAGATATCAATGAAATAGACAAGGAAATAATGGATAGCCATTGGCAGAATACCCCATGTACATCAATTAAGGCCCTAGGGGCACCTGATGGTTAGAAGAGGCCTTATATTTCAAAGGAGTTAAGAACTCTTCCGTAGACTCTCCGACTCCTCGCCGTGATGTGCCCGAGAATATGCCCGTTTTGTTAGAAAATATTAAATTTCTCTATAATGTTAGCGCTTCTGTGAATCGGACGCCGAGGGTGATAGTAGCGATCTGCTTCTACGGATGAAGTATCTTCAATATAAGTAGTGTTCTCGAGTATCAAGCTTTTCAAGTCTTTTTCATTCAATTGTTCCCTTCTCAACGAAGGATTTTCGCAATTCTATTAGATATTCACATTTCTAGGTTCTCGGAACATCATGCACGTCCTTCTAACGACAAAGATATACTAATAGTCTTTAGAGCTCTCCCTCAAAATTGTCCAAACTATCGAGATCAGTCTAGAAAATGTAATCCTCAAGCATAAATTGAATTCCTCATGTGACCAGTTGTCCGTAGACTTCAGTCGTGTGTCTCCTCTGAGGCTGGTTCTGACATTGTTTACAATCAGCTTGTAGGCTCTTTACGACCAAACTGAAGCTCCAAATTCTGCCGACTTTAAGCCGGTTTCGATTTAACACTTATAACAAAATCGGATCTTTAATCCATTTAATCAAGTGGGAACTTCTGTCCTCGACCAGTTTTACAATAAGAGCAAGCAGTCTGCTCGAGTGGTTCAAATATCACACTGATCAATCATTAAAATTTTCTACTCTGTAGTTGTACTAGAACTTAATGGATCAAGGTAAAAAAAGAGCATTCTTTTAGTTTTTTCCCTTCCCTCCCCCCACAGAAATAAATCTCTGAAAAGCGTGAACGTCTCGATACATCCTTCTAAAGCAGTATTTTAAAGTATTAAAAGCAAGATTTAGAATAACTTCGGCAACTTCATTATATTTAAGCTGGCTTCCAAAAATAGAACTACACAAACCGATTTATTTGTTGCTCTCAGGATCGTTATAATCCTCAATATACTCAATATCCTCACCCACTTTCTCTTCATCAACGAGGTGAAGAGCCCTATCTTCGGAGGCAAGCTTCTCAAGGGCATGCCTACGACCGCGCCAAGCGGGAACTCCCTTGTCGAATAGATAGTCAATGGCTTCCAAAGGAACACCTTTTGTTTCAGGATAGAAGCAGAAAATGACCCAAGGGAATACAGTCATACAACCGGCAAAGAGGAAGAAGACTCCATATCCCATAGCAGCAAACATTTGACCAGTGAATCTGCCCATAATGAAGGCCCAGAACCAGTTAGAGGCGGCATTGCAAGCTTGAACAAAGGTTCGAACGCTTTGGTCAAAGATTTCAGAGTTGTATACCCAACAGTTTCCATTCCATGAAAGTCCAAAGCAGAAACTCCAAATGTAGAACATAGCTAATGCTGCATGTCCTCCAGCGTCGAGTCTAGTGTCTCCAGAAGCGACTCTGGCGGCTGGATTGGACAGCTTAACATAAGCTCCTAAATAGTACATGCAAATAGCACAAGGGAAAGAACCCCAGAACAAAGAAGATCGTCGCCCAGCAGTGTCAACAACGAAGAGCATCCAGATAAGAGAAGAGAAAGCTTTTGTCAAGCCGAAAATGCCAGTGGATAAAAGACCAGTACTAGTTCCGCTGATACCCAAGGACTTGAAAACAGTAGGAGAATAATAAGTTACAGCATTGATACCACTACTGTTCTGCATGGGGAACAGACCAGTGGAAAGGATCAATCGATAGATATACTTCTTGCTCGTGAAAACTCTCTTGATCTGAATCCAGAATCCTCCATCGCCTCCAGCCTTTTGCTCCTCAATAGCTCTCTCAATGTGAGCAAGCTCATACTGAAAGTACGGATGTTCGATAGGAACTTTTCTTAGAAACGATAGGTTCTTGTGAGCTTGTGCGGCATTGTTTTTGCCAAGAAGCCATCGAGGTGATTCCAGGAGGAAGAAACTTCCGATCCAAAATAAACCTGAAGGTATCAATTGAATGGCAAATGGGATGATCCATTGTTCTCTTCCATCGGGAACATTTTGTAAAACTCCATAGTTGATCCAGTATCCAATAACTCCACCAACTTGCCACGAGATCTCAAACAATCCTACAAGCTGTCCCCGGATGGAGGGAGGAGCGATTTCCGAAACATAAATCGGAGCCATTCCTGAAGCGGCACCAACACCCAATCCGGTCAAAACACGGCCTGCGTAGATAGCTCCGAGACCCCGACTTCCATTGGCAATAAGACTAATGCCAGCTCCAAAGGTAAGCAAAAATCCTGCGATCAATAAACCTATTTTACGACCGAAAGTCTCACCAACGGGGTACATGAGCAAAGCTCCAAAGAAGGCTCCAGCTTGGAAAACAGACACAATATTGGCAGAAATAAGAGTTTGCTCAGAGGCACTCATTGAAGGGAAATGGAATTCGTCCCTGAATGAGTCCAATGCCACGGTTCCGCCGATAAAACCAGCATCGTAGCCAATAATACAAGCGGCAAAAGAAGCAGTTATGGCTGAGAGATATATTCGAAAGTTGTACACCTGACTAGGTACGGGAAATCCGACCTCCTGTCTCTTGAAAACTTCAAATCCCATGATAACAGCACAGACAGAGGATAGAGGGGAGGATTGGCAGGCGCTTTAGTGGGAAAATGGCATGCCAACTGATTTTCAGAGATATTTATATTAAAAATCCCGGAGGTTCTGTAATTTTCGGTTCCTGAGGGCTGGCCAGTCTCTACCCCGCACTGCGTCCAAAAGCTTCAGTCAAAAATAAAAAGAAATTCCTGTAACTGAAGTGGATCCTGGCACGTCCTTGCAAAATTAACTTGTCGATCAGGTTGAGCGTTTACCCTTGAGGATTGATTACAGCAAATTCATTTTGTCCATAGATTACATTTCATGCGGGGAACCAAGAAATTGGAACCCCAGAAACCGTTAGTACCAAATACGAGTGAGTGGGGTACGGCTAAGTGCTCATCCGTTAGGTCGGCTTTTGTTTGATTGGGTGGGATTTGGAAGCGAAGTAGCTACAACAGGAAATGATCCACGTCTCATGACTCGCTTGTCGCAGAATCATTTTTACGGTCAAGCTAATATCTAGTGACAGAAATATTTGAACAAATTTATTCAGCCGAAGAGTTGTTTGGAAAATAGCTAAATTATTCTGCTAGATATCTTATCAATTCCGTTAGATTCTGGCCCGTGCATTCTGCACCTGGTCGGCAATGGCATTTTCCATGGCCCAACCTCCTGTAATATGAGCTAAAGCAAGTCCTCCACAATATCGAAAGTTGGAGAACCCGCCAACATCTACACCACAAGCATATAGATTCTTGATGGGAGAGCCATCAGCAGTAAGAGCATGGCTTTTAGTATCTATCTTAATACCTCCGTAAGGAAAAGTAATAGCAGGTTGTACCTCAACCACCCAGAAGGGCCCAGTTCCATCTATAAGCTTGGGATGGGGAGAATTGTTGCGGCCAATGGTTGGCTCATATGAAGTATCTTGATCCTTGCTCGCTGCGGTTCCAACAACACTGTTGTACTTTTCAATAGTATCCCGTAAAACAGTAGCAGAAAGTCCCCATTTAGTCAAAGCTTCAATGAGTTCTGCCACAGTTTCCGCACAATATACTCTGCCGCCAACTGACTTGGCCAATTTCAATCTATCAACATCACCGGAGCCGGGAAAAGCCTCCCCTACGGCGTACTTTTGCTTGATTTCTTGGTTACAAATCATATAAGCACGCTGGCCTGGCAATCTGGCCACTCTTTGATTAGTGACCTCATCTCCAAACGTCTCGTCACAGAACCTTTTACCGAAACTGTCAACAATGATACTATGTCCAGACTGAAACTGGGCCAATTTCAGGAAATCCATAGGATCTACATCTCGTCTAGCTAGAGGAGAGGGAAGCAAGTGACCGTAAAACGTAGATAATCCACGGCTAAGTCCAGCTCCAGCTTTAACTGCCAAATGATAGCCATCTCCAACACTATAAGGATTCGAACGAACAAACAAGTTGTCAGCGTTTAGTCCAATGTGCTTATTTACAAGCTTAGGATTTCCTTGGAACCCACCTGTTGCAATTATCGTGGACTTGGCATATACCTTGACAAATGACCCATCTGATGTACGGACTACAGCTCCAATAACAGGTCTTCCTGGACCATCGGACAAAAGGTCTACAACAGTGGAATGGAAAAGGATGTCAACCGAATTGGAATCTTCAATTGTCTTTCGAGCCTTTTGAAGCCACGCTTTGATTTCAATTGGAAATCCAACCCCAATTGTCATAATCCCGTTAAATTGTTCCGACACCCTTATACCTTGGTCCCTCATGAACTGAACTGCTGCAAGATGTTGACTGATGAACTTTTCCTGCAAATCAGGTTCGCCATCTGGAATTGTATCTCTTGCTGCTTGAAAGTTTCGAGGAGCCCAGAACATTCCTGCTGAATATTGAGCTGAACCTCCAACTGTATCACTTTTCTCAATTACCAAGCAATTAATGCCAGTATTTGCTGCAGTCACGGCGGCTGAGAGGCCCGACATGCCTCCTCCGATAATAAGCACATCAGTTTGTCTAGTACTCATGTTTAATAATGTTTATAACTTCAAATTGTTAAAGTATACTACTATTTATCTATAAATATGAGTAATTCGTTCAACTGTGAAAAGTGCAGTGGAAAGCTCATTGCCGAGCAACTTCGTGGGGGTGGGACCACCCATTTGGCTAAGATTTTAGCCGAGCACTATTTGGGCTGAAACCTCACAAATGTCCAACTCCACATTGAATGAACATTTTTATTGATAGACGGCTGCATTTTGTGGGGATTGCGGGGCACAGATGATTGCGATAATGATTACACAAATGTATTTGGAAGCGGAGGAGATCGGGAGCGGACTTGATCGGATATCAATCTGATCGGATATGGGTAAGAAAACAACCGATTATATTATAACGTCCGCGTCCTCGTGCCCCGCTTCAATAACCGATAGGCATCAATTGAGCTAACCTCTATATAATAATGCAACGTCTCAAACACAGCATCTTATCGAAATGTCGAAATATTCAAGCAGATTGGGCACTTGTACAGTGTCTTTAGGTTCTTTTCAATATCATAAACTTGAACCACGTCTTATCGAGGCTCAAAAAGCTGGGTTTAAGATAATTGACCTGTTTGATCCAGACTGGGCCGGATATCTTGAAGAGCACGGCTTGGACCCTGAAAAGCTGTGGGATGCTACACCTGAGAATCTAGCAGTAGCTGAAAAGCTAGGAGATTTTGTCAAGGACCTCGGTATGGAGATTACTTGTACTCAGCCCTTGAGAAATACTGAAGGAGTATTAGATCCTATTGAGCGACAACAGCAGTTTGATTTGGCTGAACAGAGGTTTCCTTTTATGAGAAAGTTCCAATGCGACTTGTTGTTCATGTGCGCAGCTATCCGCACTGATGACGGCTTGACATCGGATTTAGAAGTATGTGCTAAGGATCTCAGGGAACTAGGAGATATGGCTGCTGAATATTCTGCCAAAGATGGAGGGCCAATGCTCAAGATTGGTTATGAAGGGCTTTCGTGGGCTCGACGCAATACCTGGAAGCTGGCTTGGGAAGTGGTTGAAAGAGCTAACCATCCTAATGTTGGGCTTGTGGTAGATACTTTCAACACATTGGCAGTTGAATATGCAGATCCATATAATCCAGCTGGCCATGGTCGCATTCACGAGACTGAGAAGAAGGCCCTCGATGCAATCAAAGACTCCATGGCCGAGTTGGTCAGAAGGGTGCCTGGAGACAAGATCTTTTTATTGCAAATTGCAGATGCTGTTCTTGTGGATCCAAAGACTTTTCTTCCTCCCGAGGACCCTTCGATTCCCCGACTTTTGCCATGGTCCAGAGGATATCGTCTATTCCCAGAGGAGGTCGAAAAGGGAGCTTATATGCCAGTGGATCTTGTTGTTGCAGGAGTTCTTGCTACTGGATACAAAGGTCCTATTTCCTTGGAGGTTTTCAACAATAGCATGGTAGTGGACCATCCCGATGTACCTCGTGAACATGCAGAACGAGGCTATAATGGCCTGGTCAAAGTTTTGCAGAAAATAGAAGCTCAGTCCAATCGAACTGGGTTGGATGTCCCGAACGCCATCGAGGTGAACAGATTAGCCCCAAAACAACAGTCTCAAGTGTCTTGAGAGCGATCAGTTAGACTGATATTTATCTATTCTCAATTTTTAAATTATTGAAGCCTTAAATCAGATATAAATGTTAATTAATTCAAGAATACAGAACTGAAGTTGCTCCTTTATTCTCTGTCAACTTAGGAATAAAAATAATAAATTGTGCCATCTTGGACGCAGGCGTATTCCATTAATTCAATATTTCAATGAAAATTTATTTGCAATGTTAGATTATGAGTTATGCAGTAAGGAGAAAAAATAGTCTATAACCTTTAGACTTTAACCTTTATGGTTTATAGTTTAAGGTTAACTTCACATTAAACTTTACTCATAAGATCAGACCAATGGATATGCCAATAAGGTCATCCATAAACTCGTTCAGTATGAGGACAGGACTCTTCACCTTCCCTTCTTCGCAGTCTCAAAGATAAGTTGAGTCTAGAAGCAAAAGTAGCGTCCTATCGGCTCCTCTGAATCCCATTTCTCTAATATTCGGCAGAATTTGGAGAATCTGAATTCCTGCTCCGACTTCTTCTAATAGAGGGCTCATTCCTTACTATAACTTTGTGCCCCACTTGTTCCAATGACAGCAGCAGTTCGTAAAAACTGGGCTACACCATAATGTCATCTATTGAATTCCAGTTTTTGTAGATATATTGGCTCTCCTTACAGAGAAATGAGGGGACTACATAGCTACTGAGTGTCAGGATCTAGACCTTTGCGCTGTCGACAAACCTGTAAATGGATAGTCCAAAATGGATGATCTCATAACCGAGGTCAGCAGTCCTTTGAGAACCATTAACATACTAAGAGCTGTAACAAACTCAATTCAAGTGGTCTTTTGGGATGCACAGCACTGCCGATACTGATGTTTATTTCACCGATAATTATCGGCTAACCTGAATCCTGCCGATATCGATATCGCCAACATCTCCATTATCACAGACAATTCAATAATATACCAGAATCTATCATAGCCCACCTATTCCTTAACTCCAGCAAGTCAAAGGAGACCAACTAAATGAATTCATCAGTTGTGCCGTAGAAGAAAGTACAACAGTACAATCCTAATCCTAACCAAACAAGTCTCGGGCTTTTATTCACCAATTAGCATTTTTATGGATCTTTTAATGCTAACCGGAGTGTAATTAAAATAAATCTCGGCAAAATATTGTGGTTTTTTCGATTCTTTTACTAAGCAGATTAGCTAAAAATTTAGCTGCATTTCTCGGCTAAGACATCTTCCAGGTAGGTCATAATGTTCAATGCGGGGTCATAATCTTCTTTTCTTGGTCCTTCCCCCACAATCACTACATTGATTGCACCCAGAATTGGACAATGGCTAGGCCAATTCGAAATATTCAATTATATATATTTGGCTCACAATTGTCTAGATAATCTAGACAAATTATTGGCAAATGACGGCGGATAACTTTGTTTCATATCTCGACCCCCCACATCCATATGGCCAAGAAAACAAATCGGTTTTCTTGCTTGGCTACCCCATTGCACATTCGATTTCTCCCTTGGTACAAACTTCTCTGTGGAAGTATCAGAATATCAAATGGAAATACACATTGAGCGAACATGAAAAGCTTGAGCCAAGTCTCCCTTTATTGGATCTTGAAGACACCTTAGGAGCAGCTATTACTATGCCATTTAAGGTTCAAAGCTGTGATCACGTCGATATTCTCAGCGAGGAAGCAAGGATAATCGGTTCTATCAATACTATTTATAAGCGACGAGATGCTATCTCTGGTCAAGCATTGAAAATCGGCACAAATACAGATTGTTATGGAATCAGAGATGCATTTATTAATCGTCGTCCTGATATTGTTGCTACCGTTAGTACTGGGCGACCTGGAATGATAATTGGAGGAGGAGGAACAACTCGAGCTGCTATTTACGCGCTTTGGACATGGTTCGGAGTCAAGGAAATCTATATTGTCAATAGATTCAAGTTTGAGATTGATGAAATTTTGCAGCATTTCGATTCAGTGAATTTTCCTGCCAAATTGCTGCCTGTTTCGACCACTGAGCAGGCTGAAGCATTACCAGTTCCTGTCATTGTAGTAAACGCTGTTCCTAACTTTGAGCCCAAACTTGAAGAAGAAAAGTTGGCCCGAGAGATTGTCGAGGTGTTTTTGAATAATTCGAGCAAGGGATATCTCTTGGAAATGTGTTACCTGCCTACACCTGAAACAAGGTTCTTCAAACTCGCTCAATCACATCTATGGAACGTTATCCCTGGAACTTCTGTCATGTTGTACCAGGCGATTGCTCAACAGGCTCTATGGAATGAAAAGATAGTCGAACCGCAAGTAGTTTCTAAAGTACGACAAATTCTTACAAAGGCATTTTCTTAGCTATGTACTGCAGTGAGCTTTATTATTCTGCAAATACAGCACTCCTTATTACTTGACGGGGTGCCTTTTTTCCTGTTAAAAGTTCGAAATGAGCCAGGGATTGCTCAGCCAAGACTTCAAGGCCTTCCACAGAAATCCAACCTTCCTTTTTGAAAGATTGAATTTGTCGAACAAAGGGGGTATCTCGGGGCCTATATACAGTCTATAGTTAGCACAAGGCAAATCAATATAGCATTAACACTTACCTCGATTGCGACCCCTCCAGTAGGATTCGATAGCCAGCTAGGAGGAACAACTAACCCCTTAGCAGAAGTACAGTTGATAATTATGCTTGGATATGATATACCTTTCGGCCATTCTTCTGTAATTGAACTCAGGATTGTGATGGAAAAGTTTTTGTCAAAATCTGTATCCTTTTCGAAAGAAATCGACCCAAAGTTATTTGGTTTGACTCTCTTATCCGAGCTCCTAGCTGCCTTAATCATATTGGAAAATCGCATAGAGAATACAGTATCTGTAGCCACGTTAGTTTTTGATACTCCTACAGGGGATGGTGACACGTGAGAAAAGGTATTTTCGAAATGTTGTACAAGTTTGCGGGCGTTTTCTTCCGTGCGGTTATAAATATGAATATGATAAACTCCAAGACGTATGAGAGCGTATACAGCAGCCCGGGCAGTTCCACCTGCTCCTATAACTACTGCCGTCGTTTCTGACGTTACTGAATTGCTCGTACCGAGGTTTCTTCTAATACAAGAATTGAATCCAAACCAATCGGTGTTATCTCCAATTAAAGAGATGGACCTTAAGGTATCTGGATCTCGCACCACCACCACGGTATTTATGGCACCAATCTTTTGAGCACTGGAAGAGATCTTGTCTACTCTTGAAACAAGACAAAGCTTAAACGGCTCCGAAAGCGCACAACCTCCAAAATTGGGGTCTTGGAAACGTTGGATTAGATCTTGTGTTTCAGTGGTCTGATACCGTTCATAACTATGAGGTAGACCGATGGCATCGAGAGCAGCTTGATATATCTTGTGTGATATTCGTTCAAAGCTGAATTCGCCAAAATGAAAAAAATTCATTTTCGGCAAAATAAATAAATTATAGAGACCCCTATTGATTTCTTGAACAGTAAGGGTATCTTCAGCCTTCTTACTGCTGTATTCTGCAGCCCAAACATCATCTGCTGCTTTGTAGAACCCCTGAGGATGAGCCACTAGTGTTGGATGGTCGACAGGAGACAATGTGGTATTCAAGCATCGCGAAGTCTTGCCAAGACTACCTTCATTATAGGCTATTATAGGGATTGAAGTACGTTCTTTTATCATTGAAACACAAGCCAGTAGCTTGTTGTTGTCCTTCATTGACAGAGCATAACTGGTGACTTTAATGATATCAAGGCCTTGAGAAACCATGGTCTGAACGTTATTGAATACCCTGGTAAAATCCCAGTTACTGACGGAAATGCATCCAATCAATTTTGTGGCACCTTTTCTCTTCACCAAAGCTGTAAGAATAGTATTGGGGACAATATCTAGCCAAACTGTGAGATACTCAACTCCTAATCGCAGACCTTGGAATAAAAGTCTTGCATGGAACTCTGCCCAATCTCGAGATTTATCCAGTAAAGAGCTTAGATTGAAGAATTGCTTTGAGAAGTTGTAAACTATAGGAAGGCTTGATTTTTGGCGAATAAATGCAACTTGGTTGGCTATATGAGCCAGGCAATCGAGTCCTTGGCGGATTGCCCAAGAAGCCATTAAGTCTATCCTTATTTCAAGTGCATCCACTCCTACAGAGACGTCATCGAAATCGATTTTGGCATGAACGACATCATAAAATGGTAGTAAAAGTGCTTGAGTATATGTACTTTCTTGAACAGGGCTTTGCCAAGAAACAGAAATTGAAGATTCATTATTAGGATCGGATATTCCATCATATATATGGCCTAAGAACTCTAGGAATGACCTTTCAGCACGCTTTAATCCTCTTGAGATCAGCCAGCTTCTAGATTGATCTCCCAGTTCCGATTCGTCTAGAAACCTTAGCCCCGGGTTGACAAACTCGAAATTGGAGCAGAGTCGATAAAGCGGGGCTCGTGCTATGGCCACTTGGCACAGCATTTCAAACTCAGGGTGAAATCGAAGGTATTCATGAGTCTCTATCTCATTTCGGGTGACAAAGATCACAGGTTTGGTACTCATATGATGCAATAAGATAGACTTGCTGGGTTCTTCTACAATGGTACTTGAGCAAGCGATAACACAGTTGACAGGATTATCCGCTAGGACAGTGGCCAGAAGATCTGCTTCTCGCCGCCGATAATCCTCTCGACCGTTTTTAGCAACATAACTTTCAGTAGTATCTCCAGCCAGAGACTCGAACGTTGCAATTAAATCAATAAACCTCCTTCGCATCGCAATAGCAGCAATAACAGCCAGCGTCGATTTGCCCACTCCTCGACTGCCGATTATTATCAAAGTTGTGTTCCATTTGTAGTCTAAAGCGACATGCATAGAAGAGGCCCAAGCGGTGGCTGCATTTTCTCTAGATAATCGCACACCGGGCTCGGGACTAGAGGGAAGTGATGGCACGAGCTGGGGGGTTATCGATTGACGTGGTGGGAGCTGGCGTCGAGGTTGAGACTCCTGTGAGAGTGAGGGAGATTGCAGTTGCGGTTGTTGAGCCTGGGCCTGTATCAAGGATTCTGTTGCCAACATATTCAATAATGCCTGAGGACTCGACTGGCGGGAATTTTCTCCAGACCTCTCCAGATTTGGCGACATTAACTAATATATACTGACAAGAATGCTTAGTACAATAGTTGTTTTTTTCCATTGGCTTGGAGAAAGAATATGTTTCTGAGGGTGCGGACTTGGGTGAACTTTTCAGGGTTGGGGGTGACGGCTAAGAAAATATGCGCTGGAGAAATCAGCCGCATTCTCTTGTTACCATTTGACCATTTCCCCTTCCCCCAAATCTTCGGTTTTATGTGGAGAAATGGACAATGTTTGTACTGAAATCGGCACAAAGGTTATAATAAGTAGAATGCAGCTATGAGTCTATAGTCGGCAGTTCCGGTCGGCACGGGATTGACGTTTCCAAAAGTGTTATAGAATTGAGTCAAGGAATATGCATATTTGAGGCACTATAAAGCACAGTTTTTTTCTGCCTGCACGTAATTTTAAGCTTTCATTTAATTTTACATATCTGCATCTATTATAAACAAGCAAATGTAAAGTACTATAAGAGAACCTTCAAATGAAATGATCCGATTTTTGTTCTTTCTAGTTTTAAGTTCTATACCGAGTAATTTACAGTTGGTCCAATGTAGTAAGCTGCTTAAGTGATGAATTGAATACCGGAACCCTATAATCAAGTCACTAGAAGATGGCAATTATGACTTTCAATTCCCTCGTGACGGATGTCTATCATTCTGAAAGCATGCCAAAGCTAGAGACATATTTTAAAGATCTTTGCCTATTAGGAGCAAAACATAATGTCACATGCATGTATCTACGAACTGCTATTTTCAATACGCAATATCAAAGCATTTCCATAACTAGAAGATTATCAAGAGCCTGTCGGAGTTGCCTGCTGTTAACTCCTTTCTCTAGACCTATATCATCCTTTGTCCTATGATCGCCAGGCCAATAGTTGTAGATCCCAAAGTTCTCAGCTTCGGTGAATTGATCAGCCGAGCAGGCTGACATAAGCGGATTTTAGCCCCGCAAATTCCGTTCCAGAACACTTGTGTGTCTAAAGTCTGTAGGAGAACCCGGCATAAATTCAAATAATGATATCGCCGGCAAAATTCAATTTCAACAAACGGCCGGCTGATATTTCAGGATCTACGGTAACAGCAGCCGGTGCAACCAGTTCCAAGTCCGATATTATTGCTATGGCAGTTAATGAACAGCAATTGCCTCCAACAAAAAGAAAAAGAGTTGCAAAAGCTTGCAAACAATGCCGATCTCGTAAGGTTCGATGTGATGGAAAAGAGCCTGTTTGTAGTCAATGCATCGCTACTGATCAGGCTTGTTTTTATGCCGACTCGAAGCGCAGGGGCCTTCCACCAGGATATGTTCAGCAATTGGGAGGCCATGCACGCAAATTAGAGCAACTTTTAGGACTATTGCATGGCTCCGACCAGGGTCTAATGCTGTTGACTCAATTCATAGAACAATTAAGGCATAAGACCCCTGAGGAGCTGACAATATGTGAAAATGGCTGGAAGACAAGTCGATTATGTGTTGAATTCAATTCTTTGGTCGGGTTCGATATGGAAACTGGATCCGATATTTTACAGATTCCAGCTCCCATAAACGCCCAAGTCGTTGATCTTCCTACAAACGCCATGACTGGATTCAAAAGTGAGGATAATGGGCTCTCTGGGCTTGTAAGTGGGACAATGGATTTCGATGGTTCTATAGAACCCGATCCGAGGAATGAAACACGATCTGAACTCATTAAAACCCGTCAGCTCATTGGTCATGGGTTTGTACTAACAGCCACAGGCAATTATCTGCTATCTTTGCCTACTTCACAGCCATATATAGGTGAAAGCAGTGGATATTCAGGTCGATTCAGGCCTGATATACCGTTTCTACAATGGCATTCCACCAATCGAGACCTTGCATTATGGGTCAGCTCCATTCCGATATCTAAAAGGCTTCATCTACTCGACACTTTCTTCTCGTATGTGCATTGCTGGCTGCCGATGCTTAACAAAATCGATCTGGTGCGATCTGCTCATATTCAAGATCCATTCCAGCGAGGAGAAGACCATGGTCTATTGCTAACTTCTGTGATTCTACTGTCATATTCAATGCTACGTGAATTACCTACCGATATCTCACCATTTCTTGAGATTTTGATCATACAAACAAAACAAACCTCTGCCAGTATAACTAAAGTGCAAGCTATTATAATCAACTCTTTAATACTTCTTGGAATCGGCAATTGGAGTGATTCCTGGAACGCAATAGGCTCGGCCGTTAGAACAGCTTATGATCTTGGAATTCACACCTTCAAATCCGAGATAAATGAGTTTTCTCGTCGTACCTGGTATTCTTGCTGCATATTGGAGACGTTGATCTCCTCAAAACTTGGCAGACTTCCTCATGTCTCTGAAGGAGATTTTGATGTCGAAGCGTTGAATGAAGATGAATGGGAAGAATGGGAACTCAGCAAACCGTATCCGATAGACGAAGATCTATCAGTAGATTCTGCTCATAACAGTGTCAAACCTCCTCGTAACGACCCATGGAGTACGCAACCGATTCGCAGTATTTCAGTTTTCAATGCTCTTTTCAGGCTCGTCTCCCTCCTTAATATATTTATCCGTAAAGTCAATCAGCCCAATTTTCGGGAACTAGATAGGATCCGGATTTCTATCTTCTACAGTGAATTGTCAAATCGCTTACACCAGTGGGTACGGGGTCTTCCGGACCATTGCGGTCTTGCAGATTTGCAAAATCGCGTGATGGTTCCTTTACCTCTTCATATTATTAACCTATATCTTGTGTTCACTACTACTATCACTCTTCTTCAAAGTCTAGGAGACAGCATTTCAACTACGGGAACCGTTGCTCCGTCATCTACGAATGGCAGTGACTTTCTATATGGTCAAGAAGCTCTGCCATGTCTCACTTCGAGGCTGATGGCCAACTTTACTGACCGATTAAAGCACTCAAGAGCTCCTTCTCTATTTGAATATTTTGCAAGTGTTCCCTTGGAATTGTTGGTCAATCGCTTGAAAACGACTGCAAGAAATGATCCTAGATATCAGGAAGATTCTTCAGTTGCTTTGCACCTTTACTACTGTGTAGAAAGATTCTCGGAGGCTTTAGGAGGACGATTCATTTCAAAAGATTATTTCTTGGAAAAATTCCATACCGTCGGCATAGACATACCCCCTATAGCCACATCTCAGCAACTGCCTGATATTATGGCCAAGGACTTCGGAGTAATTGGCGGTGGTATGATGGTTCAAGATATGCAAACAGGCCGATCAGATTACAGTTCAAATCCAATGACTGACGTCGATGATATTCTAGAAACGTCAAGAAACCAATCATTTGAGAAATTCGAGTGGTACGATTCGCAATATCCTAGCAATCCAATTTCTCGAGGAGATGCCGATTCTGATGGAATTCCCGAGTTCTTGCAAAACCTTGGATTGCTGGCCAGGAGATAATAAATAGCATCTAGCATTCATATATTGGCTCCTCTATGAGCATTGCAGACCAATTGATATAATTTGAGTCTGAAATATTCCACGTAGAACTGATAAACAATCTAACAATCCGTTGCCATGTCTGCTGACAGCTGTAGACAAGACCCTGAAGCTTTCAAGAGATATTCCGTACCAGCGTTTGGCTGTACTGGCGTTTGCCGTAAAGATTGCCTCTCTGCAGATCCATCGCTTTGTGTCTTTGATTGTCAAAAAATCAGATACTCATCAAGATGATGGAATAGCTCATGCAGTTTGGCTCCTCAGATCATGATTTTTCATCTAATCTTTATCGCCCAAGCCATCAGTAGTGGACAGTCGTTTGATCCCGCTCGAAGACCATCGCATCCTATAATTAGATAACTTATCAGAGCCAGTCAATTAGGCTTGAATTGGTCTGGTTTCAAGTCAAGCCAATATAAGCTCCTATTATGGTATTTTCTAAGCTTTTCAGAAATAGAATATCAAAAAGCGTTAAAAAGCTTGGTCAATAATTATTATTATTTTATTACTATTACAGTAGTATAATAATTATTGTTAACTAATAATAATAATTATTATTATTGCCCCTATAACGAAAACGTATGACTCCCTGGCAAGCAATTATCTTTCCGGCCAATCTCCGACCGGAACCGATAACAAGTCTGGAGGAGCTACACCTTATTTTTTAGTTTTCTAGTGAGGCATCTGTGCATCACTAGTGGCAGCTTGGCATGTTCCTAACTAGATTTCGTCTAGTGGGACCTAAAAATTCCTCTAGCCTGGTTTATAATTATTAATTTGGTGCCGTTTGAAGGAATTTTTAACCACGTGTGATAGGAACAGACTAGTTACATTGCCGAAAAAACCACTCTATAGGTTTTGACTGCTGCAGCCTGCAGAGTATGTGCAGACAAGAAAACAAAGCCAAGGGGTATTGGGCCAATTGATTCTGACTCAATTACCTTTAACAATAAACTGCATGCTTCATCAGGGGAATCTTTTGATAGTTGCTAAATTGTTAAATTTTCAAAACATGACCAAATAACACAGATATTCATTTATTTTAGGCAGTCCTGGAATGTGACAGTATAGCCGAGAGTGTAATTCATAATTATAAATTTCGTATGTACATCCAGAGACATATTTCCCTTGTTTTCGGATCGACTTGGAAATACCCGGAAACGAACTTATGTTAACTGTCCAAATATAAGAATTTGAAGCATGCAAATGCCTCTGATCCCTCTGAATCTGGCGGTAAATTTTCCGTTCGAAATGTTAATCTGTACGTATATAAAGGGTTTGGGCAAATTAGGGCTAAAATAAGCCCAATATGTCTATTTGTAGAAGTGCCGTTTTAAGGCATGTCCACAATTTTCAACTTTTATGCTTGCTCGTTAAAGGTTAGGTCGAATAGCAAGCGAACAATTGATGCATTCGTAAAATAAAAGATAAAGATTACAAGATACTAGCTTGTTTAGTACATTGCTAAGATATTAAGAACGGCTGATCGACGACGCGCGTTACCTAAAAAAAAACCAAATATAAATCTAGGAGAGCGAATAAGCGAAACGTAATTCTGCTGATTCCTAACTAGTTAGAAATTTACTCAACATCCGTGTACACGCAAACTGCTGCATATTTGTACGCGCGGAATTGTTTGTTGAGTATATTTTTGCACAATACATAGCAAAATATCAGTGCAAAGGCCATGTTGACATTTCGGACAAAAGACAAATCACGTCAAATGCTCGGGACAGCTGCAATTCAAGCAAAAATTGTAACATGATGTCACAAGTCAACCATGCATGTATGAGTGCATGTACTAGTCTGTGTACTTTGTTGACGTGCATGTATATTAATTTGTGTACTTAGTGATACAGTACTGTATATGGAACATATATGCATGTTATACGCCATTCATTGAAAACTTCGTGCATAAATCAAATTGAGTGGTTTGAAGTTGAACCTCTTAGAAGATTATTAGAAAGTTTTTTTAAAGATTTTTCATTTTTAAGACTAATAGTTGCATACCTGTAGTCCGAGGGATTATGCTGGAATAAGAGCGGTCAGTCGCATCCCCCCGCTAGTTGATACCCTCCTACCTCGTAAAAAGGTCAAACGAACATTCAGATGTCGGCAACCAGATCGAGAGGATATTGAACCATCTACCACTATATCTCCGAGTGATTAGCGAGGATTTCAATCTCAAACCTATTGGCAAATGGGAGGAGGTTGGATGATACAGTATCTCCAACCCCAACCTTACCATATCTCGATTGTAGCGCTTCAAATCTGGCCGTGAAGCTTCTGGCTTCGCTCTCGCAGATCTAATGCTAATTATCTTTCAGTCTCATAGAGAATTCTGTAACGTGACATAACGCATTCGAACGCCTGTTAACTCTTTTGAATCGATTTTAAAACTATATTTCGTCTAAAGTATATTATGTAACCAGCAACTTTAACTCAAGATTCTGACTTTACTACATGACTGTTTCAATCGTATATGAGCTTAAGTTTCTAATCAAATAATTATTCTTTCAACTGGCCTCTTATAAGATTAAGTTTCTTATCGCTCATTCAATCACGCCCAGAATTCTTTCAAAAACAGAGAATATTGTTCCAGGAATGGGTGGAATACGATTTCTTAAGGCATAGTACACATTCTCCAGCAATGTTGCTAAATTGCCAAGTGTATAGATGGATAATCATCCCTGAGCGACAAATAAGATCTCCATGAGCATAGCAATGTGAGGAAGCGCATGAGCCAAAGAAAGTTAAGCGTCCATACCAAAGCATGTCTCTCTCGTTCGACGCTTCCAAGAATTCCAATTTTGCATTAGCATCAGCTCATATCTGCTCATAACATAACATGTCTAACTATCTTGGTCTGAATTGTCCAATTAATGTTCACAATATTAGTCCGAGGTGAGCGGACCGGGCCTACCGCCAAGACTGTGAAGAGAGACATAAACATTCCTGTGAAATGATCTTCAGACCTCTGATATCAAAGTACATGCAATATTTCAGATTTACGGTGCAGCAACCCTCTTGAGAGTAGAGAGACGCTTCCAGTTGTTTGGTCGAGAGCATGTCGTATGATTAAGAGCGCAACTGCTGCATGCAGTTCAATATATCTCTTCCCTTTTCATATTGAATTGGTTACAAATTCGTCTAGATCTTCCTTTTAGGCTGCACCTTGAACATGATTTTGAGGCCAATTCCTATAAATTGGTTTATAAAAACAATTCCTAATATATTTCTTCTTCTTTATAGTATATACGCTGCATGTGATCTACTGCCTATCAAACAATATTTACTTGTTTTCATTGCGGATGCTATGCAACAGTATACCAAGAGAAGTGACGCCAAAAAAGACGACAGACTATCTAGACTGTTTGACAACAACAACAAACATGTCTGTCGCCAGTTCCCTTAGAACGGCAGACAATAAGGCTGAAAGACTGAAATCTTCCTTTGAGAAGAAATAACCGAGAGAGCTTTGCAATATTCTGTTCTCGGTAGTGGACATCAGGTGTGTGAAACTCCGCTGCCGAGTAATTGGATAACTTTTTTATTTTTAATTGTTGGTTGAAATAACTCTTGCAAAAATGGGGCCAATATAATTTCAAGCTTTCCTAATTGATTTAGTTTTGTTGCAACTACCAAAATATATTAACTATGAATATCGCGGCCTTTAATGCAGCTATCCCCCAAAGGCCTTTAGTTATTGGTCAGTATTTTTATCGCCAGCCTGTAAATGGAATATTGGATATTCGGACAAAGAAAGAAAGGCCCTGTTCCCGAACAGAAGATGTGACATGATGCGTGTGTAGACATCATTTTGCTTTTGATGGCTGCCAATTCCCGAGAGAATTTGGCCCACTAAAATAGGACTAATGCAAAGAAGTCAAATTAAATGCCCAAAAAGTGCCTTTCTTTGTTTTTTTTGGCATTAGTATGAATTATGTCATAACGTTCACGTACTTCCCCATAATTATATGCAGTGTTCGCATCGATAGAATGGGCAATTGAATTTTTGTCGTAGTAATAACCCCACCGCTGCCAATTGCTAAAAAAATGCGGGCTACAAATATCCAATTGTATCGCTTAACAGCTCAAATAAATTCGCACGTGCTCGCCGAAAGCTTTTTATTTCCACAAACCTAACAGAAGGTTGTTGTTGATCGTCGTTATCTTTGATTACCGCAATGAACCGTTTACTAAGGTTATACAGTGATTATCAGGAAGGACTATTATTTCCATATTTGGAAATTCCTATTCCAACCAAGTGAATTGGGGCTGATCATGTCATATAGATAGCACATATTCTATTTTGGGTTTGACTTGTTCCATTTTCGTATGTCCATCTTGTCGTCCGACGGACTAAAATAAACTAAGGTCTAACTTGTTAGTTGAAAAATTAGCGACAAATTGACAATCATTTCCTAAAACGGGTCATCATTATTACCCTGTCTTTAAAAATTTCTTTGAAAATCTTCATATTCGTTTCGGAATCAAAGCTTGAGATCCATGATTTCAACATTGAATATTTTATGAATTAACTATCCTACAATTCGAAATTACCATGGCCAGCTGTATAGGTTGGACTTATCTCTGAATATAAATCAAAAGTAATTTTTTAATTGGTTAAGAAATTCGGCAGTTAATCTTGTTTCCCTTTTTCAACTTGTTGACTCGGCTAATAAATCCTTCAAAGAGTTAACCATGCAGAGTGTCACTATACCTTTTAGGAACATCACAAGCTTGAGCTGGTCGAACATTTTCATATGATATATTTAGAACGTTTAAACAAAGATGGTTTCAATAATTAGTAAGAATAATAATAATTGTTAAAAAAAAAAACGAGTTGAGGACTTTTGTTCACGCTTTGACGCCCTCAAAGAAGAAAAATGATGGCACAGCGCAAGTAAAATTTTCTCGACCTTTTCTAAATTTTGAATTTTGAATTTAATTTTGAATCAATGCATAAAAAATATAGATAGGTGAGATTTTTAATAATATGGAAACGATTTTAATTAAAGTCTATGTACGTACCTCAATGAATGTTTGGTGTATTGTTTGTTTATATCGCTTAAATTTGCTTTGTGAACTAAGTGACAACAACGCGTAGTATAGGCTGTCATAAGCGAAAGATTTGTTTTCCAAAAAGCAATTGTGCTTCTACGTAATGTCCCTAATGGGATGATATTTACTTTTAATATTCTATTATTATTGAATCATATACGTTTTGGTAAAAGCTTTGCTTTTACATTGCCCAATGTCTTATATATCGGCCGACTCCGCGGACTTTAGCTGGCCCCGGCTTTGCGCTGTTAGCCACCCAATGAAGATGTTATCGCTTCGGTCCCGCATTGATTGGACAGAACTTGACAGCTTTAAGACTCAAATATTGGCTGTTATGTGTGTCTATCTGTCTATCTTCGGCAAAGCTGTAGCTTCAAGAAGGATTCCAATTTGGATACGAACAGGTTTACGATAGATCTATTGGAGAAAATTGATAAAAGGCTTTCCAATTCCACAGAAAGCTCGGACCATAAGGGGAATAGTGAAGCGAATAGCAATATATAGCCCCGTACTCTTGCTTGTATATAATAATATCAATAAATCTGTGCCTTTTAATAAAGCAATCTTTCAAAAGACTAAGCATTAAAAAGTAAAGAAATCCCAAACAAAAGAAATAAAAACTGCAGACATGGACGTGGAATATAGAATGGTGGAATGCAGGCCAGGCGCTCAGACTTAACTAATTGACTCATGACATGATGAACAAGAATGGCAATGAATAGCAATGCCTCATAAAATTTCCACTGAAAGCTCTTGATGCGATAAAAGACAATTTGAGTTGCCAGTGCCAATATACGCTGTAATTATATATAAGCTTCAAAACAATTATTTCTAATATCGAATAAGCACTCAGGTTTCTATTTAATATTAATTGCTCCTCCATATAGTTAGTTGCTCAATTTATCAGATTCTAATAATATTTACTTATTATTAGATATTTTGAGCATTTCTTTTTGTAGGTTTAAGCTTGATCAGGTCTTTGGTAGTTGTCAGCTTCTATTCCGCAATGAGAAAGGATCGACAGCTTCTTGGCAGCTTCTGCTCTGTGTTTGTTCCAGTTCCATAGGTGGAATAGCTTACTATTTCTAAATTAAGCAAATCAAATCTCACATCATTTTTAGACGAATAGAAGCCTGCATATTGGCTGACAGACTGGAAAAATTTTTTTTTCTGAATCAACGCTGCATAACAATTAGCAAAGTAGGTGACTTATTGAATCCAATTAATTCGGCTGTATTACGCAGATTTCGGCAGAGCCTCGGCTACATTTGTCTTTCGAATCCGCCTCAACGCTCTCAGCCAATAATAGTAAAAAAAGGAGGGCCGTCCCAAAGAATGTCCATTCTCGTCCCCTATAACGACTAACTAACTTGAACTTGTCAAAAAGTCTTGGATCAACAAAAAGAAAACTAACTAATGATATCATCGTTGTCAAACAAGACTCAAAGAGGATATGCAGCCTTGTTTGGCCCGTGCATGAGCCTAACTTAACGCTGCAGTCAGAAACGATGTTGCTTACAACAACGGACCTTTTGACGGTTTCGTTTATTGAAAATTGTTTCCTTTTTGCTGGCTCTAATGGCCCTTTGGCCTTTGCTTTTATCTTTAACCGTTATTGGAAATGGTCAAACAAAAAGGTCTAAATGATTTTGATATGATGACGATCAGAGGTCGTTCGCCTTTCAGTCAATTTTGTCAAAGAGTATATAAACCCCATCAATTCAGGACATAAGGGCCCATCCTAAACCCCATTAACATTCTTTTCCCTGGGAATTTGGACTTTGATCGCAATGGTTCAAGTCAAAGCCCTTCTCTGGGCATTACTTTCGTTTACTTTATTTTCGTCAGTCTCAGCAACTATTCAATGTACTGGAGTCTTCGATCCGTTTTGTTCTGTGTCACCAAACTTCGGCAGTTCTACTCCAGCTTCTTTTATTCCGACTGAAGTTGTGCAGTTCTACAATGGATCTTGGGCAATAACCTTTCATGTTGTAATACCCAATGTCGGTAAACCACAATGGAAGAACAGTGATTTCTACAATTTTTACGTTACCAGTCCCTACCATCAGGATTTAGTTGTCGGAGGTGCTGTTGCCCCACTTGGAGAGACTACAACAGATTATTTTGATTTTTCAGTTACTGTCTTTAATGTAGCCACAAAATCATCACCCACCATTTCTGGGCATCTTTGTTTTGATGGCCAATTCGCCATGCAAGCTGATATGCTTGACACCTCTCCTCAAGAGGACTGGGACTGGATTACTGCATGCGGTGGCGGTGGCAGTTATGCTGGTCCTGTTCCATGTTGGAAGCCGTGTGACACCAGTTCTTCTACCAGTTCTACCAAGTCTTCTACTAGTTCTACCAAGTCTTCTACTAGTTCGACCAAGTCTTCTACTAGTTCGACCAAGTCTTCTACCAGCTCTACCAAGTCTTCTACCAGCTCTACCAAGTCTTCTACCAGCTCTACCAAGTCTTCTACCAGCTCTACCAAGTCTTCTACCAGTTCTACCAAGTCTTCTACCAGCTCTACCAAATCTTCTACCAGCTCTACCAAGTCTTCTACCAGTTCGACCAAGTCTTCTACCAGCTCTACCAAGTCTTCTACCAGTTCTACCAAGTCTTCTACCAGTTCTACCAAGTCTTCTACCAGCTCTACCAAGTCTTCTACCAGCTCTACCAAGTCTTCTACCAGCTCTACCAAGTCTTCTACCAGTTCGACCAAGTCTTCTACCAGCTCTACCAAGTCTTCTACTAGTTCGACCAAGTCTTCTACCAGCTCTACCAAGTCTTCTACCAGCTCTACCAAGTCTTCTACCAGCTCTACCAAGTCTTCTACCAGTTCTACCAAGTCTTCTACTAGTTCGACCAAGTCTTCTACCAGCTCTACCAAGTCTTCTACCAGCTCTACCCAGTCTTCTACCAGTTCTACCAAGTCTTCTACTAGTTCGACCAAGTCTTCTACCAGCTCTACCAAGTCTTCTACCAGCTCTACCAAGTCTTCTACCAGTTCTACCAAGTCTTCTACTAGTTCTACCAAGTCTTCTACTAGTTCGACCAAGTCTTCTACCAGCTCTGCCAAGTCTACCAAGTCTTCTACTCCTAGTAGTCCATCCGCTTCCTTCAGCTCGTCTCAAGGTTATAACAGCACGATGACTACCTCTGGACCCACAACTCCCACAACTCCCACAACAGTTACAACTCCAACAACAGTTACAACTCCCACAACAATCACAATTCCCACAACAGTTACGACTCCCACAACAGTCACCAATACCGTGTCTACCACGTATACAATCACTGTATGCATTCCTACTGTGGTCACCACCAAGGGAACTACTGTGCTTTCAACCGTCACACAGTACATCACCACTTGTCCTGTACCCACTGTGAGTCCCACTTTCACTATAACAGTTACCCAGGGCTGTTCTACTGTTATCAGCGGTAAAACCACTTATACCACAAGTGTAGTGACAATTACTACTTGCCCAGTTGGCCCTACAGTTCCTCCAGTAACAGTTACCACTGTGAAGCCTCCTGTCACTACCACTCCTCCGGCTCCTCCTCCTCCTCCTGTTACAGTCACAACTGTCAAGACACCTTCTACAGGCACTCCTGTTACTATCACGACTATCAAGACTCCTTCGACAGCTCCTCCTCCTGTTACAGTTTCTAGCTCCAGTGCCCCACCTCCTCCTGCCCCTCCTCCACCTACTACAATCACCACTGTCCCTGTTACTACAGCTCCCACTTCGGGTCCCGTAACCTCCACACCAGTTGTCGGTGCATCCTCCAAGATGACAACTGGTTTGGCCGAGCTGTTGCTCTCTTTCGTCGCTGTTTTCGCACTGTTGTAAACACCTATACCCCATGGAATACGGCACTCAAGTTAATGGCCCTTCATGCAAACGTTTTAATATTGAAAACCTAACTTGTTTTAGGACGATGGCTGATCTCAGCCTTTTCTTCACTTCTTTTTCCCGCCTTAATATCGGGTTTAAAGTATTTTTTCTTCTCCTTCATTATTTTTGTTCTTTCCGCCCTTTGGTGGCCTTGTAGTATTTTAATTCTCAGGTTATTTTGCCAGCTAATTTTTATTTGAGTATATCTTGCACAATTAACAATGTAGATAAATTATGTCCAAACAAAGACGAGTGAGATCGCTAGATGTAGAACATAATGTTAGAGTCTCTTTGGAGGATATACGCGCGGTAAGCCAGCGCAGAATTGCTGAGATTTCAGCATTTGATTTCATGAAGTTATCATGAAAGTGAATGAATTCAGCTATTTACTTTGGTTGCTAACACGAACATGGGCGAAATCGGCACCGATATCGGTTAATTGCTGCACGATTTTTATCGGGAAACTTTTACTGGCGAAATTTTAAGTAATCACATCACGTGGATATTTATACAAGGATAGCAGCTATTGAGAGCGGCGAATGCTTTCCGATATTTAAATCCCGAATCAATAAAACCAATAATGTGGAATATCATCCGCCTCGATACTTATAACGGCGGTGGGGCGGGCTGCAGTTCTGAAATATTTACGATTCGCCGGTTTAGCCGAGAAATACCGATTAATGCAAACAATTGTATTATCCTATAATGGTAGCTTTGGTGCAAATCATTGCCTATTTTGACTATCGAATAGCAAGTTTTTCCGGTTTGATTCGAAATCGACTTCTAGAATAGAAGAGTCGGCTTTTCCAAACTCAGTGAATTCCTGATCGATCTATGCCGTAACAGATAATACAGCAAAGGCCCTGCGACAAAGTAGTAATTGGTCGCCTTTGAATTTATATTTGACTCGTGTTATGTGGCCACTGAATTTAAATAAAGATCAATTGTTCTAAAAGCAAAGGCATTATGGATAAGTTCGCTGGGCTATAACCGATATTTTATTTGCCGGCTCGATCTCTAGATATCCATATCGGCAACTCTTGTGCCGAAAAGTTTGATAATGTCAAGTTTCGGTGTCATTCTTGAAGGTTATGAAGGGTTACACAGTTCTTTTTCTATCGTTGAAGACTGCAATTGAGACTTTTCGACTGCGATGCGATTGTGCTTGTTTTCAGATCTTCTCTTATACTTGAAGGTGTCTATTATATTCATACGTTCTAAAATTCCATGCATTCAATAACTTCGGCTACTATTGCTTTCACATTTCAACTCGATCGATGCCGGAGAACAATCCACTTAATCCCAAGTTCGCAAGGGAAATTCATCCGATTCTCTTGAATTCCTACAGACGTAACACCAATAGGCCGCGTTGCACTGCCAATACTTAATTGCATGTACATATCATTGGCCTGTCTGTTACAAATAACCACTCCAGCTTCCATTGAAAGATTTTCGATAATGGATCCACGAACTCGATAACACAACCTGTGGACCAGCAGCTCCGGTTTTGCCAATCAAATGAAGATAATATCTTAGCAGCTATTATTTCGCCAGCTCAGTGACAATCGAGTGCCTGTTGATGTAGGGGTTTGCCAATCAAATGAGGATAATACCTGAGTAGCAATTATTTCACTGGCTCAATGGCAATCGAGTGTCTGCTTTGTACTGACTCTAGTTCTAACCGTTCAAAGTCTCTAATCTAGTTCTACAGCAATTTCAACTAAATAATTCTAAAATTTGACAGATCCTGGACCGGGAGTGCCTATGGATTTGCCAATCAAATGAGGATAATACCTTAGTAGCTATTATTTCACTGGCTCAATGGCAATCGAGTGTCTGCTTTTGTACTGACTCTAATTCTAACCGTTCAAAGCCTTTAATCTAGTTTTACAGCAAAATCAATCGAATCATTCTAATATTTCACGAAATAGAGCAATTGGTCTGAATTGAACTCAACCAGCGTTCTATGACCTGTAAGCGCTCAGGACTGAGACAATCGTTGAGTCGCTTGGATGGTACCATATTAATCTATCAGGTGAGAAAAGTTCAATTGATTATGGGCCCATTTCTATGCTCGGAGATCGATCGCGATCCATGCAAGCAAGCATCGACTTTGGCTTTCGGTTAAAAACGGCATTTAAAGCGATCATGTCATGAAATGTCTAAGCCGGGACAGACTCGGGTCTATAGAGCAATTGAATTGAGTTTAAAGCATTAGTCTATAGGGCAATTGAATTGAGTTTAAAAGCATTAGTAGCATTAGTTATGAAAAGAATAGATAATAAAGCTCGACGGTGCACTGCATACAGTACTAGGACTTTTGTATAGATTGGGATAGCTATGGTATATCGAAACACTTTGATAATTGTTTCGATCACGATGGTTCTCTCACGATCAACTGGTTCCAGTCTGGAACTACGGAAGTTCGGCTCGGCTATAAGAATATATGATTGAAACAATTTGTGATTAAAAATTCCTAGCTTGAAATTCGCTCAACGACTTTTGTAGTTTTAAAATATCGTGATAGTTTTCAAAAGTCTCATGATATTTGTCCCAAGCAGGAATTTTTAACATTTGGTTGCTTTTTCTGACTACGACCGTTGTGCAAAATGACAAAGGCTAGTCCCAATCCATGCCTTTGTCTCACACCATATAACTCTAGTCACAAGGGTTTTGATGACAGGTCGACCATTGCTAAGCAGACAGGAGCAGACTAAGCCTAAAGGATACACGATCGTGATTTTCTCCTGCATTAGATCAGGGGATCGCGGACTAGACACAAAAGTCCGGAGGCATTAGCCGGGCAATCCGAAACTCGAGTTGCATAACGCGATGAGATGATCATGGGAACTGTCAAAGTGTCAAATATAAAAGGGCAACGGATTGCGTACTACAAGTCCCTTCTTTATAGGATATTCTACTATACAAACTGAATACAAGCGAATACAAATAATACAAATTATACATTCTTGTCACATCTGACATACAATCTCAATGGTTAGCGTGACACTTCTTAATCGTGGTAATGATGCTTTGAACAGCAATCCACCAAGCAATGTGGATATGCATATTACTACTCATGGTTCCGATTGGTATTGGGCCGTTTTTTCTCTATTTTCCTTCTGCATGTTGGCATACATTGCAATGTCATATATGAAGCCTCGTAAGGAGAGGTTATTCCATTATGCAACTATTGCAGGAGTTTTTGCCATGGCTATTGCTTATTATACTATGGCTGCCGATTTGGGTTGGGCTGGAGCTGAAGCTGAATTTAATCATGTTACTGTTTCAAACAGCTCTGAGGTTCCGGGAACAAGGCAAATCTTTTATGCCCGGTACATTGGTTGGTTTATGGGTTTCCCTACAGTGTTGATGAATCTTGGATTTATGGCTGGTGTTGATATTTACAACCTTTTGTTTACAATTGCAGCTTCTGAGATCTTTGTTGTCTGTTTGTTGATTGGTACTTTGATCAAGTCAACTTACAAGTGGGGTTACTTTGTCTTTGGTGTTGTTGGATATTTGTTGGTTGCCTACAACTTATTGGTGCCATTTAGAAGAGCTGCTGGTGAAGTTAATGCTGAAGTCAATAAGAGAGTTAATGTCTTTGCTCCTGCTGCTGCTTTCATCTGGTTCTTGTATCCAATTGCTTGGGGTCTTGCCGAGGGTGGTAATGTAATTCAATCCGACTCTGAAGGTGTCTTCTATGGTGTTTTGGATATTGTTTTATTCTTGGTCATTGGATCTGGTCTATTACTTTCTGTTCACAAGCTTGACTTTGAGCAGTTAGGTTTAGTTGCCAACAATGCTAAGCCAGTCTTCCATAAGTATGTGGAGAAGACTGAGATGACCAGACCTTCTGGAGAGACAGTTCAAACCCCAGAAGTCGTCTAAGACTTTAACAGAGTTTAACTTCTAGACTTCAGAGTCGTTGCATGAAAGGTTTCTAATAATCCCTATGACCTTTCTACATATTTATTCAAGCCACTCTGAGCTATAATGCATAGTTATGATAAACGAGATAATAATTAAATAATTAAAAATAATTAAAAATACTTAGAATTAAAGAATCCAAATGGTCCACTTAAGTGTAGTCCATTGAACTACCTGAACTACTCGAACTACGAAGAACCTAGCAGTGCCTAGCAGTGCCTAGCAGTGCTACCAGTGTAGCACAAAAGACTATGTGATCGATTACTCTCATTTCTTGCCAGACCTATGTTAGAAACACTTACTAATAGAATACTCACTTCTTAATTCCTCCTCCTACTAAAGGACCTCCTTTAGAAGCCTTTGCTGCCATATCCTTTCTTGCAGCAGCGTCAGCCTTTTGCTTGGCTTTAAAAGCAGCATCTTCTTCATCTTCTTCGTTATTGACCTTCTTCTTGGCCTGTTTTAAAGCTTGTTAAAAACACTTCAACATTAGAAACTCAGTTCTTACGTTTCAATTTACCACCTTGTCTTCCGGACATTGTAAGTTACGTGATTTGAATATTTGAATATTGAATTTTTACAGTTTTGAGAACTTTGAGAACCCTTTCAACTTACCCTCCTTTCACCCACTTTTGAGAGCCTTGGACAAGCTCCGCCATTTCCTAATTCATTCTCTAAATCTGCTAATTCTCCGTGAATTAACACCTGAATATTGATTCTGGCAGAATATCGATTTAGCTGCATTGATATCACAATCGCTTAGTTGTTGACAGTCGATTAGTTGTCATGGCCATTCTCACAACTTCAGATAAAGAGAAGGTTAAAAGAGCTATCCCCAAGGCCACTAACAAAATCATCGATGCTACAGTTGCAAGATTATATGTTGCATCGCCAGATCCTGATTCTTGGACGAATACTGGGCTTTCTGGAGCTTTGGCTTTAGTCAATGACCTTGTTGGAAATACTTTTTTCCTTAAACTCGTGGATATTTCCGGACATCGAGGCATTTTATGGGATCAAGAGCTTTATATCGACTTTAAATATAATCAAGATCGATCATTTTTTCATAGCTTTGAACTGGAAGAATGTTATGCAGGTTTATTATTTGAAGATGAAACCGAAGCTGTGCATTTCTTAAAACGAGTCAATAGTAAGGAGAAATATGCCTCGAAAGCTACGTTGAATAATAAAGCGGCAATTGCGCTTAAAAAGAAGCCTACAGGACCCGCTGCTCCTGGTCCTCGAGGAGATCCCGGTGGCTCAATGCGTAGAAGATTACATTTAGAAGGTCCTGTATATTATGATGATGAACCTCCTGAAGAATGGCGCCCTCTTTATGCTCAATTGGCTAGCCAAGGGATTACAGAAGAGATGATTTCTGAAAATCGCGAATTTATTAAGGATTATATAAAGCAACAAGGTGGACCTCTTGTAGGCTTGGAGCCTCCTATTCCTCGTAGTAAAGTTCAACCGGCTATAACTCGACAGAGATCCTCTTCTATAAACACTACGAATTCTGTAGGAAGTGGAAATGAGAGTTTGACATCTTCAAATACTTCTTTGAACCGCAAAACAAAAGCCCCTCCTCCACCTCCTCCGCCTCCTCCTCCAGCAGCTGCTGTTTCTCCTTCCCCTCCGCCTCCTCCGCCTCCTCCAGCACCTCCAGCACCCCCAGCACCACCATCACTACCTGTAACAGCTCCTACGCCTCCTCCTCCTTCCGTTTCCCCTGCTGTGGCTGCTCCTACAGTTGAATCCGAACAACCTCCTGAACCAGAAGTCAAAGCTCCAGTCCACAGAAATGTGCCTCCTGCAATGCCTTTTATCGGTACAAATGTTCCTCGCCCTCCTAGTTCTTACACACCAGCTTCTGTATCTCCTTCAAGTCCCTATGGCCAACAATCGCCGATATCCCCTCCAAACGGCTATGGACAGTTTCCTCAACAGCAGCCTCCTAGACAGGTTCCTGCACCTCCTCAAAGAGGAGCGTATGCGCCTCCAATGGCATTTCCTTCTGTTCCTAATCGAGGCCCGGTGCCTCCTCCTCCTTCATCCTCGCCTTATCCTGCAAATGCTTATATGAACAGACCAGTTCCTGCTCCTCCTCAGCTTCCTCCACGGCTGCCAATATCTCCAGGTGATCAGCCTCAGTTTGGCCAGCCTGCTCCTTATAGCCAACTACGTTTCGTGCCACCCGCACCTCCTCAAAGAGGCGGCGTGCCACCCCCTCCTCCGCCACAACGAGGCTCTATCCCACCACCTCCTCCTCCTCCTCGAGGAACCCCAGCAGTAGTTCCGTCCTACCCCACGGCTCCACAGGCATATTCTCAGTCTCCACCAGCTCAACCAGCCTACTCTCAGCCACCTCCTCCTCAACCAGCCTACTCTCAGCCACCTCCTCCTCAACCAGCATACTCTCAGCCACCACCTGCTCAACCAGCGTACTCTCAGCCACCACCTCCACCTCAAACATACTCTCAACCGCCTCCTCCGCCTCAAACGTACTCTCAGCCTCCTCCAAGCCAACAGCTTCCTTATTCTCCTCCACCGCCTCCTCCTACTTTCACCAATGCGCCTCCTCCACCACCTCCACAATCTTTTGGATCTAATGCCCCTCCGGCACCACCACCTCCTCCTCCCTCATTCGGCGCCCCTCAGGCACCACCACCACCTCCCTCATTCGGCGGACCTCCTGCCCCTCCTCCCCCTTCACTCGGCGGTCCCCCTCCACCGCCTCCTCCTCCCTCATTCGGTGGCCCTCCTCCTCCACCTCAAGGTGGTGCTGCACCCCCACTTCCACCAGTAGATGGCGGCGGCGGAAGGGATGCATTACTGGCATCTATCCGTGGCGCAGGGCTTGGCAGCCTCAAAAGAGTGGACAAGTCTGCTTTGGACCGGCCTAGCGTTCTTCTACAAGAAGCAAAAGGAGAAGCTCCTCCTCCTTCTAGTTCCTCTGCTGGTGGTCCTCCTAGTTTAGCCGATGCTCTTGCCGTTGCACTCAACAAGAGAAAGAACAAAGTCGCAGCAAGTGACGATGAAAACAGTGGAGATGACTGGGATGACTAGTTATTATAGTATCTATACATGGTGAACTACTTCACTACTCCAACTTGGATCGAAACATGTCCAACCAAACACTGAATCGATCTTCTTTTCCATTCTCCAACCGAACTTGTGATATCAACAAGTTAATCTTGCTCAATAAGCTTTCACTGCATTCCTCAACCTCCTCATAACCACTTCCATCTATACAAACAACGACTAGATCATCTATACTCCCTGATAGTGAGTCTACAGAACTGTGTAGTTTATTCAACGATGCATTGTCAAGGATATTACACCTTCTCTTGATGATTGCACTGTATAGAATCTTTGTTTTCGTTAGTCGATCGGCCCATTTCGTAGCCAATATATAAGTAGGAGTAGATTTCGAGTCTTGTACTTGTAAAGGAGTCAAAGCATCTTCTTCACTGTCAGTTTCTTCATCGTCAAAACTCATAGGAGAAGGGTCTTCAAGCCAAGAGTTCAAGTCGCTTAAAGCATCATCTATAAGTTCCGAATACCGAGTTATACTCTTTACAACCAAGCCTTTATTGCTTGCGTTGGAGATATCCTTTAAACTATCACAGCATTCCCAAACTTGTCCTATACTGACGAGCCTTGATTGTTCATTTGAATCAAACGGAGCCAAAGGATCTTCTGCAGAAGCCGACAGTTCATCCAAGAACTTGATCTGAGCTTTAAACAAATCGTCTAACCGATATCGAGCCTCGAATCGAACTAAAGTGCCTTCTTTTTCATCTTTAATAGCTGTGAAAGTCGCCAGGATCACAGGAACAAGCCTGAAACTGTCATCAAGACATTTTTCGGCCGCTTCAATTGAAATAGGCCTTCGGAATGCCAGTCCAATCTTTGTAGTATGAGCATGAGTAAGAGATGCCATATCCGATAGAGCTTTAATAGGATTTTCAAGGTCATTATTTGGAGCATCATGTTGAGGGTTCATAAGAACCAGGGATCTTTCCAACATTTCTTTAAACCCCGAAATCTTTCTCCGAATATCAGAGTAATTTCCACTTGATACCGTCATTGTATGTATCAGATATCGGTTCTATAGGCGATTCTTTTGATATCGGCTCTCTCTATCGGCTAAACTTTTCATTATTTAAGTTCGTTGTTGGGAGTTCGCGCTCCAGGGTAACCCGTGCCTGCGTCTGCTTGTGTACGTGTTTTTAGATTTCCAGTACAAACGTTGTAATCTCAGGGGAAACCGATTCCTTTATCTTAACATCCACGGACTGCATTAGTCTAGATAATAGTGAACAGGTATCTGAATGCTGAATAGATCAGCAATCAGTCAATAGTCAATCAGCCAATCAGATATCTCAGGGCTCATAGACCTATAAAATGGACCAGAGTCTGATCAGTACCGTCAATAGACTTCAAGATGCCTTTGCCACCTTAGGTCCAACAACAAACCCTATTGATCTTCCTCAAATCACAGTTGTAGGCTCACAATCAAGTGGAAAAAGTTCTGTACTAGAAAATATTGTAGGAAGAGACTTTCTTCCTCGTGGAACAGGAATCGTCACTAGAAGGCCTTTAGTATTACAATTGACCAATCGTCGTGCTGGAGGGGATTTTTCTATTACTAGTAGTACGTCTAATGGATCAGATAAAATTCCTACTTTAAAAGAAGGAGAATCGCTTGAAGAATGGGGAGAATTCCTTCATTTACCAGGAAGGAAGTTTTATGATTTTAATGAAATCCGCAAGGAAATTGTAAGAGAGACCGAAGCGAAAACTGGTCATAATGTAGGCATTTCTCCCGTGCCTATTAACCTTCGAATATTCTCTCCAAATGTGCTTACTTTGACACTTGTAGATCTTCCCGGGTTGACCAAAGTGCCTGTAGGAGATCAACCAAAGGACATTGAGAAACAGATCAAGGATATGGTTCTCAAATTCATCAGCAAGCCAAATGCCATTATTCTTTCTGTTACAGCTGCAAATACCGATCTTGCCAATTCAGATGGACTTAAATTAGCTCGAGAAGTCGATCCGGAAGGATCTAGAACTATCGGAGTGCTGACAAAAGTAGATTTAATGGATCAAGGTACAGATGTTGTAGATATTCTTGCTGGACGGGTCATTCCTTTAAGATATGGCTATGTTCCAGTAATCAATCGTGGTCAAAAGGATATTGAATCGAATAAACGGATACAAGATGCTTTAGAGCATGAGAAACAATTCTTTGAAAACCACCCATCTTATCGTGCTAAAGCTCAATACTGTGGAACCCCATTTCTGGCCCGTAAATTGAATATGATCTTATTACATCATATCAAATCTACTCTTCCTGATATCAAGGCCAGAATTCATAGTACTCTTTCTAAATATCTGGCCGAACTTCAAGAACTAGGAGGTTCGGAACTATTGGGATCTCCATCGAACGTAGTTCTTAATGTCATAACCGAGCTATCAAATGAATATCGAACGGTTCTTGATGGAAATAGTCAGGATTTGTCCACAAGTGAACTTTCGGGAGGCGCCCGAATTAGTTTTGTCTTTCATGAATTGTATTCAAATGGAGTTAAAGCTATTGACCCTTTCGATCAGGTTAAAGATGTGGATATTCGAACTATTCTATACAATTCGTCCGGATCTTCTCCAGCACTTTTCGTGGGAACCGCAGCTTTTGAAGTCATTGTAAAACAACAAATCAAACGCTTTGAAGAGCCCAGTCTTCGATGTGTTGCTCTCGTATATGATGAACTCGTTCGCATCCTCAATCAAATCCTACAAAAACCAATCTATCGTCGATATCCGAACCTTAAAGAACAATTATCTGCAACAATAGTTGCATTTTTAAAGACGACTTTGACTCCTACAAACAAACTGGTCACAGATCTCGTCAATATGGAGGCCAGCTACGTCAACACTGCGCACCCGGACTTTATGAACGGTCATACGGCCATGGCTTTGGTCAATGAAAAGCTACATCCTGCACCTAGATTAGACCCCAAAACCGGCAAACCGTCAACACCTCAGCCAAGTCAAACCAATTCTCCAGATCCTGATGGCTCGGGTTTTTTTGGCAGTTTTTTCGCATCAAAGAATAAAAAGCGTCTGGCTGCGATGGAAGCTCCTCCTGCGGTTCTTAAAGCTTCTACAACTCTATCGGAACGTGAAACTGTTGAGACTGACGTGATAAAATTGCTGATTTCTTCATATTTCAACATTGTCAAGAGAACAATGATCGATATGGTACCTAAAGCTATTGTACTGAATCTGGTCAAATATTCTCAAGAGGAAATCCAGAGAGAATTGTTGGAGAAGTTATATCGAAGTGAGGAAATAGAGGAGTTACTCAAGGAGAGCGAGTTTACAGTGCAACGTCGTAAAGAATGTCAACGGATGGTTGCAAGTTTGCAGAAAGCCGCAGAGATAGTCGCTAGTGTTTAATAGATGCGTTATCCATGTCGGTCAATATCCATATCGGTCAATATCCATATGCCAGGTCATTACTCGTGAGATGCCGATATGTCAGTAATCATGAGACGATATCGACGAGATTGAACCGATTACAAGATATATCGGCTATTGCAGTTCATGATGTGAATTTTAGTAGTCTATCTGCTTGTACAATGATTGAGCCATTGCACAACCACTTTCAGCACTGCAGATAATTAGAGCTCACAGCACAGACTTTCAATTACAACTTATACATCTGTAAACTATTTGGTAAATAGAATATGTTGGTATTCTTACTGAAAATGCTCGAAAGTTCGAGACGGACTGCCCTGTTCTACGGTTCTCCCTATGACGTCACCGCACGGACCCAATGAACTTAGCAGATGCCTTGAGAATGACTCTACAGTGGAGTCTACACAGTGTCAATCTATGCAACAATGGTCAATATATGTCTATGTAACAATAACTTAAAGTTAAACTGCAAGGTTCTAGCAAATTTGCTCGAATTCATTGCGTTCAACGGTTGAACTTCAACCTGTGAAATTTCAGCCTCAGCAACGAGGCAATGACAAGGCTGTGTGCGGCTCAACAGCAAGAATGGAACATTGAAACGTTAAATTGATAGATTCCAGCCAAGCCAAGCAGTAGACAAATGACTTTTAATAGAACGGTTATAGTTATTAAAATAATAGTTCCAACGCTCCAACCTGTAACCTGTTCCAACCTGTTGCAACGACTTCTATACATATTCTTGGATTGTCTTGGAATTCAGTTGTTATACTTACCACAGAGTCTGCCACAGACTGCCCCAGAACTTAAACCTAGAACGGAAATCCCAAGACCGCCGCAAACCAACCTAAATCAGATAAATATAGAACTGACGTCAGCTACACCAAAGTATCAAGCGGCTGATTTTGATATAAAGCACAAGAATCCTCAAATATCAACTGGAATACCGTATATTTATCACATATTTATCGCATCAGCAAAATGGGTTGGTTTGATTCTCAACAGCAATTGACAGAACAAATCTCTGCACAAATCCCTGAACGATTTCCCATAGCAAAGGCGTGTTGGGGGATATTTATCAAACTTCGTTCGACTATAGCATTATTTATATTATTGGGGGTTTTAATATTCGTGGCATATGCCGTGTACGAGATTTATCAAGGGATCATGTTAAATGTTGGCAATAGTATGAATAAACGCCATATTAGCGTTTCTTCAACAGGAATCACTCTTCAAGTGAAGAATAAATCGTTAGATAGTGTTGTTGATTCAGGTCAAAGGTAAGCTGTCTGCTTCTGCTTCTGCTTCTGCTTCTGCTTCTGCTTCTGCTTCTGCTTCTGCTTCTGCTTCTGCTTCTGCTTCTGCTTCTGCTTCTGCTGTCTACTTCTGCTTCTGCTCTATGCTCTATGCTCTCTACCTACTAACTAGATATACATATAAAGCATGGCTGAATTCAAAAGTCCCTGAAGGTTATACAGGACGATTAAAATTAAAAGAATGGACTGATCGTAAAAGAAAGATCTTTTCTTCGTCTGGAACTGAGGCTGCTAATAAAGGATGGGGTTAACGTGATTTAGACAAATGTTTGGCGACATGATAGGTGAAATATTTATGTATAGTAACTGCTACAGTGCAGTATCTGAAATTCTGTAGAGTCGCGTTTGAGTCGCGTTCGTAGCCGTAGTCCTGAATCCAGTGCTGCACATGTCACTCGGGTCACTGCTCAGGTCACTGCTCAGGTCACTGCTCAAGACACTGCTAATCAGATCCTTCGTCAGATAGCCTTGCTAAATCTCAAGAATTCACCTTGGCTTCTTTGTAGAATGCTTTTGACTCATCGTCTGATCGAGATCTTCTAAAGCGCCAGTGCGATGTCAGTAGTGAGATTAGCTATATCATCAGTTCTACGATGCTCTTAGACTGTAAATGGTGATCGTCCATAGCATACATTATTAAGTTCCCGACAGACGACAAGGTTGGCCATCTTATGATCACAGACGTGAGGGCATTAGCATTAGCATCAATACTACATAGAAGACTATCTCTAGCACGTCGAGATCTGTGGATGTCTAGTCAAGAACAAGAGATTGGGCGTTAAGTGCGACAGCAGGTACGGAAGGAAGCAGGTTCAGCAGGAAGAAGTACAGCAGTGCCATCGTCAGCAGTCAGCAGTCAGTAGTTGGTGTCCAGCACGAGTGGTCTAGCATGCAGTTTCACCCGCTTTCCAGCAGCAGTAAGTGATCTCTGTATGCAGTTCAAGCTCCTGCTTCCGCTTCATTCTGTTCCTGCTTTGCTTTTTTGCTTTGCTTTTTTGCTTTGCGTTCCTGCTTTGCGTTCCTGCTTTGCGTTCCTGCTTTGCGTTCCTGCTTTGCGTTCCTGCTTTGCGTTCCTGCTTTGCGTTCCTGCTTTGCGTTCCTGCTTTGCGTTCCTGCTTTGCGTTCCTGCTTTGCGTTCCTGCTTTGCGTTCCTGCTTTGCGTTCCTGCTTTGCGTTCCCGCTTTGCCGTTCCCGCTTTGCCGTACCTGTGCTGTTCCTGTGTGTCCCTGTGTGTCCCTGTGTGTTTCTGTGTGTTTCTGTGTGTTCCTGTGTGTTCCTGTGTGCTCCTTTGTGTTCCTGTGCCGTTCCTGACTGCTGGGAGTTTAGGTTCAGCCTTACAGACTTCCTGCGTGCAGCAACGATCAAGACTCAGGCGGTCCGGAACAACCCAGATCTTTACTATTTGGTCGAACATGGGAATTGGTAAAATATTCCGATCGAATTCCGATCCTGTAGCTGCAGCAGCTGCTACTACACCTAGTCAAAAACCTCCTAAACGTCAAATCTTCCACTCAAGATACAATCATGGACCTAATCTTGGATCTATGTTTGTATTAGAGCGCTGGATAGCAGGTTATATGTTTGAAGGAGTTGACGACAAATATAAAAGTGAATTGGATGCAGTTTCATATAGTTTTCACAAGAGTGGTTTGGACCAAACTCGACAGAAATGGTGCGATCATTGGACGAATTGGATGGTGGAAGAGGATTGGAAATGGCTTGCTGATAAAGGTGTCACTGCTGTAAGAGTACCTATAGGTTATTGGATGATTGATAATGGCAATTTCGCTCATGATACACCGTTTGAAAAGTACTCAAAAGTGTATTCAAAAGCATGGGATTTATTTAAACAATTGGTCGTAGAAAAGGCTGCTCAGTATAATATTGGAGTACTTGTAGATCTTCATGGCCTTCCTGGAGGTGCTAATGAAAATGATCATAGTGGTACTAGTAGTGGAAAGGCGGAATTATGGGATTCTTCGAAATATCAATCTATAGCTTTAGAAGCAATTGAGTTTGTTGCTAAGGATTTACGATCGTTTGATAATGTCGTTGGTTTTGAGGTTGTTAACGAAGCAGTTTATGATTTTACAGCAAAGGCTCAAAAAACATTTTATTTAAAGGCTTTAAGAAGAATTCGAAATGTCAATAGTGATATTCCAGTAGTGATTTCGGACGGATGGGATTTGGGGAAATTCGCAGCATTTGTCGAAGAAAACGAGACGAGATTGTCTCGAGAATCTGGAGGACTTCCTACTAGTCTTGGAGTCATTATTGATGCTCATATTTATAGGTGTTTTTCATCAGATGATCAAAACAAATCCCCTGAAGAATTGATCAAATGTGTTTGTGACACTTGCAAGCATCCGGACAGCATAGATCAGATCGTTGGAGAATATTCATGCGTTATGGATGGTAAATCATGGGACAAACTGCCTGGAAACGCCAATCGTAACGATGTAGTTGTAAATTATGGTCGAACACAATCGGATTACTTTTATGATAATGCGCGATCGGGGGTCTACTTTTGGACTTATAAATTCCATGATGGACGTGGAGGAGAATGGGATTTCAGAGAGATGATGGATCGAGGTGCTTTACCTACATATCCAAGTGCTACTACAAAGATTGATCGAGATGTGAATTTCTTTCAGCAAGCTTATCAACAGCAAGTACAAAGCTCTTTGGATGAGCATTGTAACTATTGGAATTCTCAGGATTCTTCTAAAGATTGGCAATTTTGGAGATATCAAGAAGGGTTTACAACTGGATGGTTTGATGCTCTTTCATTTGATGATTTTAATCACAGTGAAATAGGACGACTTGCAGCCTGGAAAAAGTCCAGACAAGCTGAGCATATTAAGCAGAGGGGAGCAAGTGATCTTGTATGGTCATGGGGACATGGATTTGACAGGGGTTTAAAATGTTTTTTAGAAACTAGAAGGTCGAAAGGTGATTAACTAGGTGGAAGAGAGTAGGAACTTAAGGTCAGAGTCAGAGAGGCTGTAGGCCGAAGGACTAACAACTAGGTGAGAGACTAGGACTTATGGCTGAGAACTCATGGCGTATTTATTATAGTAGAAAAGACAATAAAAGAGTGGAGAGAACCGTCCAAATGGAAGATTCCACCACGTTGGAACTATTATGAGAACTTTTTGTACTTGAACCACTAACAGTACTTGAACCTGAAGAACTCGAAGAACTTGAAGTATTGCTGATAGTGTCGATTACAAGTGAAGGCTGATATAAAGGATTATTGGCATCCACGGTAGTAGTATCTACAGACCCATTCCAACAATAACGTTGGAAACATTGTTGGCATTGAGCAGTTTGGGCGATACCTCTACGTTCAGTTTCACGATGGATAATAGCACAGCCTAAACATGCCGGCCATTCAGGGTCGATTGTTCCATTCAATTGGGTCACCACATCGTATCCATTGTTAATAAGTCCTGCTAATTCATCCTGCTCGTAGGACATTTTAAAAGTAGAAGTATTACCAAAATAAGTGTAGGGATAATTGGCAATATAAACAATAAGAGGAGGAGTATATCGGGTTGTTGAGGAAGAATTAAATAAAGAAGTAAGATTGGATGCATCACAGCCAAAGAATGTAGGACGTTTAGTTAATTCAAGGTTAATAAAGGTATCAATACCAGGAACATAAGGGAATATTTCATCGATTCCTTGCTGTACAAATTGACGTTCATAAGTATGCATAAGACTAGACCCAGATGGCCAGCTATTGTTTGTATCGGCGGAATTATCAAATGCGAAAATGACATCGACATTTCTTCGAGATTGAATTAGAGGAAGAAGAGGAATATTTTGATCATCTTCTCCTCCATCTACTAGAGCAAGATATGGAGCATCTTTAATAGAACTTGTCGTGGTATTGGTAGCAGCAAAGGGGTTAGGAGTATAGATGGCTATATCATCATTATCCTCAGACAGGTCTTTTAAAATATCCTGGGCAAGATCATAAACAACTCCAGATATTCCTGTAGAGTTCAATCTCAAGATGAATTGATTAAACAAAGAAGAAGATGTTCCCATTGTGAAGCCCGCATTGTCAAAACCTGCAATACAAGTTCCATTATTGGCACCATTAGTCACATTAGTACCGAGGTATTTAAGATCAGTAAAAGCATTTAAAGACGGATCCCATGAACCCAATTCAAATGGAGTGAATTCAAAAACAGTTGAATTAAGAGCTATAATCGTAGACCCTGGAGCACGTCCGTCTGAAACTACAATTGGAAACGGCATTGAATGATTTTCAAACACGGGAAAAGTTCTTATATCATCCCATGTTAAAGCAGGACCTCCACTATCTAGTCCTACGAATTGCTGAGAAAGAGCTCGGCCCCAAATGTCGGTCAAACTACCGTTGAATCCGGCATCCATTTTATCTTCAACATCATCTTTTATATCATCCCAATAAGAAGCAGTTGAAAAGATATTGATTCCTCCTGGATTGAAAATACTATCTTCCAAATTCCATAAGTCTTTACTTCCTTGTAAAGCTTGAATAGACGTGAAATTGTTGAGGACAATTGAACCAACAAGCCAATTTCCTCCTGAAAGACCGGCTAAATAAGTAGAAGCTTGGACTAGACCTCCTAGATGTCCTGTATTCGTGGAATTAATAGTTCGATTATCCAAAGCAGCAAATTGCCCTGCTCCACTAAGCATAGCACGATATCCACCTCCCGAAAACGCTAGCCCAACGCTTAAAGAGACATTTCCAAGGAAGTCTTCGGCATCGAAATCTGTCATATTTAAACGTCCTAGATACGCGACAAGTGCAGGATCAGTGATTTTATGTCGTTCTGTCACCCAACTGGCTTCATCACTATTGAGAGAATCCGCTGTACGTATAAGGCTATCGACATCAGGACAATCGATTTTTCCCGGAGTATACGAGTTTGTAGGCGACCAAGCATTGACCAAGGACAATGCCCCGAGTATTAAAAGAGATCTCATACTAGTTAATAATGTAACAAAGATCACAATATGGCGTTAATATATGAAAGACAAGGATCTGAGGACCAGCATAACAGGCTTAGATCGCTAAACAGTCATGTGCCTCCAGAGGCCCTCCATTAATATTACTTACCCAATCATATCTCAAGTTGATACTCAACAGGTTAACTAATAGTAGACTGGTTGTACCTTGCTATTTATTCGCGATATTCCCCCTTTTTTATACAAAGGAATTTACCTTCAAGTGGCTGCCGAGCTAGTCAAATTACAGCACAATACACTAGTTTAGTACAGTACTTGTACTACAGACTGATCCACCAAGTTAACGTTCAATCCAATCGGATCCTCGGGAATCGGTACGATTATATAAGGATTTGAATCCGATGGGATGGTCGCATTTAAAGCCTTGCATTTAAGACTTCGGGGCTTTGCATAGAATGGCTCATCTATTGTCCCTAATTCCATCAATTTCCAGGCACAGCTGTTACCACGGTGACGCAGATCCACTAAGTGGCTGAGCCGACTTGTGTGGAATTAGCGGGGTTCGGAATCTGAATTTCAGAGGAGTCAGTCTTGATTTTGCTTGTAAGTTCTTTGAACTTATTGAATTCATTCATTCATAACTTGAAATCAATTGACTCCTGTTTGGTTGTTCGACGCGTACGGCAGTTTACGGCCGTCTTCAGTACAGCCAAATATATTACCCTAGGACCCATTAGGTAATGAGGCGCAAGCACTTTTCGTATATTTTAGTCTATTTTGATCGTTCCCCATTGGGATATGATGTCAGTGGGATCTATTAAAAGCAAAGAATGAATTGAAATTAAAAATCTTTCAGTCGATCGTCTGGAAGACATCGGCTCTCGACGGGTGGACCCGGATTATTCCAGAGGTACAAAGCTCTACAAGTGATAAAACAACCTGGCTGGTGTAGCACCCATTTAAAGAGAGTTCGAGTGGGACAGCCCCGAAGGGGTATTCTTGCAAAAGATGAACAGCCATCAGCCATCAGGTAAGAAATTCGAACTTGAATAGCAGTATAATATACTTTATATTGACCGGTGGTATAAAAGGCTACAGTTACCTCCATTTCAGTCAGCCAGAACAGCACCAGTTGAAGTTCATCTTGGCTGTGATGTACTCGAGCTTGCTTCCGACCATTAACTACAGTATTATAGGCCTGATACTTTGACAGGAGTTAGACAATAGCAACTAGAATAAATATGGAGATTACATGGTGAAATGGAAGAAACTTTCTTAGTCTTTCACATCCTAATTTGAATGTCTTATTATTTAACAGTACAGTTATCTAGCAGTCCTTGTCATCTTCTACCTTTGGAGCTAACCTTTCGAACTCCAGAACTCGAATAGCTGGAGATTCGATTTGATCGTCGAAGTGGACCAGATTCTAATCCAGGAGAAAGGGCCGAAGGAGGAGATGATGATAAAGTGGTGGTGGTGGTTGTAGTGACGATTGTTTTGGTTAATTGAAAGCTTGGACTTCGAGAAGTCTTTCTTTGAGGAGATGCATTGCTCATTTGTCGTCTCACTGCCAGTTGTTGTTGAGGTGAAAGTGTATCAGTAATGTTTCGTTTGGCAGATTGGAACATGATGGGGATATTCTCGTTGTTTTCATCAACAAATTCATCTTCATTATCAGAGTTTGTTTCCACAGTTTTAGTCTTTAACGGTGACGCTCTTGAAGGAGTTCTTGGTTTGACATCATCATCAGAGCTTGCAAATCCTGACGGTTTCTTTGGAGCCGTTCTGGAGCTTATGGATGGACTAATGTTCTTTCTTGGTTGTCCTGGAGTAGGAACTGGTAGTGCAGAATTGGTATTATCCACTTGGCCCAGAATGCTTCTTTCTGGAGTATGAGGAGGTTCAGGCTTTTCTTGAATGTCTTGTTTGATATTCTCTTTGATTGAAGAAGAACTTGACAGCCTTTTGTTGATATTAACACTGGCAGTTCTGGATCTTGAGATGATTTTGGCTGATCCGTTATGGGAATGGTTTGGCAATGATAATGATGAGCTCGTTCCTAGAGGAACCAGTGGACTATATCCTGCCAATTTATCAACAGGAACTGCAGATACTTCCATTGTTCTTCTCCAATCTCTGAATTCATTTTGATGAAGATATAGCCAGTGTTGCTGAGGTCCTACTACCATTCCTGGTCTTAGGAATCTCATATATCCAATGACTTCAGAAGCAGTGAATCCATAAGTATAGATTAAATGTGCTCCTATTAAGCATCCAGTTCTACCCAGTCCTGCTTTGCAATGTACAGCAATCTTTCCTTTGTCTGCAATTACACTCTCGGCCATTCCAATGAAACTTTTGACGAAATCCATGCTAGGACAAGTTCCATCTTCAAATATTAGGTCTACATGTCTGATTCCTCTCTTTTCAAACTCCGTTTTGTCATACAAATGAGAATTCAGACGAACGACCAATTTTACATCATGATTTTCAAAAAAGTCCAACACTTGTAAAAATGGATAGTTGAGTTGTTTGTCATTTTTCGATTGCTGAGGAGATGCAAAGGCCACATAATGAGGAGGAAGTTCATTAAAATCACCTTGATCAACTCTTTCATACAATTCATATTCCTCCAAATTAAAAGTCTTCAAATCAAGCAAGTTCCTCTCCTTTGCTCGCCATATTCCATACACGATATCTTGAATAGTCAAGACAAAATCGGACTGAGCATAACCGGCATCACGAAATGGCATCAATGGAGGTTCAGCTTGAGCAATTGGAGCAAGAGCAAGATGAGGAGGCCAAGATTGAATCAATACCATATAACTACAAAGTACACATGCAGCATTGGCTCTATCTCGAGGATTGGTATGAGAATAAAGTACCACAGCCTTTCCTTCATTCTCTTCTTCAGCCAGAATCTCATGAAGTGTCACAGCAAATCGGTATAAATGTCCAACATGTAGAGGACCGAAATCATGATGAAAAGAATTATAAGGAAGAGAATCGTCTATAGTAAAGTGAACAACTTCGAAATTGTCGGCTGGAGTATAATCAAAAGCACCTAAATAGATCCGGTCTCCATTAGTATATGAATATATGGCTTAAAGACTTACCTTTTAAGAATTCAATCACTGGGATTTTTGGCCGTCTAGAAGCCATTATGAATGAAATATCCTGAATAATAGCTTATTGACACTTATCATCTACTATTAAGCAAGTCTAATGCAAGCAAGAATCTTTCAAGATGTCAAGTGAAATTCTCCAGATGTTTGTTTTGATTAAGGCCCTCTATGTTTGTTTGTTGTTTACTAGTCTGTTCTAAGTCTATCGGATTTGGAGAATCTTTGGGACTTTATGTCCTCGGTTGTCAAGAGGAACCGTTTTCCTAACCTCTATCCTAACCTTAATTAAAAAACAAAAAAGAAAAACAAAAAATCAAATCAACTTTAACCAGTTCAGGGTAAGCTCGCGGATCGGTTTAGAAACGTTCGGGTCGCCGCTGTGCCCGGTGCCGATGCGGGAACATCTGTTGCTTACCCCACATTTGGTCTGCACCGTTTAATGATGAACTCCAAAAGTCTCCAATACCCCAGTTTATCGTAATATATCAATTATATCATATCTATTATCTCACATATAACAGCGATAGATGATAGATTATAGATAGCTGAGACTATAAGATCAGAATAGATAAATTATCAGATTAACAGTAGTCTCAAGTTGGATTGAATTATGAGCTATTTACCCAACCTTGGACCAGCCGAGGTATTAGGTGGACAATTTAAACCTGATGCATTAATGTGGGCGCTTTGATTGACATCATCAGTCAATATCCGTGACAGAGTTTAACTTTAGTTAGATATGATGAGGAGATGAGGAAGAGCAGATAATGATTAGGAGCGACTCAATAACTAGAAATAATATTATGCAATGACATAAAACGTTATCGTTATTATCGTATATTGGTTCCGCAGTAGGCTACAGCTACCCCACATTTTAAAGTAAAGGCGGAAGCAACAGACAGGCGGCAGCACGCAGGTATAAGAACAAACAACAAGCCAATTCATTTATAACCCTTCTTTACAACCCTTCATTATCCTATCTATAGACAACAGATTCTATTACTACATCTATTAATCACTTTATATTAGCTGTAATTCTTTAAATTACTGCCACAGCTGTGATTTCTCATCGACTTGCAACTCCCAAATTAAGGTTGCTCAAACAGGGTCGACCCCACCTAAGATTTATCCCGTGCTAATTCTATATAACCCAGCGTTCCCGACCGAACAACTCGAACCGACAGAACCAACAGAATCAACCAGACTGAATACTTGTATCTTTCTGTACTTGTATCTTCAGATGTTTGGAGCAGAGGCACTTTTCGCTATCGGATTAGGCGCTGCTTATTTAGAAGCAAGGACCATTCTATCCGAGGACCTTTCTCTTTTGGCAAGATATATCAAGATTGGAATTTCCAATGCTGGCAAGCTCAAGAAAGGCCAATGTAATGCGTTTTATACCATAGAAGCAAATGCCAAAAAGTATCCAAACAAGTTGGCTTTGGTATATCCTCGTCATATCAAACCCATTCCAAAGGATTTGCCTTATAGTGAATCATTGGACGATTATTTCGAGTTGGAGACTTATACTTATGCACGATTCATGGAGATTGTACTCAAGTATGCATATGTGTTGAAAAATGAGTACGGAGTGACGAATCAAACGACTGTGGCCCTTGATTGTGTCAACAAGCCCATGTTTCTGTTTGTATGGATCGCGCTTTGGAGTTTAGGAGCCACTCCGGCCTTTATCAACTATAAACTCACCGACAAGGGACTAGTTCATTGTATTAAAGTGGGCAAAGCGACACTTACTCTTGTTGATGAAGAAGTTGCAGATCTCGTGCGTCCTTATGAAGCCGATATCAATGCTATTGGATCCAAAGTAGTGTATATTGGAGACGATTTTAACAATCGTGTTATCCGTGATGCCCATGTCTATCGTGCCCCTGACGATCAACGTCATCCCGAGCATAAGGGCCATGATACTGGAGTTCTTATCTATACTTCGGGAACGACAGGTTTGCCTAAACCTGCCATTGTATCTTGGTCTAAATGCCATTTCAATTCGGCTCTTTTTGCTCTAGTTGTACGTATCAAGCCCGACTCCATCATCTACTCCTCAATGCCTTTGTATCATTCGACTGCCTCTGTTTTAGGATTTCTTTGTACCATGAACCATGGAGCGACTTATGCACTTGGAAATCACTTTTCTACAAGAAGTTTTTGGACCGAAGTCAAGCTTTCAAAAGCTACCTTTATCCAATATGTTGGAGAAACTTGTCGTTATCTTTATAATGCTCCTGTTCATGTAGATGAGCGAAGTCATAATGTAAAAGTAGCCTATGGAAACGGACTTCGTCCCGATATTTGGGCCCAATTTAAGCACCGATTCAATATCCCTACTGTTTGTGAATTTTACGCCTCAACTGAAGGACCCTTTGCTCTTACCAACTTTCAAAAAGGTGAATATGGAATGGGAGCAGTGGGCAAATATGGATGGTTGTCCAATATCGCCATGATGAAAAGAATGAACAAGTTTGTGATTTTGGATCCAGAGAATGAGGGCGAAATTTATAGAGATCCAAATACTGGATTCTGTTTGGAGGCTAGAGCAAATGAACCTGGAGAATTGCTTGTAGTTATTAAAACTCCTGAAAACATTGTCGAACAGTTCCAGGGTTATTTGGATAATCCAAAAGCTTCCAACTCGAAGCTTGTATATGACGTTTTCAAGAAAGGAGATGTATATTTCCGAACTGGAGATCTTATGAAGTATGATGAGAATGATCTTGTTTACTTTCTTGATCGTCTTGGTGACACATTTCGATGGAAAAGTGAAAATGTATCTACAAATGAGGTTGAAGAGATTGTTGGAGATCATGCGGGGATTGATCAAGTTGTAGTGGTTGGAGTCAAGGTCCCTAATCATGAAGGAAGAGCAGGTTTTGCTGTTATTGTACCTAGTGATCCGGACAATAAGCCTCGTCCTGATGCTTTATCTGAGCATGTTTTAAGCAAACTGCCTCGATATGCTGCTCCTATTTTCTATAAATTTGTTGATGAAATCGAAAAAACTGGCAATAACAAGGTTCAAAAGGTCGCTTATAGAAGCCAGAAGCTTCCTTCTCATACAGAGGAGATTTATTATCTCAAGGGTGATAATTATGTTCTTTTGACCCCAGAGGAATGGAAAGGCATTCATGCAGGACAAACAAAGCTATAGACACTTAGTAATGCACATAAAAGGTTGGCTCAATCAATAGTAGAGATATCAGATGATAGGCTGTGTTTGATATTCAGTTGGTGAGAGTACGGCAATTTCGGAAGCCCAGAGAGAGTCGTTCCCGTCAGAGAGCGTTGTTGGATAGTATCCAATTGTGTGCACAACAGCGCTTCTATTTCTGCCTCTAAGAAAAGCCATCTACTCTCTGTCAAGGCAGGAGAAGGCTGCTCATGCTGTACACTACCTAACACTTGGAGCGCCTTGAAGTGGTTACGTATAGTTATAAGGAATGAATAGTAGGACGACCCATTGAATAAATCTCTATTTAAAATCGCGCGTCTTACATAGTAATCTATTTAAAACAACAAAGGCAACTAATGAATGAATGAGTATATCTCTTTAAAGTCCTAGTCTACGTAGACAAGTCTGACTAGTTCTACTATAATTGTCCTAATGGACTTTAACACCAAAGAACAAAGGCAACTAGTTCAAGTGTTTTACCCGCTCCAGGCTACTCGCTAGACAGCTAAGCTGCTATTATTGTTCAGTTGTGGACTGCGTTGAATTTACCATAAGAGCGTCTGATAATGACACTTCTAACAACATAGGCGACTAGACAAGTGTTTTTTCAGCTCCAGGCTGCTCGCTAGACAGCTTACTATTGTTGTTGTTCGCTGTGGGACTGCTGAGGCCGAGCCTGTTCATTATTGAGCCTGTTCAAGATCGAGCAATTTCATGATTAGTCATCAGTTTCCTAACTAAAATATTCTTCCATATTTAACATAGAAAACGGAAAAAGTTAACGAAATCGGCAATAGTTTAGTGGCTAGAATTTCCGCCTGTCAGGATTATTCCAGCGCGCGGGGGACCGGGGTTCAATTCCCCGTTGCCGAGATTTTTTAATGTCAACATTTATTTACTTCCCACTGTATTCCGTCAAACTGCTAGACGTCTAGAATCTTGCTATTGTCTTCTGTTTGCTTTTCTTTGCTCTTTATTCTGCTATGTCTATTCCAATTAATATCCCGAGCAATTTAATGCTCACTGGAGTTGAACAAGGCTGTGATTTCCGAGGTTTGGCAGTCAGATCTAACAAGATAATCCCAGGTTTGACCTTGTTTGAATTATTCGTATCGTATCCTAACTGTAGGCCAATTAGTATTCAGAGTAAATCCAGCAGTATTTATAGTCCATTCAAAAGCAGCCAGTGGAGGACGTGTAGGATGTGTAGGATGTGTAGGAAGTGCAGGAAGTGTAGGAGGTGTAGGGGGTGTTTGCAGTTATTGTAGTAGTAGATTGGATACAGTAAATGTTGTTAGATGCCCTGATTGTGGGAATTGTTACTGTAATGAAGGGTGTTTGGGTCGTCATAATCAATTCGGTTTCCATTATATGGAATGTGCATATCGAAGTGATTTAGTAGGACTTCTTGGAGACCCATTGTGTAAAGCTTTGGTGATTTTATGCAGTAGAATTGTCAGTGATAGGATCTTTGCAGGCCATGTCAAATACCTTACTTCGCATCTTGATCGGTTTAAAAAAAATGCTGCAGAAAAGAATGATGACCGTTTAAATCAGTTTGCAAATATTGCTAGGAAACTGTTGAATGAGGTTCAAATCCTTTGCGATCTAAGTGTGGATGAAATCGTCGAGTTAATGTGTACCGTAAGCGTGCCCGATTGTGCCCGATTGTGCTAACAAGTTATCTGTAAATGCATTACTAGCTCAAGATGAGACTCTCAATGCTGTGGCGACAGTTTTCGACCCGTTAATAGCTCTGATAAACCATGAATGCGATCCCAATTGCTTCATAATGTTCAGAGGAAGATATGCGTATGTGCGAGCTTCAAGGCTCATTTTACCAGGAGATCAATTGACAGTATCTTATACCACGCCATTCCTTCCTTATAACAAACGGCGAGCTGATTTACTTCATTATTTCTTCTTTGACTGCTTCTGTATCACTTGCTTGGATCCTCATAATCCTGTCGATGCTCTTATTTGTAAAAACTGCCAAGGTTTGTTTCCAGGCCCTGGAATGGAAGAATGTCCTTGTTGTAAATGTAAAAATGACTTTGACCGCGTAGACAAGCTCCTCAATCGGCTGCAACAATCGGTAAATACAACGATTGCAACTCTAGACAAGAAAGGACCTCATGATACCTATTCACGAGCAGGAATCATCATCAAAAAGACCATAACTACAATCAAAGTGCTTTTATCTCAAGGAATCATCCCTTTTTCAAGAGAACCCTTTTATTCATTGTTTGAGATTCTAATCTCGAATTATCTTTCAATAGGCCAGAAAGAAAATGCTTTCTTGAGCTCTCTAGTAGTATGTTCTAGAATTGTTCCTTCAATTCTGGCATATTCACAATCGAAACCACTTTGTAATCCTCTTTTTACTCAAGTTCTTTTCGATGCACTCCGAACCGGCATTATGGCTCTAAGTGACTATTGTACAGATAATGTCAGCATCAAGAACAAAGAATGGCTGACCAACATGTATCGAATACTTAATTTAATAGGTCGGTTCTTGATAACTTATGCTCAGTATACTCATGGCAAGGAGTCGGCTATTTTACTCTATATCCAAGGGAATAACGATACCTTGAGCCAATGCTATGAACTGTTGTCGGTAAAAGGACTTGTAAATTGCCCTAAGAAGCTCGAACAGAATTGTAATCTTTCAATGGAGCTTTATATGCTTGAACAACACACTTGGGACCTTATTATCGGCCGGTCCGTTCATTTAGACCTAGAACCTCCTTTTAATGGTCCTATTCACACTTCATTGACGGATTTCCTCAGCAAAACTTGTGAATTGTTTAAGAAATATCCACTGACAGAGGAAAGGTTTGAAGATATCGATAATGAGAAGCCAATAGGATGGCATGACATTAATATAACAGCCGTTAGACCATAGACCTGTGAACGTTAGACCAGACCTGTGAACGTTAAACACTATACATCGTTCAAAGCTACTGCTAATGCACCTTTATGATGACCATTATACTGCCTTATAATCTGTCCAGATGCCAATTCCCATAGTCGTACATAATGATCAGAACAAGCAGTTACTAGATAAGCGGAATCCGCACTAAATGCGCAATCCCAAACCCATCGTTGATGGCCTTGTAGAGTAGTTTCTAAAGAAAATCCATCTTCTGTAGACCAGATTCTAGCTGTATGGTCTGCAGAGCATGTAGCAAGGTGTTTTACATCAGGAGATAAAAGAACCTTGGTAATATACTTTGCATGAGCTCTAAATTTCGTCACAGGATGTAAAGAAGTCACATCCTTTGAATTGCCCATTTTCCATACATAACAATTGCCTTTATCATTACCTGCTACAAGCATTGTACCATCAGAAGCTACAGATACTGACCGTACAGGAACATCTTCTTCAGGAATAAGTTGATGAGTACAAGTATTTTCTCCTAAATCCCAGATCCGAACATTTCCCTCATTATCACAGCTTATCAGTTCTCCTTGATTCGGGTGAATAACCACATCATTAACAGGGCATCGATGTTTATAGTTGCGTTGTACTGTAGGAGCTCTCATATCCCATACTTTAACCGTCCCGTCCTCAGAAGAGCTGACCATCCATTTCCCATCGGCTTGAATGGCTACTGCAGTCACGTTCCCTGTATGGCCTTCAAATGTCATGGAAGGATTCGGGTTATTGGATCGGATATCGAATAATCGAATACTATGAGCTCCTGCTGTGACCAAATATCGTTTATCAGGAGTTATAGCCATGCGATTGACTTGAGCATCGGAATGTTGAATAGTTCTCGAACAAATCCCGCTTAAGGCCTCCCAGAATTTGATTGTTTGATCATATCCAGAAGATGCCAGGATCACCGACATGTCCGATTCTTGTGATTGTTCCATCATGACGATATAACAATTAGCAATAACAATAATAATAATACAATAATAATAATATACAATAAATAGTGCAATATGGCTGGCCGATTAGAAATGTCAAGTCGGGCCTGTCTGGGAGTGGAGGAAATCGTGAATTGAAAATTCCAGCAATGACGGAATTAAGTATCAAATTATCAACTTATTAGACTATTAATTGAGATTTGGTCGTCTACAATGGAATTAGGGTGCTATGGAGTGTAAATAAATGTTAGGTAGAGAATAATTAGTGAAATAGTGCTATTAGGACGGACTTTTAATGGATATGAATGGGTCACGTGATTCGAGGAATATCGGTAGAATATCGGTAGAATATCGGTTAACGGCTGTTTTATATTCATGACATAGACCGAGGGCAGATATTGGTAAAACCATCATATCTATTTAATCTACTAGTGCTAGGAAGTCGACTTCGTTGAGAGACATGCCCGTGCCCGAGCTTGTCAAGATATCGGCTAGCTGCCGCGTAGCTGATATGGAATGAGGGATTAGTTAACCGATATTAAAACGCCTAGAGTGGTTGACGAGCCAATGGCGACCGGCATTAGAATGGCTGGAAGACTGGACTCCCTTGGCAGCCGATATCTGAATCCTTCGATCACAATTATCGGGATCGTCCTTCGACTAGAGTTCTCACTGCTATCGATTCCTGAAGCTCAGCGGTTATTGCAGAACTTGGGAATTAACTAAGCCGAGATCTGTTTTCTTGACCGACGTTTACACAGTTTAACCGATAATGGTACTCTATCGGCAGTTGCAGAATGAGTATTGACTTGTTTTCTCTCACGATATCGGCTGCATCATATCGGTGAGATCGGGCTGTCTTATTAGCAAATAGCCTTCTAAATAGTTCAGATGGACAATATGAGTGTCGGCCCTACATCAGACCGAGAGCTCATCAGGGACAGTTAAATAAAGATAAATTCATTCATTCATCAGGGATAGTTGAGGCCCTTTGGAGGGTTACGAATGTGAGACTGGCGGATAATTATCGGATACAGTAGATGAATTCTTAGAGCACGGATAGCCGTTTATTTAAGATCGTCGAAAGTCTGTTCTTGAACATTACTCAATTATTAAGACTCTAATATTGAATTCTATCGATCTGGTATCGATCTAGTATCCATCTACAACTAACAGTAGCTTTCGAGGCTCGAGGAACATTTCTTCTGGTTCTGTTCTGTTCTGATCTCTTCTGTCTGTTCTGTCTGTTCTGTAATTCTAGTACAGAATTCCACCCAATTGGTTATGAGCTGGGAGCATTGTTTCAGTTGCTGCAGCACTGCTGCTTGGGAGTCTGTTCTAGGACATTCTAGAATATTCACGAAACTACTCCATTATAAGGTCCACTATTCCAAAGATCTCCCCATACAAAACTATATAAAGCAAGACACGGCATTTGTTAGATTCTTCTAACATTACTACACATCACTACATATTACTACGCTCCAATTGTAATACACATCAATTGTATTACACATCAATTGTATTGATATTATTTATTATATCCAGTGGATATTGATTATTATACTTGAATAGCAACTTAGAATCGATTGTGATCTTGATTGATCTTGGATTGAGAATCTTTGCCAACCTATTAAGCATTTACTGATACAATGGTAAAGGAAAAAAAGCTTTACGATTTGCTTGGAATAGCAACAGATGCTAATGATACCGAGATTAAAAAAGCCTATAGGAAATCGGCATTAAAATATCATCCGGATAAACCAACAGGAGATACAGAAAAGTTCAAAGAAATATCCGAAGCATTTGATATTCTATCCAATTCGGAAAAACGTCAATTATACGATAATTTCGGTTTAGAAGCGGCTCGTAGAGGAGGGCCAATGCCTGATGTCGATCCTACAGGAGGAGCAGGTGCAGGTGCAGGAGGATTCCCTGGATATTCCGGGGCAAGCGGATTCGCTGGAAATCAAGGAGGAACTCCATTCTCATTCAGTAGTGGAAGTCCTGGAGGAGCTAGAACTTTCCATTTCTCTTCGAATGGAGGAGGAAATCCTTTCTCGGCCGGAGATGCATTTAATATATTCCGGCATTTCAGTGAATCAGAAGGTTTAGGAGCTGATGATGATAATATTTTCACCAGTTTCGGAGGAGGAGGAAGAAGTGCAAGAGGAGGATTCCCTGGAGGATTCTCTGGAGGAATGGGAGGAGTGCCAGCGGGAATGGGAGGAATGGGGGGAATGGGGGGAATGGGGGGAATGGGAGGAATGCCCGGAGGAATGCCCGGGGGAATGCCTAGAAATGCTAGATCAGCATCTCCTCCAGAAAAGGTCTCATATCAAGTGAAGCTACCTGTAAGCTTGCAAGATCTTGCTAATGGAGTCACAAAGAAAATGAAGATAAAAAGAAGAGGATTGTCTGGACAACAAGAGGAAAAGATTCTATCCATTCATATTAAACCAGGATGGAAGGCTGGTACTAAAGTCACGTTTGCAAATGAAGGAGATCAATCTGCCGACGGATTCTCTCAAGATGTCATTTTTGTCATTGAAGAGAAACCGGATAAGATCTTTGCTCGTAGAGATAATGATCTGGAAATGATTTTAAAGCTTTCTCTAAAAGAAGCTCTTTGTGGATTTTCTAGAGTCGTTGAAACCATCGATGGTAAGAAAATCAAGGTGGAGAACCGAAGTCCAATAAGGCCAGGCCAGACAATCTCGTATCCTGATAAAGGCATGCCCATATCAAAGAAACCGGGCCAATTTGGATCTTTAATAATCAAGATCGAGGTCGAGTTTCCCGCCACATTGAGTGCGGCTCAGCGTTCAGCCATTGAGCAGAATTTCTGATAATTTATAGACAACTAATCCAACTAATGAATATGAACTGTGGACAATGGACTACTGTACCATGGAACAACTAGGTAGATAAATAGAATTGATAATACATTTAATACTTTGGCATTTTGTAGAGTTCCACTCATCAAGTGCGGCTCAGTAGAATCTGATAATTTAAACACTAAAAACGTAGAATAGATAATCTTGTACAATGTAGATATATAATACACTTAATCCTTCTTTGCCTTCTTCTTCTTTTTCTCTCCAGTTTCCTCTTCATCCTCAGCAGATTTCCTCTTCTTTTCCTTCTTTTCTTTCTTGTCTTTCTTTTCCTTCTTGTCCTTCTTTTCCTTCTTTTCCTTCTTCTCTTTGACAGGAGTTTCTACTTGAGCTTCTTCAGCTTCCGCAGGTTCGGCAGGTTCGGCAGGTTCGGCATCAGTCATTGAAATTTCCTGGATCAAAGGCTTTTGAATAGGAGTGTCAACAGCTTCAGAGTGGTCTACATAATCCGATTTCCATGAAGAAGGAGTGTTTTCATTTGCTCGGCCATATTTGTCAAGTTTTCCATCAGCCTTGAGCTTCTTTTTCTGCTGAGCAACAGGACCTAAGCCCCATCGTCGAGGATAAGTATCCCGTTCCATAATACAACGCTTGATCTTGGCTACAACTCCATGGTCGACAGTAGCTAAATCAACAGTAGACATTTGAGAGATTCCCAAGGCAATTGCTTCTCCTTTAGTGGTTATAAGCACTACCTCATCGTTAAGCTCGATTCCATCTTCATAACGCAACAAACCAGGAATCATGAGCTTGGCTCCATAGCAGACGGAATTGACAGCTGAATCCTTTACAACTACTCGTTTATATCCGAGTAACAAGGACTCCAAAGGACGGATGATTCTACGAAGATAGGATTCATCACGAGTGTTGTCATAGACCCATTGAGCATCTAAAACATCATGTAAAGTGACCATACCATCTGATTCCGATAAAGCTCCAGATCGAACTCTTCTTAGCTCTTGCATATGACCTCCAACTCCTAATAACATGCCTAAATGAACACATAGAGTCCTCATATAAGTTCCAGCTTCACAGCTGGCCCAGAATACTCCGAGATTACGCTCATTATCAAACTCAAACAATTTACTATCATAAATAGTTCGGACTCGCAATTGTCTCTTGACTGCAGAGATCAAAGGAGGTCGCTGGAACAGTGCTCCTGTAAGGTTCTCAATTGCCTTTCCAAGGGCTTTTTCATCATCAAGTGCTTCATGTAATCGTACTACACAAACATACTCCTTTCCTGCTCCTTGTTGAGACTTTACCAGCCTTGTAGCTCGGTCAATACATACAATCAAACATCCAGTAACTTTAGGATCTAAAGTACCGCTATGACCGGTTTTCTCTACCCGTAGAATCCTCTTGATCCATGCAACAACTTCATGACTACTAGGATTACTGGGCTTGTCAAGATTAATGACTCCTGAAGAAATATACGACTTTAAATCTCTTTTTAAAGGTGAACATCCGGTAGGAATAGGAGTATAATGTCCTGATCGAATGAGCAATTTATCGTAATTTTTCAACAGTAATGGCCACGTGCTAGTATCAGCAGAAGGCTGTTTCCCTTGCTCGGGTTTTATCAGATAATCTGTTGACTCCTGTAAGTTAGTGTCCGCCATGTTTAAGTAGGAGAATTAATTCTGGATAATTTTTTAAGAATTTTCACAATGAGCCGTTACCCTGTTGGAGATATCGGTTGAAAAATTGGGAGTTACCCGGATGACATCGGCTAAGAAATTGATGTTACCCGGATGTATTATCGGCAAGGATTCATGTATCTACCGATAAACAGTTGTTGCATTATAAGACTGTATAGTTATTGTAATATTAATGAAGATTCTTGTGAAATTCTGGTACGACTGCTCTTCGGTTGATCCATTGTGGCCGTCGATACCCGGCTATCGGCACCCAGACTTCGGCCACCCCGGCAAACGAGGGGTCTTCCGTGGCTAACCTTACTGGCCTTCGGGATGATCCGGCGCTCTTGAAGGAGTACGGTATAGATCTTAGTGTCATCGATCTTTATATTGATCTTTAGTAATGTTATCTTTGATTGTTCCATAAATGTTCGTTTAGATTTGCTACCGATTAGACCATCCCGCAGCCGATATTATCGGGATTTGATCTGGCCAATATTATCGGGAAGCCCTAGCGATACTTCTCCTTCGACGGTAACATACCCGTCACCATATCTCGGATAGCTGCCTCGAGTCATCCATTGTTGTTCTTCCAATGTGAAACTTCTGCGGAAAGAATCTGACTTGAGGAATATCCGTCAGATATATTCAACGATATAGAATTGCCCATACGAACTGTATCGTGATCATGTGGCCTCACCGACATAGCATCAATCTGATATCGTCTTCACAAAGTGAGGACCTGACATCCAGTCACGACGCTGACACTAAGTTAAACCAGTGAGACTGGAGATTTTAAGCACAAGAGCACGTTTAAGAAACTGTTCTCTAGACAGATTCCTCGTATGCTTTAGAAAAGTATCCAACTTTATTCGATCATGATCCAAAGCTTTGCCCAAGACATAAATTGCATCATCAATAGCATGATCTTCAGCCACCAAATCATAAAGCTGGTTGTAAACAACAGTCTCGGCACAGACAGCTTCATCGATATTCGGAGTATCTCTACTTTTAGCATCTGAAATGACAGCCTTTGCTTGATCGATTTTAGCTTTAAGCATGGATTCATTATCGTCACAAAAAGCGGATAATCTTTCCAGCTCAGAGACCTCATGAGCAGCAGCTTTTTCCATCCAAGAAATGGTTTCACTGATATGATTTAATAGAGTATCTCTTGAATGAATCTGAGGCTCGATTTGCGTTTTTACTACACTGTCGAGTTCTTGTTGAAGCCTTTGAATGGCCCCAAGCTTTTCGGGATTAGGAGGTCGTCGAGGAGGGGTTGAAGGACCTGTAGGAGATCGAGACATTTCCTCATTACGATCCATTAGATCTGTAGGTAAGGGTCGAGAACGATCACGTCCTGGAGAATAGGTTTGTCGTCTAGGATCTATAGATTGTGAATATGAAGGGTTTTGTTGATGTGAATATGAAGGGTTTTGTTGATGCTGTGGATTCTGTGGATTCTGTTGATACTGTGGATACTGCTGGTACTGTGGATTCTGTTGATACTGCTGAATTGGCGAGATTGGTTGTCGTTCAGAAAATGAGGAGTTTCGACTTTGAGGGTGTTTAGGAAAGCTTTGAGTATATACAGGTAAAGGAGAATGGTCTCGACCTCCAATATCGGCAAATGCATGATTATCATTTAAAGGACTTGACAGTCGGTTTAGTTGAGGAGGAAGAGGAGGTCTTGCAGGAGGAGATTGAGGATGAGGTTGAGGCCGAGCTTGTGAGAGAGGTTGGGGTAGAGGTGGAGGATGAGAACTAGTTGGACTTATTTGAGAAGATGATCTTCTTTGTTGATAAGCAGGAGCAGGTCCTTGAACATGGCCTGGACTTGGACCTGGACCAGGACCTGTTTGACTTTGTGCTCGGCCTGGGCCGGCTTGACCTGGATCTGCTTGACCTGGACCGGCTTGACCTGGACCTGCTTGACCTGGACCCGCTTGACTTGGACCGGCTTGACTTGGACGTGCTTGCCCTCGACCTACCGGCTTAGCATAAACTGGAGGTTCTTTACCAAACGCTTCACTCAGAAGTTTACAAGCTATAGTTAAAGTAGATGATTGAATATTGTCTTGCCAATAAGACAAATAAGGGTGATAACATCGACCATTTGTATCGACATAATTCCCAGGATGAATCAACATTTGCTCAGTAGGTTTAACAAAAGCAAAAGGAGGTACATGAGGGAATTCCTTAGGAACCCAAAGCTCTAAAGGGATTCTGTACACTTGATTGGAGACAACAGCAGGAAGAGTTCCATAAAGACAAAGAAGTAGATCCGGTTTTCCTGATTCATAAGCTTGTTAGATCCAATACAATTGATCATATACTTACTATAAACGCTTGTACGAAGCTTTAATGAAGGATATGCTATCAAGCATTCAATCACTTGGTTATAGCATGTTCTAGGGTCAATATATTCCTTGTTAGAATGAAATTTCGGGGGATATGATAGTTTCAATCGGTACCTACCGCACTAAGAGCTCGATAAAGCCATTGCTGGAGCTCTGGAGGAATTGTACCGCTCATTCTATAGAGATCTATGAAAAAGTCTGGACTCCTGAGATGTCAAGCCGGAGCCGATAGCAATGTTACCCTGGAGAGTCTGAGAGTCTGGCTGGATGTTGAAAATCTAAGCACGAGACCAAACGAGACCAAATTAAGCATTCAATCTACAGACTCACAGAGATTCCACTCCATAACGACTTAAAAGATCAATTGGCATTGTTATTGTTGCTAAGATACAGATGCGACGCTATCGAGTTGTTGAGATATGATCGTGATCGTGTGATTCGAATCAATATCAGAGTTTGGGAGGATGTTGATGTTAGACGATATAGACGATATTATCGGCGAGAAATCATCGAAAGATATTATCAGTATGATAATAACAATTGACGTTCATTAAAGTCCTGGAGATAATAACGCCTGTCTGTGATGAATCTATGGCACACCTGGTAATAATCTAATGACGTCTGAGAGTATATCTCATATAGAGGAGCTATTTGAGTTCTGTATAGGAGGAATCTATAGACAACACTCAAATCTGGGCCAAAACTGGGCCAAGAAGACATAGAACGATTGCCTTCGGGCCAGCATTGCATTCGTATTAAGACTCTGTTTATTGTTGAATCGAGAGTCTGACTAGCTCACAATTGCAGATAGAATCATACTTATCATCCATTAATCTCGCCGATATATCAGAATGCAAGACACCTTGTCGAATCACTCATATATATCATCTATGAAGAGTCTTTTTTGATCGTACCGATACACCAGAGAGGTAGCAATGCGATATCCGCATTCGAATTCGTATAATCAGTCTGCGGTGTTCGTTGGTATTCGTACGAATCGTACTGCATTCATATCCGCAGTCGTTAACGGCCCTAATAACCTTTGTAATAAAACTTAGGCGTCTAACTGAATCGCTATGTGAGCCTGTATCATAGTCTATATGACATTATATTAATCACGCTAATCCACTGAATCTACTGTAGCCGATAATTGTCGTTATATCGGCTAAAGCTGACCGAATACTGAGTCATCTCTAGGTGCGCTTACATAATACATTTTAAGGAGGAATCGACCGGAAATTGGGGTCTTGGGAGGGGGTTGAGAATCCAAGGATCTTTGAATCTTTGCAGCAAATCCATTCACAAAAGAACTGTCGACACTTGAATCGTTGTACAATTCCAATTAATATATTGTCGAGACGTCTTCTGATTGTTGATATTATCGAATTTAAAGCTCCACCACGAGTTGGTGATTTCAATTTCAATTTAAAGCTTGTTGCAGGCCTGGGTCAATGAGCGGGTAAGTGCTGCAGAGCAGCCATGAATGCATTGAGATTGAGACGAGAGATGTCAAGATTGAGACAACAGAATGTCAAGATTAAGCGACGACTAGCAAGTGATTAAGTGACGAGTGATTGAGAGCGATTGGACGTGACTGATATATACAAGAATTCTTTGGTCACAGGTGGAGACTTGTCTGTAGTCTTGCTCCGCTCTGTTCTGTCACTGTTCTGTCCATCTGTTGTTCAGTCGTTCAGTCGTTCAGTTTAGTCGTTCAGTCGTTCAGTCGTTCAGTGTTCAGTCGTTCAGTGTTCAGTCGTTCAGTCACTGTTCTGTCACTGTGCTGACGCTGTTCTGTCACTGTTCTGACACTGTTCTGACATTGTTCTGACACTGTCCTGACACTGTCCTGACACTGTCCTGACACTGTTCTGACACTGTTCTGAAACTGTTCAGTCAATGTATTGTCACTGTTCTGCCCCTCTGTCCCTTCCTCTGTCCCTCCCTCTGTCTCTCCCTCTGTCTCTCCCTCTGTCTCTCCCTCTGTCTCTCCCTCTGTCTCTCCCTCTGTCTCTCCCTCTGTCTCTCCCTCTGTCTCTCACTCCGGCAATCTCACTAACAAAGGTGGAACGTAATATTCGTATTGGTGGCTGTGGCCATTCTTGCTACTCTAACATGGGTGTTTGCTCCAAAAGGAGATACTCAAACGTCAGTTACTTAATCACATTTCTTCATCTCTAACTTTAGAGTCTGGAGAAGTAGTATTATATTAACGTTGGCTTTGTGTTATATAATGTAAGTGTTTGTGCTGTTTTTCTGTTGTGCTGTTGTTCTGTTCTGTTGTTCTGTTGTTCGGTTGTGCTGTTTGTTCTGTTCTAACATAGGTGGGCAATCACATATTTAGGTAAGGTGCTATGAAGGGTGCTATGAAGGTATTTGAATCATCCTAACTAGCTCAATTACATCCTCTAGCACAGCCTAGACGGAGCGACCTACGTCCGGAATATGCAGATTAATATTACATAGTTACAAGACTAAATCATGTATATTACATTCTCATTATTCATATCGTAGAGGCCTAGAACTTGAGCCTAGTACTTGAGCCTCATGTATGCCATGCCATTCAGCTAATCACCTAACCTTTGACCTTTTCCTTGGAAAGGAGAAGAAAAGCTAAATCGACTATATCCCGTACTTTGAGAAGTTCCAGTTCCTGCTGCTGCTGGCGTCGCTCCTCCTCCTGGCCTAGCAAAAGACCCGAAAGATGTCTGAGTGAACCTCGTTCCAGGTCCAACATTACCAGGTAGTAATCTATATAAAAACGAAGGAGTAGAGATGAATCGAGTACCTCCTCTTGAAGGATAAAGTTTATCCAGAAATAAATATAAATGCCCGGCAATATATCCAGTAGCCGAGATGAAAAATGCTTGTTGACCTCCCAACAGCAGTTCCAATACCAACATGAAAAAAGGTAAATAAATGGCTTTTGTTCGAAAGAAATATAATGTAACTGGAGTATCAACATTATCTTGAGCCCAAGTATAAGTAATTGCTTCCATCAAAGGTCTTAAATACATCATTCCTCCAATGAAGCTATTCAATATCTAGTTAGAATAGAAATAGAAAGAGCCTTAGAAAGCCTTAGAAAGAGCCTTAGAAAGCCTTAGAAAGCCTTAGAAAGAGCCTTAGAAAGCCTTAGAAAGAGCCTTAGAAAGCCTTAGAAAGAGCCTTAGAAAGAGCCTTAGAAAGCCTTAGAAAGAAGGCCTTAGCTAGGAGCTTGGCAGGAGCTTAGCAGAACTTAGCAGAGCTTAGCAGAACTTAGCAGAGCTTAGCAGAACTTAGCAGAGCTTAGCAGAACTTAGCAGAGCTTAGCAGAACTTAGCAGAGCTTAGCAGAACTTAGCTGTAGGAGCAATGGTCATTGAAACACACATGTGAGCCAATTTTCACCGCTACACGATCCCAATGTTACAAATCCCAAAGTATCAAATTAGAATTTGCAATATTGAGCTTGATCTTCTCCATAACAGAACCCATAGACTTATAGAACAAGAAATGGGGCAGAACAGGAGTGCAGTTGAGAAAAATTTGAGAACAAGTTGAAAAAAAGTCGACAAAACCTTCCACTTACAGCAATTATTGTTGCAATGAATAATAAGAAAAATGTATAATCGGCAGCATTTTTCATGAATTTTTCCTCCTCCAATTTACGACTATAATTGTATACTCGTTAGCAATTGTATATCATGACATTTGATCACTTACAAACATAAATATCCATAGCTGCTCTTAAAGGATCTCCAGAAGTTATGAAAAATGCCGTCACTTGTTAGATGGAGCTTTTCATCTTTCATGTCCCAGAGAGTCTGATCTGTGACATACCTGGCCTCCATAATTGTACATGTTTTAAGGTATAAGGCCAATAATTGATAAAGGTAGTTAAACTAATAACTTGAATAACCGATCCAAAGAAAAATGCTAATGAAATAAGAAGGATTGTTCGAGTTACAAGAGGAATTGATTGAAAGATTCTTGTTAGAATGAGCAGAGTTTAGCAAGGTCATACTCTTGTAAATCGTTCGCCATCTCGTCAGTCACTGTCACACTGTAACTGTCACACTCGCTGTCACTGTCACTGTCGCTTCACTTCACTTCACTGTCACTCGCTGTCACTCGCTGTCACTTGTTGAGTAATGAAGGATCAAGTATCGAATATCTGTCATCCAATGTTGAAATTTCGACCTCAACATTTCTGTTGGCAACAGGGTAACGACCACCCTAACCCTCGAGACATGAAATTGCCAAGAAATTGTCAATCCTGCTTTCTATCAGCAGAAGTTATGATAGATTGTAGTCAGTGTCTATGGTAGATAATCTAAGATAATTCTAATTATTATGGAATATTCTATTGCAGTAGCATGATATCGATATCCGTTATAATTGGCATGATATCGCTTTTTGTTTAGAATTAGCATGATTCTGTCTAGAACCTTAAGCCTTATCGGTCAGATCGGATAGCAGATATCATGATAAGATAATCGTTAGACTGTAGACAACAGTTCAGCAAGTTTGCGCAATGTTTCATTGCTCTTTGCAGCAGTTCTTTGCAGCAGCTCTTTACTACAGCTCTACTCAGCTATCATAATGACGAGAGATCATGATACTATGGTGGATGCGTATATAAAGAACTATTTCAAAATCCATTTATCCATCTTGATATTTCTAAAGTAAAATGAAAAGGCTTTTCTTGGCTATATTTATAGTTCTATTGACAGTTTGTGCTCAAAATATCACCGTAACCGACACTTATGCCCCTTATAATACTACCTGCCCTGATACTCCTCTTGTCCGTCATGCAATAGGTTTGGATAAAAGGGAAAAAGATTATTTGTTGGCTAATTTTGCTTCTCGGGCTGGTTATTTGGAAACATTTCTTAAAAATTTGGATATTAAAGGTCTTGAAGTAAATCAGATCTTGAAAGATGATTCTATTGGAATTGGTATCGCACTTTCTGGAGGAGGATATCGTGCAATGTTAAGTGGAGCAGGAGCAATTGCAGCTTTGGATAATCGAACTCCTGGATCCATTGGTAAAGGTCAATTAGGAGGACTTTTACAAGCTTCTTCTTATGTTACTGGACTATCTGGAGGCAGTTGGCTTCTTACTTCTATGTATCATAACAATTTTTCCGATGTCATTTCTTTAAGAGATTCTCCTAATCTTTGGAATTTGACTACTATGGATTCGATGGGTCTTCCATCTAGAGGTCCTGGAGGTAGAGTTCCTAATGCAGGGCCTAGTCGTAATAGTGAACTTCGTCGTTGTCGGTTATTAGGAACCTGTAAATCACCTCCTATTGGTATGCCTGGATTTCTTAAAGGTCCTATGAAGTTGATTGGAGGTGGTCGTATGAATTTAATTGGAGGTGGAGGTGGAGGAATTGGGGGAGGAAATGGAGAAGATGGAGCAGGAGGACGATTTTCAGTTGGTAAGAAATTAGCAGATAGAATCAAGATTTCCAATCCTTTACATTCAAGAGATCTCAATTGGTGGGATAAGTTATTAGAGTTGGTTGATCCTAAATATCCTCAAGACGGCATTAAAAAAGAAGAGGGAGAGGGAGAGGGAGATGGAGAGGCTGTAGAAGAAGAGGTTGAAGAAGAGGTTGAAGAAGAGGAAGGACCGGAGGAAGAATGGGAAGAATGGGAAGAATGGGAAGAAGAAGAAGAATGGGATGGAGAAGAAGAAACTGAAGCTTCTCCTTCTCCTACTTCTCAATTAACTACCTTCTCTTCAATCATTCGTTCATCTTCATCTTCATCTTCTGGTCCTTCTAGTTCTTCCCCAACTCAAAGACCTTTTCAAAGACTTGTTGGCCTATTAAGAGGTGACAGGACTTCTATTTCCAACTTTATAACTTCTATAAGAGCCGAAGTTAAGCAGAAAAGTGATCTGGGATTCCCTATTTCAGTCATTGATTATTGGGGAAGAGCTCTTTCTTTAAAATTGATTAATGCTACTAGAGGAGGACCTTCAGTCTCTTGGTCGGATATCCAAGATTATCCATATTGGAAGAACAATATGTCGGTTCCAATTCCAATTGTGGTCACCAATGAAAGAAAACCTGGTCGATCTCTTTCAAGTAGACATGGTACGGTATTAGAAGTGACCCCGTTTGAAATCGGTAGTTGGAATCCTACTCTTAATGCTTTTGCAGATTTGAGATATATAGGAACCGATATGCTGAACGGTAAAGTTGTCAATTCCACTGGTCTTGTCAATTCCACTGGCCAATGTGTAAGAGGATTTGATAATGCAGGATTCATTGCAGGAACATCTTCTGGAGTATTCAATGATGCCTTCCTTTTAATCACTGATATTTTAACCCCGGAAATGTCTGATCGATACAATAAGATCGCGGATTCGGCATTAAGAAGGTTCAGACTTCCAGGTCAATCTTTAAGGCCTTCAAGACAGAATTCTACAACCAGAGGACTTGATAGAGGAATTTACAGCCCCAATCCCTTTCTTGGATTAAATTATTCCAAAGTCCCTTCAAATATCTCTGCATCTCCTAATCTTTTCCTAGTTGATGGTGCTCAAGATGGCCAAAATGTTCCTTTAGAACCACTTTTACGTCCAGAACGGGCTTTGGATGTCGTTTTTGCTTATGATTTTTCTGCTGAATATGAGAATTGGCCTACTGGTTACTCCATGTTGAGAACATATGAGAAATTCGGATTCATTTCTGAACAAGGAGGTCCTGTTAGGTTTCCTAAAGTACCTTCTGAAAGAGATATGGTTTCAATGGAGTTGAATAAAAGCCCAATGTTCTATGGCTGTGACGTCAATAAGGATTATTTCTTCCTCATGCAGCCTGATGTCGATTTGATTCTTCCTATGAGACCTCCTGAGACGTTCACTCCAAGAATTCCTCAAGTTAACCAGACTTTGAATGAGACTTTTGCTCGAAATATTTCCAACATCACTTATACTGTTCATTGCAGTCTTCAAAATGTCACCATGAACACTACAGTGTCAAAACCTGTTGAAACAAAGACATCAGTGCTTCCTGTGGCTCCATTGTATCTATTTCCTAATTCAACGAGAGAGCTTGGAAATGGCTCCGTTCCGTTCAATAACACCCTTCCATTCAACTCCTCTCTTCCGTTTAACTCCTCTCTTCCACTCAACAAAACTTTCACAAACAACTCTTCTCAAATCCTTGTTTGTACTACAATCACTCGAACCTCATTCTCTCAACCTACTGGAAACTTCACTGCTCCTTTCAATAGGACAATTGCTATTCCCTCCAACTCATCTTTGGTTACTAATACCACCGTTCAAAACCGTTCTGCTCGTTTGGTTAAAGGTACAAGGCAACCTCCTCTTATTGTGTACATTCCTAATCAAATGTACAGCTTTGCAGCCAACACTTCGACATTATTGATGACTTACAACGCTACAGAGGTCAATTTGATGATCCAAAATGGATATAATGTAGCTACTCGAGGGAATTCTTCGGCTGGAATCGATTTAGATTGGTCTCAATGTGTTGGTTGTGCCGTTATAAAAAGAGCAATTGATCGATCCAAGGTCTCAATGCCTCCTATTTGCCAGCAATGTTTCAACAAGTATTGCTATTCGGCTCCTCCTAATTCATTTTAATTTAGCATATAATATAACTCAAATGTTTATTAAACAGATACACTATTAACGTAGACTTAATATAGGCTAATTCTTTTGATCCTTTTCAAGAGACTCTTCTTGCAAAAAGGCTGGAGAAGGAGCATTGAGAAGATCAGTATCTCCAAGTTGATTGACATCAAATCCGTTGACTGACAAGTATTCCAAGAATTTGATATCATTATCAACAATGGCTTCTTGAGTCAAAGCTGGTAAAAGGAATAAGGCAAGGAAGGCAGAAAAAATACACAAGGAAGAAGCGACCCAGAATGGAGCTTGATTTCCATTAGTAGAATCAGAACCTCCTGCATTCTTAATAATAATAGGAAAGACTTTAGTACCTACAAAGGCACCAATCTTACCAACAGCAGCAGCGAGGCCGTAATATTGACCTCTAATAGGAGTAGCACTAGTCTTTGAAGCAATTAAACCGATTTGGTCACCAGGTCCGAATTCTCCAAGGGACAAAAAGATACCATAAACAACAACAAATCCAGCAATATGTTGTTTCAAATGATTGTATAAAGAAGCCATAATAAATCCAACAATGGCTTGAAGAGTTACACCAGTGACAAGAGAAAGACGAGGTCCAATATAATCAGCAGCATAAGCACCTAAGAAAGCACCAGGCATATAAAACAAATTAAGAACAGTATTCCATCCAAAGGTCTTGTACAAATCTCCATCAGGGACGACTTGATTAATAATAGTTGAAGAATAAATTCCGAAAGCATAAGCGGAAAAATCGTAAATGAACCAGATCAATGACACAACGATTAATCTGAAGTAGTAGAACTTAATGACAAGCCAATAAGGTACTTTGGTATGCTTCATATTTGTCTTTTTGAATTGATCATCATCGGTGAACTTCAATCGAAGGTACAAAAGAGACATAGGAGGGATAGCTCCGAGTCCTAAGGTAAGACGCCAAACAGGGGTCAAATGATCGATTCCACAAATCCAAAGTAAAACAAGAGGAACAAAAGCAGAAACAACGAATCCAAAATCAATCATAAAATTGGTAAACCAAACGAAATATCTATTCCTTTTTCCAACTCCCAGAGCTTGACTGGCTTCAGCACAAGCTACAGATCCGGCAGGATATTCTCCTCCAATACCGATTCCAAGGAAGAATCGATAAGCAGTCAAAGCAGCAAGCATACCGTAAATAGAGCCATTAGCACCCCAAGCTCCAGCACAAAGAATAGTGAAAACAATAAGGATCAGCATGGAAATAAGCATACCAATCTTTCGCGAATGATAATCGGCAACATATCCGAATCCTAATTGACCCACGACAGTTCCAACAAAAGCAATTGAGGAAACATTGGAAGTAGCTGATGAATTTTTATATTCTGTAGGATATAAAATAGAAAGAATAGTATTAACCGATCCGATAGACTATTTGTTAGAATGAGACAAAGAAATCTTCCACAAAATGTTCTAGAGCAAACTAAGCCCAAACAGGCCGAGACTAAAAGCCGAGACTAAAACCCGGTGAAAACCGCAGGGCCGAAAGCCAATGGGACCAACCCCAATTGGTATCAACAGGCGAAACAATCCCCAAAATTTGGTAACCGCAATGGCTATCAAAGATAGTCAAGATAGTCACGAGATAAAGAATTGCTATTCATGAGAGCATGATAGAGGTGAGAGCAATAGAGGTGAGATCAATAGAGGTGAGAGCAATAGAGGTGAGGGCAATAGACGTGATCATAATAGACGAAATACTTACATTATTGACATAACCATCAGAAAATAAACCAGCTCCTGTAGCAACAATTGCCCAATACTTTCCGAGACCTTTCTTGGGGGCTCCGACTACTTGTTCAGAAGTTTCAACAGGAGTAATAGATTCACTAATCTCAATATCTTCAAGCTTATTATGGTTGCCCCAAGGAAGATGAATCTCATCCTCGATGTTTTGCATCCAGTTGGATATTATAGTAGACATTATAAAGATAAAGTTTTGTATGAAAAGCTTTAAAAAAAATAATCTGGGAGATTTCTTTATTATATAGTTTTTAAATTCAACCCATGGGGCCCCTCTCTTGGATTGATTTTTTTGATTTTTCTATATATTTTTTTAGGATTTTACGATTCCCTGCTCTACTTTATCGAGCTTTGCTTTTTTGAAATTTTTTATTGCCAAGTTAAAACAAGAAATTCTTATTCTAAAGAATCTGAACGGCGTTCGTCTTGGTACTCTTAATAAGGAAGTTTGATACTGAAGTATGAAAAAATATATATAGAACGCAGAGTAAATTATCTAAATATTATCAATCAGGGGAGCAGATCAAAAGAACGTGGGCAATTGGCTGGTTCTTTATGGTTTCCAAGGTGCAGAAAAGAGTTTCAAAACCACATGGAAAGTTTTATAGAAAGGCTTGATATCGGGTGATTGGCACTAAGAGGTCTTTAAACGGATCTATTATCCATACCGTCATTGTAATGCAGTATTTAGATAATGAATCAATGTTCGGCCGGTTGGCTTTGCCAAGGTATTAGCTTAGTTCTTAGCCTGTCGCAGATTAAACAATTAAACACTTGCTGAGACATTTCCACCTGAAATCTTTCCTGCATAACGCCACAGCTAACGGGCACTAGAGCACTAGGCATAGATATGATTTTCTTTTTACCTTGTTTTCAAGATTATTATTAATTGATTGTTGATTGGTACAAGTTGTACCGTACAACAATTAACATCACTGGCTGCCCTCCCCCCTCATTTACATTTAATAGCATGTGTTCAGAGTATGTAGCCTAAGCTAATACAAGCAAGATCAAGCTCATGGCGTTACTTTAACTGAACCGGCAGGCCCGCTATCTCTCCACTTGTTTTAAACGGCTCGTATCGGTGCTCGTAATCCCTATTAAATCCGGGCAAAAGCCAACATCAGGCGTTTAGCCAAGCATCATGATACCCTCTAGTCTAAGCCTAATTAGGTTAGATCTATCGCACTAATGCATACTAACCCAATCTGAATTTTCAAACATTTAATGCCGTTTAATGGGAGAGATGGTTTTTAAGGACCCTTGAATTATCGTTGAAGATTCTTAGCAAATAGATATTAAGACGATGGACTATAATACTAATAGGGATAGTCATTAACTTATATAAATATCATCAACATCTAATTGATGTCAGACACGGCAACGCTCTACCGGAACAAGCCTCTTGAAAAGATCCTGTCTCATTACGAAGCTTGTTTTATTTTTTTATTCCGGCGGGCAAAGAAACAAGTAACTTTAATGATAATCTTTTCACTTCCCAAACGTTAATTCATCCGTGTTCTAGAAACGTGATAAGGAATGTCGATTTCATTGGCCCGTGGACACGGCTAGTCAAAAGAAATCTCCATTTAGACTCTAGTCGAAACCCATTCGGAGATGTAAGGAAATTTTGTCATTATAAGTATTAGCTCGGATGATCGATCGCGTCTGGAGATTTCTCATCGTATTTTCGTATTCGACGGAAGAACAATCAACATAGAGTGCGCTATTTGGTCTTAAAGATCTCAGCCAAGGGTCAGTTAAGGCCAGTTAAGGCCAGTTAAGGTCTCAGTTAAAGGCCTCGCTGGCCTCGCTGACCTCACTTAACCTTGCCGGCCTCACTTGGCATTGGCCTTGGCCGCTCACTTGACAATTCTTCTTTGACTAGATGAAAGATTTAAAGGCCTTCTTGAAGTGGTTGAAGCAAAAGAAAAACTGCTGGTAGGACTAGAATCTAAAGATTCCATTGGAGTGGAAAAAGATTCAAATGGAGACTCTTGTGCAGAATCTGCAGATAATTGTTCAGTTTCCTCGGTAATTGTGGTGATCGGAAGAGGGTCTAAAGGGGAAAGTTGACTTGAAGATCGTCTCGGTCGGACAATATTATGGATTGATTTCAAGACTTGAGGTTTCTCAATAACTGGAGAAATTCCAACCGGATGGAAATTAAAATATCCATCTTCATCCTCATATAAAGGAGGTTCCAATACATCATCTTCCAAACTATTTGAAGAAACAGTAGTATACAAACTTGCCTGACCTTCTTCTGATTCCATGGAATCTAACGATGATAAAGATGACGATTTGCGCAATTTACCAGAAAGCCGTACCGATAAACGTGGAGCTGATTGTTGAGCTATGAACTTTGCCGGCCAGTCAGCAGATTGTTGTTGTGCTAAGAACTTTGCAGGCCAATCTGGCGGCTGCTCCGTTTGATCTCCACCTCCTTGCTTCGGTAATAACTTTTGAACAATTAAAAAACATATCCCAATAACTGTTCCTCCAATAATTCCAATTGAAGTTGCAAATAAAAAATAATAAGTAATTGGGATTAAAAACGATTCTGTTATCCTTGATAAAATAGAAAAGGGAAAGATAATAAATGGATAAATAAAAACATTATAGAATAAATTGATCATTTTTTGGAATGGAATCAAAATAATTCGTATAATGGACAATAGAAACGACATAACAAATGTCATGACTCTATATAATAAATAAGGTATTTTGCTTAGACCTAGTGAGACAAAGGACCATAACCAGAGAATTAATGAAGTTAAAGGTCCATTAAAAAGATATTTCACCACATTACAAGTGTAATAAAATGCTTTGTTTAATGGCATGACTTTTTTCGCGTCTTCTAGACTGACATTCACTTGTGCCATTTTAAATAACAAGACGAATCCTGAGCCTGTCACGCTGAAGATTAAAGATTGAAATATTAACGGGTTCAAGAGATGTTGACCGATCTTGAATTGGAGGGTAACAAGAAGAGGGGTAACTTTAATTGAGAATTGTTATGGAGAAATAGCATTAACTAAGCGGCTAATGAAAAGTCTTGGCTGAGTATGTGGCTCAGTTGAGCTCAGAGCTCAGAGCTCAGTGAGGCTCCAATTGAAGCTGTTCTATATAATCGGCAATAATATCCGCGATATACCGATATACCGGTAATGAACCATTGAACCCTATATCATGCGATGCGATCGTAGTGGATCGGCATACTAGCAACTATCCCCACAATAACGACTGGAGGTTAAGATGAGAGGCAGTTGAGCGGCAGTCGAGCGGCAGCTGTCCACAAATAATTCGACAAATTCATTTGATAATGCGAGATCCATCTGTAGGTAGTGTCAAGCGGCTTGGCCTTCTCCCATGGTTCTCCCATGGCTTCTCCCATCTGTGATACCGATAATATCGGTAGAATGAGAATTGCCTTATCGTACAGCAATCGGATATCGAATCAGTATATCGGGATATCTGGTATAGGCACCGTGTAGAGACCTCTGAAGGCAATATCTCTAGTGAATCCGCTTGCCTTTATCGGCGATTAACATTGATTTTATTTAAAATTGATAGTGTCATCGCTTGATCATTAGAACTACTTTAACAAATTATAAACAGCATCGGCAACAGCATCACCAACTTCAGTTGTAGAATAAGTACCTCCAAGATCGCCAGTTCTAATCTTTTTATCCAATACTGTCTTGACAGCCTCTTCAACAGCTTCAGCTTCTTCCTTGAGGTTCAAAGAAAGTCTCAACATCATAGCAGCAGAAAGAATGGTTGCAATTGGATTGACCTTGTTCTTTGGCAAATCAGGAGCAGTTCCATGACAAGGCTCATAAAGTCCAAAAGCCGTATTGGTGTCAGGAAGAGAAGCAAGAGATGCAGATGGAAGTAGACCTAAAGATCCAGGAATAACTGAAGCTTCATCAGAAATGATATCTCCAAACATATTGGTAGTAAGAATGATTCCATTAAGAGAGCTTGGATTCTTGATAAGAATCATAGCTGCGGAATCAATCAATTGATGCTGGAATTTGATTGATGGAAATTCCTTTTCTAAAGTTTCAGTAACGGTTTTTCTCCATAGACGAGAAGATGCCAAAACATTGGCTTTATCTAAACTCCAGATTGGTTTAGGAGGATTCGATTGTAAAGCTAAGAAAGCTGCCATTCGAGTAAGTCTTTGGACTTCGGGGACTGTATAAAGTTCAGTATCTGAAGCAATTCCATCTCCAGTATCTTCTTTTCTATCTCCAAAATAGATTCCTCCAACCAATTCTCTTACTATAATGAAATCCGTTCCACGTACGACCTCGGGCTTAAGAGGGGAGAGGTTAAGAAGATCCTCACTGGCGAAATTACAAGGTCGTAAATTGGCATAAAGATTGAGTTCTTTACGGATCTTTAAAAGACCTAGTTCGGGACGAACTGCTCCTGTTCCCCATTTCGGGCCCCCTACTGCTCCGAGAATAACAGCATCGGCAGCTTTAGAAGCTTCTAGAGATTCATCAGGAAGAGCACTTCCTGTAGCATCGATAGCTGCACCTCCAATTAGATGATGTTTGAAGTTGAATTTGACTGCTGGTCGAGCTTTTTCAATGGCTTCAAGGACTTTGACAGCTTCAGCTGTGACTTCAGGACCGACATGATCTCCACTAAGAATTACAATGTTTTTTACCGACATTATGATGGTATGAGTTATGAATGACTGAAGGACTTCGGGATGGAATTTCACTTAAATTTCACGGACTATTCCGATATCGGCGTTCGGGGTCAGCCCGCGTTCGGGGTCCAATCGGCTTTTGTCCGTTCGGGGTCGGTGGGATAATGGACTGAAATATTCTCTGCTCATATTTACGCTGGAGCACCACACCACAATCTTTAGAACCTAGAACAAATACAAGCGTTGACCAAGATATAAACTGTTGTGCATTATCACTTTTGTAATAATTTACCAAAACTGTAGATAATTACTACGCGATATACTTCTAGTCTTTTCCTGGGCGAATTCTGTTTTTCTAAGCTCTTTAAGCTCTTTGTCGATGCTAATTGTGGGGTAATCATCATTGGAAATCCCCCTTTTTGGGCTGATTGGGTAAGGGTCGTTGCATGTCTATCTGGCTTCAAACAGAACCTTGTACAATATTCACTCGATGGGAAATACCGCGTCTCAAGAACAAAAGAAAGATCGTACAATTAAAAAAGAGATTGAATTAGAGGGTAGGAATGATCCAGTGTTAAGTATGTTCTAACTAGACAAAAGTCTTGACAGTAAAAAACATATAAAGTTGCCTTCAGAATTGGAAAATGTTGGGGAGGAGGATGATAGTGGTCAAGATACAAGACATGGATTAATATGGGATGAAGATGATTATGAAGATGATTTGGCAGTATTAAAAGCCCTTCATGAGGTTCAATTAGGCTCGGATATTTCCAATTTAAGGTCGGAATCAACGAAATTGCCTGTATCACGAGTTCCTTCAGGAGAGGAGATAGATTTGACAAAATCTGACGTTCAAGGTGGGTAGTAGTTGCAGGAGTGGGAGTAGAGCAGTTGCAGTGGCAGGAGTAGAGCAGTTGCAGTGGCAGTTGCAGTGGCAGTAGCAGTGGGAGTGAGCAGTGGACGGTAAACGGTAGACGGTAGACGGTGGACGGTAGACGGTGGACGGTGTCGGTGGATGGTGGACAGTGGATAGTGAGTGGTGAGCAGTGAGCAGTGGAGCAGTGGAGCGGTAAAGTGAACCGTCGTGAAGCAGTGAACCGTCGTGAAGCAGTGAACCGCCGTGAGCAGTGAATCGCCGTGAAGCAATGAACCGCCGTGAAGCAATGAACCGCCGTGAAGCCGTGTACCGCCGTGAAGCCGTGAACGGCCATGAAGCAGTGAACCGCCGTGAAGCAGTGAACCACCGTTCAGCACCGTTCAGCACCGTGAACCGCCATGATACACTGTTTAGCACCGTTCAGCACCGTTTAGCACCGTTAGCACCGTTAGCACCGTTAGCACCGTTAGTACCGTTAGCACCGTTAGCACCGTGAACCATTGGTTGTGAAGCAGGAAGCAGAACCTTTTCAGACACTAAGCTAACTCTAACGTAGAAGATACAGTTCCTTTTAGAATTAAATGGATTCGAGGAGGTACAAAGGTTTATTTAACAGGAACTTTCACCGGTTGGAGAAGGATGATCAAAATGTACCCCGAGTAAGTAGAACTATCAACTAGACAAGCACAGCATCTAACTAGGGATGAAAAAGGGGTTTTTTCAGTTTTATTAAACCTTACAAAAGGAACTCATCGAATTCGATTCGTTGTAGATAATGAATTACGATGTGCAGACTTCCTTCCAACTGCTACCGATTCAATGGGAAATTTCGTCAATTATATTGAAGTTGGAGTCGATTCCGAAGATGAAGATACCGATTCGGAATCAGTTATAAATTCAATCAATTTACTCTACAGTAGTGTGATTCCAACAGTATTTCTTGACCCTGAAGAAACTGAACAATTCTTATCAAGTGATCATTCATCTCCTCCTCAATTACCTCCTCAATTAGAGACTTCAATCATCAATACGAATTCTCTAGAAAAAGAAGATAGTAGTGTGTTGCCTGTTCCTAATCATGTGATTATCAACCATTTGACTACTACTTCGATTAAACATAATATGCTTGCTGTGGCTAGTACAAGCAGATATTCAAGGAAGTTTGGTAAGAATAAATTATTAACCTAGCACTACTAACCAGTCACTCAAATCCTTTATGCTCCTTTATAGCGTTATAGTGATGCGCAAAGAGCTCCGGTCCGGTCCGCTCTTTAACGGTCACGCACCTAAAGAAGTGATTGAAAGATCCCTCATATTTTGCAAAACCTGTTCAACTCTGCTATCCAATTGACCATTAGCATATTCCTCTCTGGTACTAGCATCTAAATATTGTTGCACTTGAGCCAATCGCGTATAAGATTCCGTACAGAATCGTAATTGAATCTTTACAAGGGCTTCAAAAGAAGGATCAAGATAAGGAACCCTTAAATCGATAAGTTGAGGTATTTCACCCGTCAATTGAGTATTTAATTGATCATAGATCTCTTTAGCCATTGACAAATCCTTTTCAAGTCGAGGTAATTTAGCCACATCATCACTGGGTTTTTCCGTAAGTTTTCGTACTTTAGCACGTAAAGCGTCATAATCCATAAGTTTATGATTTCGTTTCTTGATGGCTTCATTAATATCGTTGAAATAAGCACAGAATCGACTAATAGGTTCTAAAACCGTCTCTCGGTAAGGTCCATCTAACGATTTCACCGTTTCCGCATCCAATTCTTGTACCGCAGTTAAATAATATTTGCTAACCCCATCTCTAGTTCCTGCATCTCCATAAAATGCATCAATAGTTTCAGCAATACGAGTTTGAGAAGCTGTCATGGCTCGTAATGAGTCCAGATATCCTTTGGCTTCTTTTTGAAGCTTTAAAGATGCTGTTTCCATCGTCCGATATCGTCGTTCTTCACTTTCAAATTCTTTATCCACAGTTTTCTCCACTTGACCTGCTTTCATCATAACCTGTTAGAGCGCTACAGCAACTACAGCAATCATCAGACTGATTACTACTTACCGAAGTTCCGGCCCGACTGACGGCTTTTTTAAACCCTCCCCAACTCATTTTATCTAGTCAAGTATCCAAATATTCGCTCTTAACGTCGATGTTGATTATATTTCTGTTTCACTTTTCGTTCTGTGTTCAGTCCTGTAGTTCAGTCCTATGGTTCTTCAGTCCTGGTTATCAAGTTGAGATCTTGCGGCTTAATGACTGGGAGCTGGGCAAGCTAAGCGAAAGCTCCGCCGCCTAGAATCCAGCGTAAATTCAGAACTGGGCTGTGATGTTCGTAGATGAGAGCCAAGGTTTGCTGAGGTAATCGATTTGTGTTGAAGAGCTGAGCTGAAGAGTCTGAGAAGTCTGAACAGACTTTGAAGAAGCTGGTAATGATTAATAAATGTGGTTCTGGGTGATTTAGAGCTGCCAAGTATACTGATTCATATGAGGCCCTGTGCTGCAAAGCTCTGCGGCTGTGAGCTCTGCGGCTGTGAGCTCTGCTGCTGTGATGCCAGTGTGAAGCTCTGAATGAATTCGCGCGCAGGTTTGTGGTATGGAATTGTTAAAGTCCTTAAATGTAATAGTAAAGACCTGTAGAATAGATATACAAGTAAATGTGTTTGGGGTTGTGAGGATTAGATCTCAGTCTGTTTAGTCTGTTCAGTCTGTTCAGTCTGCTTAGTCTGCTCATCTACTTAGTCTGCTCATCTGCTTAGTCTGCTCATCTGCTTAGTCTTCTCATCTGCTCAGTCTGCTCATCTGCTTAGTCTGCTCATTTGCTCAGTCTTGCTCAGTCTTGCTTAGTGTGCTCAATCTGTTTAGTGTGCTCAATTTGCTCAGTGTGCTCAGTGTGCTCAGTGTGCTCAGTCTTGCTCAGTCTTGCTTGCTCAGTCTTGCTCATTCAGTCTTGCTCATTCAGTCTTGCTCATTCTGTCATGGACTTACTCAAGCCTTAAATGTAACTGCCTAGACGGTTAGAAATCACTGCTTATACTGCATAAGGCCACAGTCAAACTGCCTTATGTCACTGATCAGATGCTTTGGGATCTAGTTCATGATTCATTTGATCACATATTTTGATCAGTGAAGGAAGACTCTTGACACAGACTCTAGAGTACTATATAGAGGTGAGGTATAGATTCAAGATGTACTTCAAGACATGCTTCTGAATTCAGTCGTAAATTCATTTAAAGATGGATGTTTATATGCAGACAATATTTAGTCTTAAGACGGTCGAAGAAACATAATTCTTTCCAGAGCAGAGACCTCTGTGGTACTTAGAGAGAGTTTAAAGAAAGTATTTCTTTGAGGAAATGTGGCTCTGGACTGAAGGATAATAGGATAATACCTGTTTTCTTTAGAAATTACATCTCTGGTCTTGTTCTATAGTTGTATGCGTTAGATAAGTGATTCTGAAGCTATTTTCAATAAAGAGTTACAAAGGACCAGAATACATCAGCAAGTGAAGGATAATTAGAGCCTGTTAATGACTGGCTGTTGCAGACTATACATCAATATCTACGGCTCTGCTAATTCCTTCAAATGATTCATGCAGCTCCGTCGATTCTAGATCTTTTCACCGTCCCTTTTACAGTTGATTCACCTCCGAAAGTCTCACCATCTTATCTATTGAATCACTTTTCTGTCAATTAATGATAACAGAAACAAGTAGGTTGATAGTAGGCAGAGGCCGAGAAACCCGAGTAGATTCTTCCTTCCAAGTCCTTTCTTATATCGAATAGTATTATAGAGCAGAATATTTAAGTAGATAGTTAAAGTCTAGTCAAACTGGCCTTACGAAGTTGAAACTAGAAACAGTGTTAAGAGGTCATGAAGGTGAAGAAATTATTCTAAGGTCTATTCTCCCGTATCTTCCGAAAGGTCTTAGTTCTGCTTGAGTTCTTTCTCATCTGCATTAGTTGAAGCAATGAATTATGCCTTGTTAAACATGAGATGAAAGAAGGTCATCAGTATTTATCTTTAGGCATTGCCAGAATATAATTGAGAACTAGACAAGTCCGTCTGGAAATCAGACTGAAGACGGAGCTAATTTGGTTCCTCGAATAGGAATCAATTTTGAAGTCAGTGTGTTGAGATGCAGTCAATTTCTCGATTACATTCCCATGATACTTACTCCTTTGAATATACTTACTTCTGTTGAATTCTTCTGGCTGAGTTAAGTGAGCCGAGTGACTTTAAGAGCCTTCAATTGAGGTAACTGTCTCCAATTCTCACTTGCTCACCATGGATAAGACGGAGTCGCTTAGAAGGTTCTGTCTGAGTATTAAAGGAATGCGTATTAAAGGAATGCGTATTAAAGGAATGGCTCAACAAGAACATCATCGACTGGTGAATGCTATATCAGAAGGTGAAGATTCAACTCACTTTGCTGATTTTTATCACACCATACTTAATTTCAAGCTCAAGGCGTTTCAAATTCTCATATACAATCTGTCTCCTAGCTGTTCGATTTACTCTGAACTAATTAATTCTTTCTATATATATTTCTAAAGCTCTTATTAACTTGTATTCCAAATAACTGGTAGAATTATTGCTCAGTTTCGCCGAAGACCGCTAATGATCGACAACTGTTCGCCGATCCTGACAGAGAATGAAAACAGCAACCAAACAGTTTTCGAGTATTGTCTTTACAAATCGATTGTTGTCTATATGGTTTCGAACAATTGAATTAATCTCATTAACAGAGCCGTCAACAATGTGATGTGATTGATCTGCGACTGTGGAATGTGTAGATTTGCTTACAGAAAAATAAAAAGGCTATGTCTCATAGCTTAAATTGACTATCAGCGCCCAACTTTTCTTTGTTTGTCTTCTAATATCATGCGATTGAGATTTAACTGACCTTTAGGTGGATAATTTGGTATAAACTGATTATGATCATAGAATCCGAGGTGATTATCATCAGATTTAGGTGGAGGTATTTGAATGTTGCAATTTTTCTGTTACCTGTAGCTGAGGAGAAGAGCGCCGTGTATTGAGCCTCGTGCGTCTTCGAGCTGTCTGTGTATCTTTGAGCCGTCCCGAGCAATTCCGTGCCGTCTCTGCCTATCTGTGCGTCCATGGGCACCCTATGTGTCCTGTGCCTTCCTTGAACACCTTTGGAAACTTGGACCCGGATGCCGTTGCGAACTTCGGACCTCCGGTATTCTGAGTACCACGATTACATCCATTACATTTATGAGATCAGTTATATTAATCACTATAGACCCTCGTACTTCTATCTGAGGTCCAATCCAGATAGCCTTCATTACCTGTAATACGAACCCCTCCTTACACTTTACAGCTAATAACTCTATATGTTTCATGATGGTCAGGGCCTGCAATTGCCTCCACTTGTCTTTGATTTGACAACCCCTGAAATCAGCAAACTTCAGCGAGTTTCTACCTGCTTGTCTCCTCATAGTCTCGGAATCAACATTTCATGTTCAATCACAAACTTTACTAATAAATTATATCTATTTTTTGTATTGGTCGGACCGAGACTCTGCTTTTCTTGGCTCCGAGTGTCATGCTAACGACGATCAGTAAGTGGAGATAAATTTCTTTTAAATGGTTTAGATGTGTGATGGCTATGCAAATGCACGGAATCCTGAACCCTGGATAGTTGGACGATCATTTAACTAGCCTTGCATAATCAAAAGTTTCACTATTAAGCAAAATCTGTCTAGTTTAATGCTCATAAAGCTCAATTCACGGAATTTGTTATGAAGTTGAAATCATTTTGTTAATATAAGGTTTTTCGTATAAAGTCGTTTACCTAGTTAAATTTAGACCTCAGATGGATATCCTTATTTGGATATCAATTGGAGAAAAATAATACTAGACAATCCAAGCCATTTTATGTTGACTCCATGATGAGTTTTTAAAAACATTAACTTAAGATTATATGATGTTAGACTTAGTTTTTGAAGCTTAACGAGAGGTTGTAGTCTGCCTATGAAGACCATGTACAAGGTGAATTGTGAGATTTAACAGAGAAGCAGGGGCCTAAGGGCTTTGAGGTAAAGTTTGAACCGAGGTTGTGTCCTCTTGTAAGTTGGAGTATCAATCGGGGAGATTTCTATTATCGATTAAAGAAGCTAAACAGTTCTGACGGATAGCAATGTTGGGGATGAATTCTGAAGAAAGAGCCGATCTTCAATGAGAAAATAAAAGCAAATTCCGGTTCTATTTTCGGATATTATTTAGTCGCATTAGAAAATAATATGCGTCACTCATTTGGACTGGTTTATTCTCCTTAAACTGCTTAGTATAAATCTTAACAGGGGAGTGAAAAATACAGTCTTCCGGACCCGAAATACTGCCTTTCCGTAGATAGTAACAACAAAAGATATCCAGATATTTTGGAGATTTAAACTATCATGTTAAGATTTAGGAATTTTAGACAAAGGGACTAAAGGCTATTGACACAAGAGGTTTGAATAAAGTTCGATACCATGGAACCTAGTCAAGATGTTTCAGTTTAAAATTTTTCTAAATATGAGGTTTAACAAGTTTGTAATAGGAATTGATTCAGGCACATGGTTTATTTTCTCTCTCCCCTCAGTATGTTTAACTTTGAGTGGGCCATCTTCGCATATCGTCGGTTGATAGGCCCCACATGCTCGGTAAATCAGCAAAGTAACCTTGCTATGCAGGTAACAAGCAGGTTTTCAAGTTAGGAAGGAAGGCAATCATAGTCTCAGCAGATATCCAGTGTTCTGTTCAACCTACAAACGACTGGAAAATACATCATCAATTGAGATCTTTCAATTGGCTCGATGCTCGAAAAAATCACAAGTATTAAACTCTTGATTCAACTCATAGCAACGAGACTGCACTAAAGACATTCTTAAGGCCCAGTAATGTGCTTGTATTTAATCACAGTTGTATGCATTCTTGATGGTTGTCGATCGATGTAAGCACCTACATTTAGGTGCAACTCTATTCTAAGCTGCACTCAGCCTAATCTAGGAAGCTTCAAACCAGGACAGTGGCACCTATCTGCATGGTAATATGTGGTGTCATAATAAATTTTTTTTTGAAAACATCCATCGCCGTCAGATACTGAATAAAGGTCTAATATCTAAACAATCACGTTTAAGATTATTCTTGCATTCAAAAGTGTCAATTGATAACAAGAAAACCAATTGGCATACGGCACGAAATTCTAATAATGATATGTTGTTTCAAATATTGGAATTCTCAGCAAGATAATTAACAATTAGATTCTGAAAAAATTTTGAACAAGTGAAATGCTGTATGCTAAATCCCGTGTAGATCACAAGTGATTTTATGAATTTTGCCTTTGGATTTTTTTATAAATAATATTTCACCAGCTAAATTCTTGATATTCTTCCTAGAAAAGATTTACAGTTTGACTTTTTTGTTAGCAAGGTTTCAATTAGGTTTCAATTAGGCTCCGATTGAGCAGCGGCAACAAAACTTGATACTTAGATTCCTGAGCAAGGATCATGCTCTCTTTCCTAATATCATTAAACGGAACCCTCTAAAGCTTGAACTTGACAGCCTTGTTCTGCAGCAAAACTCTAGTATTTGAATTTGAAATCAAGCCGATTCGTATTCTCAAGGGCCTGGATCCTCAATGGAATTCCGACTGACAAACTGTTGGACCCTCTTTCAGCTGTAACTGTAACTATTGGGCATTCTTTGACTATTAGAGATTCCAATTGATTGAATTGTTACGCTCAGATCCCAATGATTCAAGCCCCTCAATTGCATTAACTCCTTGGTTTCAAACCGCCCCGCTTTTAAAAACACTCCGAAGATTCATCAAGCCAAAAATAATGGGCGACACATAGAAAAGAGTAAGGTTTTCGGATTTTGCATAGAGACGAAAACTTCAACACTTTAATATAGAGAAAGAGACCCTTTAACAGGGATGCTGGACGAACACGATGGAGGAAAACGCTGGACAAAAACTAAAAAAAGCAATTCAGGAAAAAGTAATTCCCATGAATAAGACTTAGTAAGCTATCCTCAGTAATTAAGGTACCAACTAATTACCCCCTAGACTGTTTTAAGGTATGGAAGTTAGTCAGAAGAACAAAACAAATATTTCTAGAATAATTATTATCAATTAGCGCGGAAATATCTTGTCATCTTATCAACGAGGGAATATTCAGGGGAGCCTATCAAAAAGAAGGAGATGATTCAGCGTATAACAAAATCAAATTTAACAATAAATTAAAATATATTAAAATAAAAAAATTACTGAGCAAAACGGACCATTGCTTTTCAAAAAAAATACAAAGTTCCCTCCTATCAACTGGCTTTTTTGTTGCCTGAGTTCACTATTTTTATTTTCAAATTTTCAGAGTTTTTTAAACCACAAAGTTTGGTTTTTTTTCCTACAAAAAATTTTAACTTGTACCGTTGTACTAACATGCTTAACTTCAAACTGTTGAGCTGAGCTAATGGCCTATCTTTTGCTTCAGAATAAACACAAAAGGAAGAACAAAGGAAAAAGATGATTCTATTTTTCTTTTTGACTCTCTCCGTTTTGAACTAGTTTTGTGCTAATCAATTAACGGTTGTTGGCCTGATTTTTTTGGTAGAGTTTCGATTACGTTGTGAGTCTGGCGGTAGGCCCGCATTTAAAATAATATTAAAAACCCAGCTTAAAAATCATTTGGACTGTAAAGTCTTTGTGCTTTATGTTCGCTAATTATTAATTCGGTTAAATTTTCTTTTTTGTTTGAACTAAGCCCTTTTAGTTCAAATCCGCTTACGTCAGAAAATGAACCTTATTCTTATAGACTTCCAGACGCTTCCTTATCTAGGCAGCATGTACGATGGTTCGTGGCACTTGCATAAAACCCTAATTATGAATGATTTGAAACCTGGCTTTTTTTTTTAAAGGGAGCTTTTTTCTCTTATGTGGACAACGTTATTTTTAAAAGTTATTTTTCGAAATAACGTAATTTGTAGATCCTTCTTTGTTTTGCTTTTAGATGGTAATAGCGAGCAACTTATTCCTCATACCTTCCTCCCTCTCTCTCCAAAATGACAGCAAATCCAGCCAGCCCCACTCGAACTTATCTACAAGAAAAGTCGGATCTTTCGGACCGATTGGCTTTTAATATTAGCTGCTTAGTAGTTGTTGACGTATTGCTTTTTGTTATCCTTCCACAGTGAACTGCGTTTCATTTGCATACATAATAAGAAATATCTTTTCTTTTTTTTCCCACTAGAGTTATCTTAATGCCGCACAGATTGCTTTAGATATCCTCTTGACAAGCCCATCGAAATTCAGCTTACGGGAACTGATCTTTTCTAGGTTGGAACAAAAGTCATATTAAGCCTAGAATCAGGTCATAACCAAAAAAACGCCTTTATAGTCTTAATAGATTGTTTCTCCTGCATGTTAGAAAAGCGATTGAACAAGAGATCAGCTGGCGACCAAATAATCCGAACCACTTTCACCAGAAGTCGCTAACCGCATTTAATCCCCGCCCCTCTCTCTTCTATTGTGATAGGCAATGATAAGATCGGCATAGTTTACTGGATTCGACTATTTTGACTAGCTGATTTTGAATCCCGAAATTGTATTGTTCACGCGCGCCGCAAGCCAATATATAGGGCTTGTTTCTTCCTGTCATTGTGTTTTTGATAATATATATTTTATTTTTACTTTCCTTATTATATTATATACAAATCCAGTATTTATCGCATTTATCGAGTGCTTCAATATCAGACCTTTTTGCTACTTGATCTATGAATTATCTTATTTTGTTTGGCTAGAAAAATGATCAAGGTCTATCCTTCTCAAAATGATTGTGGGGAATCATTTGGTGGTGAAGATTCAAAACAATTTTGCTATGTGCCTGGTACAGAATATCATCATGCAGATCCAGGTCATAGCGGCTCACAAATTTATTATTATCAGCACGATCCTTTACAAGGTCCTAAAGTATTGCAACCGGTTGTTTTACAGCCATCTAATGAAGCATTACAGCTGAATTCGACTGGTGGTTATGTCGTCACTCCTGTACAATATATCCCTAGCAATTCCAAGCCTTTTATCCCTTCTAAACCCCTTCTTAATAACTATTCTACAAATAATCCTTATACTCAATCATATCATTCGGACATTCCTTTAACTGATAATGTATCCTTTGATTTTCTACAGCGAAATTCTGGGCAAAACTACAAAACTGTAGCAATTGATTCTTCATCTCCTGAAAGTACATCTAATAGCCTTGTTGGCGATTTGGATAGTCAATCTACATATGCTTATAGTGTTTTTGATCCAACCAATGTTCAACCTCATGCTTTACTCTCAGAATCAGACAATACTCTATATGCACAATCTAATTTGGAGGATTTAACTCTTCAATACGATCTTGCACAACCGCAATTTAATCAACAAGATCTTACAAACAGTCCAACTTCTGTACCAATTGCCTACAACAATGAACTATTATCTCCAGGACAAGCTCGTATCAATGAGCAACTTTTTACACAATCCTCAAACACTGACTATCATTCTAGTAATTCTAGACTTATGACCTATGGTATGAAAGAAGTATCATCATCATCATCATCATCTCGGCGACGAATGATGAGAGCTCGTTCTGCTGGTAGTTCAATAATGGACCCTTGTACATCATCAAACAATCATCTAGCACAAAAGTCTACATCTGAATCGGCAACTAGCTATCAGCCATTGCTATTTGCTGCATGCTCAAAGCGAGCTCGAAAAGCTCTTTCTTTACAATTTGAAAAAACTGCTCGTCAAGTAGATGATGGATTTGTAAATTTCACTTCTTTAGATGCTAACGTTATCATGTCAGGAGTTGCTCCTAGTGGAAATGTCAAGACTAAGGCTAAACGGAAGGCACAAAAGGAGGGCATTTCTGAATCATATAAGTCAGGCATGATGCAGAATTCTATATAAGATCTAATGAGAGCATAGCATTAATAAGACTAAACTGCAACACGTTTCAGCGACTAGCATTGATAAGACCGAACAGCATCACGCTATAGCGGCTAATCCCGCATATTAAAAGACTATTGAAGATCCTAGCGATCATGACGATCAAAAGAACGAGCATACATTTTGCTTGCTGTTGTTGCTGTTGCTTTGTTCTATTAATTGCTTGAAGCAGTTTAGCTTAAAGTACGGAACTTCCGACGCACATCTTATTACCCAAAAAGGACAGCTACCCATGTTCATTTGGCCCCAAATAAGGTTTTCCAAATATGTTTTATGCATCGGCCAATGACCATCAATTGTTCCATTATCAAATTACCGCGGAAAACATCCTTCTGGAACAGTACTTAATTCGGGATTTTTCGGACATAAATCCACTGAACCACTTTGCAATTGTTTTTTTGACTCAAAATAAATATTAAAAAAAAGACAGTTTGAGACATTTAATCAAGCTGTCCAAGTCTCTAAACTGCTTTGGTAAATATTATTTTAAGCCCACTCAATAGACTTTAGTAAAGTGGTTGGCCCAAAAAGATCTCGGACATAATGATGGAACTCACCAAAAAGGAGGTTTGTAGATCAATTAGCGAGCCCACGCCACTAAAGCCGTAGATCCATTTTTTTGTTTAGAACCTTATAACACGGTTGCCAAAGGAATTTAGCCCCGGTCAAAAGAAAAGAAGTTCTTGAGGAGGAGGAGAATGGCAAAAGGGTCGTAATACTCCAAACTCATGGCAAAAATTTACTATGAAGTTTACACTCTAAATTTTCATCAGGGTTGGAAATGCATTTGGATTGCTTTTTTCAATGTTTAACTTTTATAAATATTCTGTAACATGCAAGAGAACAATTTCGCTTGATATGACGTTGTATTTTGCTTCCACTAATATGGAACCACGCCGCAGGCATCCCGGAGTTGTTGGCCGAAACTTGGGCGGAGAGTTAAGCTAGTTAGGCCAATTACGCTAGTGACTTTTGAGTCAAGCCCCAACGTCTAAAAGATCAACTCTGATAGCCGATATTGTCCCCAATCGACTCTCTCTCGTTGAACCGAGCTCCTATAGTTTGGAGTCTTTATTACTTTCTACCTCTGCCAATTGCCGATCCAAAAAGAGTTGCTATTGCTTGAACTTAAAATGATGCCGTTCTAATTGAGGTTCTGAAGGGTTGGCAGTGTGAGCTCACTACGGCGACAACCTTGAGGCATTGCAATGACTTAGCGGCGTGACTTCCGGAGCGTTACTTTTCCGGAGCGTTACTTTTCCGGAGCGTTGCTTCTCCGCCTTATTTTTCGCCCAGCGAATTGTGGCCTGATCAAAGCAATCAACATCGGCAGCCGATAGAATCTGCTGATGCATATCGGTTAACACTGGTGCATAATAGATCCAGGTTTGCCTTGACGATTGTGACTATGTACGATATCGCCTGTGAATGCTATAATATAGTTCATATCATTAATATACAATCATAATCACGAGTCTATGCTAATAACCTCTATTTCCTGCTTCACACATATGAATCTCTCGGCCCCATTCACTATTGAGGATTTGTTTGCCGGTGATTCTTCGTGATGGAACAGGGTCTAATATGGAATAAATAACATTGCGACATCGCGCGCGTTTAAGAGATTCTATCGGTTCATAACCAGCGGCCTCTTTTCTTCCTTGGAGATATCGATCATAAAATTCGTCCTCATGAGCTTGGGCTACTTTCCACAAGTGCCGGCCTGTTCTCATGGCCATATAAATGACACCAGTCGACCATATATCTACAGCCCGAGCGTCAAAGTCTTGATCACTAAACTCCTCAGGTGCTATATAAGGAGCCGATCCACAGACTCCATGAGAAAGATGGACATCACTTTCCCAAGCCATTCGAAAGCATTCACTATTGCCGAAATCAGTGATTTTGACCACTCCTGCCGATGTCAAAAGAATGTTTTCGGGCTTTAAATCTCGATGAGAAACCCCCATTTCATGCATATAATTTACTCCACGAATGATTTGTTTAAAGAAACAATCAGCTTCTAAATATTCCAAACTTCCTGCTGCAAGTACAAGAGAATATAAATCTCCTCCAGCACAGAATTCCATCACCTCACAAAATTCCCCTTTTGCATCTTTCAAAAGATCAAGAGTATGAATGATATTTGCATGATGAAGTGAAGAGCTTATACAGAATTCAGAAGTCAATCTTTTATTGTAATTCTTCTCCGATTCACTTGCCCGTTTCTTGAATTCTTTTACAGCATAAAGAACTTCACGATCTCCATTTTTAGGATCGGCTTTATGAGAAACTCGAACGATTCCAAACGTTCCTCGACCTATAATCTCTTGACATCGGCCATATTTCTCTACAAAGGACGCCAAAGGAGGGGTTGAAGTGGGTGTAGGAAGATTAGAATTAGGAACTACTGGAACATAACTGTTGTCACCTTGTTTTATCCTGTGAACAAGTCCTGCCATTAGAGTAGGCGGTTGTTTAGGATCGAGCGGTTGCTTAGGGTCAGCTGCTGCTGCTGCTGCACTCGGTTGACCGATAGGATTACTTTGAAGAATTGCAGGAACAGCAGAAACAGCCTCATCGCGAAGCTTTTTACTCCCCAAAAGCTCTCTAAACATAGACCCTAGTTTCTCCTGTCTACGAGTGGATTTTAAATGATGGAAATGAGTCGTGTGGTCTTCGGACATGTAGAATCGAGGAAGAGTAGGAGAAGAATGGCTTGTTGAGGATTTTCGAGACAAGGAAACGGAGCTATCATTTGCAGGGCTTGAAGCATATAAAGGAGTTGGATGAGGATGATCATTTGTGTTGAGAGTTATATCTGAATCGGAACGATTAGAAGATGAAAAGAAGGATCCAGTAAAGGATTGTTTTCTAGTTCGTGTAGTGGCGGCATTCGGAGTAGATGAAGTTTCGGAAATATCTTTCAAGTTATCCTTGTTATTATGGCCCAGAAGTTTTCGCGTCAGTCGACTCATTTTGAAGTAGCTGTGCTGGCCAAAGGACAATAAAGATATTTTAGGATGATGCTAGATGTCGATGCAAATTTTAAGTTTAATTTTGATTCTGTCAAAGGATTAAGCAGATCGAGCAAGGGGAAACAAAACAGCTGTCAAATTAAAGATGCCCAGTAGTAGCCCTGTAGTAGCCCTGTAGCTCAGTAGCACAATTAGCACCTGCTGTGCTGATCGTGTGCAAAGTTAAGCACCGATCAACACTAAAACTCGCAGGTGATGAATGGAAACAAAGTGGTGTGGAGGAAGAAGGGAGAAAGTGAGGCCAGGGAACTGCACTTAGGAAGCCACGACTTGAGATTTTCTCGTAAAACTGCTAGCGTGCGGTATTTTTGTATGGAGCGAGTGGTAGGAGGTACACGGTAGGGTAAAATGGTTGAGTTTGAGGCATTTTCAATTATGAGGTTAAATAACTTAACAATTAATTAGTTAATTAATTACTGTTGTTACTTATTGATATGACATGTAATCTATTAAAGCACTATAGATCAGTTATACTGCTTATTGTTAATATTAATGAGATATCGAATATCGAACAATTGATAAGGCTGATGTTGGGAAGGAGCGTATTTACTAATAATTATTCCACTGCGAATAATAAGTCAGTGTGCGTTTACCTGATTATTTCTCCCAAATTATTATTATTATTTTATTCCCGACTTAGCTATGCTTTGCTATGCTTTCTTAATTCATGATGGTTGCATGACGGTTGTTTAACAACTCGTTAATCCCTACAAGTTTAATTAACTCATTTAATGTTAATCAGTAGTTAGTTGATCCAGGTGTTATCATAGATAGATAGTAATCCAGAGTGAACAGTAGATAGATAGTTATCCAACAGAGAGGTAAGTGGTAGAGAAAGCAGGTAGACAGCAGGGTAGACAGCAGGGTAGACGGCAGGGTAGACAGCAGGAGTACAGTGACAGAGTACAGTGTCAGAGTACAGTGACAGAGTACAGTGACAGAGTACAGTGACAGAGTACAGTAGACTGTCAGTAGTACAGTAACTTATACAACTGTATCAACTTCAATGTTGGAGCATGTCAAATAACGATTAACGACTTAGTGCTCTATTATTTGCTATCATGCTCTTAAAATTGGCTTGATGGTTTGTATGAGATTCTCCCAGATATTTTTATATGGGGAAGATAATGGCGTCTCGATTCGAGGCTCAATATCAGTAATTATATCAATTATATCGGCAATGACCGCTTGTCAGTACTATTATCTAATAATGACCACGGTATTAGTGGTTCTCTAAAATACTACAGCCTCAGACAGTCGCCTCGATCTATATTTCAATAATCATGTCTTGATCTAGACTTGATCTAGACTTGATCAGAGTACCCCATGACGACTCTAAATAAAGATTATCGTGATAACCAGTCTGAATAAACCTTTATTTAGAGTCGTGCGTCTACATAGCAATCTATCTAAAACAACGAAGGCGATTAGTTCAAGTGTTTTACCCGCTCCAGGCTAGTCGCTAGACTGCTTGGCTGCTAATATTGTTCGGTTCTGGGACTATCATAACCAGCGTCTCTGGATCATATTTATTTGTATTATGCTGCCAGATAAATTATTAAATATAACTTCCAAATCTATTTACTCCATCTACTCTATTAACAGCGTTAAACAGTCGTCTGATATTTATCTATTAAATTCACTTAATAACTCAAGATCTATCTTTATAAGATCTATTAAAATCATGTCGAGCCGAGCCTGTCTGTAACGTTACTCCCGTCCTCAGAAACGCGGCATTCTATGATGTCAGATCGGCAACAAAAGATTGGCAAAATATTGGCAAAATATGTTAAAAATCACAATCTCAAATACTGCAAAGCCGTGCAAAGCCGTACAAATATTGTAAATGTAACAATTGTCATATCCAAATTAATTCAATATCGACAATATGTCGTCATATTCAATAGAGCCTAAATTATAGGTTATATTTGCTATTAAATTCCTTATTCTCCCATTAAAACAGGCTTAACATAACAGCATAACAGCATACAGCAGCCATAATTCTGGTTGGGAAAATAATAATTAACCCTCCAAAATATCTGGAAAAGATCAAACCTGAGTCAGACGCCAACACAGCCTTATGATGATTTTACGTTCATTTAAACGTTGATTGTTGTTGTTCTTTCAGTTGGATTCTATTGTCTTTTACTGTGTTATTGTATTCTACTGTGTATTGTCTTTATTGCTGCATAATATCATATCTCTCGACCGCCATCGATCGTTAAATGCTGGTTTGATCTCTAAATATCGACTGAAATGGTGGAATTAGCATCATTTTATCAAGACTCTGAAGTCGTCAATAATACATTAAGACAATCCAAAGTCTATCGATCAAGAAAGGTGAGTATTGTGATATTTATAAATTAATTGATCTTTGTTGCAATTAATATTAATAAGAAACTGTTTACTTCATTATTTGGAGATCGTGATAAAAGTCCCGAACGAAATACTTCAGTTGTTTTGACATCTTCTGTGGAAAAAGTCATTAAAGTATTGACAGATCTTGGGATTTCAAGAGATACAATTGATGACGATAATGTTGAAATTGCCCTCAAGAGTAATTATTCAAAAGGAAATTATCAGAAAGCAACTGATTTATTATTATATTTCCGAGAAGCGGTTGAAGGGATTCTTGTTCCTATAACCCATTCGAAATCTTTAGGAAATGCTACTCCTTTATATTATCGATTAGCAGGTGCCGATAATTATCGTGGACTTACTTGCTATTTAGATACCCTTTTATTTGCTATGTTTGCTCGATTGGAAAGTTTTGAACCCATTTTATACAAGACTTTTGATGCTGAAAGTGATCGAGAAAATCTCGCAATTTCTTTACGATTATATGTAAATCTTATTCGTCGTGGAGAATTTATAACTACGGATATCGCCAAGAATTTACTCGATACTCTTGCCAAAGCTGGTTGGGATCAAGATATCGGCCATCAACAGGATTGTAGTGAACTTTTTGGATTCATTACTGAGAAATTAAATATGCCTTTATTGACATTGAAAATCGATATTGCTCATGCAGGAAAAGAAGTTTCGGAAGATGATCATAAATTGATTAATGAAAGTCTTTTACATGTTCCTGTCCCAGGAAATGAACAAGATCCTCCTATATTACTTGAACAATGCCTTGAATTGTATTTTTCAAACAGTGTACAAGTTTCAAGACAAATTGAACGGAGGAAAACTCTTGATTCAACAGATTCTTTTTACCAATTTAAAGCGGCTGCTATTCATGTTGAAACGGTAGAATTACCTTCTGCTGTGGTCAATTATAGTGATGAATCTTTGGATCAACCTGAAACAAGTCAAGTATATGTTCGAAATAGTTTATCGGATCAAGATTCAATTACTGATGCTCCTCCTCAATATGATTCTATCTATGGCAAATCTTTACTATCGTCAGCGGCTCAAGCAAGACTTCCGGTCCATGAAAAAATTCCAGCGGCTTCATCATCTAAGTCAACTAATCCCCTTTGGACTAAGAAAAACGAAATCACCATCCCTGCATGGATGTTTTTACAACTTCTTCCATTCTATTCTGCATCTAGTAACCCTTCAAGTGCATCTCCTTCCGATGCAGATTCTCCTGCAGCTAAACATTTCGCCAAAGCTCGACCTGTTCTAGGAATATGCCTTAAACGTTATGCATGGACTGCAGAAGGTAAACCTAAACGAAATGCTCGTAAAGTCGTCATTCCTCAGACTATTCGATTACCTACATTTGTTGCTGATGAAAATACCGCCAGTGGTAATCTATTTGGCAATTTCAAGCTTGTACTTGAAAGTACTATTTTCCATCGAGGTACCAGCGTAAATTCCGGCCATTTCGTAGCTTTAACGTCGGAAAACGTCAATATCGGCTACGACTCCAACATTGTAGATGAAGAAGACGACGATATCAGAAGCAATCGACGCCAGCAAACAACAGACAAGAAAGGAGTCAATCGAGATTATCGTCTAGATGAATTTGAAAACAATAGGCGTTGGCTTTTCTTTGATGATATGCAACCAGAAGGTAAAAAGGTTCAAAGAGTTAATTTTGAAGATGTTTTCGAGAAAGAATGTCCTTATTTATTGTTCTATCGAATGGTTGCTTTAGATGAAGAGGAGATTGAAAATGAATCAATGTCTTCTTCTTCAGAGAATCTTGAAAGTGGAAATTCTTCTGAAGCTTCTGTTGATTTAAGTAAATCCTTGAGTGTTCCTTCCTTGACCTTGTCAAGAGCATCTACAGTGGAGCCCAGCTTCAGTCCTTCTCTAAGTATCGTCAGTGATATTGGATCTATTCCTGGAGAAGATTCTGAAGAAGAAGGAGAAGAAGAGTCTAGTAAAATGATGGAAAAGATTCGCCGAAGAAAGTCCAGATTGAATCCTTCTCGAGCTATTTCATCGACTTCACTTGCTAAAGGTCTTTTAAGATTAGGAAGGTCTAAATCTCGACCTCAATCACCGGAAAGATCACCAGAAAGACAAGAGGGTACTGCTACAGTTCGTCTCATTCCTCCTAACCCTCCTCCTTCACGTAATAAACAAACCAACAACGCTCTTAGTATCTCACGCACTCGTTCATTAGACCGTCGCCCGACTTCTAGATCTCCTTCAAGTGTTGCAAGGAGATCTTTTGAAACCGAAGACCGAACTCATCTTCATGTTCATCATCATAAGGAAAAGAAATCATCTGCAGCAGCAGTGTCAGCTACGACTAGTTTTACAAGTTTTACTAGTGGTCTTAGTGGAGCCAATACCCCTCCTATTTTCAAGAATAAGCGAGCCAACGTGTCATTCAAATCGGTCAAGAGCAGGGAAAATCAAGATCCAGACAATGTTGATTACCGCAATGAGAAGTGTACGATAATGTAGGGCATCTATTAAAGTTCTACGGAAGTGTACGATAAGTTCTACGATAAGTTCTACTATAAGTTCTACTATAAGTTGTACAATAAGTTCTACCCCGCTGCTCAACAAAAAATCTTGGCATCCCGGAACCCGATCAGTCTATCAGTCCGATCATCTCCGATACAGGTGCGGCTTGTGGTTAATCTAGAACGATAATTTTGATCTGTAAGCCTCCCACACATCGGCCCGAACAATCAGAACTATCATAACTTGGCTGCAAATCCTTCTTTAATCGGAAATTCCTTGACCAATAAGAATCAATAATTTCTCGGCTTATCTTGATCATTTTATATTTAATGTTTCACTGTGTTTTGAGACTGTTTTCTAACTGTTTAAAGGATATTGGGCAGGGCTCTCGTGACAAGTGTAAACTAGTGACGTAATTCGGCCTATCTGCGGGGTACAATTATTAAGCTAACTATTCTTTGATTTAGCGTCTGGTAAAGAGTCTTATTAAAGAATCTGACTGCTTTTTAACGTTGAAAGCAACAAAGCCCCACTTGTCTACCCCCACCCCCACTTGCATCGTCTGATGAATGTCGATCCCCGCCTCTCGTGACTAAGATGCATTAAGGAGTAACTAGGAGAAAATAAACAAAAAATAAGAATAAAATAAGCAAAAGACAAGAAAGACAAGAGAAAATGAAAGCTTAATTAATAATTCATAATTAACTACGTCAGCTCATGACATGATAATTTTTGCAATTTTTTTCTTTCTTAAAATCTGACCATAATTGAGTGGAAAAGTTTTACATCCAGGTTATCTCATCGCAACCGTTTTCAAACAGCCAATGGGATTCGACGCTGGCCGATTTAGGTGGTTGTCGGGCGCCGTAAACCCTGCAGACCCCCATCATCCACATCAAAAAAAACGGCTTAAATGGCTCAAATGGCAAGAGTTCCGGGCTTTATCGGAATAGGAAGGGGCTAGATTGCTTGTGGTTATGGATATGGCTGAAGTACCAATTTAATTGGTTAAAAGCTAGGCTCAAAAGGGTATAGTATTGATGATCATCAGTTATATCGACTCCTCAAAACAGCCGTTCCATAATAGTGTGCTATCAAATCAAGCTTTGAATGCAGGATTTTGCTGGAACAGGCTTGGAATCCGGCTTGGAATCTCTTGACTAACACGGCAATCATCCATTTTTCCGGCCACGGGTCTCAACCAAGCCGATTACCGGAGTGCTACCAGTCTGAAGACGATTATAGCTGGAGGAGCGAACGGTTCTAGGGGGACGACGAACGACTCTAGCTGGACAACAAACAACTCTAGGACGACGAACGACTAGGACTATTCTATTAACTGATCATATTATTTAGATTAAACATTGTATAAACTTACTTTGAACCGATGAAACTGCTGTTAATATGCTGCAGATACTACAGACTCAATTTTTTAGTTATTAATTTAATAAAAGCAATGATATTTTACAAAAGCAATTCTGAGCAAGCGTAAGAATTCCGAATAAGCATTCTGAAAAGAATCTGAGCTCTGAGCAGCAATTTCAAGAATTGTTAGCATTTTCGACTATTCTCAGCAATGATCTTGAGATCCAAGATCTTTTAGGAAAAGTCTACCCCCTCACTTCCTCTCACCTCCTCTCACCTCCTCACCAATAGACAGGATTTAGGAGCGGGGATGGCCTTAATAGGTAACATGGGGGACGATTGCCAGCTGTTTCATTTTTTGTTGGCTCTTGCAGCAGTTAGCTTTTCCAAACAAAGTTTTCCAAATTGGTCTGCAGATGCATAGTTTCTCCTCTTTGCCCCCACATCTCGTCTCGGCTGGAGAAATTCGGTGAATGAAAAATCGTACTATATGCCGATCGCACATTCCCATATAAGGTCGCGATGCCCATCGTCAAAAAAGTATCCAGTTCATCATGGACGAAGAAAACTTTGATACTTATGCTGCCAAGCAAAAGTTCTACTTTCCTACTTCTACAGAAATCAAGGAGTTCTTTTCTACTCGTCTTGTTACACTTAAACCTCCTTCTCTTAAAGAGAGAACTCATTTGATTAATCCTTTCCCTTCACTTTCTCATATCACCAAGAAACAATGGAATTTCATTGCCGTGGCTTTCCTTGGTTGGACTTGGGATGCTTTTGACTTCTTTGCTGTGTCTTTGACTGCTCCGAATATCGCCGAGACTTTAAATCGTCCTATTACCGATATTACTTGGGGAATTACTTTGGTTCTTATGTTGAGGTCCGTTGGTGCTATTATCTTTGGTATTGCTGGTGATAAATATGGTCGTAAATGGCCGTTTATCGTCAATTGTTTCCTTTTTATTGTACTTGAAATTGGAACTGGTTTTGTACAAACTTTCCAACAATTCTTAGCTGTTCGTGCATTATTTGGTATTGCTATGGGAGGTATTTATGGAAATTGTGCAGCTACTGCTTTAGAAGATATTCCTGAAGATACAAGAGGATTTATTTCTGGTTTATTACAACAAGGTTATGCTTTTGGATATCTTTTAGTTGTTATTTTCAATCGAGCTATTGTACCTAATAGCCCTCATGGATGGAGAGCATTATTTTGGTTCTCGGCCGGTCCTCCAGTTCTTATCATTATTTATCGATATTTCCTTCCTGAAACAGATGCTTTTATTGCGCAGAAACACCTTGAAAAGATTTCCGTTCATCATACATTTGTTAAACAAGCAAAGAGATCATTTAAACGATATTGGTTGACTTTCACTTATATGGTTATTTTTATGGCCGGAATGAACTTTATGTCTCACGGTTCTCAAGATTTATATCCTACAATGTTAACTAAACAACTTGGATTTAGTGCTAATGCTTCTACTGTTACAAATAGTGTTGCAAACCTTGGTGCTTTATGTGGAGGTATTTTTGTTGGACATTTCTCTGAATTTATTGGTCGTCGTCTAAGTATCATGATTTGTTGTGTCGTTGGAGGAGCTGTTATTTATCCTTGGGCCTTTGTTAGTACTCCTGCTATTAATGCTGGAGCGTTTTTCCTTCAATTCTGTGTTCAAGGAGCTTGGGGAGTTATTCCTATTCATATGTCGGAACTTTCTCCTCCTCATTTCAGATCGTTTATTGTAGGAACTTCTTATCAACTTGGAAATCTTGCATCTTCTGCTTCAAGTACTATTGAATCAACTATTGGATCCCGATTCCCATTACTTGATGCCAATGGAAATAAAGTCGAAGGCAAGTATAATTACGGTAAAGTCATGGCTATTTTCATGGGTTGTGTATTTGGATTTGTTTTAATCATGTCTCTTGTTGGTCCTGAGAATAAGGATGCTAATTTGACTTTTGATCCTGAAACTCATCATATCATCACTATGTATAATGAGAAGATGGCTGAAGCTGATGCAAATGCTACTTCTTCCGCACCTAATGAAGCGGATTTATCAAGAGAAAAGACCGTTGGTCATGATCATATTGAAGAGCAAACTTAGTGTATTAGTATAATAAAGAATCGTTCAGAGTAAGAATTGAATGTAGCAGATTAAGACAATCAGACAATCAGCCAAGATTAAGTGCTTTTCGTATCTTTGTGAATCTATTAATAAGAAAAATTCTCTTTTCGTTGCTGTTGCTGCATAATTTGTTGCTGCTCAATCCCCTCCATTAAAGGCTCAACAAATCCTAAACCCTCGGAACCCTCCATTAAAAAGTCGAAATTCATTTCCAACATTGACATTAAACTCTCATCATTGTTGGAAACGTTATCTAGACATCCCATTACTGGTAAATAACCTAGTTGTTGAGAATCTGGTTGCACAAGAGGAGATTCATCTGATCTTGGAGTTGTTTGTCCAAGAACTGGAGACGCCGAAGAATCCAATAATGGAGGTCCCATTGTTTGTGAGACTATATCACTAGGAGATCTTGTTGATTGAGGAGGTATAGGTTGTTTTGGTCTTGGCCGGCGTGTAACTTTAGGGCTTTTAGTAGACGAGGTTGTTGATACAGTTCTGGCCAAAAGTTCAGCACAAAGGTTGATCAATAAAGTTCCATATCTCGTTGAAAGATGTAAATCATCAACAGAAGAATCTCGCAAAGTTGTAGCTACTCTTTGAATAAGAAGAATAGTAGGACGATGAACATCGACATTCGAAGGAGGGGTTAATAAAACACTTTTTACAAGAAATACCATTGCATGGACGATTCGAACCAACCAACGGATAGGAGAACGAGCCAAAAATCCCATATCATCTACTCTAGAAACAACAGCAAGGACTTCACGAGCTGAATCTGTAGCCATAGCCACATAACGTGAAGCAGTTATTATTTCTGCAGTCATAGCAGTTGGAGGGTTCGAACTGTTTGACAGAGCTAATGAATAAATGTATAACCTTGAATAATGATAATCAAATAAAAGAGATTCTTTATCCAAACATTGAATTTCAAATAAATGACGATACGAGCTTTCCCAGTTCTCCAAATGAGGTCCGAAAAGTCCTAAAAATCCTAAATATCGTCCTCCTTGAAGTAAATCTCTAGTTGTAGCTCTTGAAAGATAAAGGGATTCATGAGCTAAAGACATTATCTGAATGATTCCTAATTTGGCCGATTCAAATTCAGTGAATTTCAAACTTTTAGGGATTGTTTCAACTGAATAACCGGCCAACATTGACCTTCTTCCTATTCTTAAAGCTAAAACTGCTTCAGAAAGATGAGTTGCTAAATATACTTTAGGATTTGTTTCCATTAGCCTTAAATCTTGAGCTAACCGAATAGCCGATCCAATTAAAAGCCAGGCCATTCGATCACTACGTTTAGCAGAGGCAAGTCCTGCATTTACATCTACTTCAAGAGGAGGAGGACGAGCTGAAGGACGATTAAGCCTTGGTTGAGGAACTCTTGGTGGCTTATTGGCATAATCATAAGCTCTTTTATGTATAGCTCGAGGATTCCATTCGGAAAATAGAAGAAAACTGTACACGGTACCAATAGATCTTGTACTTGCTTCGGCCCATACAGTTTGAGAGATCAATTGTTGTGTATAATCCCATAATCTTGAATGTAGATGAACACTTCTTGGTTCAGAATAGTCGTAATCAGGGTTCTCGGGAAGTTTACAATATCTAGATGATAGGGTGAGAATAGTAGCTAATAAGATTGGCATTTCCGTTAAAGAACTTGGATCTTTAATTTCATCAGGAATAAACGGATAAAAGGGGTCCATATTATCGAAATAAAAGTTGATTAAAGCCAGGGCTTCTTGTTCTGTCAAGAACTTCTCCCTTGCAACAACATCAGCTTCTGCCAACCTTCCTTTTGGTAGAGGCGTTACATTACCCGTTTCTCCACTAGGACTACCAGGACGAGGAGTTGAACCGGCCGAAGTGCTTTCGATTTTAGGGAAACTCCTTGCAGCATGAGCAAGAATCTCCAGAGCATCACTTGTATTATGAAGTTCACGTCCTGTTATCGAATGTGATCGTTTTTCTAGATGATTCGAAGGTTCTGGTTTAACCGGGGTTTTAGGGGTACTCACAACGACATCATCATCATCTTTTGCCTTACGTTTTCTACCAGCTCGAACATTTCCTACTCCTCCTCTACGCGACTCGGCAAAAATACATTCCTTTCCTTCTCTTCTACACCTTGCACAAGGAGGACTTGAAGGATTGGCCAAATCGCCTAAATCGCACTTGATTTTCTTGGCCCGGCAATGCACGCAAGCTTTGTATGACCTCCGGAAAACTTGCTTATCGGGGCTTGTACTTGAAATATTGCTATCGCTATCAGACCCTTGGTCCGGCGGCGACTCCTGGGGCTCATTAGCACTGCGAAACGACAGCAACGGCGCAGCTGACCCTTGGTCTTTGGTCATTTGACTCTGTTTAGTTAATATCATGTATTCCGACTATGTTGTTCGGCTATGGGAGGAACTCACCTCAAACATTCGGTTATCACTTACCCGGTGACTGCCGAGCAATAGAAAACGGGGATCCAGCTAGTTTTTTTTGGATTAAATTCGAATTAAATTCGTAAATTCAATAATTAAAATCGTAAAAAATATATAAAGTTCAACAATTGATTGAGATTCAATTGTTAAAATCGTCAAGTAAAAAATCTACCGAGAAATTCTCGCGAAAATCGACCCCGGTTTACCCCAAGCTTACCCCATGTTGGGATCTCCAAGACGTTTACAACCGGAGGTTATTTCAATTGAGGGGAACTCAACATTGATGGCCTTATTATTGACCAATTGGGGAGGCATGGTATGCCGTCTTAGCTATCGGAAGTTGCGGCTTCGTGCGGGGATTGCTTCCAAGTCGTTGTCTCCATTACCAATCCCCGATCCAATCCCCATACCATTCGCCGATACCATTCGCCGATATCGCTTATCGGCGGTTTTCTCTATGATCTCATCCATAGATAAGAACTTTTATATGGTCAATTGATGCTATTTGTAATTGTTTCTATAAGAGTATTGTAGATCTTTTCTGCTTGCTAAGCGTAGTGGATGTCAGATTAGATCGGCGATATCAGCATATTGGCATATCGGTCATATTGGCCATATCGGCCATATCGGCTCAGATACAGTACACCAATAGATCTAATCGTACATTACTAGAGACTTGAATGTCGCTACCGATTGTGTCAATGACATCAATTGTATGATTCGTATTACAATCATTGTGTTATCGTCCCTTGCGTTACCACTTAGCTATAATAATATATCTCTATTTGAAGTCACTGCCTACATAATACATGTAATTCAGAAGATGGCTGGTTCAAATTCTGCGCCCATTGATGTTGAAGACAAAGGCTGTAACTAGTTCTATAGCAAGACCACTGTAGTATCTTCTGGTGGAAGATGGCCTGGTTTCCCGTGAGCTCTATAATGACCCCTGACGCTCAAGCGCGAAGGAATTCGACTTGACTCGTGATAACAGGTTCTCCAAGGAAGCCATAAAGACCTGTGATAAGCTGACAAGCTGTGAAAATCTGCTCTCAATGAGCTGCCATCAGATAAAATTCACGGTTAGGATTCAAGAAACTTAATTGAGATTCGAGAAACTTAGTTGCAATAGGATTAATCACTGTGTAATTGGTCTTAATTATTGACTGGCTATGTAATAGCAGCTGCTAGTAAATATAGTCGATATCGGCATGATTCTATTACCGTTCCAGCCGATATTGTCTCAGTACCGTCAACAGCTCTAGTTAGCTCATTATAGTCTCAGCGTCAAAGGTGCTGTGCATTATAATCGCTAGCCATCTTAGAGGTATTACCTACATAGAGACAAGATATGGCACATTCACCGCTAGAGTGCTCACGATACGATATTATCGGCTTGATGTCAACCTCGGTAAGACAATCGCATGAGATCAGTTGTATCGGCAGCGTGTACAATATCTTGTAGCACTTGTGCAAGACTGCATCGAATTGCTGGCTGTTTAAAATAGGCTATTGCCAATACTGTATTGGCGAATCAGGGGCCTGTAATATTATCCGTAATATCGGCAAGTTACAGGCCGATAAAGCAATTGATTTTTATTTTGCAGTTATTACTACATATTCAACCGATATAAATCCAGAGACGACTGATTCAAGTGCGTTTATCAATGCTGAGACAACCAGGCTGCAATTAGTTTGGATCAACTACTGCTCATTAACAGCTGAGATTCTGCTGTAGGATACTAGAATTCTCCTGAGCTCAACAATAACATTGATACTCAAGCGTGCGGGGAAGCTGGCTTCAATTGTTGAGAGATTGATCAAGTAAGCCGAAAATGCCTGCGACAAGCTGCTCTCTATGAACAACCAGATAAAATTGGCATATGGATTCGAAAAACTTAGTTATAACACTGAGGATTGATTACTGTAATATATAATTGTCAATCAATTGATCTTATATATTGGTTGGCTATGTATGGCAGTAATTGGCATGATTTAGTTGTCGACTTTGCCGATATTGGAGCCGATATTTCAGCCGATATTGTCTCAATACCGTCAACAACCCAGTTATCGCATGATGATAACCTTTAGTCGCTTAACTATTTATATAGTGATTCTTCTAGTGACGATTCAAAGCATGTCGTGGAAGGAGTCTAGGGGAAGCTGGCAGGCGAGGAGCCAAAGTCTCTAATGGCAGCATTTATGGTTATAAACATTCAACAAGATTTTCAAGTAATCATACACATACAAATCTTTCGGTAGAGGATGAAGGACTCTGTGCCATATTAAGATAGATAGAGACCAAGGAATGAATAAAATCTTGCCGATATCAGATTATGAGTTAACTATTCTATCCGCTTTAGAGGAGAACCTGTGGTGTATTGTACATCAGGCAACTCAAAACCATCAACCAATTCAACTATTCCAGTTCAACAGGAAAATGTTCAATAGTGCAACGGTACCAGGTCAAGGCGTCGAATTGGCTTAAAGACCTTGGATCGCGCAACAGATGGATGAGAAGACAGTATGAATGATCTTTATTTAAGTCACCAGCTATATAATACCAGTAAAATATAAATCCGAAGGCGACTAGATCGAAGTACTGGTTCCTTAAAGTTGTATTCAACCAGGAGATACCGGTTTTCAGTAGTATCTTCATACCTTACCGCTGATTTTGTCTTTCTGTTAGGATGTTGCTGGAATTACCTATGAATTCAAAATGCTCAAGTGTACGAGGGAAACCACATTGGTTCATCGAGAGCAGGATGTTTGTAAGCTGGAAAGACTTGCACAAGCTGCTCTCTAAGATTTACCATCAGATAAAGTTTAGGATGGGATTCAAGGCTAGAAGACTCAAGATATGTACTATGCATTGTAATTGCTATGCTATAGTTAGGAAAGGCGATATGGTATCCACGCATCCACGCATCCACGCTAAAGATGCTCACAATAAGATATTATCACATAGATAGCATAAGATTCAGTTATAAGACTGTCGTACGGCAGCTGTACAAATCCTGTAGTGCAAGGCAAAGGATTCTCTCAATACTGTCTCGGCGAATCAGGGGCAAGTATATTCTCAGTAATATTGGCAAATTAAAAGCCGATAATAGCAATCAATCTTTATTTACAATCACTGCTAAATAAAGCAATATAAATCCAAAGACGAAGGTTCAATGCTGCCATTATGTTGAAACAATTAGGCTTTAGGTAGCTTGTATCAAGGCTAGTGTTCAGAAACAGCTGTGCTTTCTGCTACAGGACGCTGGAATTCTCATGAGTTCAAGAGCCTGACACTCAAGCTCGCCAGGATCGACCTTACTAGTTGTCATTTAATTCCGAGAACCGAAAGATGGCGACAAGCTCTCTGAGCTGCTATAATACGAGCAGCCATAATGGTGTATCCACCTAAAGATATTGGAGTTCGGATGCGTCAAAATATAGTCGACACTACAGATATCGTCATACAGCTGTGAGAAGATTAGGATGAAACAAGCTCACTATGAATGAGCCAAAGCCTGAAGGAACCTGACCATTGAACTGTATCAGAGCCCGATCAGAGCCCAATTTTCTCCCCTTCTTTCAGCGAACTGTACGATATAGCTGATACTATACGATATGAACTCAATGGTCTTCATGTATTGACGTTCTACGTGAGCTCTACGTGCTCTATAGGTGAACGGCCTATATGAATGGCTATCCATGATCTTTCTTTTACATATGCATTGAATCGTTGGGCTTGTTGTGGAGATTCTCATTTAGACTACAATAGATTTAATATCTAGTCAAAGAGCTAGATCCTACTTCATAACCAATAACACATCAATACTAATGTTGAGACCATTCAATGGAATCCAAATCAATACCCTCCTGAACCATTTCCCATAATGGAGAGAGCTCTCTTAAGAAAGTGACTCTGTCAGTCACAGCTTTCAATACATATTCAATTTCAGCTTCTGTTGTGAACCGGCCAATACCAAATCGAATACTAGAATGAGCCAAAGCATCGTCTGCTCCTAAAGCTCTCAAGACATAAGAAGGCTCAAGGGAAGCAGAAGTACAAGCGGAACCCGAACTCAAAGCTACGTCTTTTAATGCCATTAAAAGCGATTCTCCTTCAACATAGGCAAATGAGATATTGACACATCCTGCGTATCTATGTTCGGGATCTCCATTCAACGAAGTGTGATCCAAAGCCAGAATACCATCACGGAGCTTCTGTGATAGCATTTCAATATGTTGCGTGTCATACTAGTTAGATAATGATAAAGATAGATCAGTTGTTGTAACAAGAAAGTTCTCAGTCCCCTGCATAGTGTTCTACATTACAATTGTCTAGTGACAATTGTCTAGCGACAATCGCCTAGTGACAATTGCTCAGCTTGTGTAACAGTGTCATCATTTAATGTTTTTACGGTTATTGCTTACCTTCATTTCTTGAACCGCAAGGCGAGCGGCTTCTCCAAATCCAGCCACTAAAGGAGGAGCTAATGTTCCACTTCTCATTCCTCTTTCTTGGCCTCCACCAGTAATCAACGGATCAAGGCGAACTCTGGGTCTTCTTCTCACATAACAAGCTCCAATACCTTTAGGACCGTAGATCTTATGGGCGGAAATACTCATGAGATCGATGTTGAGCTTGTTGACATCAATAGGGATTTTTCCTGCGGCTTGTGCGGCGTCGGTATGAAAAAAGACTTTTCTCGATCGGCAAATGCGTCCGATTTCTTCAATCGGTTGAATTACTCCGATCTCATTGTTTACAAACATCACCGATACAATGGAAGTGTCGGGTCGTATAGCATCTTCGAGTTCTTTAAGATCGATTAATCCGTTGGCTTTTACTGGCAAATACGTCACATCAAAGCCTTCATCTTGTAAATGACGACACGAGTCCAAAACACACTTGTGCTCAGTTTGAGTGGTTATAATATGACGTTTTTTGTTCTTGTAGAACCGCGCGACTCCTTTTAACGACATATTATTCGATTCAGTAGCGCCGGACGTGAAGATAATCTCTTTGGCGTCGGCTCCAATCATTTTAGCCACATGTTCACGAGCTTGTTCAACTGCTTTGTCTGTTTCCCAGCCGTACGAGTGCGTCCGGGAATGGGGGTTACCGTAGAGCTCAGTATAGAAGCGTAGCATGACGTCGAGGACCCTAGGATCCGTTGGAGTCGTTGCTTGCATATCCAAATAGATTGGCCTAGCTTCACCTTCTTGTCCTACTAATTGAGCTTCTTTAATAGCATCTCCTATAGCGGACCCCTGCGGAACAGCCGCAGCGGCGGAAACTCCACTGGCGTCGAACTTTGGCACTTCATCCGTCAAATTTGCCGATAAAGAAGGAGAACTGTAAACGTAATGCCGCTTGCTCATCCGCGACGCCGACAGCACCGGCACTGCAAGCCCTGTCGTCCGGCTTAAATGAACCGAGCCCGTTCGCAACGTTCGACGTAATCCCTGCATTGTTGAAGATTCTTGATGTTGAGTCTTCTTAGCAAAAGTCTTGGTGACAAATGCAATAAGATGCTTTCGTCGTCACATGACTCCATGTGACTCAGGCGTGACTCAGACTGGGACTTGACGGCGACAGGAGCGAGCGGAGCCGCTGAGGTGATCGGAGGTGAGCGGAGGTGAGCGGAGAAGAGACGGAGCGAAATAAATTAAGGAGACGAAGACATAACAAAGCAACTTAACACAACAATACTGATAGTATTCAGCTATCATTCACGATCCTTGATCTTATCTGATTATCTGATTATCTGAAATTCACTTACGTAATCCTACCAAATAGGAAATTAAACCGTCATGACAACGCTCCGGACACGTCCCAATTCGTCAATCTCCCCCGAGACGATTTAATTTAATAATCCGTGAATTTCAGACAGTCAAAGTCCATAAAATGAGCGATAATCTGGTTGTGATTTCACTAATAGTAAGTAAACGCTCCAATAGATAGTTCTAACAAGAGCGGAGGATTGGCAGGAACGACTACGGACCTTGTTTTCTTTCCTATCGACACTTTAAAAACCCGATTACAAGCCAAAGGAGGGTTCTTTCATAATGGAGGATGGAAAGGAGTATATAGAGGAGTTGGTAGTGCTATAACAGCATCAGCTCCAGGAGCCAGTCTTTTTTTCACCTTTTATGAGACTTCAAAACGGGTTCTGAAACCTCATATAAGAGCCACGAATTGGAATCAAAGTGTCTGCGATGGAATAACTCATATGTTATCTGCTTCAATTGGAGAAATCGCAGCATGTTCAGTTCGAGTTCCTGCTGAAGTGATTAAACAGCGAGCTCAAGCTTCTCATTATCCTTCTTCTTGGTCCGCACTTCAATCTATTCTTCAAAACCATTCAGGAGAAGGGGTTTGGAGAGGATTATATCGTGGTTGGGGAAGTACTATTCTAAGAGAAATCCCCTTTACAATGATCCAATTTCCATTATATGAATTCCTCAAGATTAAACGAGCTCAACAGCTTGGAATTGAAAAGGTGACTCCTGGAGAAGGAGCCGTTTGTGGGTCAATCGCAGGAGGAATAGCTGCTGCTACAACGACTCCATTAGATGTGATTAAAACTCGATTAATGTTGAATGAAACAAGGTCGAATGTGTTTGAAATTGCAACTTCAATAGTTAAGGAAGAGGGTTATATGGCTTTTTTCAAAGGAATAGGTCCTAGAACAATGTGGATAAGTGCTGGAGGAGCTATTTTCTTAGGTGTATATGAAGCTGCCAAAGATACTGTGACTCAATTGATGAAATAGCAGACGAGAGATTAGGAGACTGAGAGACTGAGGACTGAGAGACTGAGGACTGAGAGACTGATAGACGGAGAGACTGATAGACGGAGAGACTGATAGCGGAGAGATCGAGCAGAGATCGACGGACCGAGCAGAGACTGAGAGACCGAGCAGAGACTGGAGTAAACTGAATCAGAGACGTAGAGACTGAAACTGACTGATGGAGGCTGAACTGACGAAGCTGACTTGAGCAGAGACTGAAAAACACTCTGGAGAGCAGACTTCAACAGATCCCAGAGCAGAGGCTGAAGGAAAGACTGAATGTGGCTATACCAGAGACTGAAGCAGTGAAGCAGTGAAGCAGTGAAGCAGTGAAGCAGACGAGCAGACGAGCAGATGAGCAGATGAGCAGATGAGCAGACGAGCAGACGAGCAGACGAGCAGACGAGCAGACGAGCAGACGAGCAGACGAGCAAACCGAGAGACTGAAGGAGATCCATGAAACGGCTGTAAATGTTAGAACCTTAGAACCTTAGAACCTTAGAACCTTGAAGTAATAATAATATTTTTTCCAAAAGATTTCTTTCGAGCATATTTCATGATGAAATTATCCAATTTAATCCCCTTATTTGTATGAATATCCTCAATAAAAGGCGATATTTCTTGTAAAGGCCAACTAGATTTCGCTTTGAAAAGTTGCTGGAATCGAATTTTAGGATCTTTAGATAACTTCGAAGCAGAGAAATGCTTGATTTTGGTATTAGAAAGGCAAATAAAAGAACCAATCAACATTTTTTCATGATTCAATTTTAAAGGAATCGAAATTGGAATTGATTTCGTCCATAATTCAGTGAAATCGTCGACGGAAATCGGTTCAGTTGCATAATTTGAAAGACAATAATGACCAAACCAAATAGCTATTTGTTCAAGGTTAAGATTGTAAGCTTTAGATGAGTTAGATAAGTTATATCAGGAATCTTGCGAATTACTTACGATTTTCAGTCGTTGAGAACCTCCTTAAAACAGCCTCGATGATTGAAATATCTTGATCTTCCAAAGATTTGTCGACCTCTTTGACATTCTGCAAAACTTTATGGATCTCTTGGACATCTAGATTGTCTAATTTCATCCGTTCTATTATTGCAGTAGTGAGGATATCACAAAGAAGGTCATGAACGATTGTAGAATCAAGTAAACATGCTACTCCATTGATTTCTACTCCGGCATTTCTTCTCCAAAATAATTCAAACTCTTGATCCGACATTGGAGCTCGTGATTTCAAAAGGTTCAACGATTCTCCGTTCTCAACAGATCCATAAGACATGACTCCATTGCCAAGATATCGAGAGAGAGAGCTTAGATCTAAACAAGCTTCCATAGGTGTTAGTTCTAGAAAGTTCCACATACTAGTAAACGCCAAGACGGAGTCAGAGTCTTGATTCGAGGCAGAGTCTTTGTTCGAGGCAGAGTCATGGTTGCCAGAGTCCCGGTTGCTAGAATCCTGCTTGCCAGAGTCCTGGCCAGAATCCTGGTTGCCAGATTCTGGCCTTACTATAAGTAAAGAATTCGATTGATTCGTTTGTCTGACTCGAAAAGTCTTGTCTTTTGTACAAAGAACCATTTCCGACGCGTTATTTGGAGATTTTAACGTCAGCCTTGTTAGAACTTAAGCCTTGAGTGAGCCTTGAGTGAGCTTGAGTGAGCCTTGAGCACTTACGATCCTGACGATTCAAACGTTTCTACTAAATCCCATGATAATTCAAGCAATTTATACTGATTATCAGTATCGATATTTCCATATATTCGAGGCATAACGCAATAAAGCCTATCTCGTCCACGCGTGAAACTCTGCCATTTTTCTTCCTGCTTCATGATAAATTAATCATCACGTGACATTTCCACGTCGCGTCACCAATTTAGGTTCTTTAATTGATCCGCGTTACCCCTTACCTCCCTATCATGTGTTTTCACTGTTTTGGTCCCGTCCACGCGTCGCGTCTCGAATCTTTCAATTGTCCAGGGCAACCCCGATTTATCTTGCAAGATTCTTTCACCACTCATTCTATACTTTCTTTAATCAATCTTCTTAATCTGTCTTTCTTTAATCTGTCTTTCTTTAATCTATCTTTCTTTAATCTTCAATTCTTTAATCTTTTTAAAATTTTCAATTCTTCTTTAGTCGCTCCTTAACTGCATTCTTTAATTCCTAACGCTCGTCTTTTGCCTAGATTTCATTCAATTTTCACTCTTTTACTCAATCGCTTGTCAATCGTCGTTATTTCGTTATTCGTCGTTATTCGCTCATTCAATCTTCAATCGTTCACGGACTGCTCACTCGTAGCTCGTTACTCCGACTGCTTATTGTCTCGTTGACTGCCCTCGTCTCTGACTGTTCTCTCGTCTCTAACTGTTCACTTGTCTCTGACTGTCACTCGTTACTGGCTCGTGCTCGGCTGTTCACTGGTTGCTCATCTGTTCACTGGTTGCTCATCTGTTCACTGGTTGCTCATCTGTTCACTCGTTGCTTGCTTGTCCCTACTTCTATCATGTCTGATCTATCAATTGATTCAGCTCATAAAACCATCGTTATTGACTCCAATTGTCCATATAAAAGTCGACTTGATATCAATTCTTCAAAAGGTGAGTAAACGGCTCACAGCTCAAGCTCACAGCTCACAGCTCACAGCTCGACTAACACAGATGCCGTTTATATGATTGGAAAAGATGAATATTTCGGAGAGATTCTAGCGGCCATTTATCGAGTGGACGATCGCGACGACAAACTATCATGTCTAATTATCAGCAGTCAAGGAACAAGTGGTTTCGTTAATATGACATTAGATCGACATTCAAGATTCTTTGCAGCTTGTCAAAACCTTCCTAGTGCTTCAAGAAGTAGTCTTGTTCGTAGAGCTTTGGCTATGGGATTTCTTCGAATGTATTCTACTTTGGACCCTAATATCGCAATGACCCTCAACGACAGAATGGATAAAACATTTCTTCAATGGAATGAAAATCATGCTGCTAATTTGGCATTGAATATGACTCAATGTGTTAATCGATATCCGGTTGAAATCGGCCAATGTCTACAAGAATTAGGGGTCTTACAACCAAAGTATATTCAAACTGCAGTTATTGATATGATTTATGAAGATCTGGATATTAATCATGCTTTAAATGATGATATTGTTTATTTACTTGGAAATCAATTGGATCAATTATTTGATCCTCTACAAGAATATTCTCCAGAGCCTACTGAGCAGTTATATTCTCCTCCCGCTGCTGTTGCTTCCTCATCTGTAGACTCTACTATTTGTCAAGAAATTGGTCAAGAACTATATTCTTTACAATCGAACTTTCGAGCTGATCTTATTGGCTTTTTACAAGAATTTCTTGTCCCTCTACGAGTCAAAGCTTTAGGAGGAGAATTAGGTTCAATGACTATACGAGATTTGAACTCCATATTCCCTCCTACTATCGATGAAATCGTCAGAATTAACAATATCTTTTTTGATGCTCTTCATTTAGCAGTTCCTTATGGAAGTTTCGAGGTTGTAAAAGCCTGTGCAATGTCAATTCCTTATTTCTACAAGGCTTGTATGAGACATGAAACTGCTACCAAGAATTTCGCTAGAAATTTGGCAAATCGCTACAAGGAAATCTCTCCTTATATTGATGAGGATACTCAGAATGTTTTCACTGCTAGAAGGATTGAATCTATTATTCATTGCAGCCTTCATCTTGCAAGAATCAAGCTTATTCTGGATCGGTTGGTTCAAACAAAGACCTGGTCTGACGATGAGCTTCCTTTAATTGAAGAATATTATCAATTGGCAGTTGGTACAATCGATGCTTTTGGTCGAGTGGATACAAGTACGACCTATGACAGGCGAATCTTTACAAAAACAGGCAAAATCCTCGTTGAATTAGCAAGTCAATGGCCAAAAGAACTTGAATATGGTTGGATTAATCGTCGTGTAGTATCTATTTTCGATGCTATGGACCTTAAATCAATGGATAGAACCATAAACCATATAGTGATTATTTTCACTGATCAAGTGGTCATTTTGGCTCCTACAAACCCCATTCCTATGAAAAGTGCTTCGGGGTTCCATCGTCCTTCGATTTCAGACATTTTAATGCATTCAATGGTAAATGAAATCCCTATTCAAAACCTTCCTGATCTTCATGTCGTTGGTTATGCTCCTATTGAGTCGGTTCATATGGCTACGTTTAGCCAATCAGACATGAGACTGTCTATGATGTTCACAGGTCCAGGAATGAAGCTTCAAGCCGGCGGAAATTCCCATATGAGACTTTATGAACTAATCCGTCCTGATCATAAAGCAACGAATATCGTGACTTTACTTACAAAGGCCAAAATCATGAACAAAACTCAATCGTTTCACCTTTTCCAGACCATTTCTCCTCATTTCACAATGTTCTCTACAGTACACGAAGTTCAAGGTTATGATGCTGAACTGAAAAGGTCTCCTGTAGCTGTTTTCATGAATTATCCTTTGGCTGAATCAGATCTTTCAAAGTATAATCTATCTGCTTGTATTGGAATCAGTTTGGAGGATGAACAGTTACAATTGTTTCGATTACAATCATTTTCGACATTAGGACATCAAATCAGCACTGTCTTATCAAGACAAGAACTCGCTAGGGCTGTAGTCTCCAATGTCTGTTACTACTATACTCTGTATCTTTCCAGTTGTAACGAGGCTATGGTTGAAGCGATTGTTCATGGAAATGAAGAGATTGGACAATATTTGACTGAACTTGTTAATACAAGGTCCAAAAATGCTCCAAAACAAAAGCCTAAAGTTTCTGCTGAAAAACCCAAGACAAAACGATTTGGAATCTTACGGCTTGGAAAATCCGCTCCAAAGGCTGCTCCAAAGACTGCTCTAAAGGCTGCTCCTGCTCCTGCTGCAACGGCACTGGTTCCTGCTACGCCTGCTGCTGTTGTGACCAAGAATGTAAAAGCTTCAGAAAGCTCTGGATCTGAAGATGATGTAATTATAAGGCTTGCTGCTACATCAGGAACAGATGAAGAATTCCGATTCCCTGCCAGATTAATGTCAGATGAACCACAAGCAGTTCGTAAAAAGTCCTTTTCTCAAATCCGAAGCCCCAACGTCCCATTCGGTGGAAATATTGCTTCTGATGAAGAAGATGATCAAAGTGAAGGATCAATTAGTTGGTCGACAGTCCGTTCTGATGCTAAAGAATCCGATGCTGTTGAACCTTTAGTTGGTTCAGATAACGAGGTGTCTGATGAGGATCTATGGTATCTAAGTGATGATGATTCTCTGAACTCAATTGAATTGGATCATGTTCCTGTAGCATCGGAGAGTTTGATTGAAGATGAGCAAATGTCTAATTCTGTACGAAATATCGGCAAGTTTTTGGATCGAATCAAGTCAGAGCCACTTTCTGAAGGTGCCAGTTCCAACGAACTGTCCATTGGTGAACTGCCCATCAGTGAACTTGCCAGGTCCAACACCAATTTCAACGGTGAACTGTCCAGCGGAGTCACCAACAGTGAGCTCTCCAACGATGAGCTCTCCATAGAACTCCCCAGGGAACCCTCCAGGGACCTCTCCAGGGACCTCTCCAGGGAAACCAATGGGGAACTTGCACAACTGGCAGTTCCCTCTAGAGACTCTTCTATGGCAATTTCTTATCGATATATCTCGCCCGCAAGCTCCATGAACTCTTTAAGCTTCTCCAACAGCTCTGATAGTTCTAGAAACAGCGTCGAAGTTTCCATCATTAATGATAAAGATTTTGCCTATCTTGGAGGACTTGTTCAGGTGCCTGGAATGGATAAACTTCAACAATCCGAATCACAAATCCTTTGGCCAACTTTACGAGATAGTTCCATTGTATTTCTAGGCAGTTATGTCCACTCTAGAGAGTCATCTGGAGATCGATATATTAAACAAGAGGATTCCATTCGAATCAAAAAGGAATCCGACTCACAACCTCGTATCAAACGAGAATCCGAGTCTGAAGATTGGAATGATCGAGAAGGAGAATGGCTGAGTTCTCCAGAACCGCCTGTCAAAATCGAACGAAGATCTATTTCATTTATTTCAGATAATATCACTGTATTTCCAAGAGACAATAGTTCTTCTACCGTTGAAAGTGTCGATGCTAATGCCAATCAAAGGTTGTTAGGATATTCAAGTGAAAATACTTTACAATTGGCATCGTTTACTGTTCAATTGGACCGTTTAATCGATGAAGAATGCGATCGGGCCCTTCAAGCAATCACTCCTAAAGGTCGTCAAGTTTATGAGAACAATGCTTATGAATTGGTAAGGACAAAAAACACATTAATGGAATTATATGAACGAACTCGAACAATGCAACCGTTACAAGGCAAATCTCCTTCTCTTATTTCTCAGCATCGACTGTTGATTCAAGAAGATGAAACAAAGGCAAGAGCTTGTACTTCAAGTACTGTGTGGATTATAATTGCCATGATGGAAAGGACCAATATGAATGTCCAAAAGGTTTCTTATATGGATACTATCAGGTGTATTTTGAATATGGAATGGAGTCGAAGAGATAAAGTGTGAGTATGAGTATCAAGTGTCAAGTATATGTGATTTTCTAATCAGTCATGAGAAGTTAGGCGGTTTAGTGAGGTAGCGAGGCAGGCCAGCGATGTTAAGGAGAAGCCGTGGCCGAGGGTGCCGAGCGTTGTTAAGGTGGACTAGCGTTGTTAAACGTGACAGTACCTTGGCTGAGGGTGATCGACCGCGAGGGTAGCCGAACTGTAACGATCAAGCCGATAAGCTGTACTGCTGCCTGGCGATTTAGCCGATATATCGGCAGGCTAATAGAAGACCTTATCTAAATGATATCGTCATGCATCCAAGCGTAACCTTGTGAACTCTTTTCAATAGGAATAATACCCTTTGGTTCTTCTGACTGTTAGAAGTTGCTCAGCAGAGGGAAATATCATACGGGTTTCCTGGCAATCCTTCACCATGCTTGACCCAACTATTCAATTCGTATGATTTCTTAGAGGAGACTCTTCTGGAGTGTTCAGAGGCTTGAGAAGGATGTCGTGGAGTTATTCTTAAGGTGGAATTGACTGATGCTAACGCTGAAGGAGTTGAACGTACGCGATTTATTGGCTTGTTCTTGGTGATCTCGTAGATTGAGGCATAGTATAGTATTGATATTAGTAGTCTAATTGACTAGAATACAGCCTTTAGACTTGCAAGACTGGCAAATATGACTTAGAATAGAATACAGTTCACAATAGCAACGGTATTTAACTTGGCAATCAAACTCTAATCTATACTTAACAACCCATGCTTAGACTTTGGCCAAGCCCACTCAGGGCAGATCTCAGTACACCGCCTATTTAAGTATCTAGTACCTGATTGGAGTCGGAGTTAGAGGCTCTGGGGTTCGAGACAAGTTATACTTACGGAATCTGGATAATTATGGAAAGTCCGGAATATACCACGTTCTAAATGCCCCCCAGAATAGAAATATACTCTGCTTGATTCATAAGGATGCTCTGACTCTGCTTTCAAAGCAGCCAGGCCCCTCCGTATTCCTACTTAATTATCCGGAGCATTTCACACGGGCACTTTAGACGGCAGACTGGCAGCACATATAGTATGACACGACGGTAGTTTAATATAGACGAATGATCATGAGGCTCCATGATTCTGTAGATCCGCCTGGATTACTCTGGATCGTACCCCACACGGCTAGCAGACCTTAGGACCCCCACCCAAGCAGGTAGCATGAAAGAGAATCCTCAGAAGATTTCTCCACCTTTGATCTTCAAGGGCTTGACGAGGGTGAATAGGATAGCTCACAGATATCGATTGATTGTTTAATCTTAAAGTTACTTGTCGTATTGCAGTGGTAAGCCATCAAGACTCAACTGCTACAAGGCTCTTTCTCCGATTATGCCGGCATATAGCCCTGTACAATTGTCCATCAATTGTTGATTTCACGATTGGATTTCCTGCCAATTCGCTCTTTATTCGCTTTATTTTTGCATGCCTCAATTGATCTCAGGTCAGGAATTGTGCCAATCATTAGATCTTACAGTCAGGATTACAGCCTCACTTCATATTTGAGGCCGCGCCATTATATAAACAAATAATAGTCCATTCTCTATAGATTCTCATTAATGCGACATAATCCTTCAATTAGTATTCTCAAGAGTAAATTACGATACCTTAGCCGAATCTCCAAGAAAAGGCAAAATCAATCGGTATTTTCACACAAGCAAATCAATTTTGGCAACCCCCTTCTTTCCAACGAAATTCTCGATATAATCCAATGTTTTCTACAAGCATTAACAGATTATATCAATATAATTCAAAGGTTCCAAGATCTCCAAGAAATAGCTGATAATACTTTTAAAAAAGATCCTCCGGATATCTCCGACAGTTCCTCAGCATTTATGAACCATTATATCGGAGAAATGATTCATGATATATCATTTGAATTAGGAGATTTAAATCAAGATAAGAAACATTATCTACAATTATGGATTCAACAAATGAAACAAATCTTGCTAAATCAATTATCGGTGCTACAAGAACCTTCGATTCAAAGGGCCTCGGGCATTTTTTTCGACCCCGAGGAATTTTCGTTTCTAGGGCAACTATCGGAAAAGGCCGATCATGACCATCATGAGACAAGTCAAGATTTTCAATTTTCACGATCTTTTCAAGATATAAGTTCGGAGATGTCCACATTGTCTACACAATCCTTAGCAGTTATCTTTAACGCGGGCACCGCGGTCAAGAGTCAAAGAGAAAATAGACAAATCTGAGCCATTATCAGTCATATTTCTTTGCTTTACCCTTTACTTGGAACGATTAAATATCGGCTATCTGATTACCGCCTATTTTTCCATCGGTAATATGCCGAAAACGTACGCTAAAGTTATCTGCATAAAATTAGTTGCATATTGTTTTGCTTTTATTGGACGCCTTATTTCCTAATTTGAACTAGTTGGCCAAAATGGTATGGCTCAAGTTTCAGCCTTGCTGTTACCCTGTTGAATTATTAGCATGTGAGATAGAACATAGAGAAGATAGAAGATGGAAGCTTCTATCTTGTAGCTTCTATCATACTGCTCTATCTTGCTGCTCTGTCGATGTAGCTGGATGACTGTACGATAGCAGAGGATAAATAGTAGACTAGTACCAGATGTTTAGATAACTCCATTAATTGAATCATAGAATAAACTATAGAACTACTCTACTTTCTTTCCTCTTCGAATCCTTCTTAATCGTCCTTGCATCAAATAATATGAACCTCTTCGGACTATAACTTCTAATAATTCCTTTGAATATCCATAATCATCAAAAGTTTGATGATAAAGTTCATCAATTATATTTCGACGATCCTTTTCAGTTGTATCTCTTATCCAAGTTCGTTCACCTAATTTAAACCCTTGTTGCCTTAGAATATTTAGGATTCTTTGTTCTCTTATACGAGCTTCATCATGATCTTTAGCTAGACCCATTCTAGAATAAAGTTGTGGTAAAGATATCCGGCTTTCCGATTGTTTTCTTGCTTGTTTCGGGCCGAGCGGACCACCTCCACTGGCGGAAGAGATCGAAGATCGGGCCGAAATAGCATTCAAATCAATTCCCTTTGGTTGATTGGTCAAAGTAGTAAAAGAAAGAGATTGATCCATTAAAGATCCAAAACTGTTTGGTAAAGAAGCTTGACGATATATAGTAGGACTTGTAGGAGTTGGTAGAGAAGAGGCACCTCCTGTAGTAGTAATATATGAATGATTATTAAAAGTCTTATCTCGAAATACATCGAGAGATCCAAAAGTCGATTCAGGAAGAGCGATTTCAATTGAATTGGGGTTCCAATAAGAAGTTGTTGTTGCAGTTGTTAAGATGGTTGTATTATCGAGGAGGGAATTGTTTGGAGATAATGTTCCATTGCGTTTAGCCGCAGCGGCTGCGGCATAGATTTCATTAGGAGTAGTAGGAAGACTTGGAGATGAAGAAGAAGAGGCTTCACTATAGGAGATATTACTGTTAGTTGTAAGCGTGATATCAAAGCTTGAATCCAAGCTTGTTAGCTGAGTTTCAGACCTATCGTCAGGGAAAATATGTTGATATAATAATCTTGGAGATGAGGTTTCCGAGGATTCCATCATTGTTGAAAACGGCAGCTCCGCCGATATCGAAGGTGCAAATGAAGTATAATCGAAATCAAGGCTTTCCGAGTATCCATCAACATCTGGAGAGAATAGTGAAAGACACATGTTGTTATCACTAAATCCATTATCAGAATAGTTTATGGTATTTGAAGATGTGGGACCAGTCCCGTCTACATCCGAGCCTGAGCCTGGAACCTTCGGAGACATTGTACAAGGAGATAAGGAATCAAGGTGAAGCCAACTGGTGATTCCATCGTCAAATGCTGGTCCTGCAGCAGAATTCGAGGCCACGCTAGGGGCGGATACTGCGGCCATTGTATAGTAATTATCGTAATTATCGATAGATTGTCAACCTGAAAACTGAAATTCTCTCAATCTTTCAATTCTACCTGAACTTGAAAGTTTGTAAAAGAATAGCAAACTTTAATTAAAGCTTTCTAACATTAGGCAAGAACTATAATTTTTAAGTTGAACAAAGAATATAAAAGGTTCAATTCCGGAGAAAGGTGAAAAGGTGACGCCGAAACGCTGAAACGCTTAAACGCTGAGAACGCTGAAAACGCTGAAAACGCTTGCAAACCTGCCATACTTACTGGAACCACTTATAATGCAATTGTTACAATTCAATTGATCAATTGTTATGATAAGATCCAACGGAGGTATAAATCAGTTATTACCACTGGATTCATATGATTTTTGTTGAGATTTCGTTCTAAAGAGACACTAAACGAACACTGTCAATAACCGGTCCGATAGGAGGAGGGGGGGAATTAGCCAGGAATAATAAGTCTTAACCACAAAAAAGAAATACAAAAGGAACTTTGAAATGGTAATTAATAGCGTACAACAATTGTAATCAACACAATTGAAAGCAATTGTAACAAATGACAATTAGAAAAGATCTTGAAGATAATAAAAAAGGATAAAGATAGATTATATCTAAGGGAAGGAAATGAGAAATGAGATAATAATATAAGCTAATGGAATTATTTATTATCACCAGGAAATCTAAGCTATCCAGGGCAGGGTAAGGGATAAAAAGAGAAAATAAAAGTAATTTTTCTAAAGTAAATTTTCTGTTATTTTCTATATAAAAAAAAACAAATGTGAGTCAAAAGGTTCAATTTTACGCCGGCAATGATTAGCTAGCTAGACTGCTCAGTTAGTTCATGACCTTAGTTTGATTATTCGCTCGCTTAGCTTAGTAGAAGTCAGTTACTCCACTCCTCTATTAAAGAACAATCTATGAGATTAGAATTCGTATCGGTTCTTTTTTTCCAACTATTTTAGGACAAGCTGAAATTTGTTTCTGGTCTAGTTATCAAAATCATAAAGATAAAAGCAAATATAAATGGAAATTTTAGAAATTTTACTTTTAATAGATCAATTTATTACAATTACTTTTTTTCATATCCAAAGATTAGCAAACCTCTCAGCCAATAGCGATTGCCCGTGTGATATTGAGTCGTAAAATATAACTGATTCAATTGCTAAACATTATGGGCAAAGAAATCGTGATAATTAATCGATTCTACATTAAAAAGAAAAATCGAGAAATATCTTGGTATTAAACGTTTTCAAATTTAAATGATTTCTTGGCGTATAGTGGTGATGTTTACACTTCATGATGATTTTACAGAGTTTAGAAATTAAACTGGTTGAAGTTAACTGAAATTCTTACCTCGTAATTTTCTGAGAATTGGTGAATTCTTGTCTTACATTGATAACGACTACACATGGTGAATATCGTATTTGTGGAGATTCTGGAGAACAATTAAACAATTAAACAATTAAACAATTAAACAATTAAACGATTAACAAACATCTTGGTCATAGCAATTCTAGTCCACGTTTATATCTATTGATTAGATAGCCACTTGTTGGTATCTTACCCGTGGGCTATTCTGATTTTCAATTCCTCCGCAATATAAATCATCATCTTCTAAATCCCTCCCTATTCTACAAAAAGTAACGAATGACAAGACGGATTTTGACTTTTTGATTCGTCAACGCTGCGCTGAAATCCTAATCTAGACTAGCACAGATCGTCCTCGTCAAGTGGACCAGATTTCAGGTTAACCTTATCGAGAACCGGATTTGCGGTTAGTTATCGTCAGTATACCAAGATGATAAGTTAGAAGTATCTTATGAATACGATGGATCTTATGATCATCCGCTAAATCTTTGTTTGCTGAACCTTTATCTGCTGAATCTTTATCTGCTGAATCTTTCTCATCTGCTACTACTACAGACTGCTAGTAGAATCTTACTATTGCCATTCCGTTCCTAATTACGTCATTGTTACCCTGTCTCATTTCATGCATTCATAACCGAACCCTTTCCTTAATACTTGATTTAGAAGAATGTCTCAGATGCAGGTCTAACCACGCCTGAGAGTTTACTTTAACTAGTGGTTAGTGTAATTTTGTGGCTGGTTGATTTTTAATTGGTTTATATAGGTTTTAAATATCGGGAATTATTATCTTAGGTTGCTATCTATAAATCTTCAAATACCTTTGAACTTTTTTTTAAAAAATTGTCAAGACCTGTTTCTTTAGTTTAATTCTCCTTCAATCAAGTTGAATCAACCCATCTTGATCCTATCTTTAGATCTCCTTTTTCTTTTAACCAATTCCGATATTCTATAAGTTACCCGGATGTCTGCTTTAGGCCTAAGACATGTCTTAAAGTTTCATGTGGCTAGAAAATATTGATTAGGACCAATTTTATGAGCACCTTGGGTGATGTGAGACTTCATAAAGAATTGAGATAGCAACTATCAGTAAAATATTATTGTGATATCATTGAAACAATTCGTTCAATTAGTTCAAATCATTCAATTCGTTCAATTTGTTCAATTCATTAACTGCTTCATGATATCAAATGTTCTTTACATATTATTCTCCGGAATATGGCATCAAGAAGCTTGTCGATCCATGTAATTAAGTGTGGATTGTCGGGTAATAAAAAAAAAGCAACCTTTTACGACGTTTCGCGATGGTTTCTTTTATTAGTTATTCAATTAATTGGCGCAGAGTATATCGACGTTTAAAATATTCTATCTGAAACCCATCAAAGGGCTTAAAAACGTGTTCTTTAAGGCAAGATATCGAATAATATCTACATGAAGAAATGATACTAAGGTGTGCGGGATAAAAAATAAAAATTATAAGATCAAAAAAAGAAACTCTTATTTTCATTTACGTAATGCATTGTTTCAATTTATTTTTTCCTTTGTTTGTACTTTTCCGGGCAAAAATTACAATAAAAAGTTCTTTTTATATTCCATGTAAGTAAATTGTTCTATAAGCTAAGCCCAGTTCAATTGGTACTTGAAATCTTTTATGGCGGATGATTGGCTGTTATGACCTCATGTTGTTAAAACATACATAACGTGAAATTTTCATTCGTTTTTATTGTTGGAAAGATCTATCGGTAAGAATTTTAAATCACCTTATTCTGAAAAGTTCTTCATGTCAATTGCTTTTTGGTAATTCCATTGCTACATTGTTACCGTAATGTTGCAATGTATTAATTCTCCTGATGACATGTAGCCCATCGGAAACATGCCTTCAGGCCCCCACTAATTACCCAATTGTATCTACCGCCTAGAGTTCTCAGTTAGTCTAACTTGTTTATGCCAAACTTTGTGCATTAGATCTTCAATTCTAGCCCATCAATTTAAATCCTCCAGAATTCCGCTAGCCCCGGAGTATAGACTATATCTTAGCCGTTATCCAGAGATAGTGACTTACCGTGATCCAGGATTAACAGATCCAGAGGTCTTACGGTCCGAAATATATTTGCATATCTCCCGTAGATCATCCCCCTGACTGATAGGAATATGAAAGTGTCTGAGATGCAAAGAAGAGGGTTATCCTTCATGCACTGCTATTGTCTCCAGATATAGGCCCTTATAACTAAACTATTTCCGATCACGATTTGAAACATCAAAATCATGCCGAAGTCAAGGAACAGACTGTATATCATACCTTGACAAGACATTTTTGTTTATTTAGTACCGAATTTCATAATAGGGAGAGTCCTAATCGGTCCAGTTGCATTATCAACAGCCGCATAGAAAGCGTTGATTGGTCGATAACAACTAAACCTTAATGCAAGATAACAAAGATAACGCTGTCTAGATCCAACTATTAAATCTAAAAAAGTATCCAATGTCTCAGATATTTTATCTGTTTTGGATAGTGTTAGTATATCGACCTATAAGAGTTAGCAGAGAGTTAGTTATTCATAAGTCTAGTATAGACTATAAAGTAAATGAACGAGATATTCTGTATCCGTATGCATCAGCTTCTATTGTATACTGATCGGTGATAAGACTTGCCGTTAAACGGATTGTGGGCAGTATTGGATTGGATTGGATTGAACGGGATTGGATTGGATGGATTGAATGGACTGGATTGAACTGGATTGCACTGGACTGATTGTGAACTGAATCAATTGTTAAGCTCGGTGTAAACTTAAATGTCGATCATGATTCAGTTTAGATCTACATGATCATCTTAGACACTCCCCATTTTCAAATCGTTCCATCGTTATCATCATTGAATATTTTCGATAGACATGTATATTACATTGATATATTGATATTGATACCAGTCTCCGGAATTCCATCTTGACTTAGTCCAATGAGACGAATATCTACATGATAACAGTTATCATAGATGAATAGATCATGAATTTCATAGTCTTGTGGGTTCCCAGTTGTCAATAGTGTCATTCGTATCTCATACTTAGATGATCTGCCGATATCTTAATGGACAAACACAATGATATCGGCAGATATCGCCTATTATCAGTCTATGGGTCATAGATTTTCAAGAGAATATCACTGTTTTTATTTGCATTACAATTAGATTGTTCAAGTCAATTGTCAAGCGTACTTACCTCAACATCATTCACCATCGGCCTTTGACCATTAACCTCATGTCTCCAGACCTCATCGTCTCGAGACCCGTTGTGTCTAGACTCAAGTCCAGACCTCTCCAGACTCTCCAGACCACATCAGCCGTTGACCACATCGCCGTTGACCAGTGACCTCATTGCCTATGCATATCGTCAGCATGTTACTTATGCATCTGTAGATCAACTGCCCAGCATGTTAGAAAGGCAGAGAATAATTAGAGGTTGAACCAACAGTAATAACAAAACGAATTGATTGCTCTTATTATTTATTAAATCACTTGAAGATTTATTAGTAGAATTCTTTAATTCTGTTGTCGTATATAGGACAATTCTCAAGAATGAGTCCGGGACTGTTCGACCAGTTTGTTGTACAATTGGTTCTCCAAGTGGCCAAGGAATTTATGGCTTCATCTATCTCGACTTGATAATTAGGGTCTCGAACCGGAGATTGAATTTGATCAAGATGATGAAAGTACAGCTGATTTCTTGATATTAGCACTGCCAATCTATCTGCTGATATCGCTGTGAACGGCCGATATTGTCTTTAATCTTGGCAAATACTAACCAACGTGAATTTACTAATATAATATTCAAGTCTTTTTAATCTATCAAATCTTGGCTTGAATTCGGTTAAAATTGCTATGAGACAGCCACTTCAGACTATGTTTCAGTTGCGATGGCTGGAGGAGATTTGTGGGCAAATTTTCAAAAATAGAGGGCAGAAAGGGCGGAAGGACAAGAGATTCAAGGTACCAGATGGCGGGGCACTGAGCATCGGGTACTGAGCATCGGAGGCAGCTGTGGTAGTGAGGTCAACAGATGTATTTTCTTCATTCTTCACTTGCCTATGTACAAATTCATATTCAGCAGTATCCGACCAACTATTCGTTCAATTAAGTTTGGTCTTCATGAAAAATACACTAGCTGTGTAATAAAGTAAAATAAAATAAGTGATTCAAACTCAAGATGTAAGATAGATCAACTGATCAAAGCTTTCGGTCAAACCCGACGATTCTAATAACACTGAAAAGTTCTGACACACAGCTCCAGGCAATCTACAATAGCTACAATATCACGATGTTCAATCAAAGACTGGAGATATTTACGGTTCTTTCCTTTATATGACGATTGAATGAATATCTTTATTTTAAGTCGGATATGAAGATAGTTCGGATGATGCCGGTACAGAATTGCGATGCCGATATCTCTGCCGATATTAATATCGCCATATCGTCAAGTGACCTCGATATTATTCGCATCGAGACGGACAATAGAACGCCAGCAATAGTAATATCATCTAATAAACTCACCATTGCCCTCGTGATGAGCTCAGTCTGTTGATCGGCTGAGCCGGAAGGGAGCTTTTGGTGTTTTGGCGTCTACTTAAAGACTTTTCCTCTTCGCCACATCTCCCTTAAAGGTAAACTTTTCGTGTGCAGCTTTCGTGAGCGGTCAGACGGTTCTTTTCCACTATTAGAGAGCTAAGTTCTCATGCAAGCAGTTGGCACTATGGCACCATCAACAACGCAACTCTCAACGTCAAACGCTGTAGTTTTAACGACTGGAAGGGTACAACTAGTCCTCTGTGACATTTTACATAGTATTATGTAAATTATATTACTTTAAATGAGAATTTATTCGATTCTAGGCGTGATAAGTTCTGTACAGCTGATTTGACAGTTCGTATCCGTCATTATATCGGCGAACTTTATCTGACAACATGATACAGCCATCGGCTTGGTCTAGGCAATCAACATCTATTACAAGCGTTAGAACGCTTTTAAAAGCATTAAAGTCTTCAATTGTTCTATGCCAAATTGGCGGCTAAAGACCAGAGATTTTCTGATTTCTTCGAGAAAATCGATTACACAACACTTACTAATCCTTACTAATCACATTATATTCCAAATCAAACAGAAATACAGTTTTTTCACAATCGGGATGGTTAGTGTAGTGGTTATCATCTTTGCCTTCCAAGCAAAGGACAGGGGTTCGATTCTCCTACCATTCATTTTTCACGACAGATCTATGAAACAAAAGATCTATGAAATGGATATTCCGACTTTTTTCTAAGCAGAGCGTGGACTGTGATTCACCGATGTAGGCTTCTATCGGCTGTCGGCCTATCTCCTATCTCCTATCTGTTGGCTCATCACTATTAATACATAATATCCTATATATCTGCCTTCTTGTCCTCCTCAGCCTTCTTATCCCCCTCAGCCTTCTCCATCACTTCAACCCTTTGCCCTATAGGTTGAGGTTTAGCAGTAGTAAACAAAGGATCTTTAAGTTCCTTTCGTTTAAGATAAAAAGCTTGAAAAGCATCAGTAGCATGATCAGGACCACTTCTTCTGAAACTTTTCAAAATCTCCGCTTTAGCATCTAAAGCAAGCTCATTATCGGATAAAACCTTTGCTATATGATTGAAAATATCCGAGAAATAAGCATGAGAAAGGGTGAAATGAAGAGGATCTTTATAAGGATCAATAAGTCGATCTTTAGCTGGATCCCTTGGATAAATAGGAGTTGCAAAGCCTTCTCCTGGACCTAAATGTTCCCCAGCAATTGATAAATTGGTTAAAAGTCCTTGATTATAAGCATTTACAATTCCTCCAGCATTCTCAATAACCTTTTTTCTATTCTCTTCTCTCCATTCATTGGGAGTAGCTCTTCTAGTTGCAGTCCATCCAATATCAAGTAAAACATCGCGATTCAAATTCACTTTAGATCCTAATCTACGATTCTTTAAAGGATTAAAAGATAAAGGATTAATACCTCCTGATCGTAAAATGATGTATATAACAGCAACTTTAAGGAAATGAAGGAAAAAAAACACCCAAGCCCAAATATGACCATCAAAGGCTCCAGGACCTTCAGTTAAATCCTGATCTCCTATCAATTTATCGGCAACATACATAACCAAAGTAGTTGCATTCATTCCTGGAGTAGGAGTGATATATTGAGGAAGATCAGTATAAAGCCAAAGCCCTAAAATAGATAATACTGTAGTATATCTTGAATAATCGAATTCCCATAAAGGTACAATTAATTGACCCTCCCAAGCTATATGTTGAATTGGAGCATTTTGATCAACAGTTACTCGATATTTTTCACGATCGGCATCTTGATGAAATAAAAGTCCTCCTTCAGAAGTTAAAAATCCGGGATGATTTGAAACTGCAAATCCAATTGGAATTCGTCGATAGAAATATGAAGGAGTTAAAGCCATTGGAAGAACTTGAAAGATCTTTTTTAACGAAGAAATTGGTTTGTTTATAGGAACTGAAAAACAATAATCCTTTTCATAATCTTCATTCATTCGAACGAAAAGGTCCAAGACCTCTTCTGGTTCTTGTTTGTCCGTCATGCGTAGTACTGAGGGTTGTGCTGTATGCTATCTGCTATATGCTTATGCTATCTGCTATATAGCGATATCACAGTTAACAAGCTGAACAAGATGAAGAGAAGAAAGAGAAGGAAGACCAGCGAAAGATCAATCGTATCAGTATTTTGATCAGGAGGGGAAGGGGCTCCCTGGTAGAACCTTTTATCATGGATATATTTGATCACTGCCATTTTGGGATTTGAAAGATTTCCCCGCCATTTTAAACGGAGAAAAATGCGGATTTCAAAAAGTTAACTGAAGACTCCATGGGTTAGCGCTGATTTCTGATTGACAATATGAGGAGATGTTGAGGAGATGTAACAGATGTTTAAGAATAAGTTATTAATTGACATGTGTATATTTAAATTTGATATTCCATCATGTTCTATTCTGTTCTTTCTATTATTCTATATTGTTCTATTCGGAACTTCCCCTCACCTAATCCCAACAGCAAGGAAAACGACAAGGAAAACTCCGCCGGTGGAGATTAAGGGAGAATCTTTACACGGCGAATGTCCATGTAGTATCAGCTGTCAGCTGTCAGCTAATTAATTTTATTGCATTAGTAGTCACTAGAAGCTAGGTATATCATCATTACATTGTCACTATTACAGTAGCTACATATTACACTACATTATCCATTGCTCCTCACACTACACTATCTCTCTAGTCTATCTCTAGTCTACCTCACAGTCTATCTCACTAGTCTATCTCACTGCACTATCAGTACATCAATGAACACTGATATTGGAAGGTAATAGAACATTTACAGCGGGGTTACGGTGGGTTACGTTGCGGGGTTACACTGCGGGTTGAGATTTCCGACACAATTCCCGAGATTGAATTTTCTTACCCCACTATTCCCAAACATATCAGTCTGACTCAGTTATAGGCTATTAGATGTAAATAGGCAATAGACCACTGTAAACTTACGATTGAAATTCCGATATCCATTCTTCATAATCTGTATATCCAGAATCGTGACGAACGTGACGAATCGCTTTAAGAATAAGTGAATTGGCTTAATGAAAGGTGATCGTCAGACTCTGGTTCAGAGTGGGACTCTGACTCGGCAACCTTCCGACTCGGCAACTCTCCGAGACTCACCTCCAGAGCCCAGCTGCAACCTCCAGACTACAACCTCCAGACATGCAATCCACACTTGATATCTCGACAAGTGAACTCTAACTTTCAAGGCTATACATATACATGTTGTAATTAGTTTGGCATGTAGTGAGAATGGATGAATATTCTTGTCTTTACGGTACTGGCATATTATGGTTAGATGATTGCCTTGGTTATTCTGGTAATACCAAGCAAAAAGGCATGAATACGATCTGTGGTGTACTTCAAGTTATATTCTGTTCAACGCTTCGAACATTATAAGAACTAGATATCACGATAATGACAGTCCCATAGAGGTCTTGAGTGGACTCCATGTAAGCAGTTCATCAAAACTCTTGGCTCAACAGCTTGAGACTTTTTTGTTTAGCATCTCATCATTATCTCAACTGGTCTTATAGCACAATAGTTTCTAGTGGCTCCTTGCTTCATCAAATGTCAAAATCTACTGAGTACTGAAATAAGAGCCTTACGTAGTCATTTGCAGATCAGAGCGTAAGCATATTCGTCTGTAGGCTGCCGGTATATCGTCGTCTTTTACAGATTTGAACACCATTCGCTTGACAGCCATCCTTGATAACATCACTTGAACAGCTGCATGTAGACAGAACCTCTCGCTAGTAGATTAAATATTACCCTACCTGTTCTCCCGGGTAACTGCACTACATGAAAATATCTCCAAGCTGAAATCTCAAATCTCGAAACCACAATGCAATGTCCCTCCATTTGTATTCTCTCACTATAGAAAAACCCTCTGGGATCCAAAAGTCCATCATTGGGCAATTCTCCGGACATCGAATCCAAGAAATCGTCATTGCAAAAGGCTCACTACTCGAATTACTTCGTCATGACCCAAACTCTGGTTTACTCTCTACCGTCACTAGTTATAACAGTTTCGGGATAATCCGGGACATAGCACCTTTCCGAATCGCCGGGTCATCAAAAGATCATATAATTGTAAGTTCCGATTCAGGGAGAATCGCTTTACTTGATTATAACCCGGATACCAACCGGTTTGATCCCGTTCATTTAGAAACCTATGGCAAGACGGGAATTCGTCGCGTAGTCCCGGGACAATACCTTGCTGTGGACCCGAAAGGACGAGCTGCTTTAATTGCATCAATTGAAAAAAACAAACTCGTTTATGTTCTTAACCGTGATTCTCAAGCCAATATCACCATTTCATCGCCTTTAGAAGCCCATACAAATAGGACTCTTGTATACTCAGTTATAGGAGTTGATGTCGATTATGAGAACCCGACATTTGCAGCTTTAGAAGTCGATTATACTCAAAGTGAAGACGTTGACAAGAAATTGACATATTATGAACTTGATCTTGGCCTCAATCACGTGATCCGCAAATGGACGGATATCGTCGACAGAAAAGCGAATATGTTGGTGCAAGTGCCCGGAGGAAAAGATGGACCTTCGGGGGTTCTTGTTTGTACGGAGAATTATATAAGTTATCGGCATAATGGACGTCCAAGTCATCGGGTATTAATCCCTAAACGTCCATCGGATACTCGACCATCGGTTATAATAACTGCAGTAATGCATAAAATGCGAGGAGCATTTTTTTTCCTATTACAAAATGATTTAGGAGACCTTTTTAAAGTGACTCTTGAGCTTGATGAAAGGAGAAATGTACAAGAAATTCGCATAAAATACTTTGATACAATTCCACCAAGTGTTTCTCTAAATATTCTGAAATCTGGCTTTCTATTTGCTGCTTGTGAACAAGGAAATCATCAATTCTATCAATTTAACAAATTAGGAGATGATGATGAACAACCAGAATGGTCTAGTAGAGATTATGAAAGTGGAGAAATGTTTCAATATGATTCTATAGAGTTTCAACCTCGAGAATTGGATAATATTCAGGTTGTTGATTCTTTAAGAAGTTTGAATCCTTTGATGGGAGCGCTGAGCCGCACTAGCCGCCCGTCAAGTGGCTGGGATAATGATGATGATAAACAAATATTAACATTATCAGGTCAAGGATCTTTATCTTCATTACGAATTCTTGAAAATGGTTTGGATATAAATGAAATTGTATCTTCAGAACTTCCTGCTGCTCCATTAGGAGTTTGGACTACGAAAACTACAAGTGATGATGAATTTGACAAGTATATTGTACTTTCATTTTCAAATGAAACTTTAGTCCTTTCAATTGGATCTACAGTAGAAGAAGTTACAGATTCTGGGTTTTTAGCATCAGTTTCTACTTTACAAGTTCAACAATTAGGACCTGATTCACTTTTACAAGTTCATTCTTTAGGAATAAGGCATATTCGACGAGGAGGAGGAGGAGCGCAAGATGCTCAAATTAATGAATGGAGAGTACCTACTGGTACATATATCGTAGCAGCATCGACAAATAACTATCAAGTTGCTTTATCCCTTTCAAACAGTGAATTAGTTTATTTCGAAGTCGATGAAGAAGGTCAATTAAATGAATATGAAGATAGAATCGAAATCCCTGGAACTCCTGTGACACTGTCAATAGGACAAGTTCCTGAAGGAAGAATTCGAAGCAGTTTTCTTGCTATTGGATGTAAAGATTCTTCATTAAGAGTACTTTCTTTGGATCTAGGGTCGACTTTAGAGACTTTAAGTGTACAAGCATTAACAGCTGTACCTTCAGATGTTTGTATAATGTCGATGAAAGATACAGAGATTTCTGAGAAATCCCCTGCCCTTCTTTACCTTCATATTGGACTGTCAAATGGGGTTTATATCGTGTCAATTCTAGATTCTTTAACTGGAGAATTATCCGATACTCGAACGCGATTTCTAGGAGCAAAAGAAGTCCAATTGGTTCGAACAAGAATGAATAATCAAGAAGCTATTTTGGCTTTATGTACAAAGACTTGGCTTGGATTTATTGAAGAATCAACCTTTCAAATGGCTCCATTAAGTTATGAACCTTTAGATCATGCTTGTGTATTTTCATCTGAAGAATGCCCTGAAGGAATCGTTGGAGTTCAAGAGAATAATTTAAAGTGAGTCCACCATACCCTGTTTTGTGTTTTAAAAGCATTCTAACTAGAATATTTACTGTGGCTAATATCAACAATCGAATCCGGGAAAAAGTCACGAATTTATGCCATACTCCTCGATTAATGGTCAATAATTCGGATTATATTTATGTCATTGAAGCAGACAATAATACTGTAGAGGATGAAGAAGGTAAAGGCCGACAATTTGGATATTTAAAGAAACAAGGATGTTGGGCTTCTTGTATTGAAATCTTGGATTCTTCTGGAGGCATTGTAAACAAAATCAATCTTGACAAGAATCAAGCAGCTTTATGTGCTTGTAATTGTAATTTCGGATCTACAGATTATCTTGTAATTGGAGGAGCAGTGGATCTCGTAGTATTGCCGAAATCATCGTCAGGAGGCTTTATTTCAGTCTATGAATACCTCGATAATGGCAAATCGCTTAATCTCCTTCATACGACCAAAGTTGATGATACTCCAAGTTCACTTTTAGGGTTCCAGAAGAGATTACTTGTAGGAATAGGAGCTTCTTTAAGGTTGTATGAACTTGGAATGAAGCAACTTCTGAGAAAATGTGAGGAACAAATGGCCAATTATTCGGTTATAACGACCCTTTGTAGTCAAGGTGATAGGATTGTAGTTGGAGATGTCAAGCGGTCGCTTACCTACGTCGTCTATAAAGCTCGGGAAAACAAACTGATTCCTTTCTGTGATGATTCAATAGCTCGTCATATCACTAGTTGTGTCATGCTTGATTATGACACTTGTGCAGCAGGGGATCGGTTTGGTAATGTGTTTATATTAAGGTGTCCAAAACAGATCTCAATAGCTTCGGATGAAGATGAATACGGCGCATTTATGCTTAATAGACCTCCTCAATTGAATGGAGCTCCTGTGAAATTGGATCTATTGAACCATTTCTATCTACAAGACATTCCTACCTCGATATTTAGAGCTTCTTTAGTAGCAGGAGCAAGAGAATCGGTTCTTTACTCGGGTCTTCAGGGGACTATTGGAGCTTTAATTCCAATGGCTTCGAAATCGGATGTAGATTTCTTTGGTCAATTGGAGAATTTGATGAGAACTCATCATGTATTTCTTACTGGAAGGGATCATTTAGTATATAGGGGGTATTATGCTCCAGTTAAGGCGGTTATTGATGGCGATTTGTGTGAGAGGTATGGGAAATTGCCTGCTGCAAAGAGGGAATTGATAGCGGGGGAATTGGATAGATCGGTGAGGGAGGTGGATAAAAGGATTGCTGATATTAGGGCGAGGTCAGTTTTCTAGGCAAAAGAGGCTCTGCCGTAGGCAGTGCCGATAAAAATAGCCTACATCAACATATGCCCGATCGAGAGGCACCCGTTCAAGAGATTGGCGATAGGCCCAGATCAAGACTGACCATAGGCCCCGATCAAGACTGACGATAGGCCGATCAAGACTGACGATAGGCCCCGATCATAACTGACGATAGGCCGCCGATATCATGACAATCGACAGACGCTTTAACCTATATCCTAAATGACGGAATTGCCCAATTATATAACGACATCGACAGTACCAGATAATGCTACTTCTCAGTTACTGCTATTATTACATACTTTACATTTTATTCGTATCCGTCTTAGACGATATCTGCCTATAGCAGAAAGATCTTTCCGATATCGGCTATCCTAAAACACGGCACTTTGCTATCCCCGCTTGCTGAGGCAATCCTGCTGCAAAATCCGCTATATGAAGATTGCCCTTGCGATCTACAATATATAATTCATGACCATTCGGTGAAAACCTGAGCGAGGCTGCCTCTGAGAATTTCGAAGCATTAGCCACTTCTGTAGCCACAACCGTCCATTTGCGGTCGTTGTCCATATTTGGAGAATAAGTGATATAGATGAGGCCGTTTTTGTCCAAAAACGCCACAGCGTCTTCTCTCGGAGAAACTTCGGCTCGGTAGATAGCATCTCCAACCTTGTCTATCCGCATAACCATAGACGGTTGAGCTACGGAAGAGAAGGAGCTCGTAGAGCTGAGCTTTGTATCTACAATGATAGGAGCTGCTCCACGGGCCATGGACGTTATAGCCATTAATCTGCTGTGAGGAAAGAATTGCAGACAGGTGATTCCTTCTGTATCAGACCCGGGGTCCACTCGGCGAAGTGATTTCATTACTAGCCTTGGTTCCCGGGCTACGGTGATGTTCATGACGAGAAAGCGGGATTCAAGAGAGGTGCTGAATGATAAGAAGGAGCCGTCGGGGGAGAATGAGAGGGTGTTGATTGGGTCGGAATAGGGAACGGTGATGGCTACGGTGTCGACAAAGTCAAGGGTAGTTGCAGAAGTCGCAGCTGAAGCCGCAGCAGCCGTATGAGCCGCAGGCGATGCGGCTGCCGGTGCTAAGACTGGCTGACCCAACGCTTGCTGCCCTGATACTTGCTGTGTTGACGCCTGCTTGACTGGCGCCTGACCAGATGCCGGGACGGCAGACGAATCGCCATTTGCCAAACAATGAAGAATAATCATAGGCCTTTCAATATTGCCCTTATCCCTACTTATAATACTACAAGCCACTAAATTTCCCCTACAAGACATGGCCATTGTTCCTATTGCAAAAGCACTCTTATTATGATACACCGGGGCTCCGGAGTCCATATCATAGACCCGTAAGATTCCGTTAGTTCCCGCTATGGCCAGGAATCGATTCGACATGGCACAATATAAATGCTGCCATTGTTGCAAGTCTTCAGAAGAAGCCAGCAGCACTTGATCCTGAGGCTTGGCCTTGTCTATATCACCAGCAGCGTATTCTCCAGTGGAGTAACCCGATAATACCAGCACAGGAGGATCATTATGATCATGAGCCATGGCATAAATCGACCACCGTTTGTCGGATACCAAAGCAAACTTTGTAGCGTCTGGAGAAATTGCCGTACTGACATATGATCTACGGGATTTCAGGAAACTCCTCGATGTAGAGTACTGGAATTGTTTACGATAGATAGGAAAGCATTTGGAGTAGAAATACTCGTGTTGCTCTTGCTCAGGGTTAAGAGTATTAGTCCATGAAGGAGGAGACTGGTCGGATATCCAGTCATCCAGTGAGCCCCTGATCGACAATGAGGCTAAACTTGGATCGTTCGTGGCTATTGTTCCTGTGTCTACGTTTACAGAGGACAGGCCAAAGTCAGGTGACAGTTGAGGTTCTAATTCGCTTGCCGTGTTTCGAAAGAGTTCAAGGAGTGTGAGCTTGGGTTTAGGTAGATTAGAGGGGTTAGAGGGATTAGAGATAGACGGATTAGAGGGGAGGTTGCCGGATAGAATTGAACGGCCTAGAAGGTTTTTTCGAGCTTGGATTTTGGCGTAGAGGTTGCGGAGGGGTTGTATAGGGTATATGGAGGAGAAGAGGTGTCCGCATCGGGGGCATAGAGCAGGAGCAGCCACAGGTGGCCGTAGCTCTAAATCAAGCTTTTTCAGTTTTTCCGAGTCTGCAAGAGGATGAGATTGTAACTGCGGCGGCAGCGGCCACGACATCTGAACCTCTTCCCGGGGCTGGGACTGATGTGTCCGAAGCGCATCGGACCCTTCTCTCTCTCCTGTCTCTCCTGTCTCTCCTTGCTCGTCTGTTTCATCCAACCTCCTTACTTCTGATTCCGACAAGATACAACCACAAGATAAAACGGCGAAATCGGCAATTGCCGAGCCCGAGATCCGATTGGAAAACCCCGGGAGCTCATCATTAACTCCCGTCGGCTTGAATTCCGCCTCTAATGAGTTCAAAAACTCCGACAGATCAGACAATGTACTTTGGAACAATCTCGAGTCCAATGAAGGATCAGAATGGCCGGAAAACGAGGACCCGGGCCCCGGGTTCCAAGCCTCCACTTGATTCATTCCAATTGACTCTATCACTATTTACATGTGCCAACAAGTATCGAAGAACGGACAACGTTTGAACTTTTTGTTATCTTCATTTTTCAAGTCATTTACTCGCCCGATTAGCTAAGATTAGCTAAGATTATGTAACCGAGTCATGGCACTATGAAAAACATGAAAAATTACTGCAAATTGAATGAATGATTCAGATCTTAAGCCTCGGTGCTCAAAAGGCCCGAGTAAAATGATGTTGATTGTTATCGCAACAAAGTTCAACTCCGGCTATTGATTTAGTTCCGCGGATAACCGAAATCACTGGAAACGTCCAAAGTTTCGACTTACAATTAAATCCGAAACTTTAATAGAGAAGATTTGAAAGATTTAATTCTTGGCTATTGAGTTATTTCCCCTTTGAATATTAGTGAAAAATACGAAGGGGTGCCGATATGCAGCCGATATGTATGGCTGATGCAGTATCGGCTATTCCATATCGGCAGCATTAGAAAATATTATGTCAGCATTATCGGTTAACGCAGTCATTTAGATGATATCGGCAGCCTGACAGGACACTATTTAACAGCTTAAAAGTCATTTTCTCACTTGAAGAAAGCTTTTCCATTCAAGCTGTAGCCAGGTCAAAGATCTAAGTGACGATATCGCAATAGCGTTGCAAAATCAGTATGCCATTGCGATATCGGCGATGCTATGGCGATATCGTCCTCGTAACTCTAATTAGCGTGATGTCGGTGTATATACGATTGAATTTGTGGTTATATAAGAGATGGTGTTGATAATTCTACGTAGGCCGTGATAATTCCGGGAGCCTGTGATAATTCTCGGGAGGCCGTGGTAATTCCAGGAGCCTGTGGAGTGTATGTCCCTCGATATCGTAGCCATCTCAGAAAGGCTACAGTACTGTAGTCATACGTAATGTCTACAAACAACTCTAATGAAGATAAATAAGATTCAATGATTGTAGATAATCATATGTAGTTATAACTTACATCTATTCAGTCAGCATATCGGCATACGCATATCAGTTGCCGATATCAAGTCGCCGATTCAAGTCGCCAATATCGGAATATCACAGATCAACGGTCGTCAATATCACAAGTCAGTCGCTACTTGCTATAGAATCTATCGACTGTTAATCTGAGTTGATCAGTTAGGACTGTGAGATCTGCCAGATCTATCTAATTAACTGTAGACTTAGATCTGCTGCTGACGCTGTGATATCAGCAATTGCTGTACTCTGAGATCGACGTCTAGGTAAGCTGAGATCCTACTCCCTATACCGTCAAAGACCCTCTATACATTGATTCTATTATCCTATTCCCCTTAATTGTCTCTTCAACAATGCCTTGAACATGCTTAGGAAACACTCTTCCATACCAAACATTGACATCACGGTTAAAATAAATCACATTTCCTGCATAAATATGACCTCCAATATGAGAACAAATAGCTACTTTAACCCCAGTAGGATTCAAAGCACTATATAACAGTCCCTGTTTATTTAAAACCCTTTTAAATTCTTCTTTTAATAATGGAGCAATTTGTCCACATCTTGCATCTCGTTCCATATGTCCACAAATAAGTACAAGAGAGAAATCATTCGTTTGAGGAGTGAATTTCGATTGTACTTTGGGCTCGGCAGAAGTCTTTAAATATCCAGATATAAAAGCAGCAGTTGAAGACAGAGGAATATTAGGGAAATAAACATTGTCGGGATATAATAAAGCCGAGCATGAATTGTCCGAGGGAGGTTGGAGATCTGCCTCTTGGAGGTCCACCTCTTGAGGGAGGTCTGAATAAGTCAACAGCACCGGAATGTCATTCTAGTTAGATCTGCCAACACGGTAAACAAGCGTATTGCCATTACTCACACTGGATCTCAACCGTTTATACTCTGAAGCAAAAGAATTGGGAATATTGTTGATTCTACTTGGCCAATCTTATTAACAGTCTAAATTGCAATATACCTACCTGATCTACCACTACATATGATTAAATGTTTTCTGTGAAAGATTGTCGTGTTTTTCAAAGGTTTAGATTCATCTTTAGCCTTAAAAAGCGTCATATCTGGTTCACAATATGTACATCCTGTATCATAAGTAGGAGGGGGGCAATCCAAGATTGTTTGGGCTGGTCGAACGGATTGAACGGATTGAATGGATCCAACTGGGTTAACAGGTTGTCCACGTTTAAACCATCCAGAACTTAACAATCTATTCATTTTGATCGATCAATTACTGCGAATCAAGGTCTTGAAGAATCTTCATTGAAATATTTGATGAAATATTGAATTCTTACATGCTGGCTCCCAATTAGTTTCGGTCCGAAAGAGATCCGATGGGACTTATCTATTCCATCTTATCTGAGCTGAGTTTGGCTCTGTAGTAAAGAGTCTGTACCGGCTCGAGGAGTTGCTGCCAACAGATGCTGTGCCTGACGGTCTGTTGACTGGCTGATGGATTACTCTGACTGTTCGACTGCCTGACTGGATATTTGCTTACTTCTCGACTGTCTGACGGATGTTCGCTTACTGTTCGCTCTGCCTGCTCTCTTACTATTTGCTCTGGATGACTTGTAACTGTATTAGGCTTAAGGCTGTTAGATCCAGCAGTCTGTACATCAGCTATTCACCCGCAGCTCTACTACCTCTATCTAAACCATTGAAGCCTCTATTAATCGTCAATGCCTTGGAAGGGCTCATAGATGGTGAACTAGTCACGTGATATGATTATATAATTATTTTGAACTTTTCACTTTTCAATATTTACTTGATAAATCTTCACTGATTCTTCACTGGCCTACTGATCTGACATCAAACTGGCGACTTTAAACCTTTGTGAGGTCTGTAATCAGTCCCCTTCAAAGTACAAATGTCCTCAATGTCAACTTCAATAGTGAGTATTAGATGAAATATCGGTTCTAACGAGTTGTTCGATAAAATGTTATAAGGTCCATAAAGCGAGCTGTAAGGGCGTTGCAGCGGTTGTGGTAGAGACAATTGAAACAGTTGAAACGGAAAGTGTGAATTTCCAGTCGACAGAAAGTGAAAATGTCCAATTGAATTCGATTCTTCAAGACAAACAAATTCAATATTACTTGAAATTCCCTAGTCTAAGGTTCCATTTAATGTCGGTGTTTAAACTATTGAACAGTGCGGATTTTTCTGGAGAGCATAGTGCTGAGGGAAGAAGAGAAGTTGCTTTAAAGAAATTGAAAGAGTTAAGGAAAGGAGGAAAGGAGGAGAATGAATTGATGGAGGAGTTTGCTGTGAGATTATTAGACCTTTTAAGCGAGAAGAGCTAGGCAGCTAAGCAGCTAAGCAGCTGAGGTAATACGCATAGTAAGCATAAATCGACTATCGAAATCAACAGCTACAGGCTGGATTTCAGCTATCAATCGTTGAAGCTTCAGCTTGAAGGTCAATATCGGTAGGACCCATGATCCATATCGACGGTATATAAGACTATCGGGAAATCACCTCACAGGCCGGATATCTGAATCTCAGATACTCAAGCAGACGCATGCATAGGCTCAAGCAAGGCTTGGATTATTTCTTATACCACAATGATTAAATCCTTGCTACCGATATTTTCAGTCCAGCATCTATTTATCGGTTAATTTCATTCTCGAGTACGTTCTACACTCAGCAAGGTCAAACAGCTTGATCTCATCGTTTCTTCAGTAGATCGGCTGGAATACTACTAAATCCTTTACAACTGATATCTCAGTCCAACAGCTCTCTATCAATTAAGCTCTTCTTCCGAGCAGTTCTACAGCACAAGCTCAAGATAGCTGATCCCATTTCTATACCGAAATATGGATTGACCCTTCATTGGATCGACCCTCACTGCCGATATCAATCTATGGGTTAAGCTCCTCCTACTGCAATTGAAGCAAGTGTCATGGAGACAGAATTATGTTACCTATAGCCGTTCTACTCACTAGCAATCATGATCGTCGTCATTATCAGTTCGGATCTCAAGCTGTCAAACTTCAAGATATCAAGCTTCAAGCTTCAAACTATCAAGAATTCATCTTACTGTTTGAAAATATTAGGTGGAATTCCTTTAACTCCCGATATTTTCAATCTAAACAATTCCCCTCCTTTATCGGATAAATCGCTATCGCCATAGCCATCTCCTAACCTCCCCGACGTTACAATCAATTCATCCAAATCTTTTCCTGCAAAAGTTGGGCAAGAAGTTCTAGCGGCAGGGAAATGATATTCAGCAATCAATTCAGCATTAGGAGAATATCTTAATACTCTTGAAGTACTCCAAACAGCCGTCCAAACATTTCCATCCTCAGTGCAACATAAACCATCAGGTTCCGCTGTACGTTAAAATAAATCAATAAGATTAGAGAGCTCTAGACACTTACGACTAGGAAACTCTTTTAGCTCCTTCCTCATATCGACAAAAACCCTCTTATTACTCAAATCTCCAGTCTCAACATCATAATCATATTGCCAAATGGTAAACGTCAAAGAATCAGTAAAATACATGATTTTATTGTCTGGACTCCAAGCAATTCCATTTGGAATTGTAATTCCTGTTAATATAATCTGAATAGAACCATCTGGATCATATCGATAAAGATTTCCAATTGGTTTTATTTCAGAATTATCAATCATTGTCCCGGCGAAAAATCGTCCTTTAATATCGATATTTCCATCATTAAATCTCATTTTTCTCGTTAATCTCGTAATTCTTAAAAATATCCAAATAACAAATAACAAATAACAAATAATTTCCTACTCACTCATTTTTCATTGACGTTTGTAAATATTGTAAATCCACAACCTCATCATCTCCTTTTTGATCTCTTAAATCAATAATAGCATATCCATATTTCGCTGCAACTATAAGTTTATCAACTGTTTCTGTCAATTGTAAAACTCCTATACAATCTTTAACCGATATTTTGTGGGTTAAGTGGGATTTATCGGATTCTGCCGAGCTATTTGGACCAGCTAATCCTTCACAATAATCCATCCAATGGACCTTTTTACCTTCAATATCAACCCAATATAATCGTCCATTTCTATTATCATATAATGGACTTTCCGATAATTGACAATGCGGTTCAACGAAGGTCTGTCAGACAGAATAATGATCACTAAAAATGTCTACTCACCTCTGAAATTATTATCTTTTCAACCATTTTAAAGCACTTGAATGTTGAAATGCGCGATTGCAACTGAAATAATTATTTAAATAATAAATAAATAGATAATGAGCCCCACTTCCCTTACCCCACCAATTATCGATTGTCGGCTGATTTCCGCCTGAAATCCCGCTCCGCTGAAATCCCGCGCCGATTTTGCGATATTGCTTTCTACGGCAGAACCTAGAGTCTAATAGAATAACATTGCTAAGATTCTTACGGTCATTTGTCTGTTTTTCCATTGCTTGATAATGGTACGTCCGTAGTTGATGGGAAACTTATATAGCGTTGCTGACTGATATCGGTGACAAATGCTATTAGCATAAGAAATATCGGCAACTTCATGACTATATGATCACTAGAGCGCATGCACAGGATCTGTAGTCGATGCATTTTCCTGACTCCCACTCAGGCTGGATGTCCCTCTCCAGCTATAACCCTGCCTCGGCAGTAGCTAGCATCAATAGCTTAAATGCCGACAGGATAAAACTAGGAGAGATTCGCTCCTTGGATCTAAGTAGGTTGTAACATACACTAGATCTTAGTACAGTCTATTGATTCTTTTTTTCACATAGTTAATCAATCTTAACTTTAAATCATAATGCTGATCGGCTCGCCGATATAATCGTGGATAATCGGTTCTTCCCCCGTAAGCCAGTAGCTACATGATACAGACGACGGTCTAAAATATTCTGATATCAAAGAAAAGCCGATAGAAAATATTGAATCTATAACGTTATCAGTTGATGGGCGTTTAAGACCATCAAGCTGACCTAGGATTAGTAGAGAAATGCTAAAAGAAGTGGCAGGCCAGTGCAGAGATGCAATTATGCCTTTGCAGTGCCGATATAGCTGCCCATGTCGGTTAGAATACCAGGAAATACGGGCAAAGGGCTAAGGAATGAAGGTCAACATTCGAGTTTTAGAAACATCACCGAACACAAATAAGCCGTCAAACGTGAAGAAGCATCCTATTCGTCTATGCGCCGATATCGACCGATAGACTGCCCATACCAGCTGAGGTTCATCTTCAGAAACAGAGCTGTTACAGCCACGATGTGGCAGGCTCCAGTCGTCTATCTGAATCTTGTCTCGTCAACTATCCCGCATAACCATATTACGTATATCATTCATATATTCCCTGTCGAAAACCTCATTTGGTCCAAACCAACCTCTAACCTTCCTAGGCCATCGTTCATCCTCATGGTGTAACTTTTTTATCAAATCAGGTCCCATTGTAAATTCATTTCCAATTGTAAATTCTCCAGCAAAAGAACGATTATTTTCTGAAGCATTTCGACTCAAAGACCTTGAAATTCGTCCTTGACTATTTCTAGATCCTCTTAATGAAGCATCTAAATCATCCATTCCTTCAAACACATCAGCTTCTTCTTGTTTTAAATTGACCCATCGCATTTGTTTCGGATCAAACATCATATTTCCTACAACCTGTTTGCCTTTACCCGATATATACGCAATTAATCCAGGCGCCTTGGCATTGACACTGTCGAATTTACTCAAATCTACATCATTACCTTCCCATACAAGCTTATCAGGGTCAAAATGCATCGTACCATTATTGACCTTAACAGCGGTAGCTACTGGAGGTCCTAATTGTTGAATAAGTCCTGGACCTTTTGGTTTATGTTTTCTAGAATCTCTTTTTCGAACAATTTTGGACTTTTCCTTTAACAAGCTGCTTTTTGTAGGATTCCTCAACGTCGTCTTGACCGGCTTTTCCTTGTATGTATCTAATTAGCACAAAAAAATCCAATATATACAACAAATACAATAAATCCAATACTCACCTAAAGGTTTCCGAGTCAAGGTATTTTTATATTTATTTAAAGTCCTGAAAGATGCAGGCACAGTTTTTTCAGTCTTAATATTAGTTGGTAATTCGTCGAAAATATCCAATTCAGTTCCATCTCCATAATCTTTTTTGTTTAAATTCAGTCGATCACTACGATGTAATGCTATATTTTGCATTGATTGAGCAGGTCTTAATTGTGAAGTTCTCCTTGTCCGTGTCGGTTCTATCACTTTAGATGGTGAATGCTGACTTCTTAACATAGGCATTGACTTCTTTGGTCGGATAGTTTCCTGATTAACAGGACTAGAAGTATGTAAAGGATTGTCGACCGTATATTGAGGACTTGCAGAATATTTTATAGCCGGCATCGATTGTTTAGAAGATAATTTCCTTGGTTGATCGATAAAAGTGACGGAAGAAACGGGTTTCTTGACGAAATTGTTTAATTTCTTGTCTTTGGATCCTTTAAATATAACATTTCGATGAATTGTATCTTTAAAATTGCCTTCAAGACCTTCTTCAAAGCCTTCAAAAAAGTCATCAATATCTTGAACTGGTGGTTTAGGACTTTGCTCTCGTTCTTTTCGAGGAGATCTTAATTTATTGGCTTGAGCTTGTAACATTTCATGCTCACGAATGGCCAATTCCAATGCTTGTTGTTGCCTTTTTAATAGGATAGTGTTGAAATCAATTGGAGTATCGGGGAATTGCACTCCTTCAAACATATCTTCAGCTTCGGAATCTTGTTCTAATAACGTGTTTATAGTCGAAGCTACACCAGAGGAAAATACTGATGAAGATAATGAATCTCGACGAGACCCACGTCCTTGTCGACCAGAATCCGATCCCCAGATTTTATCTGAAAAATCATCGGCCATAGGAGCAATTGCTTGAGTTTGGAATCGGGATAATTTCGAAGGATTTAAATCTTCAAATTCAATTCCTTGTTCAAAATCATCATCAATTGAATTCGTCTGATTCTTCATAGTAGGAGGATCGAAAAATGTACCTTTAATTAAACTATTATCATGATTTTCAAAGTCTTCAGAGTCAAGAAAGGTCTCAGAGGGTCTTGCCTTTAGAGTTAAGGGGATTCTGTCTACGCTTTTACGATCCAAATCAAACTCTTCAGACCAATCTTGCGATAATAAAAGATCTTTTTCGTTATTGTCTTGACGTCCTAATCGTTTAATTGTCCCTCCAACTAATGCCGATATTGGGATATCCTTTGGAACGGGAATACCGGCACTTAATGCCGATTTTATCAATTGCATCGACGCTTTTTTCTGTAATTTCCGAGCTGTTTGTGCAACTGAAGATTCAGAAATAATTTGTTTATCTTCGAATTCTTCTAAATCTTGAAGATTAAACATATATGATTTTGAATCCAGATGAGCGGCTGAAAGTTGTGAAGTGATTTGGTCAATTGGTTCATTATTTGATAGTCGTAAAGTATGATTTGGTTCATCAAAAGCTTCTTCGTCTTCCTCATCTTCTTCTTTAAACGCTTCTAGAACATCTCTAGGTCTTCGATGCGGTTTCTGCATAAATGAGGACCCTGAACCACTTCTAGAAGCTTTCTTATTTAATATTCGCATACCTGTCTGATCTTCGGAAGATTGAAAACCTGTTGATCCAAGATCGAAATCTGCATCCCAATTCTCTACTCTTTGAGTAGAAGAATCTGTATAAATATTCATTCTAGTTCATAATTTAGATTGTCAGATTTCTGGTTGAATAAAGGTTTGTTTACAATTCGTGAGGCTGGTTCTTAGTCAGGGATTAGTCAACAAATAAAATTATTAGTAAAATAAATAAATAAAAATAATAAATAATAAGTCAAAATTGTTAAATAATGATCTTAATTTAATATCAAACTACAGTGTTGAAGTGAGTGTTCTCTCCTCTATAATGATGTGCTTAGAGCGATATTCCGTTCACTAATATTTTTAGTGGAACGAATTTGCTGCCATACTAATTCCGATACTGTCACACTGTATTCTAATTGTTGTACGATGGTCCTTTATTACGATACTTCTGGCCCTAACTAAGGGGTGTCACCTTTGCATCGTTAGAGGATAGTATACTGTATTCATAATAATGTGCGTTGAATCTACCTGCGCACGAATGTAAGATCATCAGTGCAGAGCCTAAAACCTCCATTCTAGACGAATATTATTATTATTGCATTTGCATATGACACATGATTGTGCATATAGAATATGTAAAGTTTATAGTTGCGTTGTGACAGATTTTTCAGTTAAACTTTGAGATATTCAAGAAATGCAGTTGTATCCAAGGATAAAATACTGATACAAATAGTTCTTCAAATAGTTCTTCAAATAGTTCTTAAATGGTTCTTAAATGGTTCTTAAATGGTTCTTAAATGGTTCTTAAATGGTTCTTAAATGGTTCTTAAATGGTTCTTAAATGGTTCTTAAATGGTTCTTAAATGGTTCTTAAATGGTTCTTCAAATAGTTCTTGACAAATAGGTTCATGTCATGTCATATTGTGTACTGTACTGTATTGCTGAATCATAATCTTCGATCAAAGTTTGGTTTCAGGCCTCGAAGGCGGACTTGGAGTGTACAAGCGAGCTTGTTTTGGACTGCTGAACTTAAAATGTCAAAGTGGGAGCTTTGAGGTTAATTTGGATATTTCTGTTAATAATATCAAAGATTTAACCTAAAGAGTTTGAAAATCTGGATTTAAACTATTGATTTCTGTTTTAATCCTAGTGAACAGTGGGCTGCGGGACGAATGCGGTCAACTTAAATCTTTGAATCCGGATTCCGGTGAGTGAATCACCTGTAGACTGCTACAGGCTGAGAAGACAGTTATTAGAGGTCTATGAGGTCTGGCAGGCTGTATTGCCTGGGAGTCTATTATATGAAGCATGATCTTACTGTCTTACTTGTCTTACTTGCATACTTGTCTTACTTACTTTCTATCTATCGCTTCAACACTTGCATCTCTGACTACGTGGATTCATGACGTAGACTCAAACGTTCCAACTTCCAGTATTGTATTATTTCTTTTAAATAGGGTTTAAATTGCGGTTAAAATTATATTTTCACAGATTGACCATATCAAGAATTTTCTTATGCCGGTCATATGTTATTAACCAAGATCAGCTGCATAATACTTCCTATTTAATCAATTATGCAAGTTCCTGCAGAGCTTAAGCCGGTTACATCCATATTGAACAGAATATTATTTCGAATTCTAGATTTAAGTTGAAAGTTACTTCTTTTCCGTCGATCATATACTATTATAGTTTTGAGGCGAACATAGAATCAATCAAGCTGATTCAACTTTGAAAGATTGCATCTGTATCCCTGATAATAATGCTCGTGATAAAAAATTGAGCTGGTGACGGTAAGAAAGCTTTTCTGAATTAACTTTGGCAAGCAAGGTCCGATGAACCAAATTTGGTTGGTTAATAGTTCCAGTATCAGCAGCTACTTTAATGAGATGACTGCAGATAAAAAAATACAGAATGCTGCGATTGTTGAATGTAATGCAGGCTGTGCAGATACTACGTGAATGTAAATTCCGGGATTTGAAGTCCGCATGGGGTCCAACTGTATAGTTTCAATATATGAATCATAGAGTTAATGAAAATTCTGCACTGTTTTACGTGTTTGGTATTAGACAAAATCAGGTTAACTAAGTACCATATCCTGAAATCAGAGTCTGGACTTCAAGCGGAATTTCAGACTCTGATTTCACGCTGGATCGGATTGGACTTCCTCATTGATTCCAGAATATTCACTTGTCAAAGGATTGTCGACTAAACTCCTTCCTAATTCATGTTATCGAGGCTCGAGCTTTTTTTATTTTCTTTTCTTGAGAAAATTTGTGATCGGCATAGGGGGTTGAGAACTTGAGACATCTAGATGAAGATTTCTGGTAGGCCAGATTATTTCTAGTACAGAAGATTCTATTATTAAGAGACTTTTTAAGGCTATTATTACTATTATTATTGACGGAAGAATAATCAAAATTTAATTGATTGAATACAATTGACAATAACGATCTGCATCAGCTTGTTTGTCTCATGGATCTACCTTGTGAAATCAAAATCAACATGATCATGCATGCATATTGGGCGTATAAGGAGATTAAGTTTTAATTTGTTCTATTGTTATTGGGAGGAGATGATTTATTGAGAATGAATATTTGGTTAGTGCGTGTCTGCAGCCCAAAAGATTTGCAGAGCGCAGTGATTTGTGATACAGATTTGCGATACAGGCCGGGTTACATATGTTGTACTGCCGGTTGGGACTTTCTGCATGACTACAATTAAGGCGGGATATTTACTGCAATAGGAATTAATAATTGGGGGGAGGAAATGCAGCTCGCTTCAAAGGTAAGGGGTTGCTGAGGCAATGCTTACATGGACAACGGAGAACAAGGATGGTGGGATATTTTACAGGAAAAAGAAAGAAAAGGAGACAATTTACGATTAACCAACTGACTGCCGATTTCAGAGTCTTGATCGACAAATGAGAAAAAGTAAAGTATAAAATAAGGAGAGCTAAACGACTTGAGATCATACTAAGACTTTGATCAAGTCGGCTTAAACAATCTTGAAGGAATTTGAAGCAACATATCTACAAGTAGTAGCAAACGAATGCTCGATCATCGATTTAGGGGGAGAACATAGGTGCAGGGTGCAGGTAAATGGCACATATTCTGCAAGCACTGCCATGTGGCATGTTGCACTAATTAATTCTTTGCCATTGATTGTTGCTCAGTGCTAAATACCCAACTAAAAAAGTAATGTGGTTAATATCGTGCAGATTGAAGAGAGAATTCCTGCAGATTGGTGGACGAGGGAGTAAGAAAGCCCAACAGCCTGAAAATAAATTGGAGCCGACTAGGCCCGACCAGCTCGACCAGTAGGGAGTAAAATTTACAAATATAATTTTACACCGTTAAAAGCCTAACCCCAATTCTAATTGTAGAAAATTTGTTCAGGATCGATTAAGATTCAGTTTGATTCTAAATTCGATTCCAAATTCGACTGTACTTTTCCTTACTTGCCTCCTGCTGTCTAACAAGGTGCAGATGTACTAGGCGATAATGCACTACATTGAGAAGCTTTCTAGTACTTATCTTATGATAAAATGTTAACGGACTGATGTTAGAGTTCTGGATATTGCAGGAACTCATGGCACTAGATAGCTAGTTCAGATAGTTAGCTATCTATGCGAATTCATCAGATGCTAAAATAGTCATCTTTTCTCTATAGATTGGGGCTATAAATTCCTGCCATCAATGACATCTCGGATCGTCGCAGTGAGAATAAAAATATTTTTGGGGTGGTGCTTACCCGCTCCAGCGGTTGCGTATAATCCAATAATATTTAAAAGGTTTTTTTGTTCTCAAAGGGTCATTTTTTTATCCATGATTACTTTTTATCTAGGACCAAATTAGGCTTCTAATTGAAGAACTCTTTGCTTTTGCGTAAATAAATTTATTACGTTCTCCATCAGATTTGTTTCAGCAAATCAGGTTTACCTGATTCACTTACGCGTGACCTTGTAAATAAGGACACGCGTTACACCGTAGTCATTGGTTACTACTAACTAGTAACTTACAGTGTCACACTGCTAGCGATTTGTTCTTGAAGCGTTCTAGTCAGTTTCAGTTCACGACAAGTAGACAACTGTATTTCGGCGATATAGTAACAACTGGATTAGTTAGTGATAATTGTTTATGATAGTTGTTACGTCAGAGGGTCTGACGGAACGTTGCGACGGAATCTAAGGGATAATTATGTGGCGTTGTTCTGTTGCTCATTCCTCCAAAGGCTCCAAGGTGGCAGTGTAATATTTCTGACAGCAAGTTACTATATACAACTCCATCTATTCTATGTTAATAGTTGCTAGTTAGGAAACGACAGGGGAAAAACAATAATAAACTTTGTCGATAAGCAAAAGAAAAATGATTCAAACAGGTCCACGAATATTATATTAATGGATATACGAAATTTAGCTTAAAATACCCTAGTAAATCGGAGCAATATTGTGGAGCCTAGACTAACAAAAGTTCTTGTAGGAAAAAATAACCACTTAATAATAATGCCAGCAAGACAAAGAACAGTTAAAAAGGAAAATTTTTTCATTTCTTTATTTTAAATGCCAAGGAGTCGAAATATATTCTTCAATGATGGCAATTATGGTTAGAAAGGGAAATCCGTCTTGTTTCCACGCCCATGAATAGAATTTTTGTTAAATGCTTTCGGCATTCTTTGGCATATTTCGGTATGCTGAATACAGTTTGCGGCTTAATAATGACGTACATGCAGCTATACTGTGTCTATACTTTCGATTACCATTTACACAATTAGCTCTTTATCCACAAAATCGGAGATCAACATATAAAATGCTGAGCCTGCGTCAGTGCCTTCTTGGAAATGACGATTGTCTCGGGCTACTCTTGTTGCAGCGACTTGGGCCGTATTTTCTTAAATACAACTCGGATCCTTTCACATCATCTTTTCTAGTTGATGATGATGATCCGGGCATGCCGGCATTTTTTATTGCGCAAATAAATGAGCATTAACTTCAAACAAACTTAGAAGTTTTACAAGTAGGTGGCATGAGAAGTATATATTCTAAGGATAATGTATATTCTCAAAGATACTTGTAAAGTTATATCTGTGAGCCTGTACTTCATTATGTTTCGTTTCATTATGTATCATGCTTCATGTGATTGATTGACTTGTACTCACATAATTTTTTATTATTTTTATTTTGGTTGTTTAAAATACATGCACATTTTGTTGCTTAGACTTTTAAAAAAAGAAATAAACACTATGGATTATCCGGGTAACCATGATTTTGGTAAGATATTATTCAGATATTATTTATTATTTTTTTAAATTTTGCTGTTAGCGACACGAGCGGATCATCACCAGCTTGTTTCGTAACTGCCTTAATCTCTAGCGATCTGCCATTGCTCGTAAATCCAAATCGAAATCAAAGATCAGCCTTAAATGTCTTGTATTTTAAATGCTTTAAGAAAAATCTTTATTCAACCCGGGTGGGATGATTAATGTATAGTACAGTAATTAGATGCAATAGGACTAGATGCAAATTTCCGCCCCTGTTACAAGTTGGAAAAACAGGAGAGTTATTCCTGTTTTGAATGTTTTACAACTTTTTAACCTACTGAAATGATTTGCGTCAGGCATCTGGTCATTTGCACTGTGCAAGGGTAGTGGGAGAAATAGGAATGATCCGATTTAAAAGCTACTTTGAGACCACAACTGTACAGCAATTAACATCTGCTGCATTTATTGCTAATTGTCAAGTTGTATAGAATCTTCGGATATCATTCGGATTCTTCCAACATCAGATCATCAACTGCACAACATATATTCTATTTACGGACGAGTTTACAAAGTCGTCACACATAAACTCAGCTCAGATTATTTTATTCTAATATAAACATTAATATTGATCAAGCCAGCAATCTGGCTGATCATTTGCTCTATGACTGAGAAGCTGTGTAAGAAATTGTGTGGTAACTTGGTAACTGTGTGAATAGATTGTGCTCCCTAGTTCTGTACAGTAGTATAAAACATGTATTACAAGAATGACCCGGATCGCAGCACGAAATGAAAAATATAAAAATATCTAATAATCGTAAACAAAAAGTAAGTTCAACAAGGCAGCCACTCATGCCATATGGCCCATACCTATATGGAGCATAAAATTCTTATGCAAAAGGCATTTCTTTGAGCAACGAAATGACATGGTAAGCTAGCCGTATTAGGCTTCAAAAATGTATAATTACTTTTTAATCTTTTGTAACAATAGCCAAATCGCTAACAAAGAATAGCTAGCAGGCTGGAATTAGAATCCAGTTAGCTTGTTCATGTAGCTCTCACCTAGAATCTAGAACCGAACCTGTTCTTCAACTGATGGCAAGCTGACAAGAATAGATCGCTAAATTCTAGTATAATATTGCAATGTGTTGTTTATATTTTGTCACTACGTTATAATCCAACTGCATGATGATGATACTCGGCTAGAGTTTTGTTAATATTTACATTCATCTAAATTTATTATTGTTCTATAGTCTTGCTGTGTTTTCTTTTGTCTGGTAATAAGCTATGCTCGATTGGTTTCCGATAGTGAACAAACGGAGAAACGGTTGGCGGGCTTGGGAGTAAATTGAGCATCTTAAGAACTTTGCTTTTTGCACAAGAGAGGGAATGGAGAAGGAAGGAGAAAACGGGAGTCGGGACATTGATAGAAGGAGAGAGATATCATGCTAGCTAAAAAAAAGATCGATCATCATGATAATGATTTAAATGACGGACGGAATAATAAAGACTTAGTTTCCATCTAGATTTCGTTGGCTAATGAAGCCTGTTTAATGAACCTAAGCTGGTAATATGAACGAGATCAGCATGTAGATATGTGTCTCCATATATTTAGTTGAACTTTGGAACCTTTAACTGCCATCTTCATAAATGAACCTTCTGTTAGTTAATGTATATTTTCTGCTATTCGAAACATCTCCAAGTTGGAGACTCCAACCCTTCCTAAAAGCTAAAAAAGTAATTATTATAGAACTCTGTTTTCCTCTTTTCATCACTCACTCATTATGTATTTTAAATGGTAATTTTTGTGTCGATCGGGTGAAATTAAACATCTTAAAACATGTACTCTTAACATGAAGAAGCCGTTAGAGAATTCAAAGAATGAGAGAGCAATAAGGATTCTGTGAGTAGAATGTTTGAATAAATGTGTACATCTGCATTACAAGTTGTGCCATGCAAACGTGATTCTAATAATGTTGCATATTTTAAATGCATAAACACTGCTCATAATTGTAATTCAGAGTAAGCCTGTAATTTACCTTTGGCGATCTCTATCCATGGTCATTACTAAATACCGGTAGAACCTCCCAGTTGTTGCAAAGAATAGGCTCCTGGATTCGATTGGAATAATTAGGCGGGATTATCTAAAGGAAATTCAAAGTTTTGGGTTTCTTTTTATTGTTCGTTTTCATTAGTGAGACCTGCTTAGTGGACTACGATTCCAATCGCAGGTTTTGCAGGCTAAAATGAGGACGTAAAAAAGTAAAGGGGGCAAATGAAATCGAGAACGAAATCGAACTCAAGATTGTTAAGGCAAGGGTTAACGCTGGGAACCCTAAGAACAAAAGAAATTAAAGTAATCAAGTCTATATTACCCTGTAGCGGCACACTTTGATGACGAAGGACAACGAAAGAGAGTCTTTTGCCACGTTCAAAGAGCCTTTACTGTAAAGTCTTCAACTACCTCAGTTCATCTAATGCGTAATAATGCCATCATTCGAATCATGCAAACCCAAATACTTTGCGTTAATATCATACAAAAAACAAATGAATAAAAAGGGAACAAAAACTAAGAAAACTTCACATTGCTTTTGCTCATCGGTTTTCGTATTTGAGACGAAAAAGCAAAAAAAGAAACAACCAATTTTAAGCTACCACTAGTAATGCCACTTGCTTTTGCTGGCGGATATTGAACAAGCTCGGTCCCACAGATGACGCTCAAGCTAGCTAGCAATATTGCAGCTACAATATTGTTGAGGGAGACTTTTCAATATCTTATAGAGAATAGAAAACAAAACAGTAATAATCGATCATACCAATAGAACATTAAGAGGAGTAAGGATTAAAGTATCAGATTTATCTACGATGTTGATAACTTAACCAACAACCCGAGCTCGGCAGTGATAGTAGTTAGTACAGGAATTTTTAGAAAGCTGTTTCAGTGGTGTGTTACATCTTGAATGCCGAATCAAGCTAGCAGAACTAAACTCAAGTAATCTAGAAAACTCAGTTTGCTAACAAGTGTTAGAAATTTGCACCTTCCAATTCGAGAGTAATCGACTTTGCTTTTGTTGTCGTTGGTACTAGAAACTTTTCTCCCCCCCATCCATTTATAGTCGAAAGGATAATCGAAAAATTGCTCAAACTGGCAATATAATCTCACCACTCAAAGTATCTGTTGCCCCTCTGAAAAGCAAAAGAAATGGTATCATAAGAAAATAAAAGGAAATATTTCTTAGGGCTGGGTGTCACACTAACAGGCAGTAGAAAAAAGTAAAGAAATAATCATTTTAGAAGGAACTCTAAGCATAGCAAAAAAATTCCCAACCAAGATGCAGGTTGAATGGCAATGCGATATATAATGGAAGATATCACACAGTTGCAAAGCATTATTATAACCATTTCTCCATGACACAAAAGCATCGTCCTCATGTACCCTAATTTCATGCCTCATTATTCGGACTTGGAGCCGGTGGTGATTCCCGAAATATCGTCTACAAAGTGTAATATGCAAGAAAGGCTTTCTCCGCCTTATTATGACAGCTTGAGCCATCATTATTCTCAAACAAAGCCAGTCTCTCAATATTCAGTCCCTCAAATCGACCAATGCAAGCTAATGTCCTTTGATTCAGATTATTCGGAATATATTCCAATGCCTTCTAGCAATTTAAGGTCTACAGTCAATAACAACATCACTTCATCAATCTCCCACCCCCACCGTTTACCGGAGTCGGCCCCGGGGTCTTCACATTTCTCTCGACAAAAGGTATCACCAACTCCATCTTCTCCGTCGAAATCAAAACAAAAGTCTGTTTATTTCAATAATGTCGCCAATATCGTTTGTCTTTTCTGGTTTAATGAATATTCCGTTCTCAATTCCGCATTTAAATTGGCCCAAAAATCCTTGACTAATTTAGCATCTCTTCCTACAACGCAATTCTCCCCACTTTCTTCTCCAACTAATTCATTCAAACAATTTATAATGAACGTCATTAACCATACTCAATTGCCTCCAACAGCAGTGTCCTTGGCTCTTTTATACGTTCTCAAATTGAAACAGAAATCCCCAAGGTCCGTCATTGGGAACCCCAACTCGGAATACAGGGTGTTTTCTGTAGCTCTGATGCTGGCCAATAAATTCTTAGACGACAACACTTATACTAACAAGACATGGGCAGATGTCACATATCTTCCTTTAAAGGAGATTTCGGCCATGGAAGTGGAATTCTTGGCCAATATGCGCTATTCACTAGTTGTAACTGAACAGGAGTGGCAGACCTGGCAGAGACACCTTAAAGTATGGCTTAACATCCATAGTTTTGCTTCAGCCTCAATTACTGGAGCTGCAAACACAATGCCTCTTTCAAACATGATCTTGCCAACATCTCAACCAGTTGCAACTCTGCCTCGAGCTCTCCCTGCACTCAGCAACCTCCCTGGCATTCCCGTGGCTCCATATCATAACCTTCCTACACCACCACTGGTCCCCTCTCTTAACAACCCAAGCTCGATGCCCAGTCCTTATTCTCTTAAACGACATCTTCATGAAGACTTTGATGCCCCTCCTGCCAAGAAAGTGGCCCTTAACATCACCCCACCTCCTCTTGCTCCTTATGATCAACGATCGGTACGACTCTCTGCATCTCCTTATGCTCCTGTTTTCCCAGTAAGAACTCTTGTTACTAAAGTTCAAACCCCTGTTACCCTCATGCCTGTGTCGCAAATCCAACTGTCTCCTCATCATCTTCAACAGCTACCTCCTACTTATTACTACATTCTATCCAAGAAAAATAACCCTTCTCCTCATTACGGATATATAAATAACGGCAACCTCCCCTCTCAGCAATATCAATTTGAACTCGAGCATTATCGTCCTTATAACCCTACATCTCTTCCAAGTCATTCCTCCCCTCTGGGTCCAGGACATGCCATCAAATTCTCTTCTCCAACGGGCGTTTTTAACTCTACCTGGAGAGCAAGTCACAACTCCACCTTCTCCTCTCCTCCTGCTTTTCAATCCTCCTATGATCTATAAATTTGTCTTTGGCGTTGCATGAGCATTAGCATTAGAATATAAGCATTTACCACTATTCATTATGTAAGATCCTAACCCTGCATCAACATGAATACATGAAATCCACACGAAATCCACATGAAATGAAGCGAATAATAATATTAATCAATAATTAGGCAAACTCAAGTCTTAAGCTCGATGTGTCGAGAATTGACGGATGAATCCGTAACCGGTCCATTGCATACTGATATCGTAATTGATAGATTTGCAGTTTGAATGGGGCTGTTTAATTAGAGCTTCATAGGAGACTCAGGAGTCAGGAGACTTAGAAGATTTAGGAGATTTAGAGACTTAGGAAATTTAATTTGATGATACAAGACACGGTAATCAACGACTATCAAATCTCTTAGTAACTCTTGAGCTTGAGAATTAATCGGATAGTTAGTTGCTTTAAGTCTCAGGCTATGAGCTAATAATCTGAGCTATCACGCCTGGAAATAAATTCATAAATTAAAAAATTAAAAGCATGTGACTATGGCAATACAACATTCTTAATGTAACGCAGAATAATTGTTTTTTGGACTTAAAAAATGACTCGTATGAAAATAACTGATTAATTAATTAATTGAAAATCAATTTGAGATTATTTTTGAAATCGCTAATTTGAAATTGTGCTCCAGGGTAACACCCTTGATCTCCTCGATAATTGTTATTATTCTTGCATTATTCTGCATTATTCTGCATTATTCTTATTATTGTTATTCATGGCAGATCAATTTATCGGCCGACAAGTACGAGTGTCGTTACGAGACAATTCCAAACTCACTGGCAACGTGACCAATGTGATTAATGGCACGTTATTTCTTAACGATGGTAAGTTTAAACCTTTGAAATTGCTCCTTGTTAACAAGTTACATTCTGTGACTCTGGACGCCAATCGCCAGCTTTGTCACTTCCTGGCAATGAAATCACGGACCTGGATTTAATTCCTGTCCATCATCATAAACATGAGCTTCAAGAACCTGTTTCAACGCCAAGTCCTCAGATTACACAGTCAAATCTGTTTGTAGATCCTGCAATTTTATCAGCAGGATCCACTATGGCAACTACGTCAGCTCCACACGTCCCGGTGGTGTACGTGGAACCCCCAGCAGTGCCTGTAACTGCTGCAAATGGCGACAGCTCATCGGAAAGCTCGGTAGACCCCGATCCTTATACTTATCATGACCCAAAGGCCCGACCGAGACCGCCAAAACCGAAAGCACAACCACAGGAGCGAATAAAGACCAAGAAAAAGAAGCCAAAGAAGCAATCGGACTTTGATAGCGACGGGTGGGCTACGGAGGACGTAACGGACTTTAAAGATACGGAATTCGACTTCCAGGCCAATCTCGACCGCTTCAACAAAAAAGAAGTGTTCCAAGAAATACGGCAGCACGATACGACTTTACCTGGAGCACGTCTAGTAGATTTTAACCGTGTGGGGGGTAATACCAGCAATGCCGTAAGCCATTCAGCTGGACGTAGCCCCGTGCCCGCTCTCCCCGGGAAATATGGCCATCGGGAAATGATAGTCAGTCGTAATGACTCATGGGAATCTTCAGATGAAGAAGATTCGCCAGGATTTGCTCATGCAGCAAGCAGGAAAGCTTCTAGAACAGTGGCAGAGCTTCCAAGCACAGTACACTTTGTAATCCAAGGCTCTGGCAAAACCTGTCCCTGTGCTAGTCCTGTACAAATGGTAGAGCTGGAACGTATTGCTTCACAAACCTACGGGATCTCGGAGAACATTCTCAACGAGAATGCAGGCAGAGGAATCGCACAGGTCATCATTAACGCTCTAGGAGGCCATTCACGCTTCGACGCTGCTAATCACAACGCCAGGCCTCTAGTAGTAGCTTTAGCCGGCAATAACCGAGCTGGAGCAAGAGCCCTAGCTGCTTGTCGTCACCTTGCCAACCGTCAAGTGCGTATTATAGCCGTAGTCCTTGGTCTAGAGCGCAACAGCTCTGAAGACCAGTATCCGCCTTTAAAAGCTCAAGTGACGGCTCTAGAAGCAGCTAAAGGCAAGGTAGTATCACGGGTAGACCAGCTGACGGCTGCTCTGGCCACATTGGACGCTCCTCCGGACCTTCTAATCGACGGCATTCAAGGTTATCAAGTGGCATTTGATGACCTATGGGAGGACGATATAACCATTGTACTGTCGTTGATTGACTGGGCCAATAGACAGAAAGCAAGTGTTTTGTCTCTAGATATACCTGCCGGTCTAGACTCTTCTACAGGCAATCCTTCGTCGCTACGGTCGTATATAAAAGCCAAATGGGTCCTTTCATGTGGCTTGCCTTTAACAGGTGCTTTAAATGCTCATATAACAGGTCTAGTAGATAAAAGAGAGTGGTCGCATTATGTTCTCGACGTCGGATTTCCTCGAGGGGCTTTACAGAAGGGAAATATGAGGAGATTTGGTCAGATTTGGTTCGGAGCTGACTGGTTGGTTGGTCTACAAGTGGTGGATTAGCATATCGGCGAATGAAGAAGGCCATATCCGTAATATATCGACAGTCATCCAGATTTACGATATTAACAATGATGTCATGTACATACAGTAGGATGAATTGCTGCCTGGATGGATCGATATAAATGAATAATTAAGGCTATAAAAGTCTTAATATTCCTAGATCGAAACTGCTCATCGATCCGACATTTCTAGGTCAATTTTTAAGTCTTAAGTTCAGTTGCTCTCGATTCTCCGACATCGGATTTAAGATTAAGTTTGAGTCCCGACGACAGTCAACAAGGTTTAAGTTTGTAAATTAACAAGTGGACTTGTTCCGTCAGAGTCAGAGTCAGTCTGACTATCATCAGATTATATTGCCTATTAACGGATATTAACTGATACACCACTTGCTATGGGAATAGCTATCGGAGAGCTTGGCCAAGAACAAGATAATCCAGTTGACGAGATAAGAATCGAAACAGCTTATAACACGATCGAAGATTATAAAAGCTGGTGTAATTTAGAAGGGTTTCCAGAAACCATCACGAAGGAGAGGATTTTCATGTTTATGCTTGACAAGTTTGAAGAGAATCTATTTGGAACGAACGAGGAGAGTGATGGAAGTGAAAGATTCGACAGGGATGATTCAAAAGTTGAATAGTCAGTCGAAAGGACTAAGACTGATATCATGTGTGTACGGCTTTAACAGAGGATTCAAGAGATTCAAGAGGATTAACGTGATGGAGACTTGAGAGCAGAGGATCTAATTAGTTATCGGTTATGGAGGACGGGAACACAGTGATCATGAAGGTTATGATGTTATGATGCTATGAAAGCGCTATTTATGACGATGAATTCTTCAAAACTTTTTTCTTAACAGTTTCTGAGCAGTTTCTGAACAGTTTCTGAACAGTTTCTGAACAGTTTCTGAACAGTTTCTGAACAGTTTCTGAACAATTTCTGAGATCTACGCAAACGACGTAAATTAACACTATAAACTATTTAGATAGCTACTATGAATATGTAAGTATTCATAATTCATTAACTGTCATTCAATAATTATCAGCCACCTAACTGAGCTCACACTATCCACAACATAGACTCAATCACAAATTGTATCTTCAGCTTCAACCCGAGCTTCCGTTTATTGCTCCAGTTTATTGCTCGGATTTATCTCTAGTCTGGTGATGTTACCCTACAGGTGAGTCAATCGTCAGCGTCAATCAAGCGTCAAGGCGTCAATATCACATGATCTAAAGAATCAAGAGTCAATTAGATGAACGAGTAAGTTCGGAGTAACTAGTTAAGACAACGTTAAAGAGATAAATAGAGATAAATAGAGATAGGTCGCCATCATCAGAACGAGTCACTAAAGTAATAACGAGTACTAGATAGATCTTATCAGTAATAATGACAAAAACGGATATCCGCATTTTGCAGCAATTTGCAATTTCTCCATTTGCCTCCATTACCCTACCTTATCTCCAGCCTTTTGCATTTTTGAGGAGATTTCATCACCCAAATTATCCCCATCCACACCCCTTTAGATTGAGTCAAGACAGGCTGTGTTGCAACGACGAGTGATTGAACACGTCTAAAGTAGAGACGATTTCACGACGATTTCACGACGACTTTACGAAGATTTCACCACGAGTCACGACGATTGATTGAATAAGTCAATATTACGACACCTTCGTTGTAACGCTTCCGCACTCTTCCTTGTGTCACTTGACATTGTTCAGCTTTGAGATCTCTTAGGCCTTGTACGATTGAAACGATCCACGATCTTTGAATTGTTGACATCATCACATCGACGACGTCAGGAGGTAAACACGACTGTAAAGAACTGTACGACACTACAACGCTGTACGACACTACGACGCTGTACGACACTGTACTACACTCATTAGGTGAATCTGTCTGATTCATTGTACATTTGACATCTATTAATCACTCTTCCGACTTTCTGTAATACTTCATCATGGGTGGATGTTGTAGTCTTTGCGCCGGGAGCTCTCAAGAAGGCTCATATTCGCCATTATTAGCGGAAAATGAACGCGAGGCTGTTTCGGCTTTATTACAATATCTTGATAATCGAAGAGAAGTGGACTTTTTCAGTGATGGTCCTCTTCGCGCTTTAACAACTCTTGTTTATTCAGATAGTTTGGACTTACAACGTAGTGCGGCGCTGGCGTTTGCTGAGGTTACGGAGAAATATGACCAGCCAATCACGAAAGAAGCTTTAGAGCCTATTTTACTACTATTACAGAGCTCCGATGAAGAAGTTCAACGAGCAGCAGGCGCTTCTATTGGCAATCTGGCTGTAAATAATGACAATAAGCGCTTAGTCGTGGAAATGGGTGGTTTGGACCCGCTTATCCGACAGATGATGAGCCATAACGTAGAAGTACAATGCAACGCTGTCGGATGTATGACGAATCTAGCGACTCATGAAGAAAACAAGTCGAGAATTGCACGATCAGGTGCTTTATTGCCGCTGACAAAACTGGCCAAATCAAGCGACATTCGTGTACAACGAAATGCTACTGGTGCTTTATTAAATATGACACATTCAGTTGAAAATCGTACAGAACTCGTCAACTCCGGAGCCATTCCCGTTCTCGTGTCTCTTCTCTCTTCTACCGACCCTGATGTGCAGTATTATTGCACCACAGCTCTTAGTAATATCGCTGTGGACCTTGAAAACCGCAAAAAACTGTCGCAAACAGAACCCCGACTTGTAAATTACTTTGTAGATCTCATGGACTCTTCGAGTTTGCGCGTTCAATGCCAAGCAGCACTTGCTCTACGAAATCTGGCCTCGGATGTAAATTACCAGCTGGAAATCGTCCGTGCAAACGGCCTTCCTCATCTCCTATCACTTTTACAATCGTCTCACACTCCTCTTATTCTTGCTGCTGTAGCCTGTATCCGCAACATCTCAATCCACCCGCTGAACGAAGCCTCGATCGTAGACGCCGGCTTCCTCAAACCGCTTGTCGACTTGATAGGCAAATACGACAATGAAGAAATTCAATGCCATACTATTTCGACGCTGAGGAATTTAGCGGCGTCTTCAGAGCGCAACAAGGTGGAAATCGTAGAAGCTGGAGCTGTTCAAAAATGTAAAGATCTCATTCTTCACACCCCCGTCAGCGTTCAGAGTGAAATGACTGCTTGTTTGGCAGTTTTGGCTCTTGGAGATGAGCTGAAAGGCACATTATTGTCGCTTGGAATCGCCGAGGTGCTCATTCCTCTCACTCGTACAGATAACCTCGAAGTTCAAGGCAATTCAGCAGCTGCTCTAGGAAACCTTTCTTCCAAAGTGGACAACTACGACCCTTTTATAAAGATTTGGACTGAACCTTCCGGAGGAATTAAAGGCTTCCTGACACTTTTCCTCACTTCTTCAGAGCCCACGTTTAATCATATCGCCACTTGGATGGTGGTACAATTGTTAGAGTCGAATGACAAGAGACTACGTAAATTGTTTCTGGAATCGCCGGAGATCATTCAAGTCATTGAGACGTTGGCTGCAAATGATGCAGAACCTCCAAAAGATGGAGCTGACGACCATTTGTATGCCTCACAAAGGGCAGTTTCTTTATTGGCCAAAAAGGCCTTGACTTTATTGAAGTGAAAATAATAATGCATAACTAAAAGATCGAGCCGATATCTTTATAAGTCTGGCAGGCCATCGCCAAGCCTCCATACTCCTCCATACATAACGGTGTAGTCGGATTATTACTGATCTTAATCCGTCAGAAATATCGGCAACGTGTCAGGGCTCGAATGCTATATGGCTCTAGGTGATAAGGCTTTCGATTATGCCGCAGGGAATGAGGCTGATTGCCAGAAACGGAAAAACTGTGGCTGTATATACATTTATAAAATAATTAATTATTTACGTTGTCCTTAAAGTTCTTAAGCTTCCATTAATGACTTGAGATGGTCTCAATGATCTCTGAAGTATGATGATATCAGAATGAACTGTCACTGATAATCCAACGGATATATGAAACTGAAGGAATAAATAATATGAATATCATGAACAGTCTACTGATACTCAATGATCAAACCGTCGCTAATACGATACGAATGATATCGAGGCATGATAGCCGAACGAACATTAATCTCAATAGCCGATATCAATAAAAGACCGAACAACGATGGCTCTAATCATAATCGTCGGACAGTAGTAAATGTCTCAAACTCATTATATTATTGAGTTATCATTGTAGAGTTTTAACACCATTACATTGCCAATGTTGTGAGATCCGCCGATATCGCCGATATGATTAGTCAGTATTTAACTATGATTAGCTCAGCCGTTCAAGTCAAACTTCAACATTCTCTCGTTCTTTCCCTCTGCCTCTGCTCTCTTCAATGTCATTGTTTTCATCGGTTCTTCCACAGGAAGACCCTCGATGGTCACAGGCTCTGACCGCGGTCAATGCGGACTCGGATAACTTGGAGCTATGGGAACATTTAGTCGCAGTAACTGAAGGATTAGGAGACGGATTGAATTCACATTCAAATATGGCTTGTAAAGAATGTGCACGATCGGTTTTCGAGAGACTTTTAGGCAAATTCCCATTATTATTTGGCTATTGGAATAAATACGCCGAAATTGAGATGAGATTCTCGGGGATTTCAGGAGCTCAAAAGGTGTTTGAAAAGGCAGTAGCAGCATTTCCTACTTCTATCGATATTTGGACCAATTATACCACAATAATGATAGAGAAGAGAAAGAAGGGAAAATCTGGTGAAAAGAATCCCGAGAAAATCCGAATTCTATTTAAAAGAGCTGCGAATCTTATAGGTAGGGACTTTTTATCCCATCCTTTCTGGGATAAATATCTTGAATTCGAGGATTCTTTAGATCAAGATGGGTTAGAAACAGTGAAGATCCTGGCTAGGATCATCAGGTACCCCATGCATCAATATGCAAGGTACTTTGAACGATTTTCTGGGTTACATGACAAGTTTAAAGTTGAAGATCTTTTAACCAAAGAGGATCTGGCTTTGCAATCTCAATCTCCTTCAGTTAAAGAATACTTTGATAATATCTTTTCTTTGACACAAAAAAATACCCTTGATCGATGGGTTTTCGAATCTAAAATCTCTCGGTCTTATTTCCATGTAATAGAACTAGAACCCGATCAACTGACAAATTGGAAAGAATATCTTGATTATGAAGAATCTCAAGGAGATTTCGAACAAACTCGATTTTTATATGAACGGGCAATGATTCCTGGTGCTTTGTATGATACTTTATGGTTAAGGTATGCCCGATGGATGTCTAAACAGCCAAATGGTTTGGAAGAAACTTGTAATATATATCGAAGAGCAGTGATGCTTTTCGTACCGATATCAAGACCCTTTATCCGATATCAATATGCATTATTCGAAGAAAGTAGAGACGATATCGTCAGTTCAAGAGATATCCTCAATTCGGTACAAAAACTTCTTCCAAATCAAGAAGAACCGTTTATTTATCGTGTTCATTTTGAGAGAAGAGTTCAATCTCCTGATGCTGCAATTGTATATATCGATGGACTGTTGAATTCGGAAAAACATGACGCAAAAAGCCAATCTTCTTTACCTTGGGTTGATGAGGTTCATATTACAAATGCCAATGTAAAAGCAGTTTTATGTGCTTTAAAAGCACGTCTTTTATGGAAAGACAAAGGTGATGTTGATAAAGCTCGACAGGTGTTTAAAAAAGCTTCTCAAACATATTTCGATTCACGATTTTTATGGATTAATTATTTCGAATTCGAATTGGAAATTTCCAAGAATTCTCAGGAAATCGAAACAAAGTCCAAATCAAAATCAAAGAAATCTGCTAAACTTGCTCCACCAGAAAATGCTGTCTTTGATTTATGGGAGCAAATTACTACTGTAGCACATCTTCCTCAAAGCGTCATTTCAGATCTATCAAATCTATACATGGATGCACTTATTTCCCCTTCAAACCCACAAACTGGCATTGGAAGCGTTCGAAAATATTTCCAAGTTGATCAGGAAACAAATGGACCTTTTATAGTCAGAGAAAGGCTCAAGAGAAAGTTGGAATCTGCCAAGGATGAAGTGACGGTTGATAAGAGACTTGTACTGGAGAATGGCCATCCGGGAGTAGAAATAGACCAGATTGCTATTCAAGGAGACCCATTAGCCAAATATTTCGCTCAACAGGGTGATAATGTTGCTTATTGAATCTATTGCAAGAGTTATACTATCAGGAGGATCCATAGATCAACATCCTTGTGATAAACAGGTCAGCGAAATATTGGAATATCCGTTTGCCAGCAGAATTATCTGCAAACTGACGGACACGCAAGCTTCTAGGTTCAGCACCAATTTGTTGAGATGCTGATAAGCTTCAATTGCTAAGCCGCAGGGATTGAGGCTGATTAAACAGTAACTGTGGAGAATACAGCTAATGAGACCAACCTACCACATTTGGATGTCAGCCACAATCTGTGGCACTTTGTAGATAAATTATATTAAATATTAACTATTTACACAGTATCAAATACTGTTGAATAAATAAGAGTCGAACCTCTAAGACAAGATCTATACAATTTCCTTCTCAGATTCCGGCTTTGGTGGACCATTTGCATGCTGTCGTGCTTCATAAACGACATCTAAAGGCAAATCCTTAACAAACACGTTGAGGATGAAACCAACCAAACAAAAGGCCATTGTGACATAAAAGACGATATGAAGAGCGTTTGCAATAGCTTCACGTAAAACATCTCTTGTTGGACCATCAGGAAGTTGTCTGATATATTCCACTACAGCCAATGCTTCAGAAGCATAAGAAGAGGCTTGTTCAGCCACCTGAGGATTTGAGACCAAATTCGATTTGAATTTGTTGGCGAAAATAGATCCTCCAATAGCTACACCAAAACATTGGCCAATGACTCGTAGAAAGGAAAGCATTGCAGCAGCATATGGAGTATCTTCATTTGTGTTTGGAGTCAAGACAGTATAATTCAGTGAAGAGAAAAGAACTCCAGTTCCAATACTGACAGGAATAAGAAGTCCGATATTTTGACCGACACTTGATTCAGGAGTCAATAGAACCAAAAGTCCGGCACCAAGAGATGCTAAAGTCCATCCTACCCAAGAACTCCAAGCATATTTACCACTAATAGTGATTGAAATTCCAGAAACAATAGCAGCAGGAGCACAAAGAAGAGTTATAGGAAGTAAAGCAACTCCAGAAATAATAGCAGAATATCCCTTTACAGCTTGGAAATAAACAGGAAGATAATAAACAAGACACCAAAGAACAAGTCCATGTAAAGTGACCATTGCAAAGCCTGCACTGGCGATTTTATTCTTGAAAATTCTCAATCGAATCATTGGTTCAGGAGCATAGAATTTCTCATAAAGTCCAAAGGCAATTATACCTACTACTCCAAGTACAATTGGAACAATTACATGATAAGAATTCCAAGGGAAAGTAACACCACCAAAGATAATTCCAAGTAATAAAGAAGTCGAAGAAGCAATGAAAATTGAAATTCCAATAAAGTCGATTTTCTTTATTTTTTCCTTAAGACTTGATTCAGGAAGATGTAATCTCAACAAGAAGGGGATCAAAGCAAGTGCAATTCCACAAAATGGTAGATTAATATAAAAAACCCATCTCCAAGTGACATTTGAAGTAAATCCTCCACCTAGAATTGGGCCAATAACAGTTCCTAAAGACCATACGGCACCGAATAAACTGAAATAAAAGCCTCGTTCTCTTAAAGGAATTAAATCTGCAACAATAATCTCGGTAAGAGCAAGAATACCTCCTCCTCCAACACCTTGAATTGATCTTGCAATGATCAAAAGAGTAAAACTTTTAGATACAGCTCCTAGAATAGCTCCAATAGTGAATAGAATTACCGAAGCCATTGTAGCAGGTCTTCTACCGAAAATCTCCGACAATGAAGCGATAAGAGGTTGAAAAACTGCTGAAGTTAACAAGAATGAAGATCCAACCCAAACGGCTTGAATTGTAGTCCCGTGAAGTTCTGCAGAGATCTCGGGAAGTGCAGTAGAGATGGAAGTAGCATCGACAGCACAGATAAAAGATACAAGCATCATAATACTAAGAACTGCAACTGTTTGTTTAGAAGCTTTAAACTTTTGTCTTTCTGGAACTCCAGTCCCGGAAGCCTGTTTAGTTCCGTCCTCAGAAGGCTGTCGAGATCCATCCACAGAAAGCTCTGCAGAAAGTCCATCACCATTAGTTTCGATAGTCCTTTCGGTTTCCATTTTCTCTTGTTCTTTTAAAGACATTGCTAGATCAAGAGCCGATTATACTGACTATGAGCGGCCAACAGCTGTATATAAATACATTTTACATGGTTTACGAGATCTACAATCCACTGCAAGAAGTTACTCGGACAATCTATCCTCCGAACATGCTTTGTAAGTCATGACTCGTTTGTCCGAGCCTTTTTTACGCTGACTCATGAAGTGTCGAATAAAGTGAGTCAGATAGCCTTATAAGATTGCTTTCTGAGGCGAGTGCGGCGAAAGTGCTGCGGCGCTATCAGGGGCTTCCTGTTCTGGAATTGGGTTATTAAACGAGGAATCGGGAGGATCAAACGAATTAAGACTCCAGCGATGCGGACGAACGTTCGTCCGACGGAGAAATATTTCTATTTAGAATTACAGAATGGCATGCCAGCTGGCAAGGAATTAACTATATTCTTAAATCCGTCCATTATTGTTTCACCGTTTAATGTAATAGTATTAATTAAACAGAATTTCTGTGATGTAATGAGAACGAGTTATTTACAATAAATAATGTAGCCATATTTGAATTACGATTATTTCGTATTTGTTGATTTACAGTGTACACCAGGTGTACACAGTGTGTTTTGTTTTAAAAGTTTTTATTATTTACATCGCAGGGCTGATGTAAATTTGCCGCTCGCTTATTTTCGAGACAATTAATTATTCTTTAGACTAACCAAGTTGGGAAATCGTTAACGAGTTAACGTTGACGTTATTCGTCGCGGTTTAAATAGCAACTTGCTTAGATCAGTTAGACTGTTTACTCGTATTATACTACAGATTTGATAAAGTGATTCATCGTCGGCTTACCGATGCTTAATTAGTACAACAGAACGAATTACGCTGAGTAATATCGATGGCCTGGAGTTGTCATATAGGCTGATTCAGTACAAGACAAGGCATTGCGGCATATTAGAATCGAATTAACAGTGGATCTACCGCGTTCTTAAGTCCGTTTGCACTTGATCGGATCGGAGTTCCGTAGATAAAATTAGCCAGTTTATGTTTAGTTAGTGTTCTAGCCCCTCGTATCTTGCTGGTTGTAATAGGTCAAATGGTCATGGTATTGAGCTGGATCAGATAATGAAGTGAATCATTTATCAGATCATTTTCAATACGATGCAGACTGGCTGTCAGTGGCAATTGTTCGTGTCATAGGACTTTCTCCATCCACAGTACTTTCTCCTCTGAATCTCAGTCACAGGACTTTCTTGTAATCTCGAAGACTCATGACCAGTTCAACTTATGGACGTAAGTCAAAGAGTTCGAACAGTCATTGTTCGATGATCTGTCTTTTTAAGATTTTAAGATGAACAAATCAATAAAACGAACCGTGGCTGCTTTAATACGATAAGATAGTGATATAGATCCTGATCCCGTCGACTTGACTTAACTTACACTCCACAGATTTCGTTGCAAATCCTCTAGAGAGCGATACTTGAGCTAAAATATTCTAACCCACAGAGCTGACGCAACGAATGCAAAACATTTAATTCCCGATCCGTCAAGTTCTGCGAAACTTGAACAAGGAACTCCGAGCTCATGAGAACGATCATATCGACTTGAAGAGTCTCACTGACTGATAGACAGCATCTAGCCAATACACAGTCGATATTCTTCAATCGGCACGCGGAGTCTATCCCAACCTAGCCTAAAACATATCACTTGTTCTTCCTATCAGTTTTACTCCTGGTGGATATTGACAATTGGCCGTAACCTTGTGATCTCCATAAACTTCGATAATCTTAAGACTTGAACAAGCAAAGGAAATGTCTTTAATCAAAGCATCATTAATAGCCCTGATGAATCCAACATTTAGCGTGGTAAGCAAGTGAAGATTCGACAGTAAATTGAGGGAATCTGCGGTCAAATGACGTAACGAGTTGATATTTAACTCGACAAGAGTAGCACGAGAATGCCTAGTGATGGCGTTAAAAGCGTCGTCGTTTAATTCTAAACATCTTTCAAGGTTCAGAGAGATTAGACCAGGCTTTTTCGTGTCTATCCAATGATCAAACAGATTGGCTACAGCTGTACTGGAGATTAGATCAAGGCCTGCTAATGAAAGGTCTGTTAATGCGGTGCAGTGCTGTAATGCTTCTACAACTGCATCAGTTAAACCCCAACATCCGTCTAAATGAAGCACTTCAAGTTGGCTACCGATAGTAGACAGAATAGCAATGATTACTTCGTCCGTTACTACACTGTCAGCAGATTCTTGAGGCGGATGTGTTATAGACAGATGAGTTAACTGTTTGAGCTCGGCTATCATCATGACCGCTGCATCGTCGATATTGGAAAGACGGTTAAGAGAAAGTTGAGTGAGATTAGGACAGACTTCTACGAGATACGCCAGGCATTCAGAGTCGAACCGATGAGTATTTTCAATATTGATTGAGCGAAGGGAGCCCTTCATGAGATCGAAAAAGTCCATCCAAGTAGTTTTACTGATCAAAAATGCTCCATCTAATGAGATGTGTTTTAAATTCTGCAATTTTTCAGCAAAATACAACAATACCTCGTTACTTAATCGTCCACACATTGACAATGTCAACGATTCAATTCCTGGACAATAAGCAGGAATAAGCATTAAAGAATCGGCGTCAACTTGAGAACAATCCCAGAATTCCAGAGATTTCGAAGCTGGATCATTAAATAGAAATAGCTTTACAGTCGTCGAGTTCAGCTTGCGATTTCGTGATAAAATACGGCCGATTTTCTGAAGATTTGCAGTGCCTAACCAAGGTCCTAAAGCTTCTACATCCTGTATATGTTTTGTAATCAACGAAATACAAATATCCTGTAATTTAGGAATTGTTCTCCATTCTTGTTTGTCCAATAGCGAAGCCGCAAGCTTCTTGCGTTTTTTACGAGCCAGAGTTTGATTGCGCCTTTCTTCAGGTGTTAAGGTCACATTAGTCGTTCGCCTAGTACGCGATCCACTGCAAGACCCGCATACCGTCTCACCACGGGATGAAAACCGGTTATGACAGACAGTGCAGAAAGCTACAGCCGGTCGCGCCGACGGGACAGAAGGGTCATCCACATAATCTTCATCTTCATCGTCATCATCTTCAATATCCTTGCGACGAGATCGAGATCGAGTTATCACGTCATCATCGCTGTCGCTTTGTGCAGCTTTTCTCTTCTTTTCAGCCGCCTGGCGGATCTCCATCTCCGATTCTGACCCCAGGTCTTCGGCTTCTTGTTGAGCCTCTAATTCCGCTATTCGTTGTTCATGCCGCTCTCGAATCAAATTGGCGTCAATTCCATTTTCCTAGTTAGCAAGGACAGAGGCCTACAGACTGCCACACAGCCATTTCGACTATTACGAATACTCACATGTAGAAAGACCGTCAAGGCCGAATTACTAGTTAGTTAGATCAACAGTTTAATAATAACTTACGGTCCTCGAACTCGGCCTGTTGTTCTTCTTCGAAAGCTCATAGTAAAGATATAAGTTATGTATGGTGCAAAATTATGATCAGAACAGTACAGGATAAATCAATTGGGACCGAAATGGAAAGGTAATTACAACGCGAATGTGATAAGCAACTAACTGCTACTGTTACAGAAGAGGTGTAACAAAACGCTACTGTTACTGAAGCAGTGTAGCAAAGCTGTTTGTCACAGAAGTAGTGTAATTGTAGTAATTAAAATATCACAGTGCGTTTGTTAATCGACAAAAGTAGAGAAGGAAAGAAATAGCTTTGATAGGGATGTTTCTGCTAGATAAGTCCGATCAATTACGTGACAGCTGTAGGAGTAGAACAGTAGAGAATAGAATAGGATATATTCGTATTTATATTAATATTGCGTTGCTACATACTACAAGTAACATGTAATGCAGGTCTTGTTCTGAGCCGCTGGGAATTGCTGACGGATACGGATAAATGCGATATACAGATACACTGAAACAGCCGTATGTATTATCGGCAGTTTACTTCGGTTATATTAACGGATTAATAGACATTGTCTAGATAAATATATAAATATTAATACATTACGACAACAGGGACGAGATCTTCAACTTTCCAGACCCGTCGTTCATTGGACTTGCACAGCGGCTACCGAGCTCTGGTTCAACAGCCAGAGGTTTAACGGGACCCTCTGCTTTTCCCGGCAGACGGAGCTCGGGTAGTCTCATTGGCGAAGCCGTTCGTATCAGCGAGCCTGTAAGGGGACTTCCGGGTTGAGGAGCAGGAGGAGACGCTTGACCAGGAAAACCAGTTATTGAATGGCGGTGTTGGAAATCTGGATAACCAGGCGTCGAGAGTCCTGAGGCAGGGAACGCGGGGGGAGTGCCATTAATAGGAGTGAACGGGGACCCAGACGTTGATGGGGGTAGAGATGGGGCGAGAGACGTTGTAGCCGACGCGGAGGAGCCCGACATGGAATACCGATGGTCGGGGAAGAGACTAGGAAGGCCGGTGGAACCATTCGATCCACTTGGACCGCTAATAGATCCTTGAGCTGTACCTCGGGGTGTGTGGAACGGCGAGTAGCCGAGTGCCGGGTATGTGTTGCCTGTGCCCGTGCCTGCGCTTGGCCCGTCCGGGACTACGTGGCTGTTACGGCGACTATTAGAGCTTGAATTAAGAGAGTATTTCGACAGCGAATGACTGACTGAAAGAGGGTCATCGTTATCCGATGCCGACGACACTCCGCCGATAGATGATGTCCTCGACGAGTACCCCGTTGAATTTGACGTGGTTACAGACAGGTGACGGGAGTACGGGAAGTCGTCCTGTCGTCGTTTCAACGGCGTCGATTGGTGAAGAGACGACGACCGGTTGTGTTGTTTCGGAGCGGGTTGGTGCGGGTCTACGATAGAGAAAGAGGCTGCGGTGGTTGATGATTTGCGGAACCCGGACGAGTCGGATGTGTAGGCTGTGTTGAACACGATGCCTGAGGACGAATCGGAGCCGCCTGCGGGTCCGAGGGGAGATGTTGAGATTCCGGAGGGACGGGGTTCACCAGGGCTGTCTGCAGGCCCGCCGGGGCTACCGTTCGATCCTGATATGCCGTTCACGGGACCACCTAATGGTGACGGGTAGTACTCGCGGTAATACGGATCTTTATAATATTGGTCTGGTTTATGAATATTCGGCAGCGACACGCGATGACCAACGGAAGGGTAATTATACTGAGGGAACGGCGTAAACGAGTCGTGAGGCGCCGGGGGAGGAGTTATTCCCGGGGATGGGGCGTAGCCATTACCGTTGCCATTGCTCATTTGCTTCTGGTTCATTGAAGAACCACCTGGAACAACACTTGCCCGTCTCCTTCTATTCGCACCTCCATTCCACCAGTTTTTTACAGCATTATCACTTCTGCCGTTCAAATGCCGGGCGATTTCAGCCCATTTCTTGCCGTACTGGGCTACTAATTGTTCGATAAAAAGTCCTTCTTCATCAGAAATGGGAGTGTGATTTAATGAAGGTTTGAGGTTCTGATGATATCTTTCGCGGCATTGTTTGGGTGTTCTTGTTGCTAGTAGTTGAGAAATTCGTACCCAGTTCGAAGGGCCATGATCGTTGATAAGTGCTAATAACCGCTGGTCTTCAGCAGGAGACCAGGGTCCTCTACGAGGAGCGCTTGAAGCCGTTGTTGAAAAGCCGAGGCCAGCAGAGTAAAAGTTAAATTGGTAAAGAGCAGTGACTCTTAGCAAGATACCCCTGTAAAAAATCCAGCAAGTCTTGCTCAAGTGCTAAAGTTTAAGTCTTAAATATCTTTAAGTCTTTCAAATTTTTGCTTAAAGTCTTTCAAAATCGTTGTTTAAAGTCCTTCGTCCAGTCAGTCCGTATAGCGATTTGCGATTTGCGATTTGCGATTTCTTAATTAACCAAATCCCAACAGTTAAAGTGGGGATTTTACGACTCGGCAATGGGCGATATTGATAATTTAAATAGCCAGAGCGAAAGTCCACCAGTCGTAAGATCTTGTTTGTTGCAACTCTTGTTACACACCCCGTGTAATATGATTAAATGTCGGGTGCAAAAAGCGTTGCAGCGCAAGCGTTAAACGTTAAGCGTTGAGCGATAGCGATTGGCAGCGGGTGAGCAGCTGGGACCATGCAAACTGTGCAAACTGTGCTGGTTGGTTGGTAAATTTGAGACCTAAGGTTGGGTAACTTGTTAACAAAGAAATTAAATAATAAAAACGAAAAAGGTTCGTTACGATAAGGCTGAATAGGAGGGAGAAAGGAGAAAACGGAGAGAAAAGGGAGAGCAAAAGAGAAAAGATTAGAGGGCGGATTGGACAAGGATTGTAGAAGGACTGAAGAAGGACTGAATAAGGATTGCAGAGATTGGAGATTGCAGATTGGAGATTGGAGAAGATGATTGAGTAGCAGATAGTAGAGCAAAATATAAGCCTAGTATTACTTACTGAGTGTAACGGTTGCGGTTAACAACGGCGAATGTGTAAAGTACGTTTATCTTGATTGAACAGAACACTTGACAGCACTTGACAGCACTTGACAACACTTAACAGACACTTGAACAATTGATTTGAACAATAACTTGACAGTGATTGAACAGTGCTTGACAATGAGACTATAAAATAAATAACCGGATAATCAGGGAATGATGTCAATATAACCATCGGCATATTTATCCAATCTTGAATCTCCTTGAATTCCAATTTAATTTCGTTTTTGTTTTATCATATATTTTATTTTTCCACGTTAATTTCATTAAAAATAATAAATTTAAATTAACCTTCAGTTAGCTTCAGTTAGCTTAATGACTGATCCCAGCTAAATAGTAACAAAGGATGTAATCTTCGATGATAATATTTGGAAGGTCTTCACTGACTCTTGAGAGTTTAATATATTGGCAATTAATTGAAATTGGTCATGTAAAGAGCATGAATAATCAGAAATATTAAGTAGCAACGGAGTCTTCGGACGTTAATAGGTGATTAATTAAGATATCTTATTATTACCCGTCAGAACACCCGTTGAGCGAGACAATGTGGAACTGTGTAGTTAAAACAGAGGATTCCGTTGAACAAGACAAAGAACAGTGAACAGCGAACAGCGAATGGTAATATGAACAGGCCAGACAAGACTATTATTTGTTACGAGTCGTAACATACGACAGGTATTAAATTGTTCTGCTCTAACTACAATCAGTCAGCTAGTTATCCATATCACCAAGATGTAATTAGCAACAAGCAACAAATGCTTAAGGCGGGGAAGGGCCAATTAAATCGCCATGAGTTGGCAGCTAAGCCCATTTAATTGTAAAAAGAAAACAATAAGGTTGGAAAAAGAAATGAAAGTCGTATCGACAAAATGTAAGACAAGTGAAGGCAAAGGATTTTAGAAGGGATGCAGTGGATGCAGTGATGTAGCAATAGATGCAGTATTGGAAGTAGAATTAGATGCAGCAACAGACATAGAATTGATACAACTACAGACGCAACTGTAAAGTGGCTGGACAGCGGCCGGGAACCAGTTGCTTACTGAATCTAAGATAGCTGATACAGAGTCATTACAGGTACGCTAGTCAAGACGAGACCCTGACAGGAGTACGCTCCTCCATTCATATTTTGATATCCTCTTGGATTCTGCTCTCTCTACTCTCTCTGCTTCTCCGCTAGACTACAATGTTCTCTTCATCCGGCACAATTTTAAGTTCTATCCCAGCCAATCAAGTCTTCTACGTAGTGGTGCAAATGGCAGGAGCAAGCGGTAAAGCACTTAAGCTCCACTTCCACCACTTTCAGGAACAGATTGTATCTATTTTTTACATGTTGATAATACGAATTTTATAGAAATATGTACCTGTACCTTATCTATTACTGGCAAGTTATTCCATATCAACTGCAGCTACAACCAAAATTGCCAATCGCAGCACCAGAATTCAGCAATGCCAATCTCCCAAGTTTTGGAAGTCGCTTGGGAGTCAACTTGGGAGCATTCCAGCACAGTCCACATGTCCAGCACCGTGCTGTCCCTGGAGCTGTCCCACTAGAATTGAGTCAACTGACAGTACTAAAGAATCCCCTTTTTCGTGTATCCACTTTATGCAATTTTAAATTAATGAAGCTTACAGTCAATAGTCAATAAATCTTGCATTCTCTTGGAATGATTTGTAACATTCTATCGACCGTTCTGGCCGGTATCGTATCTGTAATGGATGTGATGGACGTGATGGACGTGATGGACGTTCCAGTGAACTGTCATAGGCTTTTGAATGAACCATTGACTAACAACGACCATTATTAACGTTATAGATAATTAAACTTGCGTAATAACAATATATTATAGATTATGGAGAGACTGAGTTCTGTACCTTAATTTTAATCGTTGACGTATGTGCGGCTGATGGATGTCGAGGTGGAAGCCTGTGAACACTGTTCCAATAGGATATCGCCGATGGGATATCGGGTCAGCAATTATCCGTAAGGACCGTACAATATCGGCAATTTAAGCCACGAGACAAGTCTGATGCTCTGCTATGGCTCCCGTCATGGCTCCCGTCATGGCTCCCGTCATGGCTCCCGTCATGCTGTTCTACCATGCTGTCTACCATGCTGTCTACCACGCTGTCTACCATACTGTCTACCATGCTGTCTACCACGCTGTCTACCATACTGTCTACCATGCTGTCTACCGACGTTCTAACTCTTATATTACGATATCACTATCCTCTATTATTTTAGTCAACACTTTTATCGAGCTATTCTACTCTTTAGCATTGGATTCAGCAGTTAGTTGAGCTTGTCTGACGAGATTATTAGGAGCATCCATCTTTGGTAACATGATTTCAACCAACCGGATTTTATTTGGAGTGGAGAACTCCTTATCATCCAATAATCCTTCAAGTTCACCAGATGTAGAAACCGTTTCTGCTTGATGTTCTTTAACACCCTTTGCATCGAAAACATCCAAAAGTTGAGCATATTTCCACATGTTGATATCGTTATAACCAGCAGTAGGACCATGGATAAGTCTCTCGATAGTATATCCGTCATTGTTGAGGACGAAAATATAGGTATTAAGGCCCCATTTGATCATTGTACTGATCTCGGTGACTGTCAATTGTAAAGATCCATCACCTACAAAAAGAATGACTCTACGATTAGGATCCAATTCCTCTCCAGCTACAGAAGCTCCTAAAGCTGCTCCTACCGAGTAACCAATAGATCCCCAAAGGACTTGAGAGATTCCAATAACATTTGCCGGGAACTTCGATTGAATGATTCCAAATGAAGAAGTTCCAGTTTCTGAAATAATGATATCTCCAGGTTGGAACCATTTACCAAATCGTTTCCACATCCATTCTTGCTTAATAGGAGTCTCGGGAGCAATTTGAGGCTGATCATTTGAAGTGAATGGAACAGCAGCAATTCCTCGCAGAGAAACAGTTTGTAATTCAGCTACAAGTTTAGGAAGAATGAGCTTCATTTTGACGTCTTGAAAGACAGCAGCCTTGATTTTGATGTAATTTGAATGGAATTCCACAATGTTTTTCGTATGATAAGCATATGAGAATGAACCAGTGTTGAAATCAGATAAAAGTGCTCCAACGGAAAGTACAAGATCGGCATTTTCAACGATATCGGCAACTTCAGGAGTAGAAAGCTTTCCTACATAAACACCTCCAAATCTTGGTTTATGTTCATCGAAAATTCCTTTACCCATCGGAGTTGTAAATACAGGGAAAGAAGTGACATCGGCAAGTTCATTAGCTTCTCCAACACAATCATGACGAGAAGCACAAGCATCGACCAAGATTATAGGACTTTTAGCACTTGTGATCATACTCATCAAAGTCTCCAAGACTTGAGCTTCGGCCTCAACGGGATTCGGGGTCAATTCAAGATGTAAAGGCTTATTCAAAGGAGCAGAACTAACTAAAGATTCAGCAATGTTTGTAGGAACTGCCAAGTAAACAGGACGTTGGTTGATGAAAGCAGTTCTAATTGCACGATCGATTTCCTCAGTAGCAGTTCCAACATCAACCAAGGTAATTGTAGCAGTGGAGATATGAGATGACATTTCTCTAAACACTGTGAAGTTTCCATTTCCTAAAGTATGATGTAACAATAAGTGTCGGTTTTGTGCAGTTAAAGAAGGAACTCCTACAATATGAATAAGTCCAATCTGTTCTGAAAAGGACCCGGCAACTGCGGCTAAAGCAGACAATTCTCCAACTCCAAAAGTTGTAACAATTGCAGCTAATCTTTTGACTCGAGAATATCCATCAGCTGCATAACCAGCATTCAATTCATTGGTATTTCCAATCCAACGTAAACCAGGAACTTCGTAGATATGATCCAACATGGCCAAATTGAAATCTCCTGGAACTCCAAAAATGGAGTCAATTCCAAGTTGTTTCAATCTTGAGAAAAGATATAATCCTACAGGAATTTGTGCCATTGTAAGTTTTAATTGTAAAATAGCAAGATGCTAACGATTGTAACAAGTCTTAAACGATCGAGCTGCGAGATCAATTATTTATATAATCAACGTTGCTTGGCTGCTTATTTTTATTTATTTAAAGCCTATCTGAAATGGGAAATAAAATCAATATCTCAACAAATTTAAAATAAAAAAAAAATAAAAATTGTCTCATTAATCCGCTAATCAAGTCGATGCTTTCATCACATGATAATGACATTTTAATGTCATTGACAAATTGACCATGACATTGATATTGTTATTGACTTGGCATGGCATTAATATTATCATTTCTTGACATTAATATTATCATTGACTTGACAGACTTTGACATTACTTTAGATCAACCGACGGTTCCGTAGCTTCCATTGTCCGTACGATCCGCATGATGATGGCATAATAGACAACCAGGCTGCAGCACAGTGCCGTACTAGCCAACTGGTGTCACACCACTGACTGCGTCGGCTGCGTGTTTTTACCCAGCGCGACCTTTTATTAAGCCGCCATATGTCCCATACCGGCGATCTTGCCGATCTGTCCGCCGTCGCAGTTAGTGAGGCGCAGTCTGCGCAGGGGGTTAGGTCTGTAGGCCAGAACAGACAATGCGGAGATGCCGTGATAACCTGAGTATCAAAGCGGTAGCTCAGTATTAGCCAAGCGAGCCTCATAGGAGTCATAGCTAACGTCTCGCGCACTAGACTAGTTAGATCGACTACAGAACAGCACTACAGAACAACATCTACATTGATTATGAGCTACATTGATTATTGTGGTCAATAATAACTTGATAATTGACTTAATTACGAGATGTAATAGTCATATCAATTCACTAAGCGGAAACTCCGTGTACTTCTATATAACCACTTTTGTACTCATTCGCGTACCTCATCCTATTCGGAAACGCCGCTGATAACGAGATATGAAAAGTTTGCATAAACTTACCATAAACCAAGAACCTTAAATGGTACGATGTAACTCCGTCACGAGAGATCGGGATAAGCCGTGTGCAAGCAAGCCGAATTCGGGATAAGCCGTACACTCAGACTAAGAGCGCAAAATCTTCCAGAAGGATGCATAGAATAGTACTAATCCCGATATTATCTAGCTGTATGAGCCCGAGACCTTATCGTTTATGTCTCTGCATTTAATATCGGATATCGGCAAGTCACGATATCGTAGAGTTATTAGCTCAATTACTAGGCATATCAAATAACTGCCATAACCACAAAGTTGGAGTATTCAATAACCTCCTCTAAATATACAACTCACATTTTGGATAAATACACGTCATTTTTGATAATGTATCTACATTTACATTTTGGATAAATACACTTCACACATTGGATAAATTCACATCACATTTTGGATAATTACACATCATAATTTTGGATAACCACACTTCACATATTGGATATATACACCTCATATTTGGATATCTACAAAACGATATTCGTATCGTTAATATCATACTGAGCTCATATATATGAGACATATTCTAGATATATAGTAGCTTCAATAAATCGAAGGCTATGCGGTTGTATCGTCGAAATCGCCTGGATAGAACTAGATAAAGAAAGATTCAGTCTTTGAAGAAACAAGACTAATATATTAACTGTTATAGAATTTAACATCAAGAATAGAGGCTATAGAGCTATAGCATAGTATAGAATGCTTCATTTCGGTTGAGAATGCTCATATCGGTTGAGAATGCTCATATCGGTTGATTATAAGCTTAATATCGGCTATCATTTCTCCGGTCACATGACACTCCTATTTTTCCACTCCTATGTTTCCATGTCAACATCGAGAAGCCGATTTCAAGCTCAAGCCGATTTCAAGCTGAAGCTGCTCAACATATGAACACAACTCAGTTTATAGCACGATCAGTGCCAGGAACTCATGATATTCTATCAGCAGCATTTAATCAAGATCAAGGATGTTTTTCCATCGGATATGAAACCGGTTTTCGAGTATATTCTTCCGATCCAATGGAACTAAGTGTCAAAAGAGAGTTTAATGATGGAGGAATTGGACTTGTTCAAATGCTTCATAGGACCAATTATTTAGCATTAGTTGGAGGAGGACGGAATCCTAAATTCCCACAAAATAAAGTGATTATTTGGGATGATTTAAAGCGTCGACCTGCCTTATCTTTGGAGTTTCTATCACCTATTTTAAACGTCCTTTTATCAAGAACTCGAATCATCGTGACTTTAAAATCTAAAGTTCATATCTATGCATTTTCATCACCTCCTTCACGAATTGCAGCTTATGAAACTGTCGATAATCCTCATGGAGTAAGTGCCCTTAGTTCGAATATTTTGGCATTTCCTGGTCGAACAGAAGGACAAATCCAAATTGTAGATTTATCTTCGGTTGGACAAGAACGAAATTTGATTTCAATTGTAAGAGCACATCGAGGATCTATTAGATGTTTGACTTTAAGTCCTTCTGGTCATATTGTAGCCAGTGCAAGTGAAATGGGCACTATAATAAGGCTTCATTCCACAGCAAATACCGCCCTTTTACATGAATTTAGAAGAGGTTTAGATCGAGCCGTGATTTTTTCAATGGCTTTTAGTCCTTCTGGTCAAAGATTAGCCGTTTTATCGGATAAGAACACTTTACACGTTTTTGATACTTCTCCAATGTCTTCAAATAGGAGACATGTACTTGGGAAAATCCCTTTAATGCCTAGATATTTTTCTTCAGAATGGAGTTTTGTTTCTTCAAGAGTTCAAGGTCAAAATGGGGTTGTTGGATGGAGTGCTGAAGATTCAGTTATAATTATTTGGATTAATAATTGTAAATGGGAAAAGTTTGTTATAGTAGAGAGAGAGATAAAGGAGGGTGGAACGGGGTCGGGGACGGGGTCTTCTCCAGGACCAGAAGAGCCGGAGAATCGATGGGAATTGTTAAGAGAAGCATGGAGGGGTTTCGAGGGGTTATCATATGACTGAGTGATAATGAGCCAGGAGATCGCCGTGCAGTGATCTGAGTATATCAGATAGATGCTGAGGGTGATAATGAGCCAGGAAGACACGATTGCGTGCAGTGATCTGAGTATAACAGAATATAGATGCTGAGGGTGATAATGAACCGCCAGGAGATCCCTTCGCGTGCAATGAGTCTGAGTATTTTAGAATATAGATGCTGCTGAAGCTGTTGGAGCTGGCCAGATGATCGAGCACAGGAGCGATCGAGCACAGGAGCAGTGAACTGCTAGCAGACGAACTGGAAACGCTGTAGCGAGCCGCTGAACGAACCGTTGAGCAAACCGTTATTTCTCCGACGTTCTCCAACGTTCGACTGTTGAACTGCTGACAACCTGAAGCACAATCTGGAGTCACGCATCTGAACCTAGGCAACAATCAATCTAAAACCTCTACCGATACCTTATTACCCGTCTTGAACCATATTTGACCATCATATTGCCTTGCTAATCTCCTTGGTTCATCAGCATTTTGAAATCGTAATATCCAATTGGAATCATCAGACCTTTTCCTTGAACCGACTCTTTCAATCGCCAAATCATCGTCAATTAAATCATAATCCCAAATATCGGAAATAACTCGATCATTATTATAATTCATTGGCAACCCTCGAACAATAGCACACATATCACGATCTATTTGAGGCACTTTAGTAAGGATTTCAGGATTAATATCGGGTTTAAAAGGATCTTCGAATTTCAAACGAATCATCAATCCACTTATTTCGGCACCTAAAGTCTCATTATAAAAGATTTTGGCTTCTGCAGAATTGCGAAAAATTAAATAATATCCAAGCCATTTGGCCAAAGTTTTTGGATTTCGACTACGAACAAGTTGAAAGTCCAAACTTGGTGATTGTTCAGATTGTTCTTGTTCAGATTGTTCTTGTTCAGATTGTTCTTGGTCGAATATTCTTAACGATTTTGAAGGAATAATTCGTTCTAAATCCGATTTTAAAATATTCAAATTACCACAAGCCCAAAATAAAACATTTGAATCATTTTCAATTGATGCAATAATTGAACCAAAACTTTTTTCAATAGGAGGATTTCCTACTACAAATGGTTTGATTGGAATATTCTCATGATTATTTTCATTTTGTTCTTCAGGTCCAAATAACGAAGTTTTTTTGGCAGTTGCATATTGATCGGAGATATCTTCATCTAATTGAGATAGTTTCCATAAATTTTGATTTCTCATTGATTTAGAAATGGTTTCAGATGCATTTGATTGAGGTTTTAAAAGGGCTGAGAGAAGATTCCATAATTGATCATAAGAGTAGTTTCTTCTAGGAGAATGAGAGTCGGAGGGTTGAGAGTAGAATCGTATGGTTGACAGGGTTGTACGTGTAGATGATTGTGTTGATCGTATAGTTGACAGGGCAGTAAGTGTAGATGATCGGGGGAGTGACAGGAGAGGGAAAGACGGAGTAATTGGCTGCCTTAACCGATTGATTATTCGTGACTTCATACTGATCTATAGGAGAGACTCCAGAAAGATAGACTTATCTCTCGCACGTCAGATGTTTTGCTATTGCACTGCTGCTGAAGTGTTTCCACCGGGTGATCTAGTTTATGTCCGTTTGATCGCTTTATATCCGTTTATATCCACTGTATCGCTTATATCCGATTAAAATCCGCTGTATCGCTTTATATCAGATTGATATCCGTTTATATCCACTTATATCCCTTATATCCACTTATTTCCGTATCCTTTCGTCAGATTCTGTCGTAAAATAATTCGTGATTGAATTTTCAAATTTCAACTCCCAATTTGATCTCACCAACTTCACATTGCCTGACTGGATCAGCTGTATGAAGTATGTATGACGTAAATGTAAGCGAATGCAGTAATGCCTGTAAATACTTTGATTATACGACAAGTAGATGTAATGATAGTTAGATACGATAGTTATATCAGATAGACTGATGACCGATCCGGGAGTGACGGAGTGAGAAGTGACGGAGGTCGATGGGAAGTAAAACAGCCGATTGCCGACTTCACCGTTCACTAGTTCAATGTTTAACTCAACCAAGGTTCACTCGGAGCTCAGCTTGACTCAAAGAACAACGTAACAATCATGTCTATGCTGTCGCTTCCTGCCTGTCGTTCTGCCATTGCATTGACTCTGTATATCAGCCGCATGACGTATTCAACAGGGTAATGTCTTACGAGCTCCTGAGTCCTGATTCCTGTTTGTAGCAATTTCCTCCTTCTTCTTCTTATTTCATCTCTATACTACTAAAATGGGCGCAGGAACTTCACGTATTCTCGATTCTATGGTCGAAGAAACTAACTTTGATCATGAGGAAGTTGATCGGCTAAGAAAACGATTCATGAAGCTTGATAAGGATAATTCAGGAGCAATTGATCGTGAAGAATTCTTAAGTATTCCTGCTATAGCAAGTAATCCTTTAGCCAGTCGACTTATTGAAATCTTTGATGAAGATGCAGGAGGAGATGTGGATTTTCAAGAATTTCTTTCTGGTTTAAGTGCATTTTCAACAAAGGGTCAAAAGGAGGAAAAGTTGCGGTTTGCTTTTAAAGTCTATGATATGGATCGCGATGGGTTTATTAGCAATGGAGAGTTATTTCTTGTGTTGAAAATGATGGTGGGGAATAATTTAAAAGAAGGTCAATTACAACAGATTGTAGACAAGACAATTATGGAGGCTGATCAGGATGGCGATGGCAAATTGTCTTTTGAGGAGTTTAGTAAAATGGTGGAGAATACTGATATATCAAAGTCAATGACTGTGGATTTTTTTTAGTCTATCGACATTAGAGGCTAATACTAGACAGCTGGTCTACGGATGCTGCGGTGCTACTGACGGGACTGACAGTGATGGTTCTGAAGGGAACACTTGAACGGACCGGCTCTATCGGAGAGACTGAACCAGGGTTCCATAAGTCAATCTGGGACAGGCTCAGAATGCTAGAACAATTCTGGCTGATGAACTGAGAGTAACAGAACGACTGGTTGTGAAGGGATATTAGAACGTGATGGTTCTATCGGAAATCGGAGATACTGAACAGTGGTAGCTCTACGTGCTGGTTATACGTGCTGGTTATACGTGCTGGTTATACGTGCTGGCTCTACTTGCAGGCTCTACGTGCTGACTTTACGTACTGGCTCTAACGTGCTAGCTCTAACATGCTGACCGGAAGGAATACTAGACGGTGCTGGTCTAACAAAGGACTAGAACGGCCGTTCTACAGAGAAAGCACTTTAATTCTGACTTTTGATCGACTAAAACGAAGCTACCTCTGGCTGATGGATACAATGCAATACGCTGATCTACGTTGAAAGAGCATGATCTTGTAAATTACAAATGTTAACGATTCTTGTATTAGAAACCACATCATTAAAGAGTCGGCAAATGCTAGAGGTTATGAGGTTAAGGCTCAAATCAGCTGGTCATAGTCCACTCATGCACTATCGCTTTATTAGACAATGCTTCGGATCGATGATTGGTATTAGACTCTTTGGATGCCTTTCTGACCATGAACGAATTTTATCAACGCAAATACATTGGTCGATTTGACCATTAGGACCTAATTCTTCCTGCAATGCGTTCATGGCTTTTAAAACCTCCCAGACATCTGCTGCATCAATTGACGAGACTCTTGAAAGGTCATTAATACTGACAAATCGTCGGTTCCATTGCAGTACAAGTCGTGCAATGGTCTTACACCAATATGACATATAACTCATATGTCCAAAAGTGCTTAACGGCCGTTCTGGACCCCCGGGAACCCCTTGTCGTTGCGATAAATAATACGAATACGCAATCAAGATCTTGCCTAATCCATGACGTTGAAATGGAGGAAATACAAGAATACAAGCCAGGTTATTCTGATCCCATGAAAGTTTTTCCTTTGAAAAATATCCCATAACTTCATTTGGATTGTTCGATCGAGGGTTTGTTATGACGTAGAACTCGAATCCGTCAACGGCAAAATGAATTGATTTACTGTCGAGGTATAATTTGGCAAATAATGAAAGACATTGGCAGTAGAGCTGGTCAGACAGTTAATAAAATAATAATAATAATACTTACATGATCTTGACGTCCTTGAACTTTTCGAATCACATGATCTGGACTTTTATAGACAACAATTCCTGGAGGTTTGCTTTTATATTGGCAAATATTCTAGTTAGATGAGGCGAAAGTGGAGTTAGAGAATGGTGGAGACAGCGGAAGAGTAGCGGGGTTAAGCTGGATAAGTTAAACTGTCAAGAGGAAGCCGTCAAGCGGGATTAAGCCTTTAAGCGGAGTAAGCCGTCAGAGTAAGTCATCAGCCGGAGCAAGCTGCTAAGAGGGATTATGCTAAGTTCTTAAAGCCCTAAACAAGCTTAAGTCCTCAGCTCAAGTCCCTTTAAATTTTGCTTGACCTTAAAGCCATAGGAAATCCTTAACTCCTAAAGCCGCCTTAACTCCTAAAGCCATAGGCAGCTTTAACTCCTAAACCATAGACAAAACTTAACCCTTAAGCCACAGGAATCCGTAAGTCAAGTCTTAACTCCTCAGTTTAAGCTTAACTCCGGAGCTAAAGGAAGATGGCTAAAGCCGAAAGCAAAGAACCAGAAGCCGTTAAGACGTTAAGCCGTTAAATCTAGCGTTTAAAGCCTAAAGCCTAGAGATAAAGCCATTGCTTATAAGGAAATGGTCTTAAATCCTTAGTTTAAGCTCAAGTGCTCTGCTTAACTTCAGCTTAGTTTAAACCCATTTGTGCCTTAAGCCATAGCTTTGCTCAGTTAAGCTCGAATCCTTGGCAAGCCTCGGATTAAAAATTTACTCACCATATGAATCTTCATGTTTCGCTCATTTTGAGTATACTTGAAACAAGAATTACAGATATATAAAGTGTTTATATTCAAACAGGTAGAATTCCCCGGTTGATTGTCGAATATTGGCTCTAAAGAGTTGCCGGATTTCACCAATCGTCGGGTAGGATCAAAATATCCAAAACTACTATACCATGCATCGAATTTATAGTCTCCATACACCACTTGATTGATATTTCTAGGACCAGGAACTCCTTCAACAGCAGCTTTCATGTTAGACGTTAAAGTTACCCTGAAGGGGAAGGAGGAAATGAAATAAAATTATTACATAATAACCTAACCCTGAAAAATATCGAAATCTCCAATATTTTATTATCATAACATTTCACTCTCTGTATTATCATCTAATGGGCAAATATAGGAAGAGGTTTAATGATAAAGCTAGGGCCGGAATGGTCGCTAAGCAAGAGAAGCTTAAGCGGGCCCGGCAGAAGCAATTTCATCGAGAAGATACCAATGAAAATGTCCCACAAGTTGAATCAGAACCGAACCCGAACGAAGAAATTCTATTGCCAATGACTTCTCAAGAGAAAGAAGATAGAAAGAGGAAGTTGCAAGATTCTTTAAGACAACCTGAAGAATCTTCATACAGTCGGGCCAAAAAGAAGCGCATAGAAAAGTATATTGTAAGTGGTATTCGAGAGCATAAGAAGGAAGGTCAAGCTAATATAGGATAAACAATTGAGGAAACAAGAAGGTCAAGTGGTTATTCAGAAGCTGGCGGAAACAGCAGTGAATTCCAGTGTTTTCACAAGCATGAAAGAATTAGGTAAAGGGTTGGCATCGACTAAAAGAGAACGGTTACAAGATGCTTTAAAGGCTGAGAATCTCGGCATTGGAGATGAGCAAACTAAAAGTTTATTATATGAAGAAAGAGAGGTTAAAGATTGGAGGCAAGTTCCAGAGTTATTTAAGAGACAAGAAGTTGAGAGTGTGGTCGAAGCAGAGGATAATGTTGAAGCTTCTGTGTTTGTAGATAATAGGCCAAAACCAGGAGGTTTCGGGTTCCAAGGGTTGTCAAAGGTTGTTAAACCTGATAGCAGGTCTTCTTATACTTGGAGGGCTAAATTAGAGAGACAAAAGGCTTTGAAGTATGGATTAGATCTTGATGATGAGGGTGATGAGGAGGACGAAGAGGAGGATGGGTCTGAAGGATCTGAAGGGCCTGATGAGGAGGGATCTGAGGAAGAGGAGGGTGAAGAGCATGACGAGCAAGAGTCCTCTGGATCAGAAGCATCAGAATGGGCAGGATTCAGCGATGCAGACGATGCAGAGAACGTTGCAGGCGATGCAGAAAAAGATGCAGACTATGCAGACGATGCAGACGATGCAGACGATGCAGACGATGCAGACGATGCAGACGATGCAGACGATGCAGACGATGCAGACGATGCAGACGATGCAGACGATGCAGACGATGCAGACGATGCAGACGATGTAGACGATGCAAACGATGCAGAGACCGTAGAGGTCAGCGAAATCAAAGAAACTCTTTCTAGAGGACAAGAATTTAAAGAATGGATTCAACAATCTCAACAACAACCTTCTATCGAACTACCCGAATACAATGGTTCTTATATCCCTATTGACCGTCCAGAAGATCAAGAGATTCTCCCTCGAGAACTCCAAATTCCCTCAGAAACAGCTTCTAGAAAGGCATATTTCATAGACGTTGACCGAGAGCCTTCAATCCAGCAAGCCAGGCTACAACTACCTGTCGTGACGGAAGAACAGAGGATAATGGAAGCCATTCACAACAATGACACTGTAGTCATCTGTGGAGAAACAGGTAGTGGAAAAACCACTCAAGTACCGCAATTTCTGTTTGAAGCCGGCTACGGGAGCCCCGGAAGTCCCACCCCGGGAATGATTGGGATCACTCAGCCACGTCGAGTGGCGGCCGTTAGTACAGCCTCGCGAGTCGCCACAGAGCTCGGCAGCCATGGCAACCGTGTGGCGTATCAGGTCCGATTCGATACTTCGGTTAAGAATAATACCGGAATCAAATTCATGACCGATGGAGTTCTTTTACGAGAACTTTCTTCAGACTTTATTCTGTCTAAATATTCAGTCATCATTATCGATGAAGCTCATGAACGCAATGTTAATACTGATATTTTAATTGGGGTTTTAAGTCGAGTGGTTAAACTACGGAAGGAGATGTCAAACCCTTTAAAGCTTATAATCATGTCGGCAACACTTCGAGTCTCTGATTTCACCGAGAATTCAGCTTTATTTGAAACCCCTCCTCCAGTTCTCAAGGTCGAAGCAAGACAATATCCCGTTTCTGTACATTTTAACCGAAGAACTCGTCATGGATATTTGGACGAAGTATATAAAAAGGTCGTGAAAATCCATAAAAGACTTCCTCCTGGAGGAATTTTGATATTTCTAACTGGTCAGAATGAAATAACCGATCTTTGTAAGAGATTGCAAAGTTTTTCCAAGGAAAAGGATGAGAATAATGTCAAAGTAAGAGTTTCTTCTAAAGAGACTGTCCTTGAGATAGACGATATAGATTTTGGGCAAGATGATGAGGAGAATGAAGAAGAAGAAGAAGAAGAAGAAGAAGAAGACTCTGAAGATGATGAGGAGGAGGAAGGATTCAAACTTGAAGACTTTGAAGAATTCAAACAAGGGTTTGAAAAACCAGACATATATAAAGGATTACATGTTCTTCCTCTTTATTCGCTCTTGCCTACTAAAGAACAAATGAAGGTATTTGATCAGCCACCGGAAGGTACACGTTTATGTGTTGTGGCTACAAATGTGGCTGAAACGTCACTTACTATTCCAGGAATTCGATACGTAGTTGATTGTGGCCGTTCTAAACAACGTCATTATGATGAGGAGACAGGTGTTCAGAGTTTCAATGTTTCATGGGTAAGTAAAGCCAGTGCTGATCAACGAGCCGGTCGTGCTGGACGTACAGGACCCGGGCATTGCTATCGGATCTTTTCCTCAGCAGTATTTGACCGGGATTTCCAGCAATTCGGTGCTCCTGAGATCCTTCAAATGCCCGTTGAAGGCCTTGTTCTTCAAATGAAAGCTATGGGACTGGATCGTATCGTGAACTTTCCATTTCCTACTTCTCCTTCTCAAGGCAATCTTCAAAAGGCTATGAAACTTCTACAATATCTAGGAGCTTTAGACAATGATGAGAACCTCACAGAACTTGGAAAGTCAATGAATCTGTTCCCTTTGGCTCCTAGGTTTGCCAAAATGCTTATTATCGGCAACCAGTTCAACTGTTTGGCTTATATCGTAGCAATTGTAGCAGGATTAAGTGTAGGAGATCCATTCTTGAGCGATTTCGAGGTCACCAATCATTCTGAAAATGCAAGATCTCTATATTCTAAAGCTCAGCAACGATTCTCGGGATTGGATCGATTCAGTGATGCTCTCAAACTACTCTGCGCTATTTGTGCTTATGATTTCGATGACAACTCTCATGCATTTTGTAGCAACAATTTCTTACGATCCAAAGTCATGGAGGAGATTCGCAAACTACGCAAGCAATTGGCTTACTTGGTAGCAATCAATACCAGCGCCAATGTCGACAGTTTAATGACTAAATTAACTGCTAAACTTCAACCTCCTTCTCCTCAACAAACTAAAGCTCTTAAACAAATGATAGCGGCAGGATTTCTTGATCAAATCGCCATTCGTTCAGATATGCTTCCTGGAAGCGAGAAAGTACCTTCAAGAACGACCGTAATCTCTTATCCTTATCAAACACTACTTCCTACTGATCAAGATCATGTCTATATCCATCCTTCATCGATTCTGGCGTCAAGAGGAGAGATTCCACCGGAATATCTCGTATATTCAAGCATTACAAGGAGTCAAAACAAGTCGGAATCACAGACTCAACCGAGATTGAGAATAAAACCTTTGGTAGACGTTTCTCCTGTCCAATTGGCCAATGTCGCTAAGAACTCTTGTCTATTGACATATTCCAAGCCCCTAGGGACTCCAAATGGTCCTAAAATGATTGACGCAACGACTAGAGAATGCTGGGTTGTTCCACGATTAGGAGCTGCGATTGGATCAGGAGGTCTTGGATGGGATTTGAACGCGACCAAGGTGATTCAACAGAAGAAGGGTCTTCAATGGGTTGTAAAATGATTTATTATGTATATACAGTATTATATCTATCCGATATCGAGACGTCCGTATTATCGTAGAGGGCAGATTATCCGTACGAGGTTTCATAGCCGTAATTATCGGCGGATGGCTGTGAATCGTAGAGGGCAGATTATCCTTTAAGACAGTTTATCCGTTATACCAACAGATGGCTTTCATATCCGTTCAAAAGGCAGATATTGTGAATTGTATTAGTCGTGTTATCGCAAATGAGCTCCTTGAGGTGATATGACCAATCTATCGGCAGTTGAATATTCGCTGCTCATTCTGCCGATATTTCGCGTTCTTCCCTCTTCAGGATAGAGAGATGATATCGGTTACATCAACAAGTCCCCATCAGCGTCTTTATCAGCCTCTCTATGGACTCCATCAGCTCCATCAGCTCCATCAGCTCCATCAGCTCCATCAGCTCCATCAGCTCCATCAGCTCTATCGGCTCCATCAGCTCCATCAGCTCTAACAGCTCTACCGGCTCTATCAGCTCCATCAGCTCTACCAGCTCCATCACTGTTTTTGAGCGAAATTTTGAGCTTTAGTTGAGCCTTTGCTTGACATCCAGGACAATTATGTAAAGTTTCATGACAAAAAACATCACAATCTATACAGAAATGATTTTGACATAGAGGACATTTATATCTTGAAGAAGTCGAAGTGTCAGGAAAAGGAATATGACAAGAATAACAATAAGAAGTAGAATAAGAGGTATTAAAAGGGATTTCAGCAAAAGGCTGAAGAGGAAATAAATGATGATAAGATCTTGCTAAATGAGTAGATAGAATAAGAGTCAAATTACAACAAGGACAAAGAGTAGGAAGGTTACAAACCTTGGCTTTACACCTTGGACAAATATATCCTCCTTGATCTAGAGTTGAATGACAAGCACAAAAAGAAGGAGCCAGTTCGGAAATCCGTGAAGGGAAGCCCATTTCTACAAGAGTACTATTATTTCCAGCAGAAGATAAACTGTTGACGGCAAGGGGGATTGTAGCTTCCATGAGCAACTCTTTAAAGTGAACATCATTAAGTACAACTCCATAAGACATTTGGTCTCCATAATTTGTCCTTTTACAAAGCTCTTTACAAATAGCCACTTGAGCAGCTAATCCGATAACTCTGACGCGAACATTATCGGTTACAAGATCTCCAATTGTCTTGTGAATATCACCAGGATCAGAAGAATAAAGGGCTCCAAATACTACAAGAATTTCTCTGGTACAATGAGGAGCTACATGATAAAGAAGTCCTCTTGCCATGTCGAGAGAATTTTGAAGAGAAGGATCTCCTTTAGGCTCTTCTTTACGTAGCTTTTGAAGAGCTTCTACATGTTCATGAGGACTTCCTCCTAGATCAGACAGTAATATCGCTAAACCATCGCGCATACCGATGATTCCAAGCTGAGAAATAGGGTTTTGGTCGAAATATTCCGCTACAAAATCAATTGCATATAATAGAGTCATTTGATACCTATTCGGCAGTAAATCCTTCTCTGTCATGGCAAAACTCATATCTAGTACAAGGATCAAATTACGAATAATCCCTCGTTGAAAAGGTGTTGACCCTTCAAGCATTATCCTCTTCTTTTTAGCTTCAACAAGCCCTGCTACAACCTTTGCAAGACTTCCTCCTTCATCCTCTTGAACTACATCCCAACTACGATGATATTCATCTTCCCATGCGTAACCTCCACTTGAATTCTTTAGGTTGTCTGTAGACCGAACAGGTCCTCCTCGACTAGCTTTCTTACTGCCCTTTTTTCCATCTCTACTACGTCTAGTTCGCTTTGAAATCCCATCGTCGCTAAGATAATCGGCATCTCCAACCGAGCGCTCGATATAATCTTCGTCTGAGTCATCCATCGAAGATTGTCTTCTGAATAATCATGCTATTCGAAGGTCAATAGTGAGAGTGAATCAGACAACAGAACGACAGTGAAAAACCAGGGAATCAATCGAGGATCTCTGAGAATAAATCGGCGATATTTCATGCTTAGAAAGTGATGATGTAAGCGCCGATATATCGGATAAGAGACAGAACGGCAGGCCGTAGGACAGGCTCGAGTTACTCGACTAGGCTGACTAGTAGTATAGATCTGTATCTCTTCTTGCTCTTGACTGAGATAGATTGAAGTCGCTAATATAAAGAAGTATTTTGAGCTTACAGTCTATTCGAATCAGCTCTCAGCGGACTCGAGATATCAGCTACCTTAACAGCTTGGATGACAGCCTGGATTGTTAATACACAGTTCCGAGCCTATCTCCACTAGCTCTTGAAGCTGCATGAAGTTAACAGCAGTCTACGCTTGATACAATCCACAGAACAGAGCTGAATGCGAACAGACTGCACTGGGCCCCTACAGATTCCTCCCAGATTCACCCAAATTACCCAGATTCACCCAAATTCACCCAGACTCATCCAGATTCACTAGATTCACTACATTCTAATACACTCTACTACTCTACTACACGCTCTAGACTCTACTTGGTACAATCAATTATACCTCACGTCCATTCTATGTTAAATATAGAATAACATCATTATAGATTGTAATATTAAACTGCGCTTGAATATTGTTCTATGGACATAAATCTAGACAGTATTTCATATCCGGGTAACTAGTACCACGTCAAAACAGCATTTTTCACCCAAATTCAACATTAAAACGACGTTAATCGAAGTTAAACGACGTTAAACAACGTTAAAATAATATTAATCGACATTAAACCGAAATATCGAAATAATCAACGATTTACCATAATTCCAATCAGTTTGTCAACGACACGGACGAAGACATACACACGGACGGCTACGACTAACAACACTGACTTCACAACACAGACGGCACAACACAGACGGCACAACACAGACGGCACAACACAGACGGCACAACACAGACGGCTCTACAACACGAAATGGCAGGTAAGTTCTTATTAATGATTGATTATCGTTAATTAGTTGATAAAAAATTGATGGAAACTTTAGAATCATTAATCAATGATTTAATTGGAATTTGGCAGAGGTAAGTTTATTTATACTACGCTTGAAACTACGGTTTACAACCCATTTTAATACTCTCAGTTCAAATCTTGGAAGTTCAATAATACAAAGTCAAACAGTTCCAGAAGGAAAATCTCGACCGGATTTATCATTTCTTCAACAAGATTCAGCCGCAAGGACTTCAATTTCAAATAAAATAAAACATTATTCAAAAGATATTCGATTACTTTTTAATGATTTACGATTGGCAACTGCTTCATCTTTAATTAATCTACCAATTGGAAGTGCAGAATATGTTGAAATTGACAATTTTTATCGATTTAGTGGAGATTTAATTCTAAGAGAAGGTTTAAGATTGGGATTATTAAGGGGAGATGAAGACGCTGATATTACAGGTAAAGATCAAGAAGAAGAAGAAGCAGATCATGATGATTCTTTAGAATTCGAAAATGAGATTCTGGCAGGTTTTCATGATATTTATATCAGTCTTCAAGAATCTTATGGAGAAGCTTATTATATTATGACACAAAATGGTCCATTATTCTCATCAATGAATTCAAAAGCATCTCTTGATCAAAGAGAAACTCCTGCTCCTGGATTGTTTAAAACAACAAAAATCGTAGCTTATAATCCTCCTACTTCAGTAGCAAGTCCTCAATTAGGTCTTGTTTCTCCTTCGACTTCTAGAATCCCTCATCCTGCTGTTCCTCCTACTGAAATGATGTCAACTTTTACTCATCCTATTAATGCTGGTTTACCGGTTGCTAAATGGTTACAATTCGATGCATTTTCAAGTTTTGCTCCTTCGGAAGATAATTCAAATGTAATTCTAGATACTTCTGTTGCTTCGGATGTTTGGTTTGAAAAGTATGGACAAACAAAATTGATGTCTGAAGATCAAATAAGGGTTGAAGCAGGTGTTTTGATAGAGAAGTTGAAGGAGACTGAGGAGGAGGAGAGAGAGAAAGAGGAGAGAGAGAAAGAGGAGAGAGAGAAAGAGGAAGAGAGGGAGGAGAGGGAGGAGAGGGAGGAGAGGGAGGAGAGGGAGGAGAGGGAGGAGAGGGAAGAGAGGGAAGAGAGAAAAGAGAAGGAAGATGTTGAAATGGCCGATAGTGTAAATGAGGAGGGGAAGGAGAAGGAAGTAGCAGCAGGAGCGGAAGCTTCTATAGACGAATCTAAAGATGTCCCTGCTGTTGCTGCCGTTGTTGCTTCCGCTACTCCTCCCGCTGCTCCTTCCGCTCCTCCCGCTCTTCCCGCTCCTCCCGCTCTTCCCACCCCTCCCGCTCCTCCTGCTACCGACACAGCTGAAGCTATTCAAATGGCTTCAGAAGCCCTGGAATTCTCTCCGAAACCCCGTAGCCCTACTCCCGAACCTGTAGACCTTAAACAAGTCTTTGAGTGGAGCCCTTACAGTTTCATTGACGATGACGAGATAAAAGCTGCTCAAGACGACTCGGAATTACAACTAATCAGTAGTTTACTCCTTGAACTACAAAATATGCAGAGAATCAGACTGGCTACTACTACCGGCAAAGAATCTCTGATCTCGCCTGTAGAACGACGATTGGCTTACAAGATTCAAAACCTATTGGCAAGAGTTGTAGGCGATTACAGTCCTAAAGATCTTGGCCTAAAAGTGTCTAGAAATATTCCTATTGCTCAATCGACTTATCCTGGAGTCTTACCAGCTCCAGAGCCAAAACCAATGAGTCAAATGAATTCTCGACTAAGTGGTTTAAGTTCTCGAGGGTCTACGAGATCTTCAAGAGGAAGAAGATAGCTAATAGAATGTATTTATGCGCAATAACAAGAACAATGTAAAAGTCGTAGGATGATATCCGAGTTAGAATAATATCAGCATAGACAATGCGATAGGCAGCGAAATATCGGCAGACGAACAGCCATTTATCGGCAGCTCGAAGCTCGTCCCGACATGCCTATCTATCCTGTAGAGGATGATACAGCAGCTATGTACTACCGCCTCTTCTGGGCGATGATATGGCATCTACCGATATGCCTCTTTTGAGCGATGATATGGCCTTCTACCGACACGCCTCTGACGGATAATATGGCGTAGCCATATCATCCTAGAGGTGCACATCCGCGCCTAACGCCATCGAAATGATCAAAAACAAATTCAACGCACTGACCAAACTAAAAATAACCACTGCCGTAGCATTGGTGAACCAACTATTGCTCATATCCTTAAACTCCGGCATCACAATGCTGCTAACAATGCTTTCAGCACTGGACTCTAAAGGCTCAGAAGGAGCCGGTTCATAAGAAGCCAGAGTCGAACTCCTCGACCTTGGACGATCAGGGCCAAATCGTTCAGGGACAATCGGGACCTGCATTATCGACTTTTTACAGGTAAAGTACAACAAAGGAGCCGATACAAATGGTAGCAACAGACTAAGAACGACTTGACTGGCGTTGAGAACATCTGCAAGTCCTTTTCGACCAACAAAAATGGCTACAAACATGCAAGGAGCTATTGCTAAAGCTCTTGTTATCAATCGTCGGATCCATGGTTGAAAAGACCAATGAAGGAACCCTTCAGATACCATTTGACCGGATAAAGTACAGACAATGCCAGCTGATTGTCCAGAGAAGAGTAATGCCAATGCAAATACAGTTCCTGCTGCAGGACTCAAATATGTTCGTAACATTTCATAGATGCTAAAAAGGTCTGCATCTACAGCGTCAGGGGTATTCGACAGGGTTGCTCCTGCTACAATTAGAATTGCACTGTTGACAAAGATAGCCACAGTAAAAAGCGAGATTATAAGCTCAGCAATCGAGTATTTCATGGCATATTTAATCGCATGAACAGAAGGTCGATATTTCAAGATATCTTCGTCAGGTTCTTGTCTTGCTACATAACCCTTTTTCTCATCATATTCCCTTAATCTAGGCTGGACAAGCCCTGAGCCTAGGTATAAACTATGAGGCATGACCGTGGCTCCAAGAATACCACAAGAAAGGTATAAACCTTGAGATTCAAACAGTTGAGCTGAAGGAAGGAACCCTCGTAAGATGTCCCCCTTATTTACAGGCCCAATATTGGCCAATTCAATGGCAAAACAGATGACCACCATAAACACTAAAGCCGATACTAAATACTCGAAATATCGCACTATTTTCATGGGTCCATTAGGACGATAAGCCATGAGAACTAATAGTACGTCAATGACTGTTAATGCTACGCCTACTACGAGAGGTATGTTGAACAAGATGTTGAGAGAAATAGCGGTTCCAACGACTTCTGCTAAATCTGTAGCAATGATTGCGATTTCTGCCAAGAGATAAACAAGCATACAAAGCCATCGAGGTAGATGTTCACGGCAATTCTGGGCCAAATCCAAGCCTGTAACACTACCTAATTTTACACAAAGAGTTTGAAGGAAAACTGCAAAGAGGTTAGAGACAAGGACTACAAAAAGTAGTTTATATTCGAATTGGGCACCGGCCGATACTGCCGTCGAATAGTTGCCCGGGTCCATATAAGCTACGGAGACCATGATCCCGGGGCCTATGAATTTCGAGTATTTACCCGCGATTCTCTTTGAAGTGTTGATAATATGGTCAAGCTGTGTTCGAAAGCCTTTTTTCCATGATTCCGCTGGCCTAGGCCGTTCAACAAATGGTAATCTATCATCGTCTGAGTCGTCGTCGGAAACTATTACATCGTATGAGGAACTGTCTGCACCAACAAGGAAGGATTTTAACGAGTTTATAGACGCGCGGCGTGAATTCAGCGACTCGTATGAAGCCCTTGTGGCGTCTGTGGCGCTGTGGCTGCGACCGTGGCTCTTCCCTTGGCCCTGACTCTGACTCTGACTGCCTTCTGCATGTGAAGCCATCGAGGCTACTGACGCGGCATATAACGGCTCAACAGAGTCGGGTTCCGGAGGATCGTCAAGTGTCGAAGAAGCTTTTCTACTCTGATTATAAGAAGTGATTGAATAGTTTTTGAAAGAGTTATTTGTGACGAATTCGTTGCTAAACTCTGAAGGGCTTTGACTATGGCCGGGAATTCCCGAGGGGTCGGGGTCCCTTGTGGGGCAGTTCATCTTGGAGTTAAAGGGGGATTTTGCAAAGAAAGTGATATAACGCAAGACACTCGATGTATTCAATAAAGAATAATGCAATAATAATAAAGATAATGAGCAAATGCTTGAGAAAAATAATCTACAGAAGGAGGTAAATAATCAGCAATAATTCAAGATTAACCGGGGCTTTAGATTGGATGATCTGCTGTTTGGGAAGGAGTTAAATTGCGAGAATTTCTCGGGGCCGCATGCGGACGCCGGGTAAGGTTGTGGGGTAGAAGAGCAACCAAATAGGTTATTCTATAGAGAATGAATGAATGAATGAATGAAAGTAACGAAGCAGTTATTCTATTGTAAAAATACTCGACTAGACAGTTACTGTGGCTGAATCGATTAAAGGTCGCAAAAAATGCCTCCTGTCGGAGTCGAACCGACGATCGCCTCATTACGAGTGAGGTGCCTTACCAACTTGGCCAAAGAGGCTAGACTTGCGAGGTTTTAGTTCCAAACGGAGTTAAGCAATAGTTGTTTATGTAAGCGATGTCACGTGAGTTAAACCCATTTGACGGATATTTATTATTATCGGCAAGATTTTCAGTGATCTGCTAGTCTTGATTGAACAGTTCCACGATATGTTCTTACGGGTTTCCGGTGATTTAGACCTCAAACTCGTTTAAACGAAGTAGTACTGGAAGCCGAGGCTAGGAATGAATAAATATTTATTTAACGAAAGAGTGCTGGAGGCCGAGGCTAGGTGATCAAGTTCGCTCCCTTCATAGCATTACAGTAGGAAGAGGAGCTCTACAAAGAAGATAAACAGGTTTTCCCCAACTATCTTAGAGTATCTTAGAGAACCAAGCTCATGCTGATGTTTCTGATGTATTCAGCAGCCACGGACAAACTCAACATCAGCTGGGCGGCACGGGATTTCTGTCAACTCTGGAGGTCACAATTTGAACTAGTCGGCCGTGATGTATAGGTCTTTCCCGAGTCACTACCGGAACCAAGTCCCTTTCAGTGAGGAGGTTTCCCTGTACTCTTAGGAGTATCACATTAGATGCTCTTAAGGTAAATTCAACGCGTCCCACAGCCGACTAAGCTGTCTAGTGAGTAGCCATAAGGTGTCTAGGAGTAGCCAAAAGATGTCTAGCGAGTAGCCTGGAGCGGCAAATCACTTGAACTAGTCGCCTCGTTGTTTAGATAGATTACTAGGTAAGATGCCCGACTCTAAATAAGATTATTCATTCATTCGGCAGTTTTAATAAGGACTTTTCACTAAATAATAAAATAATAAAATAATAAAATAATAAAATAACAAAATAATAATAATAAAATAATAAAATAATAAAATAATAAAATAATAAAAATAATAGATATTCACTTTGGCCATAGGGTAACTCACTCTTAAATAGTTCAGACATTATACAATTCATTATGGGCCGGCCTCGACGAAAAGTATCCAAGCAAAAAGCCGCTATTCGAAGCCTTCAAAGGCAAAGAAGAAAGAACGATCCTTCAGATGGTCATACACATCATCATGATAGTGATTATTCCGACGAAGACTATGACGGATGCCTTTATTCCTGTGGAAATCCCAGCTGTGATAATTACTCTGTGCAAGCAGTAAAACAGTATGAAATCGAGTCAATGGCTGCTATAGTACATACAAAAGACGTAGTTGAAAGATATCTTGAAGAGGAGAAGGCCGAGGAACAAGGATTGGATATTCCAAAGCAACCTCAGACTGAAAGGGAGCCTCTTCCTTCATGGCTTAATCATAGGGCAGGAAATTATCTTGCATCATTTGAATCTGCCGAAGATAACCAAGATTGTTTTCTTAAACATGGATTACTTGAACCTGCTGATGATGGTGATATTGTAGTACAATTAGATGACGACAATGGGGTGGATGTGTTGGCTTTTCAAGGACAAGTCGAACCAGCAGATAAGATCCAAGTATGGGACTCGTACTTGATTCCTACTGGATTTGAGCCTTATACTTATAGAAAGGCATTGAATAAGAGAGAGACACGTTCACGACCTTTTATTGGAGAAACACGTTTAAGACCGTTTATTGGAGCTAATACTCTCCAGCAAAGCCTGGCCGTACCGGAGCTAATGGAGGAAGCGGAATCCCTAAGCAAACTGCTTGAAATGGGCGACCAGATGCTGGAGAAGGATTATCTAGCAGCCACAAATGATTTCATAGCCGATATGCAACAAATGCTTGAAGCAGAACGACATTTGATCTCTGGACATTTCTACGCACCTTTACTAGATGAACACGTAGCTACAGGAGCACGGATAAAGGATTTCAAAGTCATGCCAGAGGCAATGATAATAAAATAATGCATAATAGGTTTCTCTAATTGGCCCATTCTAAAGTTTCCAACGATGCAACGACTATGATGATGGTGGTGGGCAGGGTCAGTACTGCGTAGCCCCAGAACAATACACCAGCCATTTCTCGTTCAAAGATCTCATTCAATTGACAGATTTGAGATAATTGAATGGCAGGAGGTGCAATGGTAAGAATAAAGCTTACAAGTAAAAAGATCGGGTCATCAAGGATAGAAATCTCGAGATATTTCACCGACAAAGCAATAATAGGCAGTAGGAAGAAGGAGGGAAGAATAATTCGACTGACAAGTGATCCAAATACGATTTTCTTGTAATTTTTTGAAGGAGGAGCCAATGAGTCGTGAGGAGCAAGGTTCGAGCCTAAAACTACAAGAATTAGAGGAATAGCTATCGAACCGACTTGTCGAATGGCAGACGATAGAGTATTTTGAATGAATCCATTTCGCTCATAGAATTCGTATTTTAAAGCAGGAACAGAAGCGACGATAACTGCTAATAACATGGACCAAAGAGGAGGATTCATAACATCAAGGAATTTAACCACCAATTTGCGAAGGAACACGAATACTATTCCAATACATGGTAAAGATTCAAGGTAATTGAACTTATTTACAGGAGCGGTTGTAGCAGCAGCCGCAGCGGCTGCGGCGTCGACGATTTCTTCAGAAGAAGCAGTGGAATTCGACATGTCTGAAGAAGTTGTTGCTAAAGAAGTCGTCGAACTGGTTCCACTATCGGATCTTGAAAAAGGAGCTTCAGTTTCAGTCACGATTCCATCATAGTTTAAAGAATCTTTTAATAATGGTTGATTTTCACAGAATTCCGGATGTTGATGTTCTTCATCATTAATTGATTTTGAATCTGTTTCATCTGTTGGTTTGGCAAGTAAAGTATTATAACCCCAAGACCATCTCAGAACTTGTCCTAATTGTTGAAAGATTAATAGGTATAAAATACCTCTTGACGCCACCTTATCAGCATCATCACCTTCAACTCGATCCCATGTAAGATTAGGCAAAGTATAAGCAAGTGACACTGTCAAAGAAACAGGTAAAGAGTTGGAATTGCCAAAAACTCCCATTGCTGTAACGAAATTTGTTTCTCGTTTGTTGAGCTTTAATATCCGGGACATTACCCTTGAACACAAATAAGAAATCCCCGTTGTAACAACGAAAAATAATGGAATAATCGATACCTCAAAAAGAGCAGATATCGATAAAGAAGAAGCAAGTTTGGAAAAAATAAGACATGGCGTAAATATTTGTACATTAAGATTGGAGATGTATTTTTGAACCACAGGATTTAATAATCCTGATCGAGCGGCGGAAAATCCAAGAAAACATATTATAACCGTTTGGAAAACCGCCTGTAATGTCAACAACGACAGTTGTCCATAGGATAAATCATGGCCTTGAACCCCGTATGAACCAGATGTCATGAGATAGTTAAAGTCCAGAGGCAAGAATGACACTTGCTCGAGGTAGGAAATTGGGACATTGATATATGAGGTGATCGCCATTAAGTTTGATTAGCTTAAAGTTTGAGAAAGTCCGGAACAAGGCGTGAAATTAGTAGTAAATCTAGAGTGATATGATAAGAATATAGTGGCGAAGAGTACGGGTGCGGAGATTGACGGTGACGGGACGGTTGAGTTTGAGGTTGAGGTTGACGGTGAGGGCTGGCTGAAGAAGGGCGGAGCAATAAGCAATAAGCAATAAGCAATAAGCAATAAGCAATAAGCAATAAGCAATAGTATTAACAATACAATATAATTGACTATTAATGATATCAGTTGAATTAAAAAATAGACTCCAACCTATTTATTAACCAACGCCAAGATCAAATCAAAGACAAATAATGTTAAAAACCCTCGATATCGGGTTGTTTGCAACTTTATATCGGAATTTCAAACTAATGCAGCATTTTCACCCACCAAGCGATCCCTTATTTTTCTATTGTGGAATGCATCCACGCGGGCAAAAAAAAAAATAACAAAAAAAATAGCAAAAAAATAGGGAATAGCAAAAATAAAAATTACCAAAATAAATAAAAAATAAATAAAAATAAAAACATGCAAGAAATAATGAATACCAATGAATTAGAGATACAACTATTCAATAAATTACCAAGAATACCAAGAATACCTCTGTTCATCATTGGTTCATCATTGCTGGCTATTGTTTATCTGAGACACGGAATATAACAATAAAAATACATGCCATATTCCTTCCAATTCAATTTAATATTAATCCGGCCATTAAACGTTCAATGTATTTTAATAAATAATAATAAATAAATAAAAAGCTTTCTAATAAAATATTATAGCAGACTACAACAGATCTACCGCTTCACATAGTTTCACACTTTCACACTTTCACACTTTCACACTTTCACAACTTTCATAGCTTCACACAGTTTATCGATCTGAATTCTATCTCGTGCTTTTACTCTAAGCTGAAACGTTATCGTCCAATTAAAACGTCGAACGCGATCACACTATCAATGCCCACTATGTCATTATTCTTTCCCAATTTGCCAAGAATTCTGCATTGAGTTGCTCGGAGGATTAGTGGCTATTGTGACCGAATGTGGAGTGATGCGCAAAATTTGTTCCTTAGAATCTACGGCAATCCATGCGTTATCTTATTTGATCTCCCGTGATCTCCTGTTGGTTTCCGAGTGTGAATTTAGAATTTATCAAGAGGCTGAGCTATCGCTGAGCTATCAGCTGAGATGATGAATATTCAAATAGAATAATAGATACAGTGCGTACGTTAATATTAGATATCGTTTATTTCTCGGTAATTCTTGTGATTCACCCCACATTAATATGCCCAAAGCCCAAAAAGGAAATGATCGAGGTGCTGTGCAGCAGCTAATGCAGCAACTGATAGTAAGACAAGCAATCAATCGACGCATCAATGTTCGATGCTTTAATTCCTTCCGTCTATTACCGTTTAGGCCGAAGGTTCGCACCGATCGGCGTTGATTTCGAAGCTCGAGGTTCGCACGAATCGGCGCGTTGCTTTCGAAGCTCGAGTTCGCACCGATCGGCGCGTTGATTTCGACGAGCTCGAGCTCGAGCATCGAGATCTCGAGATCTGAATCTAATATTGGAGATCCAGCTAATCTTAGGCTGAGAGTTTTGTGGAGGTAATTGATAGACTGAACCACTCATCGATGTAAGCAGTCAACCAAGGTATGTCAATTGGTTGTTGGACTGCTGCGAATAGACGTTAAACCGAACAGATGTTAACCGAAAGGATGTTAAACCGAACGGAATAGATACCAGCATCCGGCAGGATGATATCAGCCGAGCAGAATGAAGCATCCGAGACATGAATATCCGAGCAATGGTTCAGCAATCCTTAGCAATCATTTGCAGAATCGTTCGGCATCCGAGAATGACATCAACCGAGCAGAATGAAGCATCCGAGACATGAATATCAGAGCAATGGTTCAGCAATCCTTAGCAATCATTTGCTAATTAGATTGTAGCCTGACATTAAGCAATTGACAGAATATTCAGGCTTGAGCTTCGGAATCAACGAATGAGAAGCAATTTTGAGCCATGGACAAGCTGAATTGTCATAGAGTTCCTTTAAGCTCCTTTAAGAGCCTTCTTGTTTCGGCAATGAGACATGAAGTGATCCAGTCCAGAATCACTCTAGACTGTTTGAGCATATCAATTTCTTGCTGTAACGGTTGGACTAGTTGATTGCCCAGTTGCTGTTTAAGTTGCTCTAGTGAAAGCTTGTTTCGCAATCATATTGAGCTCATACAGCAGTATTTTATTTAGCATCTTTGTGGAAACTGAACTGTAGATCCAATTGCAAGTCAAGAACTCATTCTAACGCCATTTGACCTTGAAAGAAATGGCTCAAATCAGCGGATAGCAGACTTGCCGATATTATACCTGATCAGGGAGCAGTTTAAGCTGATGATACTCTACGTCGTTAGTTAGTTAAAGACGCGGATACAAACCGTTAACATGCGAGTCACGAACTGTTTAACTTAAGCAATGGTTAAATAGGAGTAACACTTCACAACGTCGATACAGTGATGATAGACGTAGACTATCTGATATCGGCGCTAAGTATATCGGCAAACAGCAGATATCGTCTAGAACTTCTTTAAGATACTGGTATTTCAATAATCACATCTTTAAAGCGTTCAATGATACATCATAGGTCAATATGGCTCTGAACTCTGTAGAAGAGGTAGAAGAGGTAGTCTATTCGGACTATATCCTGCAGCATCAGCTGAACCCTTTGGGGGACTCGGCAAGCAACCAGAACAGCAATCAGCACAGTACTACCCTCGCGATCTGACCTTGAGTAGACGACTAACGTCTTCAGCCCGGATTCTCCGGTCCGTAGGATCGCAGACCCCCTGATTACATGTGTCCTACCACATTACCTCCGAACCAAGGCCGTATTCCTGCCGAAAAGTTCACGGCATCACCCGAGCCTGTTCAAGGTCAACGCAGATTACACGGCTTCTCACTTCGGACAGTCTCCGACTTTTTACTTCGTACAGCCTCCGGCCTTTCCTTTTGTACAGCATCGGCCAGGATCGGGTTATTTTCTGATCAGATTTTCTGACTTTCATACACCTCAATTGATACGATATGGTGATATGATACTATCGAATATATTAACTATCTACTTCTTTGAAATCTCCTTGACAAAAGGAATGAATTCCGGCTCACCAGGAATATACTTTTGCAAGACTTTTGGAATTCTTAAACCATCTTCAGTCTGATAATTCTCCAAAACACAACACAAAGCTCTTTCTGTAGCACATAATGTTGAATTCAAACAATGAACATACTTCTTTTCACGTTCATTAAGCTTTTTAATTCCACAACGGATCTCCAAATTCCTCGATTGATAATCGGTACAATTACTACAAGAGACAAGCTCCTTGTATTCTCCTTGGAATGGGAACCAAGCTTCAAGATCGTACTTTTTAGCAGCGGCATTATTGAGTTCTCCAGAAACGATTCCTACGACTCTATAAGGCAATTCAAGAGACTTGTAAAAGTCCTCGGCAATACCAATCATACGATCGAATTCTTGCCATGATTTATCAGGTTCAGTCAAACAAAATTGTTCGATCTTTTCAAAAGCATGGACTCTGAAAATTCCCCATGCATCTTTTCCATGTGATCCTGCTTCACGTCTAAAACACGTAGAATAACCAGCATATCGCTTAGGTAATTGCTCAGCAGGTTGTTCAAACCATTCTCCTGAATGATAAGCCGATATCGGTTGTTCAGAAGTAGCAATAAGGTATTTTTCATCATCTCCATCTAGAACTTTGTACAATTCCTCGTCGAATTGCGACAATTGAGCCGTTTTGGCCATTACATCTTTATTCATCATTACAGGGGCTTGTAAAGGAGTATAATCCCGTTGAGCAAGGAAACTTAAACCATAATTGATTAAAGCTTGGTTCAAAAATACTCCATAAGAACGTAAAAAGTACCCGCGATGACCCGAGATTTTCGTTCCTCTTTCCGGGTCATAACCGTCAAGTTTAAGTAGAACTTCATGATGAGAAAACTTGGCTTTTTTACTACTATCCACAACAGTTCCTTCAGGAGCCCAGGTTCTTTCAAGAGAATTATCAACTTCATCTTGACTAATTACTACTGTTTCATGTACAATGTTGCCTATGACATTGACCTTGTTGCGTAGTTGTTTATCTGTTTCCTGTTCAAGTTTAATCAGATCCTTTTTTTTATCATTGACGTCATCTTTTTGCTTCAATAATTCACTAGCATCTTCTTTAGCCTTGAATTTCAATCCAATTGATTTTTGAATTTTATTTAATTCTTTATTCAATTCATCAAGATCAAATCGAACTAGTTAGACATTTTGAGATTTAAAATTACTTGAAATTCACCTACTCTTTGTCCAATCTTTATATTCTGAGATGATTTGATCAACAAGTTCGACAGGATCTCCTCGAGCTTTTTGCGACTTGCGAATCTCTTCAGGATTACCTCCTTTTTCTTCTATAAACTGTTGAATGTCCAGCATTTTGAAGGTAAGAGAAAGAATCTGGAAATTAGAAAAATGACACCTAAATTTTGCAAGTCAGATAAAATGAAATATTACTAAGCAGATATTACCCTGGTCAATGGCATTCCGCTCTTTAGCCTATTCCCCTCTTTCAGATTATTCGACTACTACGGCCTTTGAGATCCTCTGTTATAAAGCTGTGTGTGGCAGTAGGCTGCTGTTTAGTATATCGCTTTGCCTGTGTGTCTCCACTGTCTCCACTGTCTCCACTGTCTCCGCTTGTCTCGCTGTGTTTCCGTTGTTCTCTGTCCCGCTCTTCATTGTGTCATCACTTCCCATAACTCTCGCTCTACATCACATGAAACGTTCCTTGACTTGATATGACCTCTCTGTCTTCCGCCGCACCACTTGCGGCTGCGGCTGCTGCTATGACTCTTGTTCCACGGTCTCCTGGGGCCCCGTCTGAAGACGATTCCCCATCTGCGCCTCCATGGGCAGACTCTGCCATGCCCTTTTTCGTCATCGTGCGTGATTCGTCGTCGTACTCGTTCGATTCACGCGACGCCACAGCTCCCGATTCGCCACGGCTCGCGTCGTCTTCAGCTTCTCCTGCTCCCGTTCCTGCTGCCACCTCCGTGTCTTTCCCCCGGAGATACTGTTACCCGGAAATCCGCTACGTCTTTAGCGACGACGACTTTTCACCGATAGTTGATGTGATAGACAACGTGACGGGCGAACGGTCGGTTATAATTGACTTTGATGAGCGCGGCGAGCAAGTTGTTTCGGCGAGATCTTTAGCAGGCGACTGGCAGATCAGTGACGTTTCACTAGCTGAGTCCGCGGCTCCGTCATGGACGCAGCAAGCCGCTGAGGATCCGTCGTCATCCGTCTTGCTATTTGTCGACGGAACCTCCAGCTCCGTTCAGCCGCAATCGGTTAAAGAGAAGACTATCGTGACTCCTCCGGAAGTCGATAATAACCTGCTGATTCAACTTTTTCAGCAAAGGAATAATCAATTGAGGCATATTCTGAATAATTATTTAGCCGATGAAGATTTGCTAGGCGATAAAGATCTGTAGTCGATGCAGCTGGTACTCCGTCGATATGCCGTCGATATGCCATCAATGCGTAGCCGATATCGGTGGAAGATTGACTGGTAGATGCCGATTCTATCAGTCAATATAACTATCAGTTGCCGTTATTTATCCGTAGGTGGATAAATCGGATAACTATCAGTTCCATATTTATCAGTGCATACTATTGGCATTGCATGGCCAGATTTCTACTCTTATGCTCTGTTGTACATATTTATTATAGTATTTGACTTATTGTACATAGTCTTTCAGCCGCACGGCTGATCGAACTTATTGAGCCGCATAGCCTGCGGCTTGTTTGACATTAACGCTTCTGTGCTTCACAGCCAGCAGGTTCTTAGGCAGCGTAGACTGAGCCACTGCCATAGTTTATCAGAACTAATCGACGCAGCGAGTCGAGCTGTTAACGGATTCTCAGAACTATTGACGGCCTATTACTTGTGTTCTCCAGTAAGCATATCCTACGAGACGTGCAATAGTGAGCCTCAACTTAGGCAGGAGAGCTGCTAACCAGCGGCTCGCTATACCATACACGCCGGCTAGTCACGGACACCGCCTCTCATTGTTGCTTAACCTCTTGCCAGCCTTACTGGCAGTTTACTTGGCTCATCCCTATGGCGCAAAATCCGCTTACTGGGCTCTTCCTTATTAAGAGAAATCTCCCCTAGAGGACTCCTAGATGACACTACAATATTATCGTCATCCGGAATCTCATCAACATACTTTATCCTCTTTCTTTTTGGAGTTGTTCCTGTACTTTGTTCCTGCAAGATCTCCAACGAAAGAGCTCTTTTCCTCAGCGATTCCAAATCTCCTATCGACACTTGATTAAAGACATTTGATTGAGAGTCCAGGTGTTGTAGGAACTTGTTGGAGAACTGTTGTGCTGATTCCAAAGCGTTTGCAGACCTGATCGTAAGATGATTAGAGATCTCTGTTGATTTTGACTTGCGATGGTCCTTTTGTTTATTGACGACATCGGCAACCGATTCGTTAAACGAGTCCAGATTGTCGTTCATTTGAGTAGAAAGTTGGCTGGAGATGACGTTTTGGGCGTTTGATTCGACTGATTTACTGTAAGATTGAAGTTGTTGGCGAGATTCGTCGAAAGCACTTAAAACATCGTCCATTTGTGTGGATAAAAGACTCTTTTTACTGTCCATTTGCTTGATAGAAGAGTTATTTGACGCGAGGATTTTGTCCATTCCTTCCTGTGATGTTTGATAGAATCGTGAATATAGTGGTTCAATATAATCTTGAGAAGAAACGTTCAGATAATCGGTCAAGCGCTGGTCTTGAGCGTTCGTGTATCCTTGTACCAACAGTCCGATCTGCTTAAGAAGTTGTTGCTTGTCTTTCTCTGTATTTTGCTGTTGCTCCACAAGCATTTTACTCATAGTTTTCTTGTACAGCTCAGTCTGTTGCTTCGCCTCAAGGTTCACCGCTACAAGTTTATTTTGTAGCCTGAGAATCTCTTGTTGATGGCTTTGATTCTGCTGTTGAACCATTTGAAACATTTGACTGCAAATGTCGTCAATAGCCGCGAGATTCGTTTGAGTATTCGCCTGCTGGTTGCAGATTTGTTCATCCACAGTGACAGTCAAGTCTGACAAACTGTTTACCAGCAAGATCGAAGCAGTTTTCAAGCTCTTATCAAGCTGTTCTTTTACATGTGCAAATTTCGTCGAGATCTCTTCAGATTCGCTCAGATTAAACGCAGAATCCAATTCTTCCAGTCGATTGGAAATCAAAGAAACAATTTCCTTAAGATCAGTGCTTTGTTTAGACATATAGTCGTCCAGATCGTGTTTCATGGACACTGATAAACCCGTCCATTCTGATTTACAAGTTTGCATGACATTGACAATGTCGTGGACATGCTTGTCAAGGTCAGTAGAATGTTGTGTTACAGCACTGTTGTTGTGCTGTTGTAAAGATCGCATTGATTCAAGCTTTGTTTGTAAAGTAGAAATGTCATGATTGCTTCCATTCAATGCTTTGAGTAGATCAGAAGAGATTTTCTTTAACCGTTCTTCATTAGTTTGAGCCTCACGCCGTGCGGCGGATTCTTCCACAAGATCATTTTCCACATTCAAGAGCTCCGACCTCGTTGTATCCAGATTAACCACCGTCTCGGCCAAATCCCTTTCGACAATCACATGGCTCTTTTGAACTTGTTGTAGCTCACTTTTCGTAGAAACCACTACGTCCCTGGCCTGGTTAAGTTGTTTATTTAAAGCATCCAACCTTCTCTGTTGCTCATCCAAAAGCTGTCGTTTGCTCGTTAATTCCCTCTGTTGCTCATTATATGCAATTTCCGTCATATAAATTCCATTTTTCTTTCTTGTAGCTGTCAATTCCGCTCTTGTTCTCTCCAACTCAGCAGCATATTGCTTCAACAGCACCCTCTTTTCCACTTGCTGAGCGACTTGTGGCCTGTTTTTGATGTTCTTTGCTCTACTGGCATACTCTAAAGTACTTAGCGTCTCCTCTACGTTCATTTCCGCTGGACTAATTGTCGCTATTATACAAGTTTTCGTATGTCCTCCAAGTGAATCTTGAAGTAATCGAGTCAATTTCGACTCTCGATATGGAATATGAGTCGTTTTGTCTACTAGACCATTTATAACCCTTCCAAGAGTCAAAAGACTTTGATTAATAGACCCAGCTTCTCGTGCTCTCATGCGTTCAGCTCCGGACTTTGCAATATTCTCCGACCCGGCCAAATCAACCAAGTTAATCTTCACTTTGGTAGCAGAATCGGAATTATCAGAGTCGGAAAAAGCTACAACGATCGTGAAAATCGTATGAGACCTGCTTGAAAAGTCATTTATCTTTGTAGCAGCCACTTGTCTCTTTAATAGCCCTTGTTGAAGCGTCATTAAACCTGCTGAACTGTCATTTATAAACCTTTCTTCAAGTCCCTGGACAACAATTCCCTTTTTACTTGAATCCTCGAAGATCCTGACCTTTTTCTCCTCTTCCTCACTCAAAAGATCTCGAAGTTCTTCATTATACAGCTCGATAAACGAGCATCGAACGGTATAATCTTGACTTGAAACCTCCAGACTACTGAACAATCGATTAATTACTCTTGGAATGATTCCTGCTTCTTGTCCACTGTGATCTCCTGACATTGTATATCTAGTTAGAGATTGACAAGCCCGGGGAAGGGATACTTACGTCTTTCCCGTGCCCGTCTGTCCATAGGCAAAAACTGTACAATTGATCCCCGATAACATATCTTGAACTATTGGTTCGATTACTTCGTCAAAGATCATGCTTTGATCAGCTTCTGGCCCGAAAACTCGATCAACTGTGTATGTTTTAGTGTGATCATCTCGGCCCATATGGATGCTGACATCGGATATCGACCCGCTACAATTGGCGACTTCTCGGCTATGAGCAGCTATCTCCTTGCGCGTACGACCGCGGCACCGTACGACAACTTTAATGTTGGATCCAGGTTCGTTATCGAAGTCTGCGAATTCGGATTCGTGAACTTGACGAGTTCGAGTGCCCCGACGAGCCGCATGAGGTGCGGCGAGCTGGGCGGCGGGTTGCGCAGCTCGTGCCATGGTTCCAGCCACAGCCTGCCGCGAACCATGAAGACTTCCCCGAGTTGAAGGGGCCATACTATAAGGTTATTATCGTCTATTAGTGATTGTTTCAATAATAATGTCGGGGGTGTATTTGTTTTTGTGTTTGGGACTGTTGTCATGGCGACGGCGCGGATAAAATCAAAATCAGTAGAAACCGATATCGGCGAAAGCTAACAGAGTATACCCTGATATAGAGTATGAGAAGGTTGATATAAGTAGATTAGGGGTTTTAAACGTGTGGCACTGGCGGCAGTGCTGGTAATAGTTCCGTCATCATCCTTTCCCGTGGTCATAGCAAATATCGGTGAACACCCCCCAGCCCTTCAATCCGTGATCGGTACTACGAAGCGACTCTTGACCCTCATAATGGCTCATCTATGGCAATTGATCTAAACAATGAAGCCTTAAGAGTGGTAAGGTGTTATGTATGATACGAGGCATGATACCGGCAGAGTCAAAGTTACTGTGCCTATATTGCAATCGTATGAGCAGTCTAAGGCTGTAAGCTGAGAACACTAAATAACTGCCGATTCAAGTATGAGTCTGTATGACAGTCATCTTTCTATTGCTGTTAACCAGTTACTAAGAGTAATATATTAAATATCGGCTATCAATTGGATGTTGGCTAAAGGTTTATGTCGTCAGCCAGCCGTATCCGTTCACAGCTCAAACCATATCGTTGATATTTATCGGCATTTCATCGATTTGAGTACTATAATATTGTTCAATATCATGAAGCATTCTTACTTCATCATCAGTAACAAAATTAATAGCAACACTAGTTAGCAAGAGCAAAAGAGTGATAGAGCGCAGACAAAGCAAAACAAAGCCAGACAGCACAGACAGCACAGACAGTACAGACAGTACAGACAGCACACTCACCCCTTTCTACCGAACCGTCCAGAACGTCCTATTCTATGAATATAATTCTCACGATCAGTTGGAATATCATAATTAATAACCAGAGAAACCTGTTGAACATCTAAACCTCTTGCCCAAACATCAGTTGAAATCAAGACTCTTGAATTTCCCTGCCTGAAATCCTGCATGATTTGATCTCTATCCTTTTGACTCATATCTCCATGCATCGATACAACCGTGAAATTAGCTTCCTTCATCTTTTCCGCTAACCAATCGACCTTTTTCTTGGTATTACAAAAGATCACAGCTTGAGTTATAGTCAAAGTATCGTAGAGATCGCATAGCGTGTCGAACTTCCAGTCTTCTTTCTCTACTGCTATAAAATATTGTTTTAAACCTTCCAAAGTCAATTCATCACGTTTGACAAGGATTCGAACTGGATCAGTCATGAATTTACTTGTCATTGATAGAACATCATGAGGCAGAGTTGCACTGACTACTACAACTTGAGTAGCAGGAGGAAGATACCTATAAATCTCATAAATCTGCTCCTGGAATCCCTTTTCAAGTAAAGTATCTGCTTCATCTAATACCAACATTTTAATATGCCTTGTAGATAAATGCCTTCGTCGAATCATATCGGCTACACGGCCAGGGGTTCCCGATACTATATGTTGTCCATAGTCAAGTTTACGTATATCATCACCAATATTAGTTCCTCCAATACATGCATGGCATTGAACATTCATATAATCTCCTAAAGCCATGATTACATTCTGGATTTGAACGGCTAATTCTCGCGTAGGACTTAGTACAATAGCTTGAGGTTCTCGTAGTTTAATATCAATAATTTCAAGCATCGAAATAGAGAAAGTTGCAGTTTTTCCTGTACCAGATTGCGCTTGAGCTATAGTATCTCTTCCACTGATTATTTGTAGAATAGCTCGACTTTGAATAGCACTTGGAAGTTCAAAACCATAAGCATAAATTCCTCGAAGAAGGTCATCTGGTTAGAGACATCCAGAACAGTCATTATAAAAATATATATCATACTCACCTTTGAGGTTCATTTCCTCGACTTGTTAGTCGAGGTTTTCGTAAATCTACTTACATGAAGGAGCACTAGTTAGTAACGAATAAAACGAGCTCATTTCCTTTACTTACACTTCTACATCTTTTGATGAATCGAATTCCAGTTCATCTGATTAGTATAATCAATAGAATGATAACTTACTGTCGAGTTTTCGATTAATTCCTGACATTAGATGAGACGATATACGAACGATAGACGATAAAGTGACGATTTGACGGATAAAATTTCAACTCCCAATGGCATTCCCCTCTTTAATTTATTCTCAATGGCATTCCCCTCTTTAATTCTCAATGGCATTCCCCTCTTTAATTCTCAATGGCATTCCCCTCTTTAACTATTCTCAATGGTATTCCCCTCCTCATAACTTGATCTCGAAGCAGCGAAGCAATAGCAAAGCTCAGCATTAGCTCAGTTCAATGGCTGATAGGTTCAAAACTAGCATTGTATTAATAGGAGGAGGTCATGCCTCGGGAAAGGTAAGAAAATGAAGGATTTTAGGTGTGAAGGGTGAAAGGGATGTGAATGGATCATCGGTTGATATCCTATATATCGGTGATGGGCTGATTGATATCGGCTGTTCTGTTGATGTGTCTTGGACTGTAATTGTCTGTCTGTAGGCGGGATCAAGAGGTTAGGCAATTGGAGTCTTGTACAACTTGGATCTGACGGTATCAGTCTGTTATACAGTCTGTTATACAGTCTGTTATACAGCCTGTCGTCAGCCTGTCGTCAGTCAGCAGTCAGTCAGTCAGCCAGTCAGTCAGCCAGTCAGTCAGTTCTATCAGTTCTGCCTGTTCTGCTGTTTTGCAGTTCTATAGTCAGTCGTTCGGTCAGACAATCAAATCAGCAGCTCTGTCAGCTCTGTCAGTTATCGTACTGCACAGTTCAGTTCAGATGCTTCTGTTCCTTGAGTTTCTACTGCCCTATTGCGTCCGCTGATCTGCCTGTTATATCAGTCCAGTGTAGTTCAGCGAGTTCAGATCAGATTGATCAGTTCAGAAGGATTAAAACAGTTCAGACCATCAGACCGTCAGATTGCTCAGATCTGTGTATTCTGCTCTTGTCTTCCTCTTCTAATTCACTTTAGTTCTCTCAAGTCTGACCTCTTGCCAAGACTGCCTGTTCAGTTTGTGCTGGTTTCTGTCTGCCATCCTAGCAGCCAACTCTCTACATGTCTGCTCACTTGTCTGCCTATCTGTACCTGCTTCCTGCTTCCTGCTTCCTGCTTCCTGCTTCCTGCTTCCTGCTTCCTGCTCCCTACTACCTTCTACCTGCTCCTGCTACCTGGCTATTGTCTGCTTATCTCACTAGAAATCTGTAGCATGCGACGTCAAGGCCAAACTGCATGAACTAGGAGGTCATAAACTAGACATCCGAATCATCCATATGAAGGACTATGAAACTCCACCTCCTCATGACCATCGACCTCCTTCACTTCCAAGCCGGTTTGACTTCCGCCGGTTGAACCAAGATTTGAATACACTTTCACAATCACGGTCCAGTTCATTTCAATCTGTTTCTGATGCTCGATCTCTCGACGTCAAAACTCCCGATGTCATCCTCGTAGAAGGTCTTTATGCGTTATACGATACAAAGATTCGAGAAATAGCAGCTTTGAAGCTGTTTGTAAACAGTGACGCTGATACGCGGCTGTCAAGGTGGAGTATGTGTATTATAAGATGGATGAAGGGTTTTGCTAATTAGTTCTACGGGATGCTTCTCAGGATAAAGCGAAACTAGGCCAAGTATTAGACGAGGTGAGTACTAGAGCGGTGCTGAGTCTCGGGCTTTAGAGCTTCAGAATGGTCTTTTCCTGGCTATGCCTGTGATGCTTACGTTGAAGGGCTGATTTCCTGCCTGCTGCTGAATTTCAACTGCTGCTGTTTGCCTGAGCCTTGGGGTCTGTGGCAGATGCTGTCATTAGGCTATGGCTAAAGCTGTAGTAACAGATGTGTGGCTCAACACTTCTGTTGGCAGTGGCAGATGCGTGCCTGCTAATGTCATGGTTGAGGCAGAGCTTGCCAGTTTGTGACTATATTTCTGATAGATGCCTTCTTATGGACATGTTCTAACTAGTATTTGACATATGCACGGCCTGAAATGAACGAATTCATCTTTCCAGTAAGTACTATCTCATAGTCCTATTCTAATCCTCGACCAAAGAGTTTGCCGATATAATCCTACCTAGAGGGTCGGAACCCGAAAGTATCGACTTAATATCCACTGCATTATTCGACATGATCAAAGAGACTGGATCCATGACTCCTCATTCAAGAAAGAGTCCTGCATTATTGAATCTTCGTTCAAACACTCCTTCGATTCTGGATTTAAATGATGAAAGGTTTTTTGATTTGAATTAGGTATATGATGAGAGCTGTCGGTAGCATTACGGATTCAACTGGTTACTAGGCTACTAGCTACTAGCTACTAGCTACTAGCTACTAGCTACTAGGCAACTAGGCTCAACTACTGTGCTAGACTGCTAGACTGCTAGACTGCTAGTCACTGTAGATGTTTGTTAGCTGTATATACACAGCGACAGTACGCTATAGCCAATATCATGGCACATCAATTATCCATGGCATATCAATTGATTCAACAATTTCAGTTGAATACCTCATCTAATCTAGTCTAATAAAACGTTCTTGTACTATCTAGTTGTATGATTGATGGTGTTCCCCTCCAGAGATCATGATATATTGCCCATGATATTTCCCTCTTTCCTCCCATTAACTATCGGTAACATTACCATTATCGGACAATTCTCAGATGGTTTCGAAATTATCATTTAAAGGCGACAAGCCGAAAAGAAGACATAAATCTAAAGAAAAAGAATCCGTAGCTTCTAAAGCAGAAACCGAGGAAGGTTGGATATCCGCTACAAGTGTTGCTGATCTTCAAGGGCCAATTGTCGTTGCTTTCGTAAGTAGCCGGAGAGGGAAGCGGAGAGATAGATGTAGCCGAAATATGGAAATTTTTATGAGATTCAATTGAAAATAGAGAATTAAAAGTGAATTGATGGAAATTTGTGATCAGATCTTTCTCACGAGTCAAGAATGGCCTGTCCGACTGCTGAAGTAGTCAAGATTGGCCTGGTTGACTGCTGAAGTAGTACTGTTAACAGCCTTACACTGATTGCTGTTGTGCGTTCATCCGTCTGGACTATGCCTGTTCTGCTTGTGTGATTATGATCTGCCTGTACTTAGGTCCTGCTCAGCCAGTTTGTCCAGCCTGTTCAGTCAGTTCAGCCAGCTTGTTCAGCCAGCTTGTTCAGCCAGCTTGTTCAGCCAGCTTGTACAGCCCGTTGAGTCAGCCCGTTCAGCCAGCTTGTTCAGCTCGTTGAGTCAGCCCTTCAGCCAGCTTGTTCAGCTTGTTCAGCTTGTTCAGCCAGTCAGTTCAGCCAGCCTGTTCAGTCGGCTGTTCAACAAAGTCCTACTGGCCGCCGTCGTGCTTGTACTATGATACGTACTCTCCTAGTCAGTGTCTTTCATATTATGCTCTATTCTACTTCTTTATCCTACGTTCTGACAGTTCTCTCAGTTCTGTTCATCGTTCATGACTTTTGGTATTCAATATTCAGCCAATCAGTCCTGTCCTACAGAGTCAACGCTTTCAACCATTTCAGCTGGTCGTTCAATCGCATTCCGTTCTACTAACGTTCAGTTCTCCGTTCAGTTCTCAGTTCTCCGTTATATTCTATATTCTCCGTTCAGTTCTCAGTTCTGCTCTAACACAGTCCGACGAAGGCACGGCGTTTTGTATTTCCACCGACGCAGCTGGCTCCGTATCAGTTTCCACTGACCTGGACACCCTTCCTCACCAACCAGCACACTCAGTTGAACCGAATAACGTCAAACAAGTGTTTGTTTTAGCAGCAGCTTCTTTCGACAGCGAGGAGAAAAGTTTTGCGTTAAAATCATCAACAGGATCGTATTTATCCGTCGACAAGACCGGCAAACTATCGGCTAAAGCGTCTGCAATCGGCCCTGAACAGACCTTTAAATTCATCTACAGGCAAGATCTAGCTGCCTGGATCATCGAAACTGCTTTTCATCATTTATCTTGGAAACATGATGAGAATTTGACAAGTTATAGTGTTTTTGCAGGGTCTGAAGAAACAGGGTTGGAACAATGTTTCGTACTACGAATCCAGGCTCGTTTCAAAGCAAAACGAAGCAAACAATCGGAACCGGATTATGTAGAAAAGATTTCTGCTCGTCAATTAGAAGATCGAGCAGGAAGAGAGTTGACGGAGGATGAAGTACGAAGGTTGAAAAAGGCCAATAGAGGTGAGTATCCAAGCTGATAGTTCATCTGAAGTTTCAATCTGAAGTTCTAACTAGATGGAAAATTGAATGAAGCGTTGTTGGATATTAGAATGAAGTCGAAAACGGATTCCATGTGTTAACGGATTCAACTTTCATCGCGAGTTCTAACTGTCTGTTTCGGCGATATCGGAGTCTTTGCGATTGTGCTATTGATTTTCGATTGTACTATCGACTGTCGATTGTACTGCCGTTGTTTGGCTATGCTGAGCTATTATATGGCCAACGAATAGCCGCTATTCGCGAAACGATGCTCGTATAGTCATCGCATCGCGAACTGCTGCATGGCCCTCCGATAATGCTTTCAACAACTAACGACAGTCCAATCTCCTACACTTTGTAGGATCTGCTCCACTTCAGCTCTCGACATCTGAAGGTCCGTACAAATACTGTCGAAATGCTTTGGTCTCTTCATGATCTTGTCAATGACATGATCGACCTGCTGCTGGACCTTGTCACTTTTCCTCGACATTATCGACACATCCGAGCCCTTTGCAGAACTATCTATGGACTGATTTCGAGGGTGAAAAGAAGGTGTTTTAGACATGGCAATAGGTTTAGATCTAAGCTCTGGTTCTTTTACTTGGCGAGATTCCAAGATCGGATAAGCTTGAACGCGGTAGATGAGACCTTTAATGACGCCAAAAGACAGGAATCTACGCACGTCGATGTTGGTCAGCAGTTTACGATACTCTAAGCACCATTCTTTCACCGTTTGGCCTTGATGCAGTGAACGGTAGAGGAAAAAGAGTGTTACTTGAGAAGGGATTCCGTTAGAGAGAGCGTTAGAATATGAGGAGGAAGATGAGCTTAAAATTGATGAAGTAGCTGATGTAGACATCTGGGCTCCAGATTGACTGCTTGTATGGCTTGGAATACGAGGTCTGGAGCCATTAGAATGGTAGACATAGGCCTGACATTCGCGGTACAACTCTGGGAGTTCGATGAAACTGGCGATATCAGATGTAGGAGCGTAGATGTTGGAGAACTGAAACAGGTCTGCTATAATGATACAGCGATAATGCATTAGATGACAGATACATTGACGAGTCAATTCGAAATCTGCATCGGCCAATACAGCTATACGATGAACAGAGTTGATGCCATTAATATAAGGCAAGATCTTCTCCATTGTAGGGTCCCAATAGTCATCTACGAGCATGTCCAAGCGTACAGTTGAGATAGGGACATGATATGGCTTGATATCAGGAGGAGGAGGTAGTAGAGGAAACAGTTTCATGTTGACACTGTTGCTCTCATCAATTGGAATCATACATTCGGAATAGTTGTTGATATCCTGGTGAATCTGTTCAATGATTGAGCTGATGGTCTTGAGTGAAGACGTGGACGACAACAGTTTGTTTTGCTCTTCCAGAGCCATAAATAACCGGGCCAGTCTTCTAATCGAGGTGTCGAACGCAGATGAATCCGCTTGATAGTTGAACACAAAGGCAAAGTTAAACACAAACGAATTGCGCTCGTAATCAGGGTCGTAGATGTGAACGGGATAGCCTACAATGCGGTAGTTGCCGATTTTCAGCGTCACCAGTCGATTGCACAATGCAGGCTTGGGAATTACATAGTTTTTCACCCAGTCGAAATGGAATAGAGGAGATGGTAGAGCCGAGGAGTCATTGTCGTCAGTAGGAGGGACGATGGACCCTGCCGGGACTTGACAAAGGACTTTGGAACCTTCTGTTGGATGGAACACGGCATAAAAGATGGCAATAATAGGAGGGAATCCTAGTTAGTAGTGAAGGATGGAATGATAAATATATAGAAAAAGATAGATTGATAAGATACATATAGAGGCAGAGACATGACCTTCATAACCGATATCGATGAGAGTTCTACAGATATCAGACGTCGGACGGACAAGCGGACGATAAGAGAACCGAGAAAGAGAACTGAGATAGCCCGATAACACAGATATCAACCGATCAACCGATCAACTGACCAACTGACCAACTGATATTAGACAATCGAAGGATAATAGACCGATATGATGACGGATGCTGCAATAACATTCAGAGAATATCCCCAATATACGAGTGAAAACAAGGCTACAAGAAGCTCCATCTCAAACACTACATCGTTCAGACACAACTGCTCGATTTTTAATCACTTACCATCGAAATCAGCCATAATTCATGTTGAAATTACTGCAATTCTCGAGTCGAGTTGAGAATCTCGAGATGTACAAAAAGCAGTTGGGACTCTCGTCGACTTTGACCGATAATAACGGCGAGATTTCGAAAGGTTGATTGAACTAATATTACAAGCAAAACAACTATAAATAATATAAATAAAGCTAGATTGAATGTTACAAGTAATGCATGAAGAAATTCAACTGTGAAGAACAATCGACGTCTGCCTAACGGCGGTGGAATCGGTCAATGATTAATATTTATCAAAACATTATCATTCGCCTAGTTAAAATCGGCGATACAATAATTATTACATAATTAGGACTGTTATTAGGTTAACCATTTGGCTGTGTCACGGTTTATCTGTGTGCCATACTGAATTTTCTTCGTAATTTTCTGTCAGATATCATTGAACTGACAGTCCAGCGATCTGGCTGAAAGGCAGATGGCCGTGAGATACAATTGACCAGTCGATGCGTCAAGCTCAGCTGAATAGACTTTGCTGAGCCGACAGTCCTGCTGAGTCGTGGATCCGAGGATCACCTATTGATCCCGATCCAATCATCGGTCAAGATATTAACAACAGAGACTTCCGTTGGCTGTACTCATGCAAAGTTAAGCCCACAAGATTGCTTTATCAATCCAAGAACTAGCAAGTTTAGACCCTACTTTAGAGTACTTTAACTTACAGATAACCCTAATCAGCCCTTCAATCGAACAATTGTTCAATTAACCGGCCATTGACCAATCATATTTACAAAGGCCTTGGACAGTATTACTTGATCTCCGTTAGCTCGTTACTTCGTGATGCCCGAGAGGTCCGTGAGATCTCCGAACTTATCCGTGTCCGGGGTACCCCGGGTTACCCTCCCGTTCAGAAGTTTCTAACGGATTCTTCATTCTTCCCAAATTATAAATTTCATTTGATCCGGCAAAATTTTCAACTGAAATCACTGAACTTGATCATCAACAATGCAGCGAGTAATTAGTCGATCTTCGTCGATTCGACCTGCGTCGATGCGGTCGTCATTGAATCAAACAATCCGATCGTTCTCGAACAAAGAACTCAAGTTCGGAGTCGAGGGCCGTGCCGCAATTCTTCGTGGAGTCGATATTTTGGCCAAAGCTGTTTCAGTCACTCTTGGACCTAAAGGACGTAATGTTCTTATTGAACAGTCGTTCGGTGCTCCCAAGATCACCAAGGATGGTGTTACTGTAGCCAAAAGCATTACTCTCAAAGACAAATTCGAGAACCTTGGAGCAAGACTTTTACAAGAAGTAGCTTCAAAGACCAACGAAAGTGCTGGAGATGGAACCACATCTGCCACTGTTCTTGGTCGATCCATCTTCACCGAATCTGTCAAGAACGTTGCTGCTGGATGTAATCCTATGGATTTGAGAAGAGGTTCTCAAGCTGCTGTTGAGGCAGTAGTTGAGTACCTTCAAAAGCAAAAGAAGGAAATCACTACTGGAGAGGAGATTGCTCAAGTAGCTACTATTTCTGCCAATGGAGATATTCATATCGGTAAGCTCATTGCCAGTGCCATGGAAAAGGTTGGAAAGGAAGGTGTTATCACTGTCAAGGAGGGCAAGACCATTGAAGATGAACTTGAGGTCACTGAAGGAATGCGATTCGACCGAGGATACATTTCACCTTACTTTGTCACCGATACAAAGTCTGGAAAGGTTGAGTTTGAGAATCCTTTGTTGTTGTTGTCTGAAAAGAAGATCTCGACTATTCAAGATATTCTCCCTTCGTTGGAGTTATCCAATAAGCTCAGACGTCCCCTTCTCATTGTAGCTGAGGATATCGATGGAGAAGCTCTTGCTGCTTGTATTCTCAACAAATTGAGAGGTCAAGTACAAGTAGCTGCTGTTAAAGCTCCTGGATTTGGAGATAACCGTAAAAGTATCCTTGGAGACATTGCTATTCTTACTGGAGGCACTGTATTCACTGAGGAGCTTGACATCAAGCCCGAGAACGCTACTGCTGAGCTTCTAGGTTCTTCTGGATCCATCACCATTACTAAAGAGGACACTATTATCCTCAATGGTGAAGGAGACAAGGAGAACATTGTTCAACGATGTGAACAGATCCGATCGTTCATTAATGACCCTACAAGCTCGGAATACGAGAAGGAGAAGCTACAAGAGCGTTTAGCCAAGCTTTCTGGAGGAGTAGCAGTTATCAAGGTCGGAGGATCTTCTGAAATCGAAGTTGGAGAGAAGAAGGATCGATTCGTCGATGCTTTGAATGCCACTCGTGCTGCTGTTGAAGAAGGTATTCTCCCTGGAGGAGGAACTGCTCTTCTTAAAGCTTCTCGCATTCTAGACGAAGTCAAGACCGAGAACTTTGATCAAAGACTTGGAGTTCAAATCATCAAGACTGCCATCACCAAGCCTGCTCGTATCATTGTTGAGAACGCTGGAGGTGAAGGATCTGTAGTTGTTGGAAAGCTCATTGATGAATTTGGAGCTGATTTCAACAAAGGTTTCGACGCTGCCAAAGGTGAATATACCGATATGATCAAGAGTGGAATCATTGATCCCTTCAAGGTTGTTCGAACAGGACTTGTCGATGCTGCTGGTGTTGCTTCTTTACTTGCTACTACTGAATGCGCCATTGTCGATGCTCCTGAAGATAAGCCTGCTCCTCCACCCGGAGGAATGGGAGGAGGTATGCCAGGAATGGGAGGCATGGGCTTTTAGAGCAACAAGTGAATGAACAGGAGAAAGCATCAAAGGATTAATCTACTCCTTTTGCCTATCTACCGTCTACGCTTACTTCTCTACTGCTTCTACGTTACACTCTACTCCCATGTACATAATCTCTCAAATTGTACATAGAATCAAAAGAATACCACATCAAGTCTGTAAACCCCAGTTTTTATAGGTGCTGTACATCACAGTCTGCATATATTCAGTCCCACGATGTAAACAAGTCGATTTTTTTGTATTTTAGCGGCAAACCTCCCAAGTCAAAACATTAATCCCGTCCTATAACTTTTTGTGTGTTTTCCCATCCCATCACCAATCATCAACCCAACCCTATAACGCGACAACAAATAGTCGCGTCACGCGTATAAGAATAGTAATAGTGAGTGCTGTGGTTATGATGTTGCTGTGTTGTCTTGTGTGTTCATGTGTTCAGTGTTCATGTGTTCAGTGTTCATGTGTTCAGTGTTCATGTGTTCAGTGTTCATGTGTTCAGTGTTCATGTGTTCATGTGTTTAATGTGTCGTATTGCCTTGCTAATAAAGTGTCGGGAGGAAAAGGTAAAGGAGGAAAAGGAAAGAGTGGAGCTAAAGATGGAGGGTTACATGGCCAAGTGTCACATTCTGCTAGAGCAGGATTACAGGTGAGTTAACACTATATGCTCTCTACATCTCTTCATATCGCTAATTAGTTTCCTGTTGGAAGAGTCAAGAGATTTCTAAAGAGAAGTGTACAAAATAAAGTCCGAGTTGGAGCCAAAGGTGAGCATAATGACATTGACATTAGTGTTGTAACTTGAACCTAACAAGCCGCTATTTATATCACAGCGGTACTGGAATATCTTACTGCCGAAGTATTGGAATTGGCAGGAAATGCTGCCAAGGACCTTAAAGTCAAAAGAATCACTCCTCGACATCTTCAATTGGCTATTCGAGGTGATGAGGAATTGGATACTCTTATTAAAGCTACCATTGCTTATGGAGGAGTATTGCCTCATATTAACAAGGCTTTACTGCTCAAGGTTGAGAAGAAGAAGAAGAATCAGTAGTGGTGGTTAACTCTCTTGAGTAGGCGGTTTATCAATGAATTGCTCTTATGATGATCTTATGATCGTGTAGTTTTAGATAGTCTAATTAACATGTTGGATGATGATGATGACGTATGACAGCAGTGATGTTGTAGTAGTTTTAACCTCATCGTTCTCATTACACTCGGTTTGTTGCGGTTGTTGTATCTAGGGTTAGGACATCTATTATCCTTAGAATACCTTACTCTTCAACCCTAACATCCACCCGAGTAGATTGTCTTCCCCGAGTCAAATGCTCATTCGATGATTGAAATTTGAGAATCTCGAGTACAATTCAGCCTTATTAGAGTACTTGAAAATGCTGTCAGTTTACAGAACATCCTCCAAGGCAGTGTCCAAGGCAGTGCCTTTTATCCGATGCTTTGCTTCGGATAGCCAATTGCTAAAAACTCCTTTACATGAACTGCATTTGGCTCGACAAGGACAAATGGTGGATTATTCTGGCTTTGATATGCCAGTTTTATACAAAGGACAGACCCATATTGAATCACATAATTGGGTTCGAGAAAAAGTCGGTCTCTTTGACGTTTCTCATATGTTACAGCATCGAGTTAGTGGACAAGGAGCTCGGGAATTCCTTGAATCGATTACTCCTGCCGATTTAAAAGGCCTTAAACCGTTCAATTCGACTCTTTCCGTACTATTGAATGAAAAAGGAGGAGTTATTGATGATACTATCATTTCAAAGCATGCCGAAGACGATTTCTACGTTGTAACCAACGCTGGTTGTATAGATAAGGATTTAGCATTCTTAAGATCGAGCCTGGCGACTTTTGATAAAGATGTCAAACATGAGACTCTTGGAGGAGGATTACTAGCTTTACAAGGACCTCTTGCTGCTGAAACTCTTCAAAAGTTCACTACTTTTGACCTTTCAAGCATCAAATTTGGTCAGTCGGCTTTTATACCTTTAGAAGGAGGTCAATATCATGTAGCTCGAGGAGGATATACAGGAGAAGATGGGTTTGAAATCGCCATTACTGATGACAAAACGGCTTTAACATTTGCTTACAAGCTGCTCGAAGATGGAGTTGTTCAACCAATTGGACTTGCTGCTCGTGATTCCCTTCGTTTAGAGGCAGGAATGTGTCTTTATGGTCATGAATTGTCTGAAGATATCAATCCTGTAGAGGCTGCATTGACTTGGGTTATTGGAAAACGTAGGAGAACTGAAGGAGGATTCAACGGATCTGATATTATCATTCCTTTGATCCCTAATAAAACCCCTAGAATTCGAACTGGTTTGGTTTCTGTGGGTCCAGCTGCAAGAGATGGATCCAAGATCTTTAGTGCTGAAGATCCTACCGCTCAAATCGGCTACGTGACCTCGGGTTCATTCTCTCCTACCCTGAAAAAGAACGTTTCTCAAGTATATCTTGACCGATCTTCAGCTAAAGTAGGAACTCCTGTGAAGGTTGAAGTGAGAGGGAAATTAAGAGATGGACAAGTGACCAAACTGCCATTTGTTCAGCCCAATTATTTCAAATAGTTAATGAAATTGTTCAGAATATTTAACGCTAGCAATCGCTTCATATCCACCTCTGCTGTGAACTCCATCATCCAACCGGATAAGTCCACATAGTATGAGAGGGCCCGAAGTAAATTCGACTACAGTCTGGATAGACGTATCTCTGAAGTATGGGGACTCGCTCGAATCATCTGGCGAAACAAGCGGGGCCAGAGCAAGATGCCTTCATATTATGTACTGCTGTCGGCGAGATACTCTCATGATTAATTATAGATACATGCTTTGTATCGTTAGATCCTCATCGTGGAACTTCCTCGTTCATAGTAAGAGTAGTATTCGGATCAGCCGCACTATCTGTGGCGGTCTTTTCACTGTCGATTTTAAACTTAAGAACTGTCGGTTTTAGCCCCTCAGGGACCTTATATTCTTCAATACGAATCTGCTGTTCTTGTAGATTCTTCTTTAGCAGCTCGATCTCCTCTTGAAGAGTCTCTATATCGTCCGCCACCGATTCCCTTCTAGCCAATTCCTTCCTCCGAGCCCGAAAGCTTTCAAACAAGATCAATCCTCCTGCGACAGAACTAGTTAGAATCAATAGCTTAAGCGCTTACTTACAATATAAAAGTCTCTGATAAGAAGGTAGCTCCTGAATCGATGGCTTTTGCATCGTTTAAAGGCCGAACTCGTACATTCTTTTCTCCAAGGACCTTTAGTCGTAGATTGACGTCGGTTCGATGAAGAAATTGAGCAAATCCAATGCAAGTCTTGCGAAATCTCGGGTGTTGTTTAGCCTGAGATTTGATTGCATTCTAGTTAGAGGGCTAGAAGTTCTAGCCTAGAACAGAGGACAAGGGACAAAACAGAGGTTAACTTACAGCTATAGGTTTCGATAATGTTCGCACTAATAAGGATGTGAATTTCAATGCAATTGAGCTCATGATTTACTGATAAAAGGTATTAAGCAGAAGCAATTTGCCATCAATCGTTGATTCGGGTCCTTCTCGGTGATCCGAGGGTTAGGGAGATGTCGAGGATTTCCTTTTTAGGCTTTTTTAATACTTTAAATTACAGCGCGAACATTTCAGTCTAATCCCAATTACCCTGTTGTAATATCTCGAGCTGCCATTGGCTTTCGTTTTTCAACTTGTTGGTCCTCGCAGTCTGATTTGTTTGAACTTGAGTATTGACGAAATGTTGGCCGTGCGTTCTGTGACGAGTTCTCAAGCCCTCAGGGCCTCTGTTAGGTATGATTGATGATATGACGAGTCGAATTAATGATTGACTCGATCAATTGGTGTGAACAATCCCTCTTGCTCTTGTCCCTCTTCTTGTCCCTCTTCTTGTCACTCTTGCTGGCTTTACTAACTAGATCTTATGCAACTCTACGTGAGATCGAGACTCGTCTTAAATCCATTAAAAATATCGAGAAAATCACAAATACAATGAAGATTGTAGCTTCTACTAAGCTTGGAAAAGCTCAACGTGCCATGACTGTTGCTAGAGCTTATGGAGTCACCAACGAAGAGGTTTACAATAAATCCGAGGCCAAAGTACCGGAAGAAGCCCCTAAGAAACTACTCATTGTTATGACTTCAGACAAAGGACTTTGTGGTTCTGTTCACTCTCAAATTGCCCGAGCTGCCCGTGCTCGTCTTAATGCTGTACCGGATACTGATGTAGTTTGTGTTGGAGAAAAGGTAAAGATTCAATTGTCTAGAACTCATCCTGAAAACTTGGTTCTTTCTGTATCGCAAATCGGAAAGGAAGTGCCTACTTTTACTGAAGCAGCTTTGATTGCCGATAAGATTCTCGCGCTTGGAAAGCAGTACGACGACGTTGAAATCTTCTACAACAAGTTTCTTTCTGGAGTTTCATTTGAACCTGCTGTAAAACCTGTTTACACTCAACTTGCACTGACTGAAGCCCCTAAATTCGGAGCTTATGAGCTAGAAGAAGATGTAGTAGAGAACCTTAGTGAGTTCACTCTGGCCAATTACATTCTATGGGGACTTGCTGAAGGCCATGCATCCGAAATCTCGGCCCGTCGTAACGCCATGGACAATGCTTCCAAGAATGCCAATGATATGATTGGAAAGTACTCAATTCTATACAATCGTACCCGACAAGCCGTCATCACCAACGAATTGGTCGATATTATCACTGGAGCTTCTTCTTTGGAGTAGTTTAAGAATGTTAAAATCAGTAATAAATCATAAATAGACCTTCAGGCGTCGTAGCAGCCGATAAAAAGTTGTCCTAAACATCGTAGCAGTCGATATCGGCTAATGAGAAATTATCGTAAACCATCGTAGCAAATGCCATATCGGCTGATGTCAAGTTGCCGTGAAAGCAGCTTAGCAGGTATTCCGATATCGGCCCATTGTTGATACCGATACGTTTAAACATCCGATATCGTCTGGCAGTGCTAAATGGCTGTTGATAAGTAGGCTGCCGATATTTATTGATTCTCGCCGATATAACTATCACTACTGCCTATCCAAAAACTCACCGTCAATCAGTAAATATCCTCGGAATCCTAATGCGAACTGGGCTCAAGGCCCTCGGCGTATGTAATAATAAACTATCTTGCATCATAAGTAAAGCCTTTACTTGTACCTGAGGAAAAGAAACAAGGCTGATGACTGAAGCTTCAAACCCCTTGGAGCGAAACTGAAATTGTCTTTGACAGGCGACTATGAGAAGTAAAAGTGATTTAACGTGAATTTATTCGTTGCTTGCGTTAGCGATAACGGAATGGAATTCACGGTGGTATTCTACAAGGGAATGATTGATTGCAACAAAGATGACGAAAAATCGTTTGACACGCGAATGGACGAAATATTAGCTAACGTCATCCGAATGTTTCGAATCATAGCTCTCAACACAGTCGTTCAAACAAGGAAGACAAATAACAGGTTCCTTGAAGCAAAACATGCGAAAATAGTATCAAATCACAGCCAAGTTGCGACAGAAAGCAGCATGAATAAGACTATCATCAACAAATGGTCATATTCAAAAGAGGAGAACCCACTGAGGAGTTTCCTCACCAAAGCTAACCAGATTAGCCAGTTAGGTATTGATAAAAGGGCTATCGGACAACTCGAAACTGTACAACATATCCTTCGACACTGCCTCGACTACGAGCTGTAAATACCAATATCTACGAGTTGGTCCTCCGGATTCAACCCAAAGTTCTTTTCAACAGGTTATTGCAGTGGTTCAATTTCCCACCTATGGAGAGAAGATTAACGTTGGAGAATCCGGTTCTCACACACCTGAGTATCAAGGGGCCATTCTTAAACCATCCCGCAACAAAAAGTACGGCAACGGACAGTTATAGCCCTGTTGTCTTTAACAATAATGGGCAAAGCACAGTACTTCAAAACTGCTACACTCCGGATCTATATTTCACCCTGTATCATGTAGCAACAGCATTCTGTAAAGAGCCATCTACTAATCACATCCTTGAATTTTGCTGGAGAAGAATTCGCTTCGCAGTCGTTCTTCAACACAACAGAGATTGGCAGATTTATTCCACATGTGGTAAGTCTATCATGATTCAAGTTTCTCTATTAATTTATTGTATTTTGCACGTGTTTCATAGCCTAGGTCCATTACAATAAGTGTCGATGTAAACTGCTCATTGCTTTTTCTATTGAGGTACATTCGATCCAAATAAACTTCTGCCCGTTGAGGAATGGAATGTCGCAGGGTAATGCTTGACAATAGTCAATTTCTCGACTTCAAACCTGGTTAGCTCAGGAAAAAGAGAATGAACAGAAAGCTTTCTATGTATAAGTAGCTTTATTTCTCGTCCTATTGAACGGTCAAATGAATATATTAACTATAGACTATTTGATTTCAGATGTTGATATGGGGTCCAACATATAAAGTCGAATTGAGATAAGCTTTGTTAACCAGCTATTTGGTCTAAAGATAATTACTTTTTCTCCAAATCGCGCCAATTTTAAGCCACACAAGCTTTTTAATAATAGACAATGATCCGCTCTATCTGAATTCAGCGGTTACAACCAGCGTTTAAACTGATCGACATTCAACATTGGAAAGAAGAAAAAGCAAAATGGACTTAGTCTATTTAGATTAACAATCCAAAAAAAAGAGGAGCCAATCGAGCCATGCTTTGATGACTCTGGGAAAATCTATAGAAAGCTTGATTAGCGCCAATTCTGGGTGATTTTTCGTCGTTAATAAATATGAAAGTAAATTGTTTTGGCATCACCTCGATAATTGCCTTGCTGGCGACAACAACAGAAGCACAAATGTGTGTACCAGCGGGGGTGGATCTATCTCAAATAACAGCAAACGACGCTTGCACTTCGGCCGCTACTGCATTCCATTCCTATTTTGGAGAGATAGGTTGTTCTGGCCTGAGCTGTTAATGTCCAATTATTCTCAAAAATACTTACCAGGTACTGCAAATCCATTATTATGATCAAAAATATGGCACCAGTGGATATACGAATATCAATAGTTTGTTATACTCTTGTGGCATTGTGAATGTCATTCCCACTACCCCGTGTAGTGGCCCTGTAACTCCATTTTCCTACACTCCAATACCAACTGAGGATATCTGCAGCAGTTGTGTGCTTCAGTATCAAATTCGAGTACTCTGTGTCTGATGATACTTGCTCATGTACCAACCTTTAACAAAATTACGCAATGCTGAGTCAATGCTTGTCGTGTGCTGGTTTAATCCCGCAGAAGCTGCGGTTGTTGAATCTTTGAGTTCTCAACTGTCAGTATGCCAGCTTCCTTATACCCTCTTGTACCGGGTCTATAACCTCTTCCACAGCTCCTCGACCAGCTCAACCAGTTCTTCAACCAGTTCTTCAGCCAGTTATTCAGCCAGTTCTTCAGCCAGCTCGACCAGCCCGTCTACCAGCTCAACCAGCTCGTCTACCAGCCCTTCAACCGGCCCTTCTACTAACCTTCTACTAGTTTTTCGTCATCCAACAGTATATATACGACCTCAATTCCTCTATCCAACACTACAACCCTGACCAATAGTTCATATGCCGGTACCAGCACCATTTCAACGCAAGTTCTAGCACCTTTGCTTTGTCAATTGCAACCAGCAGTCAGTCAGGCTCCACTGTCAATAACTCTACCATAATTACCATTTCCAAAACAGCAACACAGACTGTTCCTACGACTTATACAATCACCGTATGCGTTCATGCTCTTGTTGTCACTAAATGGATGAAAAGGAACCGTTTATCGGCCATTCAGTGCCTTATAATCAACCATCCTGTTTCCGCTTATTAGATAAACTAATATCAGCTGAAGGTTATTTATTTCGATTATTCGAAACGTGAAAATGGGTTAATTAGAAGCATATAATGAAATGGCACATTTAGAATTCTAAACTTGTAGTACATATTATCATAATCTAGCTCGCGCAAGGAGTCACTTTGACGCGTCTCTCCATGCCCGTGATTCCTAGAGTCTTATCAAAGCAGTCCTTACATTATGCCGTGGTTTCAAAGTCTTATTACAGTGGGTTTTTTACATTACGCCCGAGGTTCTCAAGCCCGAGGTTCTCAAGCCCGAGGTTTCAAGCCCGAGGTTTCAAGCCCGTGGTTTCAAGCCCGTGGTTTCAAGCCCGTGGTTTCAAGCCCGTGGTTTCAAGCCCGTGGTTTCAAGCCCGTGGTTTCAAGCCCGTGGTCTCAAGCCCTCATTGAACTCAGGGCTCCTGTGTCCGTTCTCAGAGCCTCATGTAACTCAGGTCTCATTATAACTCAGATCTCATTGTAACTCAGGTCCTCTCATATTCCCTTCCCTTACGGACTTTTGCATCTCGCGATGGTCTCCTGGGTCTCTTATTATCACCGGACTACTCACAAGAATCTTCTTGAGTATTACAGGCTATTTTGTACATTGCAGTCACACTGGGCCTCACCTACCCTCCCATATCCTCTGAAGTCCTTGACGAAAAATCTCCACATTATAATCCACCAGAGCCATTTTCTGGACTCCTTCGTTCCTAATCAAACCCACCAAGGCCAAACCTCTTATCATTTGATGCATATATAATACAATTCCATTATGAAGACGAGATGAGCATTTCAACAGTGGAGGATCGGTCAAAGCTTTAGTAGTTCCACTTAGAGATTGTAAAGAAGAAGCCAAGTTATTTGTGTTATTAGAGCTTGTAGGAGCCAAATCCGCAGCTGAAACCTGATACAAATCATCGAGATCAATGGCTACGTCTATAAAGTCTGAGCAAACTTCATATGTTTGAACGTCGACAGGACTAGAGTCCGTAGCCACGTAGATTTTACTATTTATATCGAATAAAAACGCCTTTTCAATGCCTGAATGTTGGCAAAGGATATTTAACATATTTTCCAGAGTCGGCAGCTCAGGAACTAATTTCTGGACAATTCGTGAAAATGCTTCATAGATAGAGTGATCGAAAATGCTGGTTAAATGAAACGAAATCTTGACTCCTTCAAGATTAGCATCTACAAGTTCATCAGTAACTCTTTGCATGATATCTCGTTGAGTATCAAGTCGGAAATCATCGCTTAAACCATCGATTTTATGGATCAAAACCTCGATATTGATATTAGGATTGACTTTAAATGCATATTCGATTATAGTGTGTAGATTCTGTAGAGCATAAAGATATTCATCTTGACTGTCGATAACATAAACAAGTGCACCAACAGCAGCAAATAATCTTTGAGAATCGTAACTTGGCTCAAACATATCCAATTGTCCCGGTAATTCCTGCACTGCAAAGTCGATTAAAGAACTAAACTGTTCATAAGTCGGTCGAGAAGTACTTTCAATATATAATGTTTCAAGAGGTTGCATATTGTGAAAAACAACTTTACATATTGAAGATTTACCTCCTCTTCTCAATCCCATAAGTAGAATCAATGGCTTTTCACTGGTGCCTCCCCCTTGATCCGTTCCATTTTCCGTTCCATTTTCCATGCTGATAAGGTTCTATCAATTGTGACAAGAACCAATCCGATTGCACCAAGCTCTATTCTCTTTTGACTCTTTCTTATACTGCTATATTTCACCTTTAATCACTACTTTTCACTCGAACTCTCGACCGTTGTTGTCGTGAAATCAAATGTTTTGAGGATGCAGGGCGACGTCGAGGCGAATAGGGAAATATTGTAGATCACGGATTGAATTGGGAGAAGAAAATTTAAGCCGATAAAGTATCGCATTGCCATCCCGATATTGCATTTATTCGCTATTCGTCATATCTACTATCGATAGTATTGATCACTGTGAACAGCTTTCATCGCTGTCCACGTTGTCCACGCTTTTATCGCCGTCCAAGCTTGCTATGTCGTTTGACCAAAAAAAAACTGCCATTCTTTTACAGATTGAAAATACTTCCCAAGATTCTCCAGATGCATCTCCTAAAGGAACTATAGATGAAGCTATTATACCTCTTATTCAGCTAATAAATAAACATCCTGATATGATAACTACTTCTTCATGTTCAGGAAGAGTCAGTGTATTCCTTGAAGGAGTGAAAGAGTTAAATGATCGAGTCAAGGTTGGAGGAAAAGGACTTGGAGGGAAATGGTTGTTCATAACTCATGATTCGAAAGATCTTGAAACTAATTGGTGGCATCAAGTGTTAAATCATAAAGACGATGATGGTGTGACCGCTGGTCGTTATATTCTATATAAATTCGAGTCGGTTATTCTTCATGTAAAGTGTAGAGATTGGACATCTGCTGGAGCTTTATATACAGCAGCAATGGCTTGTGGGTTGCGAGAAAGTGGAATTGGTTCGAATAATTTGGTAGCTTTAAGGACTTCTTTGAAATTAGATGCTCCAATAGCTGTTTTGACAAATGAAGGGACTGTGCAACCTTTAGTCAATGAACAATACATCAGCACTCTAATCACCATGTCTCATGATCGATTTGCTGAAAATTCAAGAAAAATCAACCAATTGACTGCACAAATAGAGTCTTTGTCTAAACAAGAGCCTGCTGTTCATATAGAGACTAAAGAAGAGAGAAGAGTGAGGAAGATTAAAGAGGGGTTGGAGATACAGAGGTTAGCCAGAGGATAGTGTTCAGTCAGCTATTCGGCGATTTACATGCTGACTATCAATGACTATCACTGACAGCTACAATTGTCTATTGCTTTCAAGGTGATATTACTATATCTATAACAGGATGTGCCAAGCTCCGATATCATTGCAGAGCGCCGATAATTATATATCTCCCGATCGCTTATCAGACTATCGAGCCTGTCAGTTATCAACGACTATTAGTCCAGCAGAGCCAGCAGAGCCAGCAGAGCCAGCAGAGCCAGCAGAGCCAGCAGAGCCAGCAAACCAGCCGAACCAGCCGAACCAGCCGAACCAGCCGAACCAGCCGAACCAGCCGAACCAGCAGAGCCCGCCAGCCTATCTATCCATCTCTGGATGTCTTGAATCTATATTTATTCGAATTAAGAGCCGTGACTTAAGACCAGACAAGACACGATTTAACGGCATCAAATATTAGGCCGTTCACTATATCGGCTACCGATACGATAAAATACCTCTCTAGTAGAGACTATAAATAGCCTGATAGAATGAATAATAGTATAACAAAACGATAATACAAAGTATAAGCCATCGATCATCCGCCGATATTATCTTCGATATTATCCACTATTCTCGAATTACCCTGAAGTGAATTTTTGCATCATGAGTCAAAAATCATGATGGTCAAATTTCAGATAAGAAATCTCATATCGGATATCATGTCAGAAGCGGATAAATTGGCATTGGAAACAGAAAAATTGGCAATTGAAAAGCCAGAAGATGCAACTGAAGGGGCTGTTGTTTTAGGGTGAGTTTAAACAAGTTTAATAAACAATTCTAATAAAAAGTGAAGATGGACTTCCTCTTTCTAAAAAAGGCCTCAAGAAATTAGAAGCCGCTCGGGCGAAAGAAGCCAAGAAAGCTGCTACAGCTGCCCGATTAGCAGCAGAACAAGCTGCTAGAGAAGCTGGAGAACCAGATTTTGCCAAGGAAAATTATGGAAGATTACCATTAATTCAAAGTACTACAAAGTCCGGAATCGAGAGGATTCAAATCAAGACTCTTTCCAAGTCCAGTGCAGGAAAAGAAGTTGTTTTCAGAGCACGAGTTCATACATCACGTCTTCAAGGTAACAAAATGTGTTTTATTGCTTTCCGTCAGCAGGATTCCATCATTCAAGGACTTGTCAGTGTAAATGATAGCACCGTTTCCAAGCAATTTGTCAAATGGGCCGGATCTATCAATTTAGAAAGCATTGTACTTGTTCATGGAGTTGTAGAAGCAGCCCCCGAAGAGATTACTTCTGCTACAGTTAAAGATGCCGAGATTATAGTGACGAAATTGTTTACTATTTCCGAGACTCCTGCTCAACTTCCCATTCTAATTGAAGATGCTACTCGATCTGAAGCTGAAGCTGAGGCTGCTGGTCTACCAGTAGTAAATTTAGATACTCGTCTTGACAATCGGGTTATTGATTTAAGAACAATCACCAATCAGGCTATTTTCAAGATCTCTTCAGGTGTTTGTACTTTATTCAGAGAGTTCCTCCTTAGCAAAGGATTTGTAGAGATTCATACGCCTAAAATCATGGCAGCAGCTTCCGAAGGAGGTGCTAATGTATTTGAAGTGAAATATTTCAAGCGAAGTGGGTTTTTAGCTCAAAGTCCTCAGATTCACAAGCAAATGCTTATTGCTGCTGATTTCGAGAAAGTTTTTGAAATCGCTCCAGTTTTCAGAGCTGAAAATTCAAATACTCATAGACATATGACTGAGTTTATGGGACTTGATTTGGAAATGGCATTTGAAGAACATTATGATGAGGTTATTGATGTTTTGGTTGAATTGTTTATGTTTATTTTCAGTCAATTAAAGCAACGTTTTGGTCGAGAAATCGAGATTGTTCGTCAACAGTATCCTGTTGAAGATTTCAAGCTTCCAAAGGATGGTAAAATGGTTCGAATCCCGTTCAAAGAAGGAATTCGTCTACTACGTGAAAGTGGAGTTGATTTGCCTGACTTGGAAGATCTCAGTACTGAAAATGAGAAATTATTAGGCAAGATTGTTCGCGATAAATATGATACGGATTTCTATATTCTGGACAAATTCCCTCTAGCTATCCGTCCATTCTATACTATGCCTGATGCCGAAGACCCCAACTATTCCAACTCATATGATTTCTTCATGAGAGGAGAAGAAATTCTTTCTGGAGCTCAACGAATCCATGATTCTGCGTTCTTGAGTAAGAGAATGAAGGCCCATGGTGTTGATCCTGAAGGTGATGGACTTAAAGATTATGTTGATGCTTTTAGCTATGGAGCTCCTCCTCATGCTGGAGGAGGAATTGGCTTGGAAAGAGTGGTGATGTTTTATTTGGATTTAAAGAACATTCGAAGAGCCAGTTTGTTTCCTCGTGATCCTCGTAGATTGAGGCCATAGATAGTGAATTGATGTTAATAAGTTGTCTAGTTATTCCCAAGTTCAAACTGAGCCGACAGCTTGAACCGACATCGGCAGATCTTCAAATCTTAGCGAGGTTCAATCTATACTCTACAACTTTGCAGTCATCAAATAATCGAAGTCTTACGTGGACGCGTTTCATATTGATTTCGGAATCTTTTGGTCGATTGATATTGACGATATTATCAGAGCGCCGATATTATCGGATAGTACGGCAATACAATGATATCCTATTAGCCAAAATAGAATAAACTATAATTTAGAGATTGTAGACTGTCATCGTTAAGTGCTATCGGCTATATCGTACAGCCTATATGGTGACTTTTGATGACTTGGAACAAATCCTTAGTTGGAGATAATACCGATATCGGCAGCTGAGACAACTTGAGAGTCAACTTGAGACCGATATCGGCAGTCTTGTGGACTCACAAACTGTAGAGCTCGCAACTGGCAACGACAACGGCAACGGCAACTCACACACTCCGTCTGATTATCTATCTCGTTATCTATCTCGTATCTATCTCGTTATCTATCTAGTTATCAAGTTCTATTCAACTGCCTTTTTGGCGTTAGTGGTGCAGTTCTAGAAGATCGGTGCTGCTCCGAGGACGCACATTCCCGATCCCAATCTGGTCATAATCGATGCCGCATCAAAAGCTCAACAGAATGAACAATTGAAGAGCAGGAGAGTAGACAGTATAGTTTTGTAGTACAGTTCAGTGGTTATACATGTAGGACATTTGAGCCGTAGTACCGCACTGCCGCTACCATGGTTGCTATACAGTTACGTGCGTTGCTATAGTACATATTGGTCTGCTCTGACCTGGTGAGGCTGCAGGAACAAACTGAAGGTTTACCAACTCAATTAAGTTATGTTAATCTTAAGTTTGATATTTCCGGAGTTTTTTGGCGAGAATTATTTAGTTGCTGCGAGCCACGAGTGCCTAGAGCTTAGGCTCAGATTGCAGAGCAATTGAACAGATACAAGACAATTGCAGCAATACAGCAATACAACCTAGCATTTTCGTTAGGGGCATTCAACAGTAAACAGGTGAACCAGTCACACAGTTACAACCATTGACCGTTATATTCTATCTATATAATTGACTATATAATTGACAATTGTTCGTAATGTTATACACTTGTAGATGTAGCTGTACAAGAGCGTACCGCAGTACCGTAGCTGTATTGTAATCCTCCGAATTACTCCGAAAACCCTACCAATAAATCCTTTAGTCCAGTGTAGAATTCCCCATTGCGGCGGACCTTGCCCTTTAGCCATTCACAGCAGTGCTGCAATTTCCCCCACTTGACTCCCAGCCGCCCTTTGACTGGGTAAGGGCTAGCACTGTGCTGAAAATACTCAGGCACTCCTAGCTGTACTCCACTCGACTCCGACTAGACTCAGACTTATACTGTATCCGTTCTCATACCCATACGCTCAATATCCTCATACTCTCTTTACTCTCTTTACTGTCAAGTCGAACTCTCCTACTCGGATTCACGCTATCATGAAAACCAACTGAATCAATGTATCTCTTTATTCCAGCAGACTACAAGGCAGTCACTAGGGCCAATCGAATGGGCAGCGGCGGAAGTGGAGCCAGCACGGCCAGCGGAGTTAGTACGGCCAACACAGGAACTGCTACTCCGGCCAACACCGTCAGCGGGACTAGTACGGCCAATACAGGCACTGCTACTCCAGCCAGTCGTAGTCATCCGAAATCCTCAGTATCTGGTCCAATCGATGACACTGGCAATTCTTCTCCAAGTAGTACCTCTACATTCCATTCATCATCCGGCAATCTGAATGAACCTTCGGATCCATTGAGCCTTCCTAGCAACAACTCTTCCACTTATCCTTTAAGCACATCGACATCTTCTTCTTCTTCTTTTCCTCCTCAAAAAATCATAGACACTGTACAAGCTCTGTACAGCTATTCCTCCGACAAACCTCACTCTTTAGCATTCAATAAAGGAGATACCATTTCCGTTCTATTAAAGCTGGAATCAGGTTGGTGGGATGGAACGAATCCTAAAGGCCAACGAGGATGGTTTCCCTCGAATTATACTCATTCTTTAGTTAAAGAACCGGAGGAAACCGAATTAGACCCGAAATCATCTCCTTCAAGACCTGGGGCTTTCAATTTCTCTTTCGACCCAGACCTCGACTCCAGTACATCTTCTGTACGAGATACTAGTCGCAAAGGCTCTGTAGTTAGCTATGTATCTTCTACAGGCCAAAGTGAAGATCGAGAACCGTCCAATTTACGTTCGACTCCCTTTACAGCTAAAGATCCTGCGGGTTTATTAGTCAATACCCGTGCTGGAGATTATGAGTTTGCTCCTTCATATTGGATTCCTCAGGCCAGCCAGAACGGCAAACTTATGTTCTATAACCCCTCTCGTAAACATGTATCATCTGGTCTGCCGTTCGAGCAGGTTAAATCCATCGACGCTCCGGAAATCTCCGATGTCCTCGAGCCATTGCCTAAAGATATAAATTCAATCGTCGAATCATGTGCCTATCACAGTTCGATGAACGACTATGAAGATGATTATATCGTTCAAGACCATAAAAAGCTCGATCCTTACATGTATTTGGTAAGTACCTGAAGATTCATACCCTTTTCTAACTAGTTACGCACTCATCAAAAGAAATCATATTCTTCAGGGGTCTCAGTTGATTCCATGCATAGAACATCTGTTAGTCTCGATTCAGGTCGTTTATCGATTTCGGGATCTCTCTCGGTACCGTATAAGAATATGGAAGATTTGACGCAATTGAAAACATGGTCGGAGCTTATTGCACGGTTGGAAGTATACGGAGGAGCTATTTTACACAGTATAAATATTGAGGATCATGATGATTTCAACCTACGTTTTGAAGACCTTTCAACTATTGTAAATCATATCGGATTAACAGGAGGAGTTCCTCCGGGAACCAATCCTAGCTCGGCAAACACGGAGATAGCAAGCACCTATCGTCATATGATGACATCGTTATCAAAGCTCGGTCTAAGTGTAGATATCGGCATTCATCATCGTTCTTATTCTCAGCCAAATATCCCCGTGTTTCCCGTCCGTAATTCCTCTTTATCATCAGCTGCCACTTTTCCCTCGACAAGTCCTACACCAGTAGCAGCAGCACGACGATCGGATTCATTTCTTGCTCCAGAAGACAATTCTAACTGGACAAAAAGTGCAACCGAAGTAAAATCCGTTTTAGCTAATGCCAAAAAGTTTATAGCATTGGTGAAATTAGCAGCTTCGGCCGATTCAGATGACCCCAATTTCGATCCGGACGTAATAGTTCCTCCTCTTTCTTCATATACAGTCAAACAGTTCCGGGCCGGCACCTGGACAAACATAAATGTCACTACAATCACCAATCAAACCGAAGAAACTGTGGCTCCTCCTTCTCAAAGCTCAAGAAGACCCTCTATTTTGCTAGAGTCTTATGATTCTACTATCCCTCTAGATCGCCAAGTCATTTCCGTTCTAGAGCATCAACGTACAATGGTACTCAACATTCTTAAACAAATCCTGCGCATAACATCGCGAGAGCCAGACTCTGCTTCAGCCGTTTCTATTGAAGACAGGCATATGCTGCTACTGTCGTCTCTGCACTCGATAGTAAACCTCGTAACCAACATCCTCAACCTAATCGAGTCTGTGGATCTATCTATCTTCCAACTACGTAGGAGAAGATCAAGTCAACAATTAACTACTCCGAAATCTGCTGCTGCTTCTTCAGCAATTATCCTCCTATACGACTTTCTAGAGGTCAAACAATGTCTTTACGATGATCTAGCCGAAATCGTCCAAGCAGCTTCTCAAACCGATATTTGTGATTCGGATTTCATCGACACTTTATCCAAAAGCCTGGAAAAGTCTAATCTGCATCCTTCAAACACCAATCTTGCGGCTTTAGCTGAGACTACAGAAACTGCTCCAGACGATCTCATAAAGACCATCACGACAAGACTTGGTGTCACTATTGACAACGTAGTACAGAACGCCATTCTTCTAGCTGATGAGCGTGAAAATATCCTCAACTCGGACCGTGTCATGGACACTGAGTACGATGGACGTAGAAGCTCCGTAGCAGAAACCACAAGCATATTCGAAGACGACCAAGCATATCACAACAGGCAATATCTAAAGAAACGACAAAGTTCAACAGTTTCCACGCAACTCAGTGAAGATTCTTCTGCCTATGGATCTGTTAAAGAATCAGATACTCCATGGTTTCTTGCTGCAGACCACGCTGACGAGCTCATCTATGATAGTAAAAAGAACATTCGTGGTGGTACTTTTGCAGCTCTAGTTGAAAGACTCACACATCATGAATTTCTTGACTCAACATTCAATGCGTCAATGTTATTGACGTTCCGTAGTTTCAGCACTTCTCAAGAGCTCTTTTCCGCCCTTATCAAGCGTTTCTCAGTCCAACCGCCTGAAGGTTTAAGCTTGGAAGATTTTAACCTTTGGACGGAGAAAAAGCAGCGACCTATTCGCATCCGGGTTGTAAATATCCTTAAAACTTGGTTGGAATCATACTGGCTAGACTCGGGGCCTGAAGTATCTCATGAAGCTCTTGAACTGTTGAGTAATGTACATGATTTTGCCGTCAAGATCTATGAACAAGGCTTCCCTGGTGCTCAAGCTCTTATCAAATTATCAGAACAACGAATGCTGTTCAAAGGCCAACTTGGTAAGAAAATGATCCCAAACACCAACGCAACAGCTCCTACTCCTATTCTACCTCGTAATCTCAAGAAACTCAAGATTTCCGATCTCGATCCTCTTGAACTAGCCCGACAGCTCACTTTAAGAGAAGTAAAGCTTTTTGTGCTTGTAACGCCATTTGAATGTCTAAGTAGAGGATGTGGAGGACGCAGTAAACGAGGCAATATCGACACTCCTCATATTAAAGATTTCATCCGCAATTCCAATCATTTGACCAACTGGGTTGCTTTTATGATCTTAAGACATGCCGATTTGAAAAGACGAGCCTTGACGATAAAATACTTTGTTCAAGTAGCTGAACATTGTCGGCAAGCAAACAACTTTTCTTCAATGACTGCAATTATATCGGCATTGTATTCATCTACTATTCATCGTCTTAAGCGTACTTGGGATCTTGTTTCATCTAAAACAATGGCAGTATTGGAGAATATGAACCGTTTGATGAACTCATCTCGTAATTTCAACGAGTACCGTGATATTCTAAGGCTTGTAAACCCTCCGTTGATCCCGTTCTTTGGTGTCTACTTGACGGACTTGACATTTGTAGAAGATGGAAATCCTGATATCCTTCAAAACAATCCGCTTTTAATCAACTTTGCCAAACGAATGAAAGCTGCAGAAATTATCAGGGAAATCATGCAATACCAAGTCGTTCGTTATGTATTTCAAGAAGTCCCTGAGATCCAGGAGCTACTCAACGAGGGCTTTGAAACTGCTGCTCCAATTGAAGAGCAATATGATATTTCACTTCTATTGGAACCAAGAGAGAAGAATACTGAGAGAATGACAAGATTGTTAGAGGAGAATGGTTTTTTGTAAGGCGATAGAGCAGTAGCTTGAAACTAGTTATATATCATGATTCAATTAACGAAGCGATAGCATTCTTAACATTTATTAAATCTACTATAGAGTTCCCTTTGTAACAGCCTCTTTACGTTCTTCCCAGATTGTCTTTCCTGAACATGAACAAACAGTCTTGTCGTTCTGCCAAACACCTGCTGACCGGGCAATGACACCTACAAGACTACTTTCGGTCAATTCGCCTTGAGAAACAGTTATACTCCTGCCGATAATATCGGATATCTTTATTGGTTGAGTAAGGAATGCTTGGCCTGAATAAGTGGTGGAATCTTGACCTGAATAGGTGCTGGAATCCTGCTGAGAAACGTCGATTTGACCAAGACTCCATAGCTCCTTTCCAGTAGACAAGGCTCCCCGAGAGATATCTCCTGAACTGCGGATCGAAGCATTGTACATCCCTTTGGCAAGTCCACTTAAAGTGACGTCGAGAATGACTTTGGCTGGCGAAACGCTAACCATTCTTACTAAACCCTTAACAGGGGCATCCAGATCCTTTTCAAGGTGTGATTCGAGAATGCAAACCGCCGCTGAATCGGGAAGTCCCGCGCCACGAACTATGGCATCTTTTCCTGTGGCTTGAATGGCCTTGACGATATGAGATGGAGGAAGTGTTCCTGTAACCGATACAAGCTGTGATTTCAAATCAATGTCCACGGCCGAGATTCCCGTCAATTGAAGAGCTTTTTGAACCGATTCTTCGCATGAAGAGCAATGCATAGGCACTGCATATGTAGTCTATAGTTAATATTAAAGATTAATAGATTCAATGGAACTTACGGTGAAACTATCGCTAGTCATAGTATAGGTGAAAGACGGATTGACGTAGTTGGGACTCAACTTGGGAGAGATATTATCCGTTAAAAGTACATTCAACAAATAGCGTTCATATAAAGTCTACAAGATAGATAGCAAAATATGACTACATATTATAGACAAGAGATTTCTAAATATATGACAGATGATATATCGATTAGATTCTCGAGATGTCACGATCAATACCGTTAGATCTCAAAATTCGATATGATCCTCAAGATCTCGCTGAATATCGGCTTACCAAACGCATCATCTAGCCGATATTGTATTCAGTAGCACAATGGACGCACAGCTCGTCTAGATTGAACACATTTGGAATAGTCAATCATTTAGCATTTCCTACAACTGGAATGTTCAGTTAAATTGCCATTAGGCTTTAGTAGCAGATCATAGTGCATAGTAAAGATCAATTATTCATTCATAGTACATAGTTACGAAAATATCGGGAATAAGAGATCGCCTATGTTATCGGCTATAAGTGCATTATACCAGAGCCTTAAGAAGATTTTACAAACTCTATACAAACCCTGTTTCCAATAATATCGGATATCTATATCTCGAAGCTCAGATAGATGGTAAGGTATTAGCCGATATTAGCCGATATCTATGCGATATGGCAATCTACTGCTGAATACCATATCGTTGATATGTACCACACATAGCACCATGTACCACACGTAGTACCATGTACCACACATAGCACCATGCACCACGTAGCACCGGAATCTCTGCTAATAGTGCAATCCGGACTCTAAGACTTTGCAACGGACCTCCAACGCTGGAGCTGTGAGCATCTGCGTGCGGAGACAATAGCGAGATTGATACACTATATCGTGAGCACCTAAAGCAACGAGTCGACGGTAACACACAGTCACTTTACTCATATAGCATTGTCTTGTATCAATCTCTATCGCATTGACGTTGTTGACCGTTGACCATTGACCTACCCTTAATTCCAGGGTAATTTCCGGTTAGTTCCCTGACTCGGTTAGCCAGGGTTGGGATCTTGTATCAAAACCACGATTCAGCCATTCAACAGTAGCATGTTTTCTCGGATCACGCAGCTGGGCAAGAATATCAGTGATGAACTAGAACAGGCTGTGGCACGATCGAGTAATTCCCCTAGTTCCGATAACCAAGACCAACGTTCTTCGGCATATAAAGTGCTGGAGAAAAATGGCCATCTATTGAACTCTTTGACCCCGGAACCAGCGACTTTAGAGGTGGATTCCGACGACATGAGGTCGGTAATTGAACAAAATGAAGATGGACAATCTAGAGGCAGTGGAGAATTGCCCCGGGAGTCTCCGGCAAGCCCGTCGTCGTCTGTAAGAGAAGGCTCCATCGAACTACCAAAAGAGATTATGACCAAATTAAAGAAATTCGCCAAATATGAAGAGAAATATCCAAGTGAGTGCTGATAGTTTGTCTATTTATCTAACAAGAACTACTGGAAGCGTATCGATTGGAGAAGAAAAAGTCAGAATTAATTGCGGTTTTCGAAAAAGTGCTTCAAGAACATACACCATGTCGAAGCATTTCCGAACCGTCGACTTTGGTGGAATATCTACAGAATTTGACGTTGAAATCAGAGATGCAGAATGAAGAGTTGAGACGGATATCGGGAGAATTAAATGCTTCTAAATCCGCTACTGAAAAGGTCCAACAGGAGAAGAATTCGATACAAGAGGAATTGGAGAAATTAAGCAAAATTCAGGCTGAAAATGAGCAGTTTGAAGCTAAAGTATCTGATTTGGAGACTCAAGTTTCGGGGTTAAAGTCGGAAAGAGAGAGGTTGGAGACTGGTAATAAAGCGGATAAAGAGCTATTGGAAAGTTTACAAGCGGATAGAATCTCTGATAAACAGCAGATTGAAAGCTTGCAAGCTGATAAAAAGCAGATTGAAAGCTTGGAAGCCGATAAAAAGTCAGATAAAGAGCGGATAGAAAGTTTAGAAGCTGAAGTTCAGTCAAAAACAAAGGATCTAGAAGTAGCAGCAGCAGCATCAGCAGTAGCAGCTACTGCTGCCCTAGACCCATTGGCTGAACAGAAAGCTGAAGAACTCAAAAACCTCCAAACAGAACTCGAAAGCCAAAAAGCACAATCTGAAGCGTCGGCTACAGAATTCAAGTCAATTACTCGATTAAATGACTTGTACAAGCAGAAAATCAAGGATCAAACTACCGAAATTGCTTCATTAAACGAACAAATGAATTCCAATGGAACAGAACATGCAGAGGCAGAAGAAAAACCCTTAGAATCCAAATCTAAAAAGAAGAAGAAGAAGGGAAAAGCCAACAGCAATTCAATTGCTACGAAATCCTCTCAACAAATCGGTTCGCCTACACTTGGAACTGTAGAACCTGATCATGTAAAAATCGTAGAGGAGAACGAGGCTTTGAAAGCTCGAGAAAAAGAGTTGACAGCTCAATTGAAATCGGAAAAAGAAGAAATCAATTCTCTTAAAGATATGCTCAAGGAAGTGGGTCAAGATCTCGTTGTTTCTCAAGAAAGTCTTAAGAATCAAGCGAATAATTCAGACGCAAACGATCTGGCTGAAATGAAGAAAATTTATGACGATATACAAGTGCATCATGAGGCTTTAAAGGTCCATAATGAGAGTTTAAAGGCTGAGCTTGACCAACTGACAAAAGAGCTTGCAGCTGTTGTTTTAGAACGAACGAAATTGAATGATCAGGTCAAAGAACTAGAAGTTCAAACGGCTACAATTAAAGACCTTGAACAGTCTGCTAAAAATGAGGCAGCATCAAATCAACTTCTTGCACAAGAAAGATTCAAGGAAATCTCCAACCTTACAGAAACCAATTCCAAGATACAATCGTCGTTGAAATCGCTTCAAAAAGAACTTGAAGAGAATAAAGGATTCAAAGATCAAGTAGCTAAACGACAAGAAGAGCTCAAAAAGCAGACGGGAGTTGAAAAGACTTTACGGGCCGAAATATCCACTTTAACATCGATAATCGCTGATAAAGACGATGCAAATAGCTCTTTAAAAGCACAATTAGACGCCAGTGAAGGAGCTCGACAAAAATCCGAAGGAAGAATATCACAATTACGACAAACTAATCAACGATTAGAATCAGATAAACGAGGTTTAAGTGATCAAAATGACAAACTGACTCAATCTCTAGACCGCGTGCAAAGAGATTATGAAACCGTTTTGAATAACCAACAGAACTGGGAAGTGGAAAAGTCCAAAGTCGTAGCGGAACTAGGACAGCTTAAAGGCATGTCTGAAGCTAATGAAGCGCAAAAGATTGCTGCTACTAATATCGTAGAGACCCTTCGGCGGCAGTCAGAGGAAGTGTCTATGAGACTCGTAGAAACGACAACACGATGCGATACGCTTGAAGAAGAACTTGCAGAGGTTCATAAGCACTTGCAAGAACGTATTCGTGAAGCATCGACTATGAGGAAGCTGCTAAGCGAGTCGGAAGGAGGCCAAGAAGACAAGCTCCGTGAAGCTACGGAGAAGATCCGGGCTCTGACGTTTGAACGGGATAGATTCGAAGCCGATGCAACTGAACTGGGCAAACGGCGGCATCGCGATGTCGAGGACCTCAAGTCGAAATTACGCGAGACAGAACAGGTGACTACGACTCTGCAAGATGAGCGATCTCGGCTCAATCGCGAGCTTGGCGACCTCAAATCAAGCCGAGACCGCGCTGATGAGAAAGCTACACTAGCATATAAAGAGGTCGGCGAGTCTCGGTCCGTTATCGGGCAGCTACGCGAGACTCTGGCCGATCTGGAGGCACGACTACGTGAGACCGAAGCCGTGAACGTGTCTCTTCGGCAGTTGGCTGATGATAACCGCGATAAAATGGACAAACTGCAGAAGAACCAGCGTACACTCAACCACGATCTTACAGCTCTACAAATGGAACGCTCGAGGCTTGAAAATGAAGTGAAAAGAAGCAGTAGCGAGTCAAGCCGGTCGTCACTGTCTACACCACCGGTCAACGGTCAAACTAATATTCCATATCTTAAGAATGTTCTACTAGGTTTCTTGGAGCATAAAGAGCAAAGGCACCAGCTTCTACCGGTGATGAGCACGTTGTTAAGTATGCAGGGGTCGGAGGAGAAAAGATTCTGGGCCGCAGTTAATAAGTAGCAAAGTGTATAGTTGTTATATTATTGATACCAAGCTCCGTTGATGCATTCCGCCACGGTCATTTGCTTTTCTGCAAGCATTTTAGAAATCTCGATGCCGATGTTGACAGTGCGAATGGTGGAGTCGTATTCAAGGATAAGCGCGTTCTTTGCTTCAGATCTCCATTGAACAACGTCACTGTAAACTTGAGAATCGGTCTTTTGATTGTCGTTGACCTTCCAGTCGTATGTATCGCGATCCCAGAATACAGATACAAGACCAAATTGCCTAGAAATAGCTCTTACTCTATCATCGCATGCTCCATAAGGAGGTCGGAAATACCTTGGGATGATTCCCGCTGTAGCGTTCATGGCCCAGATTGACCACTGAATCTGAGCTACGATGTCTTCATTTGCCAAAGAAACTAGATTGGCATGAGACCAGGTATGAGAGGCCAATAAATGACCCTTGGCATGCTGCATTCGAAAAGTTTCCGGAAACCTCACTACATTTATACCTTGAGTGAAAAAGGTCGTTTTACTAGCCAATTGCTCCAATAACTTTGGCGTACTTGGACTAGGACCATCGTCAAACGTTTGAGACATTACAGGACAAGTAAAGATCTCGTCTACTGCACTACATCTGTAGCAGTCGAAAGAACACATACTACGGTCAACATTACGACAGTCGCCTAATTCTCGTCGGGGAATATTATTGGGTACAATAGCCAGATTAATGTTGGCCATGGGTATATAGGGAGGGTTTCTTCCCGGCCATTGAGTCAGTCCCGTAAGCTCTGTAAGCCATGTAGGGAACATTTGCATCAACTGAACTGAAGCTTGATTCGCGTGAAGTGATTTATGAAGGTATCCAGGGAAGGTATCAAGAGGTGCTTCATCAATGTCACATAAACAGTAGTTGACAAGCAACAATTGTGCCAACAAATATAATGCGATCATTGAACTAAGATTTACAATCTATTACTTTACGGGTGTTATATTCAAATGTTTAAATAAGAAGTTGGAAAATGGGGGATGGAGGGTTTAAATACCCAAGGAGGGAGTGCGACGGCAGAGTCACAGACCAATGTTGTGCGACAGACCAGATGTTGTGCGACAGACCAGATGTTGTGCGACAGACCAGATGTCGTACTCATGATTATTCGCGTTGGGACTTCCGCTTATATTAATTATATTAATTATCCGTATTAGGCTTCCTGAACTTTCTGAGATTACACAAGCTGAAATATTACTAACATTGCCGACTGTTAATCCAGGAATCACTAACGTCGTCATCTATTCAACATGCCTGAACTAACAGCTCTTGAAAAAAGGTTTAAGGACGGCCGAGATAAGACTCTCAGTCAATTGCCCGATATAATCCTTGGAGCGGGGATCTTCAATTACCTTTATCATTCAAAACCAGATCAATTGCCGGCAAGTGAAATCATTCAACATGCTTTTGATAAGGGAATTCTAGCCTTGGATACTTCAGCTTATTATGGACCTTCCGAGATCATTGTAGGTAACGCATTGAAAGATATTAAAGACAAATACCCTCGAGAATCTTACTTTATTTGCACCAAGGGAGGACGAATTGGCGAGAATGAGTTTGATTATTCTGCACGAGCAATTCGAAAGTCTGTGTTACGATCTTTGGATAGACTACATACCGATTATATAGACGTTTTTTACATCCACGACGTGGAATTCGTCGATACAAAAGATTGTTTAATTGCAGTATCGGAGCTATTTAAACTCAAGCAAGAAGGGTTGATACATTATGTTGGAATTTCGGGATATCCATTAGACTTCTTACTGTTTCTTGCGACGAAAATCAAGCAAGAATTACAGCCTTTGGATATCTTGCTAAGCTATAGCAATTTCTGTATCCAAAATACCCGTCTAGGACAATACGTGAACAAGTTCAAGCAGCAGGCGGGGGTTAACACAGTAGTAAATGCTAGCCCTTTGAGTATGTCTTTATTACGATCTCAAAAGGCCCATTCATTCCATCCTGCTCCTGATAATCTTAAAGCTAAAGTGGCACAAGCAGCAGAATATACAGCCAGTAAAGGAGTGGAATTGGCAGATTTAGCATCACGGTTCGCTCTATCTTATTGGTCGGCTCCTACAGTGTTTGGTCTGAGCTCAAAAGAAGAAATAGACAAAGCGATTGAAGATTATTGGTATTCTAAAGATCAGCAAGCAATTGAGGCAGATGTACCTTTAATAGAGCATGTTCGAGACATTCTAGGAGATACTATAGATTTAGTATGGCCGTCAGGGATTTCTCATGATGATATTATATAAATAATATTTTTTTATTTTTAATCCTTAATCTTTGATAATTCCAATTCCTTTTCTTCCAATTTTAATCGCAATTCAGCATTTTTCTTCTTTAAAGCTTCATTTTCCAGCCGAAGGTTATAAATAGTAGAGTCATCCATTTGAATTGCCGAGCCAGCTCCGAAACTCGATCGTGAAGGTCTTTTATGATGAGAAACATATGGAGAATGACCATGAAGTTCTTCAGTATCCGACACTGAATAAGTTGATCGAACTGACGGGTTTCTAGACACTGACGAAGAGGAAGATCTCGACTGTGACCGCCCTCGATTATCGGTTTTTAATCGAGAGATCTCCCGTTGGAGTTTATTCACTATTGCTTCCTGTTCCCGTTCAAAAGCATCAAAAGGCTCTAGATTACTAGCGTTAGGAAGTCGCTGGGAAATGACTGGAGGATGAAGTGAAGGATCCAGTTCTTTTCTTGTTTGATAGATTGAATTGCGTGCTGAATTTGCTATAGCTGAATTTGAAGAAGCAGAACTTGAACGCCGACGTCGAAGCTCTAATTCGTTAAGGAATGGTGCTGTAATACTAGACGAAGGAGAAGCCGATGGATTATTGCTGCCTCCAGTACTACCTCCGATACTACTGGTAGAAGAATGTCTACTGTTTGGTGTTCGAAAGATAGTTTCAGGATCGGATCCAGCGGGTCGACTTGCCACAGGTTTAACCTTTGATCCGGGTCTTGGTTGTGCCATTGAATCGAGAGTAACAGAAGTGAGTAACACGCAAGGTGAGTAATACAAGGAAGTATTATACAAGGAAGTATTACACAAGGTAAGTAATATCACAAGTGAAGTAATAAATATTCAACAAATGTTGGTTTTGACAGTTGAAATTGTGTTGATTAGCAATGCGTGAATTAAGAGGCGCGTGGTTGAATTGCTTATTAAAATAAAAATAATCTGAGGGTTCGTTCGCATCCGATTATTGAAATTTCTAAAATAATTAAAAATAATTAAAAATAATTAAAAATAATAATCAATTCATTATCTATTGATTGTTGAGTCTCGACAGCGAACGTGTTAATTATTGTTATATTTATTTCATTTTGAGGCGGTGCTGAAATTATATTAACTTGGTTACAGCCGTGCGTTCAATGGTCAAGTGCGGTCTGTGACGTTCTGCTGGTTGAACGGAGTGAACGGAGTGAATAAACATTAGATACAATTAACAGTTAACTGATAGACCTCAAGAGTGCTGTGCTGTTGATTGTTTAGTGGTAGAAAATACGATCGAAGCTTGTTTTGGATGGATCCGGATTCTGCCGATATATCGGCTAGTTGATCTATCATCTATGCACTCATATGGGCTACAGTTAATCTTTGCACTATATTGGCAAGCTGATTGTTGACTATCGACTGCAGATTGTTCATAACTATCGGACAGATTCTGTTAATATTGACATTTCGATTCTCATCGCCTTAGCACTCCAGTACCTAGTAATATAATAAATACATAATATACAGCAGAGCTAAAAAGTCTCTTCATCATAATTAAACCCCTTATGAGGCTCCATGATCTCATTATTATGAGCCAGATTGTAAACCTGATTCTTTCTCCACTTTTCATAAATTTCATCTTGTTCATCTTCACTAGAACTCTCTCTAAATGTTTCCCAGTTTTCTGACGTAGCTGAACTTATAGAGCTTTGTGCAGTTAAAGAGCTTTGCGTGGCAGAGATCGAGCTCGACCCAGAAACAGATCGTACAGTTGGAGCCATGATCCTACCCTTTGCAATGACAGGAAGGGCTTTTAAAGTACTATTCGAATCCAGATTATTACCTTGATGTCGAACAGGAGTTTCATAATTGTGAGGATTACAGAAATCGGGTTGTTTAGGTCGATAGGATTGTATATTATGTCGAGTAGAAGAAGATAGGGGGTTTGTTGATAGAGAATTGTAGGAACTTATAGGACGTGTTTGTGTTGATCGGTTGGATGTTAAAGGACGAGGTTGAGATTTCGATGGTGAGTTAGTTTTGTTAATAATAGGTTTTGAAACTAGTTGTGGGGGCTTCCGTGGAGTTCTTCCTCCTTTTCTTTCAAGATCTTCTTTGTTCAATGTGATTAAAAAGCTTTGACCATTGACTAAGAAAGGCTTTCCTGTCGAGGTTTGCCATGAAGCTAGAGAGTTCTTTAAATCTTGTAATACTTTTGGCATTCGTTTTGCAATTCGTTTACGCATTTGTTCTTCTCGAAGTAGCCTTGAAGGATCTCTTTTACCAGATCCTCTTGACAATAATCTTGAAGAATCTTGAGTGGATTTCTCCAGTTCTTTAGCCTCTCGTTGGATATCTCTATAAGCCATTAAAAGGTTAAGAACTGGTTGTCGTTCTTTCAATAACACTTCAAGACGACTTATTTCAGACTCATGAGCATCTAAAGAAGCATCAGTATAAATATCCGTCCAAGCAGGAGTAAATGAAATGCGTTCTTGTTCAGAAAAGTACAATTTATGCCATAAATCCTCAAGAACTTGTCTTGCATCGGCTATAAATACATGAATATGATGCCTTTTTTTATCGTTTAACCGATCTAATTCCTTGTCATAGGCTGATAAGACGGATAAAGCCAATCCGCGGTTTGAAGTCTCGAAATTACGAATATGTTGAGGATCTTCAGACAATTTGTTCCATAGATACAAGACTTGGCTTTTATAATTAGCCAGTTTTTTCTGTCGTGATTCCTTTTCATTTTGTAGCTCATTTCGAAGCGTTTGTAATCGATTAATATCAGCACTTTGAGTACCTAAAGCTTCAGGATTTGTTTTATAACATGAAAGGATTTTACGATCAATAACCTCTTGAGCTGTCCCTAATTCCGCCCATAAATTGACGATTTCAGAAGAGCATCTAGATACAGTTGAAATTCTTATTTGATATTCTTTCTGCCATGATTGAATCTCATTTTCAATATTAAGAATATTACTTGCTGAAAGATCGAGATTCGATTCTGAAGTGTTGATATCAAATTGTAATTTAAATCCGTCAATATGCGATCTTAAATGATCTAAACCATCAACCATATCTCGATATCTTTTATACCTTTCTTGATGGATTTGTGTAATTTGAAAAGTCATGGCTTCAAGTTGATTATAAGCTTGAGAATAAGGACTTGAAACACTAGATTGTAACAATTTGGATCCATTTTGTCCCAGTAAAAGATCAATATTTATATCTTTAAGCTCATTTAAAAGCCCTCGACATTTCGATTGAAGGTTACAACAATTTTGTATTAAATCATCTCGTTCTTTTTTAACACTTTCGACTTGTTGTAAAAGAGTATCTGAAATTGCTGAATATAAGTTTCGTTCTCTTAATTCTCTATCTTGTTGATTTAAACCTAATTCTTCAAACAGTTGTTGTAGTTGGTCGTTTATAGCTCCTAATTGTACGGAGATATATGAATTTCTCCTAGTCATGGCTGGTAGAAGTTGATCAGAAAGGTTCGGTAGACTTCATGTCAATAAGAAGATCAATTGAAAACAATTCAGTTGAAATTGTAAATAATTGTAAATAATCCAGTTGTAAATTAAAGATGGAGAAAAACGAGTCTGAAAAAGGCATCAATAAACAACCGCTGTCGTCATGACAACGGGAGCTGGGATAGGGAATGGTTACGTAAAGGATTAGTGATGAATCTGGTGCTTATTCAGCTGATTTCAGTATTAAATAATTGCTGATTTAAAATACTGAATTAATGATCAACCTCAAGATATTTGATTCTGTATTTCAAGTCGAGCAATATGCCAGTTCCAGAGTACTATACTCTGAAGTGCTTCAAGGAAGTACTTGAGGGCAACGGTTGGTAATTGTAACCATTTGAGAATAAGGCAAAGACTTATATTGGAGTTTACTCGAACGAGGGAGAATTAAAGACCTCTAGATAACTTACTCGTTTATTCTTTCTGATATTTTACCGAACCTCGCAACGGAATGGCTCAATAATTTACTTTTGTTAGCGCACGTGAAGATAACTTTATTTGCTTTTTCTCACCTTTAAAGTTCAAAATGACACTTTGCATTTTTGTCTTTTGTACTGTTCTGTAATATCCAACAGGAACAGGACCTGAAATCTGCCAAACAGCAAAAATAAAATAAACAGAAAAACAAAATCTTTAGATGTAGCTACAAGCAAGAAAGTTTTATAAGAATATTATATTAGTGCCAGACATGCTTTTACATGCTGTTGATTATTTTCTAACGTTTAAGGAAACATTTATTTCTGTTCCTAAGGTCTACTAACTGCTTCACTGAAATGCTTGACGGACAACCTTTCAAAAGAAAAACCTTGCCCTTGCCAACTGTTAGAACAAGACCCAGAAATCACAGTAAAAAGACCAGTTCAAGGCGGCCGGCTAACTGCATTCGGACTCGACACCTTAAGATCTTAAGAGAAAACTTACCCCTACCTGCGCCTTCCTTGCCCTACTGTTGCCACATCTTTTCTCGATTAACCCTTTTCACCTGAAACATAATCTTCAAGCAAAGAGACTGCCAAATTTGTAAGTTATGAAATCACTTGGGATGAGGTCATTTACTCGATGAGATAAGATATGGTGTACAGCATACCTCTAGTATAGATTCTAGGTCATATATCCTCGCTGGATGAATTTTCAAAGGAAGACAAAATTTCAGGTGTCACGATGAGTCCCAAAGAAGAAAGTACAGACGTAATGTAGGGTAATTTAAATCAATTCAATTCAAAAAAAGAAACATTTACTTTTGTTGAATTTTTTGATCACTTTGCATTGCAAATAATAGGCAAAAAGGCCTTCGAGTAGGACTATAAACTATTGAAATCTTTTGTTTAAACAAGTTCAAATGAAAATTTGATCTTTGAATATTTGATTAAATCTCATATTTTGTACTGGAGATGCTGTCTTTTTTTTAAGAAAAACAAAATACAAAATTTTGCTTTGGGATGATAAATAGCAAAAGCAATGCAAGCCCGTTAGACTTTTGTGATTTCAGTTCGAGGTTTAATTTACCCTAAAGTCAGGGCATTACTTTTTTTGTGTTCATAGAGGAATCAATTTTATTTACTTTTGTGAAGTTTTGTATAACTTTTTGCTCGCTTTCCATGACGAGTAATCAGCAAAAAATCTACTAGTAAGAAATATAAACAGCTGAAACCTTTTGTATTGACAAATTCTGATGGAAATTTGAAGTTTATGAATTTTATTAAATACTATTCGTGGTGCTGGTGTAAAAATTCGTAAAAATTACATGTGCTTTAGGCCTAGTAGGCACTTCACGGCAAACAAAAAGCAATTATAGTCTAGTTGAATTTTTGGGCCCCTAAATTTTTATCATTATATTCATGCTACGAGATTTGAAGTACTTTGATTGTGGACCTCTATTCAATTTAAATATTTTACTATATTGTCCCTATCATTCTAGATTCGTGCTTAGATGTATGCACATAGTACATACTTTACTCTGCAGTGGTTAGCAGTAGTGTAGTAGAATTATTACACGACTTTGCAATGGCCCAATCTGGTATTAGCATCTTGATAGATTTTGCACCAAAATTTACACGCTATCGGAGATAAGCGTAAAACTAATGCACCGAAACAAGTGAAAGAGGCAACTATACTCCAAAAGATATGATAATTATGGACAGTAGGTTGCAACCCAAACAATTACCAAATCCAGATATATAATTACGCACTGTCGGAAGTTCCGACTCGAACGCAAACCTTTTGGCATGTGACCGCTAATGGTCACAATTAGCGATGACAAGAACAAACAATGACAAGAACAGAATCGCCAAATCACCAAATCACCATCCAAAACGGGCGGAATAAATAGCGCCATCAGGTAGGCAATAAATATATATTCACGAAATCCATTTAAATTTATCCCACTTAACTGCAAAATATATAGACATATTTTCTCTTCAAAGCTTCGCTCTAACTGTCTCAATTACATACTACAAACTATAAGTTGACTTTAATTTCTTAGCTGATTTACCCCGCATGATGCTTACTAACCCTTCATTGACACCTTTGGAGGATTTGCAGTACTCGGTTGTCTTCGATATTGGTTCAGAGCAAGGAAACCATCAGCGTTTGGGCAAGTTGTCGGCCGAAGTTATAACTTTAGTCGATGAGGTAGTCATAACACGTCGAGAGGATAGGAAACCTCTTCTACTGAAGATAAACGGACTGGCGGCCAAAGATGTGTTGAAAGGTTTGGCGGATACTTCAGGAGGTTGTTTGGCTCATAGTTATTATTACCATGAGCTATATAAAGTTTTACGTCGAGAGGAGGCGCTTGAACGTTTGAAGGCATTGAAAAATGGAGAAGAAATCGATTTAATGTCGGTTCTCCAAAGTCTCGACTGCTTTTGCTTAGGAAAAGACATTTCCTCACAAATGGACGAATTTGAACGACGATTCAAGGACAAGATGAATACATATGCAGATTCAAAGGTAGAGGAAAAGGTCGAATTTATCTTTCCTGCTCTGCATGATGTTTTTGGTCATACGTTGGTAAAGTACGATTGTCTAGATGATGACTACGACAGGCTAGACGATGACTACAACAGTATTGTCGATTCCGACCACAGCTTTCGCAGAGGTTTTTTAACTTCTGTACTAGCTGGAAAACAGCCAATGGACAGGCTGTTGTTGGCAGCCATTTTCCAACATTTTGCCAGCACAATTGGCATCGGATGTTCAATTTTCACCCATCTCGAAGAAGATTACTGTGGAGTTGGAGATTCCTACCGTTATCTGATCGATCTAAATAGACGCAAGTTTATAGATGTTGACGAGATGAGGCAAAGTTGTCCGAACCTTAAACCGAAGGACAACAGAGACCTGTTGATAACGTTTGCTTCAAGAATGGTCGAAACTCTGGAAGTTTTAAGTTCAGGGGACCTGGAGCTCCAGAACTCGTGTCTACTAGGGCTATTGGTCTTGCTCATTCTCTTCGATGACTCTCGTCAATGGATCGAGCCTGCACAAGACTTGATATCAAGATACTTTCCGCTTGATATCAAAATAGCTGAATTTGTTGCCGAAGGCCGAGCGGTATAAATGCAACAAAATTACACCTGAACTGGTGATCAGAAGTCGCTCTAAATTACAACAAGACTGCCTTTCGGAATTTGGAGAAATGGGTGACTGTCAGGTCAAATATCGGGTTGGACAAGTGTGCATTGACCAGTCCGATGCTCATGGAGTAATTGTAGGTTGGAATTTAAAAGATTCCAGTCCTCTAACAAAAGCGCATTATTGCGTGCTCACAAGAGACAATCGCATCCGCCAATGGCAGCAGGATGAAATCCAAGTTGTCCTCTTGGAGGAGGACAATCTAGACAGCTGGTTAGGCATTCCAGCGCACATCCTCGGAAGAACCTTTGAACGGTACGATCCTAACCTCAAAGTGTTTGTACCGAACATCGACTGTAGAACGATTTATCCACAAGATTGGGATGAATCCTTGACCGGTAGGATAGTTACAACCACCCTCATTTGATGTCGGTGGTTAGCCAGAACGAGTCGTCCAAGGTAGTTTATCGGCTATCGCCAGAACTCATGATATTTCACGAATTAACGACAAGCACGTAGCCTTCATTTGGCTACTCTTCATTTCATTTTGCAGTTTAATAAAGTTACTAACGGATATATCAATTGTAGTCCTGTACATTAGCACGCGTAGCTGTTTAGAGACTGGGCTTGAGCGTTTAGTATAACTGCTTGCCCTAACCGTCGTACTTAATTATCACAGAATTAGCACGCACCAGTTGAACAATCGACTCTGGCACTGTCTGGTCTTAGAACTCTCACATTGGCCACCGTTTGTCTCTGAAATAATCACCGTCAACACAGCGATCAACAGTAGATAGAACTTCTTACAGTGCTACATGATCGAAGAGCGTCGACCGAGTGCTGCTTCATGAGTGATTCTCGGCTTAACGAACTCTACAAATCACCCATACTCTATCTAGTGGCCGCAAGAGCGGATTACGGCCTTGAGTGTCCCTCCTGTAAGCAGTTTAGATAATGAGCCATGGTGAAAGATCTAACTGTGCCTCCATCAAACTACCTCCATCCTACTGTGCGCTTCCTAACCGCCTGCTCTCCACTGTGTGCCTCCTAACCGCTTGCCATCCACTGTGTGCCATCCACTACCTGCCATCCACTGCCTGCCATCCACTGCCATCCACTGCCATCCACTGCCATCCACTGCCTGCCCATCCAACTGCTTGATATTATCCTTTACCATCCTGTCGCTTGTTCACTCTAAGAACTTACTACCTGTTTACGATTATAAGTTCTGAAGGCAGACTCGAGCTAATTTACATTCTAGAGCTTGAAATCCATACAGCATTCGCTATACATCGCTTCCTCCGTGGAAATCGCAGTCCACAGCTTTGCATATCCCAGCGCACCACGAATAGTAACAGTCGACTCGACCTCGAGATTAGTATTCAGAACATCTGATATCGTTCATTCACTCAATATCTAAATATTGAAGTATCAAACTTAAAGTCTAAAGCTGCCATTTAGCCTAAAGCCTAATGATATCATTTGGTGCAGCAAATGAGGCTTGTTTGAGCTTAAATTGAGTTGGTTGGGGCTGGGAAGAAGCAAAATCAGAGCCTTCATTGGATATTCCCTTGACAGTCTCTCTCAGATCAAAATGACGCTGAAATCATCAGAATCAATAGATTCAGTTGGTTCAAACTCGAGTAAGAATTCTCAGGGATCAGGTGGATCAGGTGGATTAGAATCTACAGCGACACCTTCTGAATTCGCACCGTTCAACAGCTCATATGCCAAAACACTAAGTGAAACGCTTTCTCAAGTGATTCCAACTATCGATTCAGACTTTGAGATCATAAGTGCTATTCGGTATGAACCGAAACTATCAAAGAAATTGGATGGAAATAGGTTTTTCTTGCTGAATCTCCATTGGCTTCGGATGCAATATACAGCGGACTTTTTCAACTGGAACGTCGAGATCCCTTATGATCATTTATTAACTGAATTGACTATTACAATCGAGGAATTGGACTCCTCCAAGCCTTATAAACTGAGGAGTTTGGTGTCAAAAGATAATATTTTACGAATCGAGGCCACAGCAGTTGCTGAGAGAGAAGACCTTTACTCGGGCTTTAAGCATCAAGAGTCAACCGAGGCCAACCCTCTAAACCCCGTTTATGACGTATTTATAGACGATATAAGTTCATTAGTGGGCCCTTTTACGTCGTTTAAAACTACTAGAAGGGATGTATATACTGCAGCTAGAGGGCGTAAATTGGACCTGTCAAAAGGGCCTCAAGAGGTGTTGTTGTTCAATTCTAGAGACGAAATCACGGAAGGATCGATATCAAATGTGGCATTTCTACGGAATGGTAAATGGACTACTCCTATGTTGTCAGCTGGTTGTTTATGTGGAGTTGTTCGGCATCATTTACTTTCAAAGGGTGATATAGAAGAGGGGATTATATTGCGAAAGAGTATACGGATTGGAGAGCCTGTGTTGTTATTTAATGGGATTCTAGGAGTAGTTGCAGGAGTCATTTGTTAACGTCAGGTATGTAGCCAGACGTGAGGTGTAATCTGCTGCAGGGTTGAGATAGACTCATGTGTTGAGATAGACTCATGTTGAGATAGACTCAGGTGTTGATCTAGCTGCAGGTGTTGAGATAGACTCAGGTGTTGATCTGCTGCATGTGTTGATCTAGACTAAGGTGTTGATCTGCTGCATGTGTTGATCTAGACTGCAGGTACATGTGATTGTAGATCCGTCGGTACCTGTTGATCTAGACTGCAGGTACATGTGATTGTAGACCCATCGGTACCTGTTGATCTAGATCTGTCAGGTACATGCTGATCAATACACATTACTCAACAGTGATATACTCGTCGTTCTACCAACTCTCGTCACAAATGAATCAACTCGTTACCAGGTACATGCGGTTGTAGACTCATCATTACCTGTTGATCTAGACTGCAGTTACATGTGATTGTAGACCCATCGGTACCTGTTGATATAGACTGCAGGTACATGCTGATCAATACTCGTCACTCAAATGTTATCTACTCGTTGCTCAACTTATCTACTCGTCACTCAACTGATCTACTCGTCACTCAACTGATCTACTCGTCACCCAACTGTGATCTACTCGTCATTCCACCAACTGTCGGCACAAATGAATCAACTCGTCACTTAAGCTGCCAAGCTGCCTCGCACTTATTATCCGACTCGTTACATAAATCGACCATTCCCTCTTAACGACTACTGGTTATAACTACGTATTCCCGTAACAGGTCATATACAATCCTGCCTATCAGTATGAGTCTTTACGACTCGTCTAGCAATGCATATTTATTACTACAATTAACATTAGCCTACTCTGTAGGCTTACTGGGCTACTCATCCTGAAACTATATAAACCTTTAAATCGCACGTTACAACTCTTCTACTTACTACTCAGCTTATCTCATCCCTTATCCCTTGACTCCTTAGAGTCCTTACATCTCATCTCAATCTCCCACCCTAACCACATTTCCTGTACCAGCTCCCAATAACCCGCCCCACCCACAACACACAACGGCGCCATCTTTATTAAAACACGTCCCAAGTGGCGTCCGTTATTGCGCTTGTCGTTCAGAGAAGTTGTAACACTGTTTTGCCCATTGTTAAATTAATTATCTTCTCCATTGTCAACATCAGCGATATCTTGTCAGAGAATTCAGGAATTGCTCAGCACCAAGATTTAATTATCGAATAAGATTCTAAGATTACCGTGATTTGTTTATTACAGGATCTCGTATCTTATCGTATCTACACCGCCAGTTGCTTGGCAATACAAACGAGACAATAGCTGATTTCTCAATCGTGACATTGTCTAGAGATTTCAGGGAGGATCTCGATGTCCGACCCAAACAAAACATCAGAGGACCATGAGCCTGTTTTGCCGGATGGTCCTTCTGCCTCGGATATAGCCATGTCTGAGGCTCAATCAGGTCAAGCAGGTCAAGCTCAAGATACTAAAGCTGCTCAAGATACTAAAGCTGCTCAAGATACTCCTAAAGACCCTGTAACTCCTCCTGCTAAATTACCCACTCTATCAACCTTTTATGCTCCTACTAATACTTCCAAATCAACCGACGTCAAAATCGAAGGTTCGCCCTCTCCTTCTGCTGCTCAAATCTCTATTCCTTGGACTCCTAGCCGTAACACAGATACTTCCAGTTTGCCCAACAGTCCAAGCGCCAACAGCCGGTTAGCTCCTTATTCAGCTCTGAAATCCCCTCCTCCTACTACAGCTGCTAAAATGTCGCCTGAAAAGCTTGTCGAGATCTCGTCAAGCTTAAGAACAAGGCTTTCTCATGCTCTAGAGAAAGTCCAGAATGGTTGGAGCCCTCAGACGCCTAGTACTCCTCGTAATCGTATTCCCCCTTCTAGTGCTCCTCCTACTCAACGAATAGGTTTAGCAGATCCTTTTAATTCCACCCCTACGAAGTACAGTCGACAGCCAAAACCTCAATCTCCAAGCAAATCGAAAGCGAGCTCTTCTCTTGCTTCGTCAAGTGGAGTTTCGAAACCGGCTAAAGGCCACAGACGGACGACTTCAGACTCACAAGTTCGCACTTATGATTCGTTTTGGAAATCTCATAAACCTATTGACGCTCCTCGTCCGGCAAATGAAATCCCTTCTTTATCTAACGCGCCTCGTCTAGCCCCTCCAAGGGCCAAAAAGTCTTCACACAAACGTCCATTATCCATATCAGTTCCAGTAATTTCACCAGAATCACCAAACCGAGAAATGAGTGAAGTCGACGCTGTGGAATCATTAATGTTTCTTTCAAGTCCTTGGACTCCTAGTAAACAATCGTGGAAAGATGAGGAGAAGGACAAGCCGAAATGACGGCCACTGACAGCGAACTGACAGCCACTGACAGCCACTGACAGCCACTGACAGCCACTGACAGCTCTGACAGACTGAACTTTCTAATGCTGTATTAATGTACATCTATGGACTATTCAACATTTCCGCCTGTTGCTCGTCGTTGTAACCGAGAACATATAGCAGGTCTTTTAACGAACTGGTATTGAGCCGGGCTGGAGCTTTTAACTGGACTATTGGTTTGGCATTGAACGCGATTCCTAAGCCTGCTACTGCCATCATTTGTAAATCATTAGATCCGTCTCCTACGGCCACGACTCTGCTCAAATCGATTCCTTCAGACGTTGCAATCTCCTGTAATAGCTCTGCCTTAACTGTGCTGTTGACGATACGGCCAACAGTTGTGCCACTTAACGCTGTTCCATCTTCAGTGAGTTCCAAGGTGTTTGCGTAGGCGTAATCAAGGCCTAATTGCTGTTGAACCCATCGTGCTAATGGAATAAAACCTCCACTTAGTACCGCCAGTTTGACACCTTTATTATGTAGAGCTTTGCATAGTTCATGTGCTCCTGGAGTGAAAAGGATTTGAGGTTTTAGCCTCTCAAATACATCTGAAGGGATTCCTTTCAACAGGCCAACTCGTTGAGCTAAAGATTGGTTGAAATCAATTTCTCCATTCATAGCCGCAGCAGTTATTTTCTAGTCAGCACTCAGCACACCATGAACACTTCTACCTACCGACACTTGTTCCTCGACATTGGCATATGCCGCTATTAAATCTATAACTTCTTGTTGTATCAAGGTGGAATCCATGTCAAATACAAACAAACCTTTATGGTGTCGGTCCTCATTTGAAGGCTGTAATATGATATCTATATTCGAATCGCGACTGAGATCAAAAAGGCTTGTTTTTAGGCTTTGAATCTTGATTTCTTCAACCTCTAAATAATAATCCATTACGCGGCCGGGACTAAGCTCTTCCATTCGCACGGTAATGGCATCTTCTCCTCGTACAACATATTCTAATTTGGTGATAAAGTCCGAACCAAGTCGTTGCTCAGTTTTGGCAAGAATTGTGGCCACAAACGACATTCCAATGGTCAAAGATCAAAAATAGCAAATTCTATTTCGTCGTCAAGATCGACTTTCTCGACGCTGCATAATTATGATATGGAAATATTCGTTACCCTGTTCGGTTATGGCAGTCGTCTGAGTTTCATTCAGTTCACTCAGTCGACAGAATACAGATATTACTTATCTATCTTGTAATTAATAACTATTCTTGTTCATTTAGATTGGTTGTAATCACAGTTTGTAGTCGTAGAGGTTGTACCGTAGATAATACGGTAGATTAGTGATGGAGTATCGAGAGACTCAGACGCTGCACGGCTATCGATTCAGAAGTCTAACATTCTAGACTGACGACATGTATCAACAGTTCGGCCTCTGACTAGATGACCTGTTTGTTCTCAATGTTCTGTTGAGTCTATCTGTAGTTTCTGAACATCTCCGAAGGGAAGTGGTCGATCCTGCCGATATTATCGGTGGTCTGCAAGTCCCAAGCGATCTCGAGAATCGTGTGAAGATCCTCACTTTCGATCACTTATCGGTATGTTCCGATATTCCGATATCCACTGAGGAGTTGTAGATTTAGCTACTTAGAATGGAGTTAGTCAATAGATTGAGAGCACGATACTGATTCGGCGATGGCGATGCGATGGCGTGGCGATGCGATGGCGTGGTGATGCGATAGGGATAGGGCGATATCGCTCATCATATCGTCCGCGTGATCTGAGGTAGATTTGTATAGTTGGCGACTGGCATAAAGAAGCCAACAGCTTCCAGGCGACAGCACGTCGTACTATTACCAATCTTAAACCCTACGTCCAATTGTAGATGATTCTCCGTCCGCCCCGTCCTCATCTCCCTGCCGCTCTCACTCCGCGTAACTATCATCACGAAAACTTCCTGTCCTCCCAATAACCTCATCTTTTCTCGAGCTCGCTTGACATTTATTCACTATTATCAACATGGACGACAGTGAAGTTCCCCAGTTAAAGGCGTGGATCACCAGACAACTGGAAAAAATCTCTGATGCAGATTCAGATATCCTGTCAGAATACGTCGTGGCATTATTACAGCACGACGTTCCCATAGCAGAACTAAAAACGCTATGTATAAGTCAATTGGAAGACTTTCTACACGCAAATACAGAAGCGTTTGTTGATTTATTATTACAAGCCGTCGAGACAAAGTCATTTCTTGAACCTCCCGTGGCCCAAGAACCGGTCCAACCAAAAGTCGAAGCTCCCGTGGAAAAAATCGACAGTTATGATCCTCATTTCCCTGCTGCCGAAACGACAACGACGACGTCGACAGCAAGCCCATTTCATGGCCAACAACAGTTCCGAAATAACTTCCGAAACCCTCGAGGGTTCAAACCCGATCGTAAAAATAGTAATAGCAATCCTAATAGGCCGTTTATGCCGGATCAGATGTGGCCTGGAGGAATGCCTATGCCTAGCAATCAGGGATTCATTCCTATGGCGAATGGAGAAATGCCATTTCCTATGATGTTTGATGCTAATGGAGCTCCTCAGATGTTTCCATTTAGCCCTGAAATGATGGCACAAGCACAGGCTCAAGTCCAGGGCCAAGGAAGAGGAGGTAGAGGAGGACGGGGAGGAAGAGGCCGTGGCGGTCAACAAGGATCCCGTGATGGTCAACAAGGATCCCGTGATGGCTACAGATCAAATATGTCTGGTCTATCATCTGTTCGTAATGAAGCAGAGTTTTCCAATCGGAAATTAGTAGTTGAAAAAATCCCTGACGACAAGCTCAATGAAACAGACTTACGAGACTACTTTTCCAATTTCGGAACTGTTAAAAACATCAAAATCAATGCCCGACAGCGTTTTGCTGAACTTGAATTCGAAAGCCATGATCAGGCCAAAGCTGCTTGGTCATCGCCTGAACCGATCTTTGGTAATCGGTTTGTTAAACTATTCTGGCGCAAAGTCGATGAAAATAATGACGAACCTGAAGTCGATGTCGAGGCGGTTAAACGAATTCAAGCCGAGAAGCAGAAGGCTTATGAGGATAAACTGGCGAAAAAACGCGCAGTGGATTCGGCAATGAAAGAGGTCATGATGAAAAAAATGTTGCTTCTTGAAATGCAAAAAGAACAGCAAATGAAACTGTTACAACTAGCAGAACAATCCGGCGATACCGACGAGAAAAAGGATTATACAAGTAAATTAAAGGCCCAATTGGCTGCACTTCAAGAAGAAGCGTCGAGTTTGGGGATTAAAATGGGCCAGAAAGCTGATCATAATCAATTTAAAGCAGGAGGAAGTTATCGACCAAGAGGTGGAGCGGCAGGATTCCATCCTTATGCTGCTTCTAGAGGAGCAAATCGAGGAGGACGAGCAGGTAAATTCGCACCAACTGCGAGGTCGAATCTAGATCTACGTCCTAAATCTGTAGAAGTATCTCCTGTTCCTGTCGATAAAGAAGAAGCTTTCAGGGGGTATTTATTATCTATTGGAGAGCATGAGAATGTCGATCGATCGGCTCAAGATTCTCTTGTGGTTTCATTTAAGGATAGAAGAACGGCTGAACAGTTTTTCTACGGTCCTAAAACAATCCCTGAAGTAGGAGAGATTTCTAAAAAGTGGAAATCTCAAGATCAGCCTAGTTTAGATGTTGAAATGGCTTAGTTGTATTTTATAGATTAACCGGCCGATATCGATCGCCGATATTGATTGACTATATCACGTGATATTTATAATACCTGACATCATTTGAAATTCAATAACCGATATTCCAGTCTATTCGCCGATTCGCTATTCGCCATTCCATTCGCCATTCATTCTCCATCGCATCGCGATGTCTTCTGAACACAAATTAATAGAACAACTCATTGCAGATCTCTCCCTGCTACCCGAATCAAATACTCTTGATTCCAAAACCCCGAATGCTTTGATCTCTGCTTGTGATGTGTTGATCGAGTATAAACAGCCATTGGCTGAAATAGACGCTGAGAAGTCCGATTCTCTTGAATTATCAAAGCTTTTGGATCGTCTTCGAGTCGATTTGACTCTTATTCCTGATCCCCTTCCTTCGAATGTTCCAGAATCACTACAGAAGGGCTTTGAAGCGTTGATCCCGTACAAACAACGGCTGGGAGCGATCGCCCCGGAGCCCGTCCCCGATCCCAGCTTAGTTTCCTCACCCATTCCAAAAGACCTTGTTGACGATAAAGACTTTAAATTGTTAGCTTCTACAGTTCATCTTAATATTCAGCAGGATGTTCGTATCTGGTTCTCGAGGTACGAACGGCTGGTACGACGGTATGCACCTGAGGCCTCTGATTCCGACCGAAAGACATGGCTTTTAGACTCTTTAGACCCTTCTCTAGACGGCAAGAAAGAGCTACTAAGGCAATTGGATTACTCGGAGATAAAAACTCATCTCATAAGGGCTCTTTCTCTTTATCCAGTCCAAGCGTCTTATCAGATGGCAGTAATGCATTCCATTAGCGGCGGTTACTACCCAAAGCCTGTTGCCTGAGAATTTAGTTATCATCAGTATGTAGATAGAATAAAGCCGATCTTCAGCTGTCAGCGAAAACCGTCGCATGTACTATAACGATATCGCGATATTTATACCGATATCGTTATAGAACTCATCACGTGACCCGCCATTTATAATCTCGGATTCCAGCGGATTCTCCACTCTCTCAGCATTCAATGGCTTCTAAAGCAAGAAATGCCACGAAAAGGGCCTACGCCGGTGCGGACCTTAGCGGCTCAGACTCGGAAGGTACTGATAATACTAGCTACTCGGAAGACGACGTCGAAGCTCCGAAAATCCCCAAACTAAAGCTCCGTATCGGAGCTGCTCCTACCGAGCAATTAGAACATGAACTGGAGAAAGCAGAGAAAGCCGCACCACAAGTGGCCAAGACCTATGCAGCAGTGACGGAACTTCCCACGGACTTTGCGCCCGACTCAGTATCTCGGATGTTTGGCCGCTCGGACTTTTCATGGCTCAAATTAAAGCCCGATCATGCATCTAGACCTCTGTGGATCAACCCTGATGATGGACGCATTATCCTTGAAAGTTTTTCTCCTTTAGCCGAACAAGCTCAAGACTTTCTTGTCACGATAGCAGAGCCTGTGAGTCGTCCAAGTCATATTCACGAGTACAGAATCACTGCTTATTCTTTATACGCAGCTGTATCCGTCGGGCTGGAGACTGCCGATATCATATCGGTTCTTAACCGATTGTCCAAAGTCCCCGTACCCAAAAGTATCGTAACATTCATCCAAAGCTGCACTGTTTCCTATGGAAAGGTCAAGCTTGTGCTTAAACATAATAGATACTTTGTAGAGAGCTCACATGCTGATACGTTACAGATGTTGTTACGAGACCCTGAAATAGGGCCTCTACGTATCGAGTCTTCAGAAACAACCACAAAGGATGGTTTGGTAACGGAGAGAGCCCCCGTAGGAGATATAGTGATCCCCGGGACGAAAAAGGATGCTTCCGGGGCAGCCACAGATAAAAGCGGCGTCGAAGATATCTTTGCCAGTGTAGTAGGACTTGACCGTGAGGATGATGATGATCTAGATGCTGTTCATTCGTTTGAAATAGCCCCATTATCTGTGGAAACTGTAAAGAAACGGTGCCAGGAAATCGACTATCCAGTCCTTGAAGAATATGATTTCCGTAACGACCTTCGCAATCCCGACCTCGATATCGACCTCAAGCCCTCAACACAGATCAGACCGTATCAAGAAAAGAGTCTTAGCAAGATGTTTGGTAATGGTAGAGCCAGGTCAGGGATTATCGTGCTTCCATGTGGTGCTGGTAAAACCTTGGTAGGAATCACTGCTGCCTGTACTATTCGCAAGTCTGTCATTGTCCTGTGTACATCCTCAGTGTCCGTGATGCAATGGAGGCAACAGTTCTTACAATGGTGTACAATCCAGCCTGAAAGTGTCGCAGTTTTCACTTCAGAGAGCAAAGATCGGTTCCAAGGAGACGCTGGACTTGTAGTTTCCACTTATTCGATGGTTGCAAATACTCGCAATCGATCTCACGACTCTCAAAAGATGATGGACTTTTTAACTTCGAGAGAATGGGGTTTCATTATCCTTGACGAGGTCCACGTAGTCCCTGCAGCAATGTTCCGCAGAGTTGTAACTACAATAGCAGCTCATGCAAAGCTTGGTCTGACAGCTACTCTAGTCAGAGAAGATGATAAAATCGACGATCTTAACTTTCTCATTGGTCCAAAGCTTTTCGAGGCCAATTGGATGGATTTGGCGCAAAAAGGACATATAGCAAACGTCCAATGTGCCGAAGTTTGGTGTCCAATGACTTCGGAATTCTACCAAGAATACTTGCGTGAAAACTCTCGGAAAAGAATGCTGCTATATATCATGAACCCTACAAAGTTCCAGGCCTGTCAATTCCTTATAGAATTCCACGAGAAGCGAGCAGATAAAATCATCGTGTTCTCAGATAATGTTTACGCCTTGAGAGCTTATGCTTTGAAGCTTGGAAAACCTTTCATCTATGGAGGAACGCCGCAGCAGGAGCGGATGATGATCCTCAAGAATTTCCAGTACAATGACAGTGTCAATACGATCTTTTTGTCAAAAGTAGGAGACACATCTATTGATTTACCTGAAGCTACATGCCTTATTCAAATCTCTTCCCATTATGGATCTCGTAGACAAGAAGCACAGCGTTTAGGACGGATTTTACGAGCTAAAAGGCGTAATGATGAAGGGTTCAATGCCTTCTTTTACAGTCTTGTATCAAAAGACACTCAAGAAATGTATTATTCAACTAAACGACAGGCATTCTTAGTGGATCAAGGTTATGCTTTCAAGGTCATTACTCATTTACATGGAATGGAGGATCTTCCTAATCTCGCTTACTCTTCGGCTAGAGAACGTAGAGAATTGTTACAAGAAGTTCTACTACAGAATGAAGAAGCAGCAGGATTAGAAGCTGGAGATGATGCTGATAATTCAGTTGGAAGAGGCACTGATTTAGTCAAAAGGCATCATAAGGGTTCTAAAGCAAGAAGAACAGCTGGTTCATTGGCCAGTCTTGCTGGAGGTGAGGATATGGCATATATCGAGTATAATAAGAGCAAGAACAAGGAGTTAAAGGCTCATCATCCGTTGATCAACAAGATGTATTACAAGAAGAAGAAGTGAAGCCAAAGTGAATTAGCATATTTATTACGCATGGTGATTGCGGTGAGAGTGCTGAGGGCGCTGAGGGTGTTCGTATGTGAGGCTCATGCGGCTCAACTTGCGGCTCAGCTCCAGCTCAGCTCCAGCTCACCGTTCGTCATATAACTTATAGTGACATCTATAGAATAAATGATTCAATCAGTTACTATATGTTAAACAAAGTCGTTAATATAATTAATATCCGTATAAGAGTCTACACTCTATTCGTTAGTGAAGGGACGGGATTTCTGTGTCCCCGTGTGTCTTCCCGGACGTCTTCCCGACGACCTCCGACCTCCGACCTCCTGCGTCATTCTCATACATTTGGCAATCTCACCCAGTGAGAAGTCGGACTGGACACGGAATCCGTCTCTGATGCATACGTGACACTCTCTGCTTCATCTGTATCATCAGGAGTAGCCAGCTCTGACGAAGAGTCTCCACGTCCCCAGTCCTCGCCGTCAGAACTCCTTCCACTGTCGAAACTCAGAGACGGTTCAATGGACCCTTGACTGACCATAGAATTGCTTCTTGTGCTCAAAACATCGATATGTTGATAACTGTCAGTACTGTGAATAGTAAGAGAAGTTCTACGAGAGACGTCAGTCGAATAAGGGCTTTGAACATACATATCGTCTGAATCATCAGTTATATCAAAGTTGGAGGTTAAAGGGGCTGGGGTAGGCTGAGAAATGCTACGTCCTGGTCCACGACGTCGAGTTTGTTGCATGTAATTATCACACTGATTACATGAACCAGCATCTAAAGTATCTGCGGCTGAACTGGTAGTTCCAGACGTATAATAAACCTCGGTTTTCTCCTTGTTGAACAAATCATCGGCTTCATCTAATCTCAAGTCATGAAGAGTGATTTGGTCTGAATCCCGGCGTTCTCGACGATATCTAGTTGGAGGAACACTTCTAGGACCACTTCTAGGACCATGTCTTAAGCGTCTTTCCAACAGCTTTTGTTCTACAAATGAAAGAATTTCCTCTCGGTGAACATAAATAGTGGCTCCAACTCCAAAGGCAACTCCTGCGATAAGAATGAACGGTACTAGTTAGAAAGGTCACAGTGTAAAACACACACACAAGCACACACGACACACACAGTGTAACACACAACACGTACAGTGTAACACGCGCACACACAAACGCACGCACGACACACTCAGTGTAGCACACACAACACACACAGTGTAATACGCACAAACACAACACACATAGTGTAACACACAACACACACAGTGTAACACCCCACCACTTTACTCACCATGAATAGGCATTTTAGTCGATGATTTCAATGATTGGTGGCAAAACACTATGCAATATGCTCCACGAATAGAATGCAAACCTGTCAAACCAGATATTCCCTTTATTTCTAACTTTGAATAAATAATATGAATGAAGAAGAAACCAGCTAATCTTTTGTACTTGAAAGTATGACTGTGAGAGTGTAACAGTCGATATGACAATCCGAATCAAGGGCTTGTGACTCAGCAAGAGGCTGAGCAGATTGGCTTGAAATAGCAAAGAACAGCACTTAGAACGCGGTTTATTGGCTGAAGTCTAATAAATAGATAATAATGTTAGAAATCGATTAATCAGGTAATTAATTCAGTTAGTTTAGTCGATTGAATATTGTCAGATGAAATGTGGGGAATGACGGATTATCCGTCAATTCAGCGGATAGATCCGGATCAGGAGGGTAATAAGTGGGGAATCCCATAGAGAAATGATGATGGATGATGTCATGATGGTACTCCCCTCTCGAGCTTTCGAGGCTCGACAGTTCAGCAGAAGCTCTATTATTCTATATCCTATGCAATTCTAGAACAAACTATCGGATGTCACATGGATTGTACATTATCTATAGCCGATATATCATAGCGGTCTTCAATTGGTACACTGATATCGGTCAATTGGTCACTGATATGGTCAATTAGACACTGATACGGTCAATTAGTACACTGATATGGTCAATCGGTGAACTTATAACTGCCAGTAGCTCCAGTAATAGTCCCTCCTCTATAACTTCCTCGTTTCATTTTATTCTTGTTCTTTGTGAAATCTTTTCCTCGAACCTTTCCAAGCTTCTCATTGGCCTGTTCTCCCCATGTACCAGCTACTCCTTTATATGTATTGTCAGTAAGTACGTTATGCTCAAAGTTGATTTTTGATCGGTCAATTCGAGAAAAGTATGTTCGTTCTTTGGATTTGTCGGAAGATGATTCTTCACTAGGTGAGACCTTGGTTCTTTTGTTATCCGACTCATTGTTGGGTTGAGGAGATGCTGTGTTTGAGCTGGAGGGGCTGGACGATCTTTTACGTTTCGATGACTCGGAGGTGGTTTGGGTAGGTTTCGAAGATTCAGAGTCAGAATCGGACGAGGAGTCGGATGAGGAGTCGGAATCTGATGAGGAGTCTGATGACGATTCTGATGACGATTCTGACGAGGATCCTGACGAGGATTCGGAGGATTCTGACGAGGATTCAGATGATTCAGATGATGATTCAGATGACGATTCCGATTCCGATTCCTTTTCAGACTTCTTTTCTACTGGCTTCTCATCTGATTCCTCTTTAACAGACTTTTTGGCAGTCTTCTTAGACTTCTTTTCGGCCTTCTCTTCAGTTGGCTCCTCTTTAATTGACTTCTTGACTGACTTCGCAGACTCCTCTTTTGACTTCTTGACCTTAGACTCCTTCACAGGCTCTTTGGATTCAATTTTAATCTTTTTCTCTGGTGATTTCGATTTCTCCTTTTCTTTCTTCACAACTGGTTCAGGCTCTGAGTCGGAACTTTCAGAGCTTGAATCGGAGCTGGAGCTAGACTCAGAGCTAGAACTAGAGCCAGAGCTGGAGCTAGAGCCAGAGCTAGACTCAGAGCTAGAATCCGAGCCAGAACCAGAACTAGAACTAACACTAGAACTAGAATCAGAACTGGAATTGGAACTAGAATCCGAACTTGAGCTGTCGTCCAATTTCCATATTAACTTATTAACCTTTGGAGCTTCTTTTATGCTACCTTCTTCATTTTTCAAAGCCTTAACAGCCTTGGTGTATCCATTCTCCACCAAGAACTGGAGTACAAAAGGCAAGACCTCTTTTTTAGTTCTTATCACCTTAACTTTGCCCATGTTAGTGAAGATAAAAATTGAAAAATTAAAAAAAAAAAATTAAAAAATATTCCGACATGAAATTTCATCCCAATTGGGATGGGTTAGGTTATAGGGTTAGGGTATAAAGATAAAAGATTTACTGCTCACGTGACTATCACACTATATCTGTCGCTCAAGCTCCTTCCTCCTTACCTCCTACTTCCTCATTACATCTTATATGTTGCTAGATTGTTAGATTGTTAGATTGCTGTAAATTGCTAAGATTAGTTAGTTGTTGCTTACTATCACGTAGTTGCTAATCGTACTGTTGCAATGGAAGCAGCAGCTATTGTCACTTTAAGCTGCCTTGCAGTTGGAGTGCTTGGATTTGGAGTATCTGCTAAAGAAACTCGTAAGGCGTATACAAAAGCCAAATGGTCTGATCCTGCCATTGTAATCCCATTGACGAAACGACCTTGTTCGTTTCATGTACGTAGTGATGAAGTCAACAAACGTTGTCTTGTAAAAGTTGTTGATCTCAACAACGTCCTCAGATATACGTTTGAAAGGACAGGAAGTCGGTCGAGCGTTTGGCATTTGATCCGTCAAGCTGATTGTTGTCGAATTGCTACCCTTCGTATTTCAAGTACGAGGACCTATGTAAAGTTTCTTCCTGATCCTCAAGAAGGGGTTTTTGAACCGATCAAGATCCCTCTTAGGTCCTGTCAAGGAGGAAAATATCGTCAATTTGATATCCAAGAGTATGGAGGAGCATGTGAGCTTTTCAGGTGGTCGGCAAGATCCTTTTTCCTTGAACATATCACCAATATCGGTCAAGGTCATAATGAAATCCATCATCGAGTAGCTTATTGTCATAAAAGCGGTTCCAAAGATCTGGATTATCAGATCGACATCGATAGTTGTAAAGTAGATGTAACAATTGCCTTGACTACGGCTTTTACATGCATGCAGAGTCTTTGGAAAGACTTGAAATTGCACAAGTCGAGGACTTTTGTAGAACTCGAGCGTCAAGCGGCTTTGGAAAGCGTTAAATTGCGGTTTTCAAAGTATAAACCAAAAAACAGAGCGAATCCTGGTCAGAATTGTGCTCCCGCTTGTGAGGTACAAGAATCGGCAGAGGCAGAGTGTTCCACTTCTTCTCCTTCTTGTGAGAGTTCTTCTTCTTATGAAAGCTGTGCTTCGTCTGCTTTGGTGACTGTTTCGAGGACCAATGATTGCAGACCGCCAGTATCGGACTGTACACCGTGTAGATCCAAGCCGTCTAAAAACGCTTGCCAGCCCACCGTTACTAGGTGTGAGCCAAAGAGTATGGCTTGCAGACCGTGTGGACCTACAGAAGTTTGCAGACCGTGTGACCCAAAGCCTGTTCGCCGACCAAGCCTTTGCGGCGATTTCAAGGCCAAAATTTGCAAATTAAGAACTGGAAAAAGAAGGCCTTCTCACGCTAAACCCACTTATATGTCCGAAAGCCTTTGTATGACTCCTTGTGAGCCTGAGCCTTGTGAGCCACGTCAGAAATATAGGTGTGAGCAGGAGCCGGAGCTATGTGAGCCACGACAGCAGTGTAGACCTCGTGAACGTCAAAAGTGCAGACCTGAGCCGGAGCCGGAACAGGAGCTTTGTCAACCACGTCAACAATGTAGACCGCGTGAGCCTCAGGCATGCGAACCTCGTCAATTTAAACCCCGTGAACCTCAAGCATGTGAACCTCGTCAATGTAAACCCCGTGAGCCTCAGATATGTGAACCTCGTCAATGTAAACCGCGTGAACCTCGTCAGCAATGTAAGCCATATGAGTCTGAACCTTGTGAGCCACAGCAATATAGGCCTCGTCAACAGCGTCCGAAATGTAGACCATGTGAGCCTGAGCCTTGTAAACCCCGTGAATCACGTCAGAAATGCAGACCATGTGAGCCGGAACCTGAAAGCTGTTCCAGCTCTGAATGGACTTCATCCTGTTCCAGCTCATATGCTTCTGCTTGTCTGCCCAACTGTAGAGAGAACGACGAATGCGGAGAACAGGACGATTGTGATTTTAAGAAAAGCTGTGTCAACAAGCTGATGAGTCGTGTAGGTCGCTGTCTCGACAACTGTGATGATCCTATCGAAGTAAAAAAGGCTCCATGCAACGACGCTTTGACCAGCATGCTCGACAATTACGCCTGTGATGATTGTCGAAGCGATTGTCAAGACAGCTGTGAAGACGACTGTGAAGAGAGTGAAAACAGTTGTCGACCGATCCTCGACGCCAGTTGTTGGAATGGAACCACCCGTTCTCTTCCTCCTCGCATTCGCAAATGCCACTTCACCAAGCCTTTGAGCCCCATTGCTGAAGAACGTTGTTATTCTTCTGCCTAGTTTAAAATGTTTCAATTAATCAATCATCAGTTATTCTATTAATACACTAGTTTACAACGGATATCCGTAGAGTCTGTCCTACCAATATCCCATCCTCGATCTCCATCCTCGATCTCCATCCTCGATCTCCATCCTCGATCTCCATCCTCGATCTCCATCCTCGATCTCCATCCGATCTCCATCCGATCTCATCCAATCTCCATCCGATCTCATCCAATCTCCATCCGATCTCATCCAATCTCCATCCTCGATCTCCTCATCCTACCATCACTCAACATTCCTCTCATATTCAGCTATCACAAACTGCTCATAATCTTCCAAAGACGATTGAACATGTAGTTTAAAATTGATGATATAAGAAATCATTTTCTCCACGTCCGAGTGCATTCTTTCCCTTGATACTTGAATGGCATGTTGAAGTTGGTCGTATTCAATGGCGATACTTTGACTACGCTGGTTAAGCTGTAATATGCCTTGTTGAGCACTGACATTCATGGCATGAAGATCTCGTTCTAATCGTTCGATCTCAGCATGAGAAGCACTGGCATCGGAGTTGGTAGTATCGTAGAGTACATCATAGGAGAGTTTGCTGGCGGACAATTTGGCTTCAAGGCTTTCTACAAGGTCCTTTTTCTCTGAAATGGACTCGGAAATGCGATCGAGAAGCTCTTGTAGTCGGATTGAATCATCTTGAGCTTTGTGGATGCGAAGACTTATATCATGACGATGGTTTTGAAGAGCTGGACGGATAGATCTTTTTAAATCCTTGCCTCTAAGAAGCACTTCAGGACGCTGACCGAGATTGTCGGCTAAAGGATTATCCAGAAAGATGTTGAATTCTTGTGCTTGGTCGGAAGAAGCTATTCCTATGCGATAAATTGACGAAGTATACTTTTGAAGGTTGTTTTCCAGAGAATCCAGGGCTTTATGGGCAAAAACCTCTTTCTCACCAGCAATATGGGTCATTTCATCTAATCGCGCAGTGGTCATTTCTAAAGCTTTCGTCAGTTTATCCCTTTCTACGTTCATACGATCGATATCTGAAGGGCTCAGACCTTGAGACGAGATTTGAGCCTGTAAAGCCTCTTTGTCGTGCTGAAGAACAACCAATTCTCCTGCAGTAGCAGTCAATTCCTCTGCAATTTTGTCGAGAACAGATTGCCATTTAACTTTGCGCTTCTCCATGGTATCTATATAAGCCTTGAACTTGACCACATCACTTTCCAAAGCTTGACCCTTCTTTTCCAAGGCATTTACACTCTCAGCACCTTTAGACAGCTGCTGATACTTTTGTTCAAGAACTTCATTCTGCCGTAGTAAATCCTCGATATTCTCACTGATATTGGCACTATATTGAGCGAATTCCGTCTCCATATCTCCTTTATATTCGGAGTAATCGTCCTCATTGGCTAGAAACGCCCTATAAGATTTCGACACATATCTTATAAAGATCCTATCTAAAATCATATCATCTGTTTCCTCACTTTGATAATCTTTATTATCATACCTTTCCAGAGTTATATTGAGCTCTACAAGCCAAAATAACATTCCCATAAATACCGGCCAGTTCTGTCCTCCAACAGCCGATATTTGAGACTTATTAATGGACTCAAGAAACGGATAATGGATTGTTTTCAGTAGAAAATATACTTCAAAATCCATTGGTTTGGTGAACCTATAACCGGGATCCAGACGTTTATAAAGCCATTGGAAAATGAGAACAAAGTCCTTTTGAGTAGGCACTTTAAGTGTTTTAGCAGTTAAAGGATGCTTCATTTCGACCTCGAATTTGTTTGCTGCTAAATAATCATAGATGATTTGACTGATATTTGCTTGATAGGTTTTGTCTCTTAATGGTCGAGGGTCTTTTATAGATTGGGAGACTGCCGTGGATACGGAGAACATCCCCGTGCCAAAAGACGACGGCCGGGACTTTCGAGATGTGGGGGGACCAGCAGCTACTGGTGGAACGGCAACTCCTGGAGTAACTCTGCGTCCAGTACTTCTTTGACCGGCCATTTCAATAGCCATATTACCTATTGACCCTTGTCGCATTCCATAACCTCTTGACGGCAGACCTGCTATTGATTGACGGGATTGTGCCATAGACATTCTATTAGGGCGTTTTAACGCGGAAGAAGGCTGTGGAATCATGGACATGTTGAGAGCTTGATTATCCAACTGACCCAGTGGATCTCCAGGAACTCGTGATCTTCTCATTCTGAGAGCGAGCGAGCGAGTGAGAGCGTATCGTAGAGGTAAAGAGCGAGCGAGAGTAGAGCGAGCGAGAGCGTGCCGGTTTGTTTACATGTTGTCACGGCAACACAGCCGGGTAACATCCTGACTAAGCAGATGATCCAATTTAATATCCCAGCCGGAAATATCCCCAGTATACAATATACGCATTACCCCATCTTCTAACCATCGTTAATTAAACAAAAAATAAGATTAAAAATTTCAACCTCGGCAATCGGTGAATCGGAGAATCTTGGCTCAGGCTGAACGGCAGAATCAAGGTAGATATCGAGTAGGTAGCATAGTGAGAGCATATAAACGAAATCTCTCATCATTCCAACCAATTGATGTGGAGAATTGGATCAAGATTAAAGGGTTTAACCCCTCTTCAACTGTCTCGATCGTTCCATGTGTCAAATATTTCAAATGCCGATCTTGATATAATACGAACCGTTCATGACATGAGAAGTTGGAGAATGGAGCGGATCAAGAGCTCGAAATCAGTCGGGTTCGTAGCTACAATGGGAGCCCTTCATCACGGGCATTTTAATTTGAGTGAGTACAAGCGGAGATATGTCGGAAGATTTCACTCTAGATATATTTCAGTCTAACAGTCAATCGATCTATTTTGGAGAATGATTTCACAGTTGTGTCGATATTTGTAAATCCTTCACAATTCGCACCTCATGAAGACTTGGACAAGTATCCTCGGCCCATGGAAAAGGACTTGAAATGCCTTTCATCTATTGCTACAGATCGCCCTTTGACAGTATTTCTTCCTTCTGTACAAGAAATATATCCTTCCGGTATTACTTTGGATACTAAACAGCAGGTTGGAGCGTTTGTCGAAGTCAAGGGATTGAGTGATCAGTTGGAAGGAGCTATTCGGCCTCAATTCTTCCGAGGAGTGGCTACAGTTGTCAACAAGTTGCTCAACGTTGTGATCCCTGAAAGGGCGTACTTTGGACAGAAAGATATCCAACAGACTGTTGTTGTAAGACGAATGGTTAAGGATTTACTCATGCCAACTGAGATCGTAGTGGCTCCTACTTCTAGAGAAGATTCCGGTCTTGCAATGAGCTCGAGAAATGATTATTTGACCGAGCAAAGCCGTGTTGATTCCAAAGTGTTGTTTGAGTCGTTAAGTGCTGGTCAAAAGGCTTATACAGAAGGAAAGACTGCAAGAAAGGATATTTTTGCTGCTATTTATGCTGTTTTGGAGCCTTATAGAAGTAGACAGACGACTCCAGATGCTGGGTTTGACATTGAAGTGGAATATATTTCGTTGGCGGATAAGGAGAATTTAAGGGAGGTGGAAGTGGTGGAGGGAGGTGGGGCTATTATAAGTGGGGCTATTCGTGTGCCGAATAAGGTGGGGACAAAGACGAGGATTATTGATAATATTATTCTGTAGCCAGCGAACAGCGAACGAGCGCAGCGAGTGAGCTGTGATGAGACCTTGACAACAGTGAGCGGGCGCAGCGAGTGAATTGTGAGCGATGAGACCTACGACCTGCGACGAGAACAGTAAGCAGGAGACTGAATGGGCTACAGAGCAGCGAGAGACGCGAGATACAGAGTGTGGGTACAGATGGAGTCTTGGCCTTGAGCAGAGAAGGAGTGAAAGAGCGAGAAAGAGAGAAAGAGCGAAAGAGAGAAAGAGCGAGAGAAAACGAGAAAAAGCGCGCAAAGAAAGTTTGATGCCAACAATAAAACGGCAATCCGGCACAAGCTGTGCATGAGACTCAAAAGTATGTAAATAGAGTCAAGTAATCACAAGCGCATCGGTTTAATCTGATAGTCTTTAACAATTAGCATACTTAATCAGATAGTTAATGATATGTCATGGCTGAGCTTATTCAGATCATGTCGAAAGATAGAGCTGATCAAATAGAGTTGATCAGATAGAGGCTAGCAGATATCAGATGCTGTGCCATGCTAAGGACTGCTCGGGCCATGCTAAGGACTGCTCAAGTAATGCTCAAGCCATGCTCGGGCCATGCTCACCGTTCTCACCGTGCTCACTGTGCTCATCGTGCTCACTGTGCTCACTGTGCTCAAGCCTTGCTCAAGACATGCTCAGGACATGCTCAGGACATGCTCAGGACATGCTCAGGACATGCTCAGGACTGTTCAAGTCATGCTCAGGCCATGCTCAGGCCATGCTCAGGCCATTCTCAGGCCATGCTTTCCATGATCACCATGACCACCATGGTCTCCATGCTCAGGCTACGCTCAACTACGCTGTCCATGCTGTCCATGCTGTCCATGCTGTCCATGCTCACCGTGCTTACCGTGCTCAGGCCATGCTCAGGACTGATCAAGCCATTCTCAAGCCATGCTTTCCATGATCACCATGCGCACCATGCTCAGGCTAAGCTCTGCGCTCAGGCTACGATCAACTACGCTCAACTACGCTTAACTACGCCCACGCTCTCCGTGCCACCATGCTCTTCATGTTAGCTCAATCAAACTATATCCCCCTTCTTCCGACTCTTGAATTCAACCGTTTTCCCGGTAAAACAACAGCAGTTTTCAACCTTTTTTCCCTCGTATTACTCTTTGACTGCTCCACCTCATACCTCCTTCTATCTCTCTCCAATTGGCCCTCCAATTCAATCCTTCTAGACAACTCCACAGTATTAACCCCCGAATCATCCTTCTCCTTAATACTGTAAAATACAGCACCTACTTCCACCAACCAATAAGGATCCACAGCAGTAACTGTCGACATGAATTGCTTCGACGTAAGAATGAGTTCATGATAGATAATATAGTCAGGAAGATAACCAAGGCCATAGAGAGCAGAGGTAGGGTGTAATTGCATCGTTACACTTGTCCTCAAGTTCACATACTCTCCTAAACCCTTCAATTTGGCTACTTGATGGAAATATCCTGAACAAATACATTTACGAATGACATCCCAGTCGGTTCCACAGCTTATAATGTTGAACTTCTGTCCTTCCATGATATACAAAAGCTGATCTCGCACTTCTTTAGCTCGTCGGATGGCTTTGGAATGAAGAAAGTGCCTTGAACACCAGATATCCGAGCATTTGTTTGCTTTCCATGAGTTGTAGACATGAAGAAGAGTTAAATGGTCTGATTCTGCTACAAAGAACTTTTCTCGTGCTGTATCAGACTCTTGTTGGCGTTCTTTTGGTCGGTAAAAGACCGTAGGAACAGACAACATCGACACTATAGTGAGAATCTCTTCAGAACAGCCATATTCCACCGACATGATGATAAGTTTTGAAAGCGATGATTCCATAGGAAATAGAGCCATTTTGCGTCCTAAAGACGTCAAATCTCCAAGATTATTTAAAGCTCCTAAACTCCATAAATCATACAAACTAGAGACCATTGTATCAGTTGGAGGAGGGTCCATAAAGTCGAATTCAAGAAGGTTCTTGACATCTAAAGATTTCAGCAATAAGAGGGTATTGGCTAAATTTGTCCTTTGAATTTCAGGGATTGTTTGAGTATACATTTCCTCTCGTTCGGCCCTTTCTGTATACAATCTATAAGCAGTGCCTTTGCCTGTTCTTCCAGCTCTACCTGATCTCTGATTTGCATTGGCTACTGAGATCGGAGTCAATTGTAAAGTGTCCATTCCCATCTTACTATTATATACCTTCAACTTTGAATATCCTGAATCCACTACAAACATGATTCCATCCACTGTCAAAGACGTTTCTGCAATGTTAGTAGCTACAATGACCTTCCGAGCTCCTTTCTGAGCTGGTTGGAAGATCTTGGCTTGTAAATCGGCAGGCATTTGGGAATATATCGGTAGGATATCTAAAAGAGGTGGATTGTCCAACATTTCCATTCTTTCAGCCAAAATCTCACATGTAGCTTCGATATCTTCTTGTCCTGTCATGAAAACAAGAATATCTCCAGGTCCTGATTGTAAATGAATACTCAAGACCCGTTTAACTGCTGCATCTACGTAATCTTCTATAGGAGAAGGACTGTGAATGATGTCTACAGGGAACGTACGCCCGGGGATCGTATATTGCGGGGCTCCTCCATAGAATTGTGAGAATCTTTCAGCGTTCATCGTCGCAGAAGTTACAATCAGTTTAATGTCTCGTCGACGTAGAAGGATTTTCTTGAATAAACCCATTAACACGTCGGTATTAAGAGCTCTTTCATGAGCTTCGTCCATAATAATACAGGAATATTTGTCCAAATCCGCGTCCATAAGCGATTCGCGTAATAGAACTCCATCCGTCATATCTAGTTAGAGATCAGGGCTTCTTACACAGCAGCTACTTACACTTTATCTTTGTCCTTGATGACGTACAATCTTCAAATCGAATGGCATATCCTACTTGTCCTCCTAAATCCACCTCCATTTCCTCACTAACTCTCTTGGCCACACTCATGGCCGCCACTCTACGTGGCTGAGTACACCCTATCATTCCTCTTGTGGCGTATCCATCCTCATAGAGAAACTGCGTCAATTGCGTCGTCTTTCCTGACCCTGTTTCTCCTACAACTATAATCACTTGGTTATCTGCTATCACTTTAAGAAGCTCTTGTCGAACGGCAAAAGCAGGTAGAAATTGCCGTTGCTGCTTTAAAGACAGCTCGGTAGAGAACTTGCTGGAACCTTGAGATTTCTTGAAATGATCAGAGAACTTGTTGGATTCTTGTTGCATGTCCAATTGGGTTTCATCTTGGATTCCCATGACGTTTCCCAATGCCGTGCCGGCGAGCGAAGCGGCCTCCCGGGCCTGTTTCTGTCGTTCTCGCAGCTGCCGTCGTTCTCTTACTAAAGAACTGCCCTTTCGAGCTATAACGGCCATATCGCTTTGCGGGTCTCGTACCGCCGAAATAGGGTCTTTCTGCATCGTAAAGATCTGCTGACCGTCAAGAAACGGAGGGGTTAGATTATGTACAAACACATGAACACGATTTCCAGACTCGTCGTCGATTTCCGAATCGAAAACGCCTTGTTGAACGATTCCCGATGTCATCATCCGATTACGTTCCCATACATCCGAGTCTCTCTGCTTGTCGCGTGCTCTTAATGATATGCGCTTTTCTAATTTCGCTTGTAAATCAGGCTCTTCAGTGTAATCACCAAATGGATTATGAGATTCATCACCAGCTGTATGACCAAACTCATCTCCTGTATACCAATCACGATCTAGAGCTTCAAGGGATTCCGGATCATTAACGTCTGATTCAGGGAGTTCGGTTGATTGATCTCGAAATCCTCGACTAGAAGACCTAGATCTATCTGGTGTAGACCTGGATCTATCTGGTGTAGACCTACCTGTAGAATCTCTAGATTCAGATTGTCGATGGCTAATCTGTCTACGTAAATCAGGTCCTAAACTGACTTCTCGAGAGTCTTTTTCTCGTGATTTTTGAGCATGAGAAACTGAACTTTCTCTACTTCTACGATCCCGAATCATTTGAAGTTTCTCTTGGGCAGATTTCGAAAGCCCAGGTGATCTTTCTAACTCTCTCTTAACTGTCCGTTCAGGCTTCCGATCCTCTTTGAAAAGCCGTTGATCCTTTGTCTCTAGCTTAACGCTTAAATCATTCAAATCCTCCAATTTAATCCTCTTTGAACTCCTCTCCTCTCGAAACCTCGAAGCATCTTCATAGACCTTTTCGAGGAACTCAGTTTTGAACTTGCCAAAAACTAGACAAGCTTTGACAAAAGAGCTGGAATCTGGCTGAGAAACGGCAAATGACAGTACCTGCTTGGCCAGGTTATCATTAACCACGCTACGGTTCAGCTGGTCCGAGATTTCTGCTGCTAATTCATGGATATAATGAGAGTCCATATTGGCTATGTTGAAAATACGCCGTTATATATGGCTGTCATGAAAAATCATGTGACAAAAATGATCACGTGACAAAACAATCACGTGACTAATATACCATCACGTAATCTCTTTTGTCACATGACTGAGAATATTCAACGCTGAATTTTCACTCACTCTCACTATGATCAATTTATCAAGGCCACAGGTCTTGAGGACTTGTATTCCTCTTGCTGTTCGTAACGTATCGACGAAACGCCCGGCCACAAGATTCCCTACAGTTTTTCATCCTCAACGATCGGCCAGTAACCCGAAAACTAAGCTACCTAATGGTCTAGTTTACAACCCAGCTCCAAGTGCCCCAAGTGCTTCAATTACCCCGAATGTATTTCTACCTGAAACTGACGTGAGAAAAGTAGACATTTCAAGTTCTTACGACCTTCAGAACCTTCCTCCTTTGAAAGAACTCAAGGAGAAAGAATACAATTTGACCGAAGCCGACGTGGTTGAAATGCAACAGTTAAGAAGCTCCGACCCTGATAAATGGACGAGAAAAGCTCTGGCAGAAAAGTTCAATTGCTCTTTAATGTTTGTATCTTTAGCATCACAAGCTACTACCGAACGTCTTGACGAAATGAACAATCGATTACAATACATTCAATCGCGGTTCTCTCAGCATAAGAAGAATGCAAGAAGAGACCGACATAGGAGAAGACAATTGTGGTTACGAGATAGTTAGTATTCTATTATACGAAATCTCCAAATTCTTCGTCGCCAGGAGGTGCAAGGAGAGGAGGAGGACTGGAAGAATCAACATGAATAGACTCTCCTTGCTTTAACGAATAATCTTTGTGTTTGGACGTTTCCACCGGTGTCGTATGTCTATGTAAATATGTCAATAAATGGTTTCTTACTTTTTAAAATCTTGTAGTGCGATATTGAATTCAAATGCGATTGAGCGGTCTGGGAATCCAAGGCCTAGAATGGCTGTTCTTCCCGAGTCTACCACTAGGATGGAGAAGAAGCGTGAAGAGTCGGCAACCTGTTAGAGATAACGAGCACTACGAGCGAAGCGAGTAGTGCGAGTGCACCAGCAGAGCAGGAGCTGAAAGAGCTCAGCTAGCAGAGCGGAGCTGAAAGAGAGCTGAGCGGAGCTGAAAGATCTCAGCCAGCAGAGTAGCAACTGAAAGAGCCCAGCCAGCAGAGCGGAGCTGAAAGAGCCCAGCCAGCAGAGCAGCAGCTGAAAGAGCTCAGCCAGCAGAGCGGAGCTGAAAGAGCTCACCTAGCAGCAGCAAGCGCGGCAGTCTGACTAGACTCCACTCTGTACAGCCTCGCGCAGTCTGACTGATGCTCCGGGCTCTGCTCCCAGACCTCTCCACTCACTCACTCCTCACTCCTCACTCCCCACTCGTCACTCCTCACTCGCTGGTTACTTACAATTTCTATTCCCTTTCCATCCGCATACGGGGCCACGGCGAATATCTCTGCTGTCTCCGGGTCATCTAATCTCAATTCACACGTCACCTTACTCGACCCGTCAATCGGCTGGATCTCCACTAAATTGACCCTTCCTTTCCACAGCGGGCTACTGAGATCCCAGTCACTCGACCGACGACCGGCATTGGACTTTAAAGGGGGGATTGAATAAATAAAACCGTGGTCCGACGTGAAGGTGACCGTTTCCACTCGGTCTTCTTTTAGTTGAGACATAGGTTAAGGTGGTTGATTGATGTGGGTCATATATAGTTGGATGGATCAGGTATCTGTGGGGGCATATATAGTTAAGGGAACTTAAATCGTTAAACTAACTGATTGGCTGATTGATGACAATTGATCTTTAAGCTATGTCTGAACTCAATTCAGCATCTGAAGTTGATACAGTGGCTGGCAGCTAAGATAAAGGCTGAACGATCGAAATGGGTCAGAAATGAATCTGAAATGGGTCAGGTATGTACTGAAATGGGTCAAGAATAATCTGAAATGGGTCGGAAACGAACCTGACATGGGTCAGGAATAATCTGACATGGGTCAGGGCAAATCTGAAATGGGTCATGAATAAATCTGAAATGGATCAATGGGTCATATCATCAAACCGCTTCCAGCATTCAGACATTTCACCAGATTCGCTGATTCCGATTAGCTATCATGTCACAGCGTTTTGATCAGGATGGTGAGTTCCCTGTCGACTTGATTGGGCTAACAAGACCTGGAGGATTACGCCAATGAAGAGTACAGTGATGAAGGTAAGTGAGGTGATCGAGAGACCGATATCGGCTGTTGGATATCGGTGAGTCCAACAGCCGATATCCAACAGCCGATATCGTTCTATCCGCTACATTCTGTCCACTCTAGTGCTAATATAGACCTCAATCCTGAAGAAGAAGGTATTGACTGCTCGCTAGATGTAATAGCATGTCTCAACTGTCCTAACTAGAACAACTGGCAGTTGCATTTGCCCAGGTCAAATCTTTAATAGGAGATAGAAAAATCGATGACCAGGCTGTGAAAGATGCCATTTGGCATTATTATAGTGACGTGGAGAAGGCCTCAAAGTATTTGATAGGTGAGCGAGATCTGTGTGGAGGTTGTGTAGGCTTGGCTGTGGCTGCAGTGCAGAGCGTTCTGTGCAATTCTGTTCTGTGCAATTCTGCTCTGTGCAGCTGTCTGTGCAGTGCTATCTGTGCAGTGCTATCCTGTGCAGCTGCTGCGCTTGCAGTGCTGTCTGTACTAGCTGTGAGCTGTGCTAGCTGTGAGCTATGCTAGCTGTGAGCTGTGCTTGCTGTGAGCTGTGCTGCTGTGCTGCTGTGCTAGCGTGCAGCTGTCTGTAGGAGCGTGCAGCTGTGTGTACTTGCTGTGAACTGTGCTGTTGCGCTGCTGTGCTATTGTGCTAGCTTTACTGCTGTGCTGCTGTGCTGCTGTGCTGCTGTGCTGCTGTGCTGCTGTGCTGCTATGCTGCTATGCTGCTGTGCTGCTATGCTGCTGTGCTGCTGTGCTGCTATGCTGCTATGCTGCTGTGCTGCTGTGCTGCTGTCTGTGCTGCTTCACTGCTGTGCTGTGCATTTATTCACTTTCTAACAAGACAAATACGACAAAGAACAGTCGAAACTCAAGACAAAAGCCAAAGCAAAACTTCCCGGCTCGTCTTCAGCATCTCCTTCGATAACTCCTTTAAAAAATGGTAAGAACTGCCTGCTTCATTCACTCAACATTTCTAAGCGCGTCAAGGTCTCTTGGGGGTTTCAACTAGCTCAGCATCCGATATTCAACCTAAACTGTCCAAATTAGCAGCTTTGGCTAAAGCCAGAGCAAAAACAGCTCCAGGAGAATCAACAACTTCATCACCAACTTCATCTACAACTTCATCCACTCATACACCTCTAGCATCAATATCTCTCCTCGGCAAACTTGGAACTTTGAAACCATCAACACTTCGTACTAACCGACCGTTCAGCACATCCATTAGATCCCCGAGCCCTGTTAAACCATTACAGCCTAGTAAAACTCCAAATACCTCTAGAAGCCCCGTCAAACCCCCCTCGATAGATCTTGACATACCTTGTGATTTCAGCCTACAGAAAAGCCCTTCTCCTTTTGCCGTGTACTTTTGCGAGCTAGTCCCCTCTCTGCCCCAATCTAACATGTTTTCTAACGTATTTCTTCCAGCAGATGCAAAGGCCATCAGAGATGCTTTTAACAGCCCGAGTCCTGATGATATTGTTGCCGACGCTCAGAGCAAGGTAAAGGGATTTGGAGTCACGTTGGATAAGAAGCTGCAATCGCTTCGTGTTTCGGAAAGTCCAAGTGTGAAGAAGATTAATGTCGTGGAGCAGTTGGCCAAGTCGAAGGATAGAGCTAGTATCAATTTCGTAGTCATAGGTAGGTACATGTGTGAACTGGCTGTGTGCTGCCGTGAGCTGGCCGTGAACAAGCCGTGAACAAGCCGTGAACAAGCCGTGAACAAGCCGTGAACAAGCCATGAAATGAACTGTGAACTGAGCCGTGAACTGACCGTGAACTCATGAGCAGAATTTCAAGTTCGTGCAGCTCTTCGGCTTGCGTTCGGCTTGCTCTTTGGCTTGCTCTCCGATTGCTCTCCGGCTTGCGCTCACTCTTAGTGCCGTGTAGCTGGACGGCAGCGGCTCGACTGTGCTCGAACAATCTAACTAGGTCATGTGGACGCTGGCAAGAGCACGCTGATGGGACGGCTTTTGTACGAAGCAGGAGTGGTGGATCAACATCTAATCGACCGGTATAAACGGGAAAGCGAGAAAATCGGCAAAGGCTCGTTTGCTTTTGCCTGGGTTTTGGATCAAACCGAGGAGGAACGGAATAGGTGAGTGATGGATTGCTATCTTTGGTTGTGGTGTGTCTAGCTGTGACAGCTGTGACGAGTGTGTCGCTGTGAATCTAACTAGGGGGGTGACTATCGACATTTGTATGAGCACATTTGAAACCAGTAAAGCCAAATTCACGATCCTGGACGCTCCCGGGCACCGTGATTTCGTACCAAACATGATTGCCGGGTCTGCCCAAGCAGATTTGGCCGTTCTTGTCGTGGACTCTTCCACGGATGCTTTCGAGTCTGGATTCCATCTCGATGGACAGACTAAAGAACACACAATTCTCGTCCGTAGTCTCGGAGTTGAAAAACTCATTGTAGCCGTAAACAAGCTGGACAACGTAGGGTGGTCTCAAGAGCGATATGAAGAGATCCGAGTTCAGCTGCTTGAATTCCTGCTAAAAGTAGGATTCAAGCAGGACAATGTACAGTTTGTTCCTTGTAGTGGATTGCTTGGAGAGAATGTGTTTAATAAATCCGATTTGAAGAAGCTTGAATGGTATAAAGGAGATAGTCTTATTGGTCTACTGGAATCAGGCAAATCGCTTATTAAAGACCCTGGAAAAGAGCTCCGTATGCTTATTGCCGACGTGTATCCTGCTCTGCATACTTCGACCATCTCTGTTCAAGGAAGAATCAACACTGGCACTGTTCAAGTAGGCGAAACAGTACAAATAGCGCCTGCGGGAAAGACGGCGGTAGTTCAAGGCGTAACTTGTGACGGGAAGGTCCAGGATTGGGCTGCAGCTGGCGCTAACGTCGTACTGTCGTTGAATGGTATAGAGTTGACTGACATCAATGTTGGAGACGTGCTTTTTGATGTAGAGTCCCCGGTGCAAAGTGTCTACAAGTTCATAGCCAAAGTCGTGGTCTTTGATATCAAAAGGCCTATTCTGTCTGGTACAAAGATGATTCTGCACCGAGGAAGAACAAACGAGCCTGTAAAGGTGTCTAAGATCATTGCCTTGGTCGACAAGAATACAGGGCATGTATTGAAAAAAAAGCAGCGGCATTTACTCAGTGGACAGGCGGCAATTGTAGAGATCCAGTTGGAGAACAAGCCATTGCCGTTAGACACCTTTGCCAGTAATAAGGAACTGGGAAGGATAGTTTTAAGGAAAGATGGTGCTACGGTAGCAGCTGGAGTTGTTGATGAGTTGATTAAAATCGACTCTCCTATCGCCAGTCCAAGCAATTCAAGTGAACAGTGACTATGTATATAATAGAAGAGCCGCATTCACAGCGGTACATAAGCAGTATACATTAAGCAGTATACATTAAGCAGTAGGGTGTAGAACTAGATTGATGGTAATAGTTTGAGCCGCGTACGCTGCGGCCGCGTATTGCAGCGCTCGGAGTTAATAAGTTACTAAATTGAAGGTTTTATGATTTATTAATGCTCTGAACACTAGACATATTTTCAAGCAGCATCTGAGCCGCACTGGATGTGGCTGGAAACCAGCTTCTAAATGACCATCATTAAGGCTAAACAGTTGCTTTTGTGCTATGTTCATATCGTTGGCTGTCCATATCGTGCTGTTCATATGGTGCTGTTCATATGGTGCTGATCGTATCGTGCTGTTCATATCGTTGAATTTTCCTATCGTTATGCTGTCTATAGTGAGCCGCACGAGCAGCGGCATCTAACTATGGTAACAACCAATCATAAAACAACAAGATTATAGCCATTATTAACGAGATCCAAATAATAAACTTTGAAGCCATCCTATTCCTCTTCCTAGCACTATCCAATTGCTCATTAGCCATTGAAACATCACCATGAGTTTCCTGAGCCTCATCTAATAAACTCTTAATCATATCATTATGCATTGACAAATGTGAAGCGAGCTCCGTTTGAATATGAGAGATCTCCGATAGAGACATTTCAGCAGCTTTTACACTATTAAGAGTAACTTCCAGTTCATCTAATAAAGCATGATTCTCATTCTCCAATTGGCTCAGCTGCTGTTGTGGAAGATTGGCAATTACATGAGCTTGTCGTTGAGTCTCTTCAGTTACTGGGGTGGGAATGCGATGAATGGTATCTGGTAATTGGTGTAATTGACTTGTTAGAACAGAATAGTTAGCACCACAACGGCACCACAACGGCACCACAACTTACCTTTTTGACTTTTCAACCTGCCGAGCTAGTCGAATCGCCTGCTGTGAAGCGTGCATGTCAGATGTAGACTTTAACAGGTTATTCATGTACCATAGAATACCAGCCCGATGCACTTCTATGATCTTATTATACCCTGAATCTGTAGGGTCTTCTAGCATTTTGCTAATTGTCGATCGGCCATTATACCGTTTTATCCGTTCTAATAAGCAACAGTCTACAATTCAATCTACTTACGGGCCTCTAGTTCTTCTAAGCCTCTTATTCGTCCCATATTCTGTTGAATGATCATACGTGTTTCATAGTCGATATCGTCACGTTGTTTGTCGGTCAATCCATCGCCTGAGTCTCCTATCCGCTTCGTGTTGGATAGATATGCTGGACGGATGGTTTCCAGGAACTTGCGCAACTCCCTTATGCGAACAACCTAGTTAGACATGTATGTGCTTTCAGGTGACTTACTATGGCCAAACATTCCCGGGTAAACTTGTCATTACGATGGTCGACAGTGACAGTGGATTTCCGCCGATTCACAGGCAGATCCTCTAGTTTTTTGCGCCGGATCTCAAAGAAAAGTCCTGTTAGATCCATGAAGGACTGGAGAGCTGGACAAGCGTTATGTAGAGAGCTTGTTACCCTGAAGACTAAGCGGAATAACCGGAATCGGAGCTCAGCTTATTAGGTTATCCATGTCGGATATCAATAAGAATAAGACATCGGATTTCCAGTGTCTTTATTGTCTTGCAATATTTCAAGGTAATAATATCCGTAATATTCACAATTACTTGTCTTTGCCCTCTGTGCTTGTTCCTGTTCAGCTTGTTCAGCTGTTCCTCTTGAGCTTTCCGCTTGTGTTCCGCTTATCGCCCTAACCCTTGAAGTTCTTCGTCGCTCGGAATTTTCAGCCTCGAATCTTGACGATTGATTATGGCACGAAGACGGTGGGATGAGCGTCCTTCGGGATCACCCGAGGCGGAGAAGAAGCGAGAGGTTGGAGATGGCCGTGACGACAGAGATTATAAAAAGAGCCGGTCAAGCAGAGATAGGGAGGATTATCGAGACGATTATCGCGATGATTATAGGAGGAAGGAGAGAGGTAGAGGAGGAGAAGGAGAAGGAGAAGGAGAAAGGAGAGATAGAGAGCGTTCAAAGGATCGTGAATCGGTGAGATCTGAGAGGTCGGAAAGGTCGGAGAGACCTGAGAGGTCGGAGAGACTTGAAAGAACGTCGGATAGAGGGACCTCAAGAGAACGTAGAAAATCAAGAGAGCGTAAAAGTTCTAGGGAACGTCGCTCCTCTAGAGACCGTCATCGTGACCGTGAGCGAGATCGGGATAGAGACCGTGACAGAGACCGGGATGACTACCGGCGTCACAGGGATCGCAGTCGGGATCGAGATCGCAGTGACCGAAATCGGAGCCGTGACCGCGATGACCGAAATCGAAGTGACCGAAATCGTGACCGAGAAAGAGATGAACATGAGCGAAGAAGCAGAAGTAGCAGCACTATTAGTCTTAAAGACTCCGGGCGCGATTTAGGGCGATTAAAAGAACCTGTCAAAGTAAAGGAGCCCGTCAAAGAAATTAAGCCCGTTATGAACAAAATAGATGCAGTAGCAATTGCCGCCGCCGCAGCAGCCAAACTTAACGCCGCAATTGCTCAGAAAAAAGCCGAAGGAGTCCTTTCATCTGCTCCCGAACCGAAAATCATTCAACTACGGCCGTTAGAACCGGAACCCGAAAGCCCTAAAGAACCCGAGATTGAATTGTTTACTGAGAACATTGAGATAAACGATTTACGCAACAAATACCTACTGACAAAAGTCGAGACTCAAGAAACCATAGCCAAAGAAACTGGGGCTGTGATAATGACTAAAGGCAGATATTATCCCGATAAAACAATGGCTACAGAGAAAGACCCGCCTCTTTCAATCTATGTAGAAGCTTTAGAACAGGAAACTCTGGACAAGGCTTTAGATAGGATCGAACTGCTTATCCGGCAAGATCTCGGAAGTCTAGTAGATGAACGACGGTTCCGAAGAAAAGAAGATGATGAAGATGACAGACAGGATGCGCGGAGGAATAACTACCTTGAAGCTCGTGTTGTCGTTGATTTTGACGAGCTAATGCCTGCATATCAGATCCGGGGCATGATAGTGGGGTCCGGAGGTCAGAATGTTAAGCATATCCAGAATGAAACGGGGTGTAAGGTGCAAATAAGAGGCCTAGGCTCAGGGTTTGTGGATAAGACCACAGGAATGGAGGAGAACACCATCATGTATCTACATCTTTTAAACAATGATTCTGAAGCTCTTGAAAAGGGTAGAGGAATGTGTCAAGATTTGATGGCGGTTGTAAGAGAGCAAGTATATGGTAGGTTGGGTATACCTATGCCTTCTAAAGCATCGAATGAGCATAACGCCGCATCAAGTGAGGCTCATGAGGCTCATGAGGCTTATGAGATTTACGATTCTTCTACCTCCCGTCTACAGTCTATTCCTTTTATTGCTGCGAATCATGGTCTTCCTCCAGTTCCATCTTCTCCTTCAACTATTCCTCCAAGACCTTCACCGCCTGCACCACCTGGTATATCAACAAATATTCGCCCTCCTCCTCCTCAATCCTTTAGACCTCCTCCTCCTCAATCCTTTAGACCTCCTCCTCCACCACTGTCTCGACCTCCTCCTCCTCCTCCAAGGAGATAACCAAATACGAATTATTATCTAAAGTATGTCTTTTATTGACACTAACTACAGCTATCGATCGTCTATTTGCTGGCCTGTTATTTGATTCAAGGCTCCTTCTGCCCGAGGAATATTCTTCTGGAGGATGCTTTTCGATGTCTCCGCCCTATGTTAGACACATAACTTTACAGAAGTTGTCATACTTTTGCCGTAGTTTATTAGAGGTTAGAAATAGCGATTCCAGGTTCTAGTTAGTCTGTGTTTAATAATCTATTGCTAATACCTTTTGAAGGTTTTTACACGACTCTTCTTTTTGAGCAAAAGTTTCTTGAACTCTATGAAATTCGTCTTGAGCGGGTAAAGAAGCCTGAAGCCGGATATTCTTAGCCCACGACATGTGAGAATGAGTGAAGGAGATTTTGGCAGGCCTTGACGGGTGTCGTAACAGCAGGGTAATTGCAGAGTCCACTCTCTGTATACTGTATATTCGCGTTTTTATTCGCGACTGTGCAAGTCTATTCTTACAAGTCTATTTGTCTTTAAGAGAGCAGGAGCAGAGTCCTACCAAGGAGAGAACTGTCGAGGAGAGACCCGAGGAGCGACCCGAGGAGAGACCCGAGGAGCGACCCGAGGAGAGACCCGAGGAGCGACCCGAGGAGCGACCCGCCAAGACACCCGCTGAGACCCGCCAAGACCCGCTAAGACCCGCCAAGACCCGCTAAGACCCGCTAAGACCTGCCGATCGTATGTCGGCGAATTCATAGTGGGAGAATCCCGAGAATAAAATATTGGCGGGAATCCCACACTATTTGGGCAACATTTAGGAATGACAGTACCGCATCGCCATCGGTATGAATTTGCAGATGAACCTACCATCGAGTATGTGGATCAACCGTCCTCATATTGCTTTGACAGCCTTTGAGAGCTGTAATTAACCCTTTGAAACGCTAATGACGATCGTTCAAGGCAATTGCTTGTCAAATGTATCCCACTGTAGATAGCTAGTCGTACAAAAAGGTTAGTCCTAAGATGAGGATTGGATGACTGTAAATCGGACAAACTCTGCTTGTATTTACAAGTCAATCATGACAGAAGGATGATTCGGTATGTTGGACGGCTATAGATGGTAGGGTTTGGAAGCCGGTGTCAGTGAGATCTCATGATTAAGCGAATTGCTTAGTCGGAACGTTTGCTTTACTAGTTCAGCCTTGATAACGCTGGTACAGAAGCAGCGTCTCCACAGCAGTCGAGGAATTCTACATAGACAATTTACGGTCGAATAAGATGCAATAGCATTGCTGATTATCTGATTATTTGATTATTTGATTATTGTTTGATTCTTCTATTAGTGTCTGTTGTATATATATATTAATAACAGAAATAAATAAGTCTCATGCCGAGTTGAAGAACCTCTTGAGCGAGGACGAAGAACTCAGCAGTCACGATAACCTTTGCACGACAACCTTGCACGACAGCTTTGCACGATAACTAGTACACTTGATATCATCAGTTGCCGCCGCCCAAATCGAAAGCATACTTTGATTTTTGTCTAATTCTCCTTCCATACGTCAAGAAGAGAATTGGCACGGGAATTAACGCGACTCCAACAAGACCGAGAAGTAATCCTGCCCAATTCGTTCCCATGGCGGTAAACATGAAGTTGGCGAAAATCGGGAAAATTCCACCAAAGGCCGACCGCATGAAGGTGTTTGCAGCTAAAGCCGAAGCAGCAAAGAATAGATATGAATCGACAATGTAGTTAATAGCTGGCAAGAAGATGGACATGAGACCAAAACCTGTGAAAAGACCAGAGATTGTAGGTACGATCCAATGGACACTTTGGTGGTAATTTCCAGTCCAAGTAAACCATAAAAGGCCAATAGGGAACAATATAGAGCCCAAGATCATAGGAGGCAATCTAGCTTCAGGAACGGGAACATTATTATTTGCTTTCAAGGCCAGGTCATAACGAGGCTCAAAATAGAATACCATTACAATGGATGCTATCAGCATACCAATGGCCAGACCCAAATAGGGAAGTTCACCGACTCCCGGGGACATCCCGTAACCAAGGACAAAGACCCGGGGATAAGCTTCAAGGAACAGGTATAGAATTCCGTAGATAAATGCAGTATAGAGAGTGACCAAGAAGATAATTGTTTCAGTGAATAATAAATAAATAGGACGGGACAAATTCTTGGTGATGATTTCGTTGATATCGAGTTCGACACTTTCGTGAGAAGCGTAGATTCCCCAATTCTCCGTTCTACGACGGAGTTCCCGGGCCTTGTAGACAAGAATAATAGGATGATAAGTTTCCTGGAAATAAAACAAATCGACTATGAATGCTGCAGAGGCCATTATACCGGTCAAGTACATTGTCCATCTCCATCCAAGGTATGATTCACTTACAAATCCTCCAACAACAGGAGCAATAATAGGTCCACAAAACACCGTAGCAGAGAACACCGTCATGGCGATACCTCTCTGGGCATTGTTGAACATATCAGCAAAAGCAGCAGCAACTACAGCAAGAGGAGCTGCACCAAAGAAACCAGCGAAAAACCGGCAAATCATAACTGTTTGAATATCTTTAGCCGTTGCTACAGCAAAGGAAAACAAAGATAGACCAAGCATCGAGATGATTACAGGGATTTTTCGTCCATAAAGCTCGGAAAGAGGGGCCCAAAGAATAGGACCAGATGCAAAACCAAAAACATAAAGAGATACTCCAAGAACAGCTACCACTTCAGCGACATGAAATTTGTACTCTATATAAGGCACAGCAGAAGCGAAAATTGAAGAAGCCCAAGCTGAACAAAATGTAGTATATCCAAGAACTACGCAAGTGAAGAACTTCTTTCGTAGAGGCCAGTTATGAGGATGAATAGGGTCTTCAAGCCCGTCGAAATCCACCCGGTAAGCTTCACGATTAGGAAGTTCTGGAGGATATTCTCGACCTCCTCCCATTCGAGGAAGAGGAAGTTTGTCTGATTTCCGAGACCCGGCGGTAAGGATTCGAGTGACGATATCCTGTTCGACAAAGGATTCGACGGAGTTTCGACTCATTGTTCGCCTTATGAGCCCTTCATCGGCAATGGAGTCCTCATAAAGAGGCCTTGGAGCTGAGCCGGATGAAGAAGCATCGTCTATAGGAGGGGTATTATTACTACCATTAGGACTATCGCCCTTTTCCAAGTCAACTGTTGACATTTTTAGCAAAATAGCAAAAATATTAGTCTCAAAAAACTTGTTCTGTTAAATTATAGTTAATAATTCAGCAAACTGAGGGAGAATTTGCACTTTTATACAAACAGAAAAAAGCCGTTCCTGCAAAAGTAATATAATGTTAAGTCCGCCGTACAGGCGCTTGAAAAAGAAATGCGCACTACAATGTTTGCTATTACCTAATACGATTGTATTTATTCTAGGTTAGGAGATTAAGCACCGAACAAATTACACATTAGACTAACGGGTAGACCGGTACACCGGTACCTGGTATGTAGCACAGCCCTGAGTATTTAGCAGTGTACAATTGTCATAAGTTGTTATGGGCGATTATAATTGTGACCTGGGTTTCTCTAGCAAATTGAAGAGTCCAACCTCGGTAATACGGGGCAGGGCTAATAATTGTTCCATGTTTAAGTTTGTGCTTCGAAATGCGCCGTTACCCGGTCGACAACGGCAGCCCTTTGACCCTTTTACCGGTGGTTTTGCCTTATTAGGCAATCGGATAGGCCTCACATCTCTGTTTCGGGCCTTATACACGATATCAACTAGCCTTGTTGGGGATGCCGGGGTTAGTACCAACCGAGCCGGCTGACAAAGTCGATCTTGAAAAAATTAAACAAAATAATTGCATCAAGTCGGAGTTCCGGTTCGGTTAGAATCTACAATGCCATAGGACATGACATTAATAGAAAGAATAATTATTTGTTAGATATTATGATAAATCGATTGTTAAAGTTTCATAATTTTATTTGAACTTAATATAGTGATGCCAGCTGGCAGCAATAAGATTATCAACCAATTAAATTGCATAACTCAAAAGATTAAAAAAATATCGCATTTCTTACCAAATAGGCCTCAGGCCCATTTGGTTCAAGGTTTATTTCACTGCAGATGCAACTAATGAATAATCGTCAGCTGCTGTTGCCTCAGCGAACGGACTTCCGATAGTGGAGCCGACAAAAGTCGGAGTTATGCCAACCGACTTTTTAATTGTATAAACAGAACTCCCTGCGCCAAGACCACGCACGGCTGGCTCGGAACCGTCGAATCAGATAATCCGAACGACATTCCGACCCGAAAGATCTACGCCGTGCTTTTCACTTTAATGAGAGTCGAAGAGTCATTCTATTATTTAGGTTTCGCAGTTTTTATGCTTTGAAATCGTAAATTTTTCATGCCGGAGTAAAGTTTCTCCTGTTACCCGGCAACCCGATGATTCGATCGCTTCGCCCGTGATTGGATCTTTCGCACGTGATTTGATCCTTCGCCCGTGATTTGATCCTTCGCCCGTGATTTGATCCTTCGCCCGTGATTTGATCCTTCGCCCGTGATTTGATCGCTTCCCTTGTGTTAATATCGATTGCGCTTATATGTAGTTTAAATTGCGGACTCCGAATAGTACTGGAGATCCAATGACTCAGCCCGAGTCATTCTGACTCGAACGGTCTTCTGTACGGCCCGATAAATCAATCTTTACTTAAAATCGTATACTCGGCCGATCGTTCCAACAGAAGCTCTAACCGAGCTCCAGTAACCGTGCGAATGATTCGGCCTTTCAAATGCCGTAGCAGTTACTGCAGTTGTACTCCGCTGTAGAAGGCATTAAACACCGATAATCTTCTACCATGCTGAGGTGCTGTTAGTGCCTAGAATCGCTTCTACGGCTGCTAATTGAGCCGTTTTGCACTGGAATTGTACATCGTTATAGTAGACTGAGATCTGGTTCGTTAGTTTATTGCCGTCGGTTCTATGTAATTGTCTGTAAAGTTGTCGATAATGATAATTAGACAGCCGATTGTAATCCCGTACAATATTCGACGATCTCGCCGATATATCCGCTCCCAATATCATTGATTATATCGGTAGACCGTAGATCCCGTTAAGCATTCCAATTGGATTACGATCAAAGGAACAGCTGTTGACGATATGACGGCAGCTTATGTTAAGACAGCCGATGATACGGATAGGCTGAGGTTCAACGGCACCGTTCGACGTGTTATATCGGTATTATAGGTGCTACAATATCGGCAGGACAAAAGCAACCGATATTATCGGAAGATCAGATTGTCAGCGCATTGAACTATGAAATTGAACTACCTTTGAACTAGCTTTGAACTACGGACAATTGACTACATTGAACTTACTGTACCATCATCTCAGTTATTCTCTCCTAACTAATTTTATAGCTACTATCTACAACTCATCATGAGCAGCTTCTTCAACCACTCCCGAATCAACAATCTTGACCTCCAGAACTGGCTTGTCTCCTCGAGCAGTTTTACCCTGCTCGATCTTCTTGATGATATCAATTCCATCAACAACTTCACCAAATACTACATGCTTTCCATCGAGCCAAGATGTCACCACGGTGGTGATAAAGAATTGAGATCCATTGGTATTTTTACCAGCATTGGCCATGGACAACTTATAAGGCTTGTCATGCTTCAAGACAAAGTTCTCGTCGGCGAATTTGTTGCCGTAAATGGATTTACCTCCAGTTCCATCGCCTCTTGTGAAATCTCCTCCTTGAATCATGAATTGTTTAATAACTCGATGGAAAATAGATCCCTTGTATCCGTATCCGTTTTCTCCTGTGCACAATTGCTTGAAATTCTCGGCGGTTTTAGGTACAACTTCTCCATATAGTCCAAAGACTACTCTTCCAAGGACCTCGTCACCCTGAGAAATATCGAAATAAACCTTGTCCGTGATCACGGGAATAACAGGGTCCCCGGCAGCCTTGACAGTAGTAAAAAGAAGCACAAATACTCCAAAGAGCAGTGCAATTGCCGACCAAATCATTCTCATTTTGTATAAAGAACCACAATCCAGATTCCAGATGATCTGTCAGTCGGCAGTACTAAATGTAGGGTAACAGCAACACGTAATATCACGAGAGGGTAATAAAGGGTAACTACAACAGGGTAACACAGTGAAGATTCAATTCTCACGTCAACTTTCCATATCTCAATCATGGAGAACGGCGATAGAAACGAACATCATAATCATCATAATGAGCCAGACTTGCCATCGGCGACGCCTCGCGACGTGCGGCTGCTGCACTTGATCCTGGCATCAATGGGTGTGACGTCATATCAAGATAGAGTGCCTCTTCAATTGATGGATTTCGCGTTTAGATATACTCATGGAGTCTTACAAGATGCTCTTTATTATAACGATCATGCTCATGGGTCGAATACTGTTAATCCGGCAGGTTTAGGAGCTTCGGCTGTGCCTTTAACTGTAGAAGATATCCGATTGGCTGTAGCTGCTAGGGTCAATTATCAGTTTAAACCCGCACCTCCGAAGGAACTTCTTCTTGAATTGGCTCAAGAAAAGAACAAAAGGCCTTTGCCACCTATTCCACAGCAATGGGGAGTTCGTTTACCTCCAGAGAAGTATTGTTTGACGGCAAAGAACTGGGAGATTGAAGAAGATGATGTAGAGATGGAGATTGAGGATTAGACTGATGGAGTTGTAATGTTGATGATTCAGTTTGGCTGCATTTGGTGTTGAATGAGTTCGCCTATCCATTCCAGCGCTCATGATCAAGTTTAATCCTATGCCTGATGGAGGTTGACGATTGTATCGACCATCGGAGTCCCAGGTTGATCTTGGATTGTTTCCGAGACACCGATCACATTGCTACAGCGTTGGAATATTGGAATATATCTGATGAACATAATCTACAGTTAGTGTTAGGCATAACTACGGCTGAAGTGTATTAGGCTCTGAGAAACACTCTGAAGGGTGCATGACTACAATTATATCTTTACTAGAATGAAATCTATACATTGATTGTCAGTGAGTCGAAAGGATTTCGAATTGTAGGAACCGCACTCCCTGAGTTTGAAACTACTTGCACTCTGACCTGAATGCCGCCTCCAAGATGAGAGCCGCACTCTGACCTGAATGCCGCACTGTAAGCTGAATGCCGCACTGTAAGCTGAAAGCCGCACTCTAAGCTGAACGCCGCATTCTAAGCTGAAAGCCGCCTCTAAGCTGAAAGCCGCACTAAGCTGAAAGTCGCACTCTAGGCTGAAAGTCGCACTCTAAGGCGAGTATAAGGCTAATGATTCGGAATCAGTTGTAGTCATATATTAATAGGTCACTGAAGCTCGTGCAATCAAGATCATAATGCAATAGTCTTGGATACTCATCGTCAGGCCATCGTCAGGACATCCACACGTTGACACTGTTATTGAGCATTTCCTGGGTCAAATTCTTTCCTATAAATACCAATTTAGAAGTAACAGGTTGATCCACTTCATTCACCTGCTCTGTAGGTTCAATCCATTCATAAGTCTCTCTAACTCCTTGAATTATCGACATATGACTGTCTGTATTGATAATACGTCCCTTTAATCGATGGATTTCCACTATATGACCATCCATTTGATTCTCCCATAAAACAGATTGAATCCATGAATCAAGTAATTGCCGTTGTTGAGCATTTATAGCAGGAAATTCCACAGTAACAGTGGTTATACGATGATCATGCCAGCCACTGGCGACCGAATCTATTCCTAAGATTCCATCATAAGCATGAAGGTCGAGAATCTTTGCAAGAGGTACATCACAAAAGGATGTTTCTATTAACGGAGCCGAAGAGTTTATAGACAAGATTCTAGATCGAATATCGTCCAATTTACTAGTTTCTAATAAATCGATTTTGTTCAAAATCAAAACATCAGCGTGAGCTACTTGAATCAATGCAGTACTCATAGCTCCATGTTCAATACTTCCATGATGCTCTTTATCCACGGAAATATCATCTAGAGATTTAATAATGTTATGAGAATCCATGACGGTTATAATTCCATCCAAATAAATAGACGATTTCAAAGCATCATCAAGCCAAAACATATCGGCTATTGGTCCAGGATCGGCTATTCCAGACGTTTCTAGAAGAATATAATCGAATCCACCTTTTCTCTTCATCAGATTCTCTATTGCTGTAACTCCAGAGTCTTTGACTGTACAACAAAGGCATCCATTATCTAATTCTAACCATTCTTCATATTGTGAAGATCCTTCATTGATTACAAGAGATTTCTCAATATCCGAGGCTGTTAGAGTTTATGAGGAGAACAAGTGGATGTGACTTACAATCGCCGAATTCTATGTTAGTAGTGAACAATGTGATGAGGACGAGAGGGTAGAGCAATAACTGAGCGCTGAATCGACCAGCAAATCTTGAGCTTGAGCAGAGGGTTGAGCTGACGAGCAGAACGGAGAGTCCGGAGCTCTGAGGAGGGAGTATTGAGTTTTAAAGGCAAGAGCGGGAGGAGCAGGGGTGCAGAATCTCGAGCTTGAGTAATAGAGCCTTGATTAAGAGCCTTGAGGAGTGGAGCCTCGAGCGTTGACTGGGAGAGTCTGGGGTTTGAGGAGCAGAATTTCCAGCTTTGACAGAGATGACCGGAGCTTTGAGGGCAAGTATCTTAAGAAGCAGAGGATCAAAGCCCTGAGGTGCAGAGGTGCAGAGGTGCAGAGCCTTGATAGTCCGGATTAGAGTAGAGTGTCTTGAGCTTGAAGAAGAGAGCCCAGAGCTTGAAGAGCAGAGCCAAGAGCTTGGTGAGCAAACCAGGAGCTTGACGGGGAGAGTCCAGAGTTGAAGAGAGAGTACTGAGCTTAGAGGAAGAGAACCTCGAGCCTTGACGAGTAGATCCTTGAGTTTGGAAGAAAAAGGGCTTGAGATTTGTAGAACGCCTTGAGCTTTGAGGAGAGAGTCCGTAGCTCTGCAGCCAGAATGGCCCATTAAGAGTAATAGAACTCTCGCTAACTGATTATCTAGTCGAGCTACAATATCGACTCGGATCACTACTCACCATTCAATATAACGGCTATTTTCTTCTCTCTTTGAGTCGTCACGTAATTCAACAGCGTTCTAGTTAGCACACAGTAGACAGCAGTCATTGTAATGAACTCATCTGTCGACTTACGACTTGCCGCTACCCAAATATCCCGTGATTATTGTAATAGGGACTTTTTTCTTGTTAGATTCAACAGTAGCACGGTGCTTGAAGCACAACGACTCACTTCTTCGATCTCTGTACTTTGAACACTCTCCGGATCCTCCTGTGTCAGTCCCGATACTAGATCCGGAACAAGCTCCGGGACTAGGTCGGGAATCGTTTCTGTAGATTCCATATTTCGCATGTTGATATGAAATGCGAATAAATATAAAATTTCAATGAAGACGGATTGGGAAGTGAGATGCCGCAAAGACAAATTGGGACTAGTGCGCGGATCGTCAATGACAGTGAAGATGAAGAACTATTCAGTTATTCAGTTATAATTTAAACAGATTCTATTTAATTGGATTCTCATTGAAGATATTTGGAATATGACATCATGAGGAGAAGGTCTCAGCTTTAGCTAGTTATTAGTGGTGTCGAACGCTGTTGTATACGATGGTTAAACGTCCAGCATATGAAGTTACATTAATAACTCGATTGAGTGGAACACTAGGGTTTAATGTATTTAATTGGCAGAGCTGTGAAAGATTGTGAACGGAAATATGCGATTCTTCAGTTTCAAAGCAGTATAGATTGCAAATGGAATGAGATTTGCGTCTTCAGATCTTTGCGGGTATGACATCCGCACTTCGGTCATTCGCATCGCTTGAAGCCCTATTTATTACTGCCAAATGATCCTAACTGTTTAATAACCACTCTAAGATTCTCATTTCAATGATATATCTTTATTTTTGCACAGTAGTGACGTTTACGCCCAAACAGTTGTATGCACAAGATCGGTTCCTTGCATTTACCAACATTTATGCAGGTCTTCCAATAAAGTTTGGACTCTCGGAGCAGCTAATTACTAAGTAGAGAACATCAAGAATTGCACAGTTTAGAAAGATCCAAACATCTTAGTATCCTGGTAGGACAGTGACTCAGAGACATGGACCTCCTGGCTCTTTTACACAGGCGTTCCATTCGACAGCAACATTAAAACTGTCTTACTATCTTCAATCCAACAAATCTCCTGAGTTGGAAATTCAAAGATGGAACTCCTATCATAGGGGATCCGAGGAGTCCTTGACGATCTGAGGAGTCCATGACGATCCGGATATTACAGAGTTCCAGCCATATGCACGAACAAGCGGCACAACTCCTTGAATTTGGTAAGTTTGAAACAGAATTATGCATGCGAAAGGGATTTCGGCAGTCTCGGGACGTTCTTATGACAGCTTTATCTAATATTGGATTCCGCAACAAGAATAGTGGGCTACATTTCAACATTTGAGCGAATTGGGCCTCCAATTAGATGTTAAATGAAGCCCACTATTGCTGCACGCTAGTTCGATTACCATAGAGCTATAACTAGGTACTCCTTAGTGATTTCATTTGGAATCAGTGAATCATTGATTAAAATCGTTCAATTGAGGTTTCTATGTTCAACTTTCTTTTTCCAATTTTATGCATATCAAGGGATGGCACATGTGCTAGTCTTTAAATGGATTATTATGTCCCAAAACAGGCTTGTAATTGATTTCCAATTCAAGAGCGAAATCTTTCATTTCCGGACGAAGAACAGCCGAAAAAAGGGGAAAATATAACAAATCCGGACCCAGGGATGTATTTTCTGACTTGGCAAGTTTTATTAGTGACACAAGAGTTCTCGCGTTTAACGAGAAGAATGTGACTATGAAGCTCAAAGCCTTAGAGTTTGTGAATACATCAGATTGAGTTTATCGGCTTTCAGATAACCCATACTAAGTTATTGGTAACTTTCTAACATGATCTGATAACATTCAAGGATTACAGGGATGCATGAAAGAATTTTTCATTGTTTGGGCAGTTGAAGAGTCTCGATGCGGTCACTAAATCTCCTCATTCGCTCAACCTCACGTCGCGTAATTTCAAAAACCTCGGTTGTTGTTAAACAATGTGACAACGCCTTGTTTAGCCTTTGTTTAGAATTTGAATTCACGAATAGCAGTTAGACCCTGGGCTGTACAAATGATCAAAACACGGTACATTCTCACGAGAGTACTCCTTTAGGCAATCGTCGCGGTATCAACTACTCTCCGACAGAGCCTATTTTCACGTCTATTTGTTAATATTGTTTATTTTCTTCATTTCAACTAGTTTGAAATTTGAATAACAAGAATAGCCTCAGTTCATTTACAACGTTGATCTAACCAGGGGCAGTGACTACCCAAAAAGTGAGATCTACAGCACATCTACAGTACATCTACAAAGGCAGCGATCTACAATCTCTGAACACTTTGAAACAATTCCAATATTCATCAATTGAGGTCATTTGTGGCCTATTTTTTTAAATGTTGATCTTATACTAGCAGATCTTAATAACTCCAAGAGTTGCTTGTGTTTTTTCGATACAAATTCAAACTAGTATAGAGTAGCATATTATTTGATGCGCGAATCTTGATCCGCGACAGGGAGGCTGAAGTTGAGCGATTTCGGAGAGAGGATAGTTAGTTATTGGAATGTTAAGACATAGAGGTATTTACAACAATCAGAGAGCATGTATTCAAGTTATAATTGCAGACGAGTAAATAGATCCAAGCTGGTATGATGTTAATAAGAGAGGTCGGGTGCTTCAATTGCCTTTGATCAAGCGAAGGCTCTTGGTTACAAATGTATTACCTGAAGTCCTGACCGTGTTGACTAAACATTTTCACGCGTCGGGCTTTACTGGCATTTAGCTCTCACAATGCGTTGTCGGTACTTCGGTAGAGTCGTCGGTAATGCCTATTATTATTAACTCAGGGTATGACCTTTCAGTAAAGATTAAGCGAGAACTAGCCCATATCTTTCCAAGTTAGACCACATCATTTCTAAAAATATCTATAAGAATAATATTAACTGATAACTAAGAAAAACAGTTGCTAGAACATCCAGCAGCAACCAGCAACAACATTAGCCAATCATGTCTCCGGGCCAGCGGCCAGCCTACTCCTTCAAGGTTCTACTTGATAATGCTAGATTGTTGATCCTTGCATTCAGACGCTTAACTCAAAGTGCATCATCTGAAAGACCTACCTTAGATATTTATAGTTAGTTAATAGAAATTAATAACCTATGCTCCGTGAAATCAAATGGCTGAATTACCCCTTCTTTGTTAGTCCCAAAACGGTTATGATCGCCGTCGCTTAACTCAACACAGACAAAAGTAAATAGAATGGGAAGTGCGCTAACATTTATTAAGGGGAAGGTGGCTGGTAAGAAATTTCTTTTTTATCTATCGAGGGGAATAATAAAAATCAACACGCGATAAGTCTATTAATGCAATACTCCACCTTTTTTATGCAGATATAGTTACATCTTTGAGACACGACACGTTCTTCTACGCAGGCACGCTGAAACAACGTAAACTCACGAAAACTATCACTCTATACTAATCTATAGCACAAATTTTATATGCTTAACTCATTTGCAATTTAGTTGAAATTTATTGTTATCTGTCCATTGATAAGATTTAATTAATATAGAGGCTTGAAATAGATAACCTTGCCTGAGTAAACGTTTGAATTCCTAGGAATATCTACCACTTTTTTAATTTGGCCAGGCGAGTTTTAAGTTCTAAACGGGTTTAACGAGTATGCAAAGCGGGAAGCGAAAAAAAGAAAAGCCAGCACGAGAAAAAGTCAATTAAAAAGTCAAATAATAATGGCAGGAGGTTGTTGGAGATATAGGAGAAGTGTGAATCAATTCTATTCAAAGGAGTGAATATATATTGAAATTCACTTAGTTACGAGATATCGCGATACTAGATGATAACATTTTAGTATTATCTAATAGACTTTGCGGGGGAACTGTCAAAGGCTGCAAAATGTTCAACAATGAAACTAGTTTGATAGTACAGAATGGATTTGCGGATCTACTTTACTACTGAAAGTCACATCTCCTTGTGACTCTCACATTCGTCTACGGTCACAGAGCAATTTCAGAAACTACACTGCCCAGACCTGTTACAATACAAACTACAACATAAACAGCCTCAGATATGAGCTCTCTATAACCATTATAGTTATGAATTACAGATAAATCATTGTAACTACAGGCATTCGTTTGCTATAACAACAGAGCCAAATCATAGTCCTCGCTCTGGATCATGCATGTTTCAATTAACTTTTGCTATGACCAACGCTAGGTCTCTTTTCTTTTTTGTTAAAAGTCACTTTCTTTTTACATAATTTCTTTTCTTCTCCAGAATCCAGGAGTCAATCAGTCTCCTGCCCCTCCGCCTTCCAGATATATAAAGAAATGACCAGCCATTGCAATTGTCCAACGTCACTACTTCTCTCTTTTATAGTTGGCTCGAGGACAGATTGTCATTCTTTTCATCATCCTCATTTTCGTTCGCTACATCATGAAGCTTTCACTCACAGTAGCTCTAGCTACCGTAGCTTCGGCTATGTCTCTAGACATCAAGAACGCCCCTCAATTATCTCTTAAGGAGACTTCGATTCCTGACAGTTATATTGTCGAATTCAAGGATAGGACTTCTAACTTTATGGGCGTTCTTAAACAATTAGGCTTGTCTGCTTCAGAGACTTACTCTTATGATTCAGATGTCTTTTTAGGTTCTTCTTTCCGCGTCAACAACGCAAACCATTACACTCTTGCTATGATCTCTACACTTCCTCAAGTCGCCAATGTGTGGCCTGTTGCTATCATTCCTAAAGGTGAAGACTTGGCCGAAGTAGCTGAAGAAGCTATCTGGAACCCTCATCATATGACTGGCGTTGACAAGGTCAAGAAGTCAGGCAATAACGGTCAAGGAGTCACTGTCGCTATCATCGATACTGGTGTCGACTATACACATCCTGCTCTTGGAGGAAAATTCGGTCCTGGAAACAAGGTCGAATCTGGTTTTGATTTCGTTGGTGACAACTGGTTCCCTGGTGCTCCTGCTCAACCTGATAGTGATCCTATGGATTGCCAAGGCCGAGGAACTCATGTCGCCGGCGTTATTGCTGGTCAAGATAACAAGTTTGCTGGAGTTTCTCCTGCTGCCAAATTACGGGCTTATAAGGTCTTTGGATGCTCTTCTGATGTCACTTCTTCTGATGTTATTCTTGCTGCTCTTGAAATGGCTTACAAGGGAGGTGCCGATGTTATCACTGCATCTTTTGGAATCTCCAACAACTTTGATTCCTATCCTTGGGCTGTTATGGCTGGTCGAATGATCCAAAAGGGCACTTTTGTATCTCTTAACGCTGGCTCGTACGGAGATAATGAAGAGCTTACTGCTGTTGGTTCTATCTCCTCTGAATTCGACCTCATGTGGTCTGCCTTTGCCGAATCTTCTTCTGGTTCTGAAATCAAGTTCTTATACTCTGGTGAATCTTCTACCCCTGCTGGATCTTTCAAGATCTCTGTCATTAACGACGCTTCTTGCTCTGGAGCTCCTGCAGAAACCTCCAAGCTCTCTTTCATGTTCAACGAAGGAAGTAAACTGTTTAACTTTTTGTCTGGATCATCAAAGGCCACTGGAAAGTCTGATGTTGTCTACAATATCGCTTGCCAAGACCTTTCAATGTCTTCAACTGGACTGTCTATTGTCACCGATAAGGCCTTTGCTCAATGGGTTGCTCACGAGGCTGAATCCAACGAAAACATCATCGTCAACTTCCCTCAACGCCCTGCACACACTCTTATCAAGTCTGGTTCTTCGGTCTCCACTGAAGGAGCTGTCTTTGGACCTGGATCCATTTTCTCTACTGGTCTTGACGGAAAATACGCAGTATCCTCGGACTCTGCTTCTTATGTTGCCGGAGTTGCAGCTCTTTACATTTCTGCCAACTCTGACATCAAAAATGTTGACTTGACTTCTCAATTGAAGAACAAGTTGGCTACTTCTGCTGCTCTTATTGACGAAATTCCTTTCGTCAATGCCTACAACTTGATTCAAGGAAAGGAAATCTCCAAGGTTGTCTCATCCACCAACAGTAAGTAAACCAACTTTAACCGATTAACTGTTTCGTTTCTAACTAGCCAAATCCGATTTGATCATGGATGAACCTTCTGTTCTACGACCCAACCTCAAGTGTCTTTTATCTGACTCTACTCCTTTTGTTATTGAGAAGGAGTCTCCTAGAATTTACTACAAGGTTAACCGCGAGACTCTCGAGCTTTCTTTTGAGGTGAGTAAAAAGATCTTTTATTAATTTAGCAGGCCTTCACTAACATAGCTCGTCACATCTGACTACTCTCTCTCTGACTTCTCTTACCCCATTGTTACTGGAGGCAAGCTTCTTGGAGCAATTGCCCCAGTTTCAACTGTCGGTAACAATGTCAAGTATCCCTTCTTGTTTCATCCTCGTACTTCTACAGGATACGTTCGTTTCCACAGTCTTGCTAATGGAGCCGCTATCCCTAGTGGATCGTACAAGATCCTTTCTCGGGCTCTTAAGGTCAATGGAAACCCTGGTAATGCTGAGGACTGGCAATTGTTCTTGTCCGAGGAATTTGAAATTGCTCACAAGAAGGTCAATAATGGTCATCAAATGTACCGACGTGCTGCCAATAGTTCTGCTGGACAATCTACCGACTATGTCACTAAGACCAGTACTACTATCTATACCACTACTGTTGTTACTACTGTTTGCCCTACCTGTGCTTCTACTCCTGTCACTTATACTTATACTACAACAGTACCATGCCCCAAGTGTACCAAGACTTCTTCCAAGGCTCCTATCTCTTATACTACTTCGTGCTACACTTCAGTTTGTACTGAATGTATCCACCCTACCACTTATACTATCACCACTACTCTGCCTTGTCCTACCACGACTCCTACTAAGACTCATCACAAGCCTACTAAGGGTCCTATCAGTTACACTACTACATGCTACACTTCTGTTTGTACCGAGTGCATTCATCCTACTACCTACACTATCACCACAACTATCCCATGTCCTACTGAGTCTCCTACAAAGACTCGTAGCCATACCAAGCGTCCTACTAGCTACACCACTACTTGTTATACTTCGGTCTGCACAGAGTGTGTCAAGCCTACTACCTACACCATCACCACTACAGTACCATGCCCAGAAACCACTACTACCTGGTCTAAGAGTCATACTAAGAGTCCTTCTAAAAGTGCTGTCCCTTCAACCACCACATGCTACACTTCTGTTTGCACCGAGTGTGTGATCCCTACCACTTACACTATCACCAAGACTGTTCCAGTGACTTCATCGAGTCTAGTAGGTCCCACAAGTACCAAGACTTATATCCCTACTACTACCATTACTACTTCTCCCACCGTTAAGCCAACTTATGCTACTCCAACTGTTCTACCGCTCCCTACCACGCTGCCTCAAGTCAACGTTGGTTCTAAGAGCATGGTCAGTTTCACGGCTGGTCTTGTTGCCATGTTGGTCGGTCTTTTGTTGTAATCCAGGGTGGATTTTGTTTCTAACTACTAATGATCTAGAGATCTTTTTATAAGAGCTAAATGAATAAATGCTCATGACTTTGAATACTGTAAACTAAACAGATAATATCCGTAATTAATATTTAACGAGACTATCCCAACTGCCGTTGTCGATGCTAATCGGTGCGACCCAGCTACGATAAATTATAGGCGAAATTATATCGAACAGTGACTCATATAGCAGCTAGTTGGCTGTCAGGAAATCCATGCTTGAGGTCAAGAAGATACTCAACTATTTAAAGTTCACGTTTCTTTTAGATTTAACTTTCCCTTGTTAATTTTCTTTGTTAGTTCTCTTTGTCAAAGGATTAGACTTTGAGACTCGTTCTATTCTTAATTTAAGGTATTTCAAGCTAGAGCCAAATGGGATTAGCGAGATTTAAAGGACTTGGTCCTATTGAGTTTAGATCTGTCGGATTCACCATTTCAAGGCAGGATTTCCTGTCTTTAGCAGTCATAATTGTTTCTTAAAAGCAATCAGAAGCGCTCAGACTGTAGAATCGTTTAGAGACCAGTTGCAGCATTCAGTCTTGAACCAGAGGAGTTCTTGGATAATATCCAGGAGTCAGATGGAATCTACGCTTGCAATTAAGGAGTTGAGCCGCCTTGATAAGGCCGCCTTACATTGAATATTATTTTGCGCTGATACAGTTAATTAATATTTTAAATCCTCATACTTTGGACGCGTGTACAACACGTTCAGATGAACTGACGGAATACGGGGTCCTCCAAAAGCGCCGTGTAAGCCAGTGCTCCAGTAACTTCCTCTTTGCAAGCGACAGCCTCCTGATTCAAGATTTGAGCACAGACAGACTCTTGTTAAGTGACATTATGGGACAAGGAGCTGCATAACTCAATTATCGGCTATGTTTTTAAACTATCGGAGATCATGGCGTCTGGACTTGCAATATTCTTCAACCTTGTATCTGCAGTAGGCAAACGGCAGTCGAATCAGTGACTACATTCCCATAACCATATATCGGACTTATACAATAGATATAGCGTCAATAATCAGCATCTAGAAGCAGTTCTCAATAGACTTCTTGGATATCTCATATTACCCTCCAGTCGGCTTATTATGAACTCCGATCTCGTGAAATTTCCAGTCTCTACACGCGATTTATTTCGACTTTTAACATAGTTATTCTTTATCGCTATGACTGTAGGAACGAATAGATCATTATTTGATTTTTGTCTATCGTTGCAGACGCTCCACCATGCTCAATGGCTCTTGTAACAGACAAATATGATATCAGGAGCGAGATCGGCCGAGGAACTTATGGCTCGATTTATGAAGGAATCGATGTTGAAACAGGGCTGAAAGTCGCAATTAAAATGGAGGAATCATCAGTACGAGCACCTCAATTGGCTCATGAATCTGACATTTATAAAGCTCTTGAAGGTCGAAATGTTGGAATACCTAGATTTTATTTCTATGGCAAATTCCTCAATTATAATGTTCTTGTAATCCAATTATTAGGACCTTCTTTGCAAGATTTATTTGAATTCTATGGCAAATTGTCTCTTAAAACTGTCCTTTTGATAGCAGATCAGTTGATGACAAGAATGGAATATATTCATTCAAAAGGATATTTACATCGAGATATTAAACCAGGGAATTTCGCAATAGAACGAGAAAACCTTACAACAATCTTTGCCCTCGATTTCGGACTTTCAAAGTCTTATAAATCCTTCTTTAACCTTCGACATATTGAATATCGAGAGAATGTGGTTTTAACAGGCACAGCAAGGTTTGCTTCGTTAAATAATCATCGAGGAATCCAACGTTCAAGAAGAGATGATATCGAGTCGATAATGTATATGTTGATTTATTTACATAATGGCTCCCTCCCCTGGCAACAGATTAGAGCTCCTAGCAAAAAGGAAGGTCATAGAAGAATCTTTCAGAAGAAATTAGAGTTATCGGTACCTGATTTAATAGCTGGATTGCCGGAGGAATTTGCTACTATAGTAGACTATTCTCGGGACTTAAAATTCACTGAAAAACCGGATTATGACTATATAAGGACAACGTTTGGAAATGTCTTTTCACGACAAGGTTATAATGGTAATGAGTTTGACTGGTCTGGCATAGATTTGACTCCTATTCTTGTCCATAAAAGAAAAAGAGAGAGCCTTGCCGATGGCTTTGATATGTCCTCTTAAAAAAGAAAATTTTAAGGAAATTAATGACTTTTACGTCAATTATTTGATGATCCTTGCATGAATCGTTCTCAATAAGGCTTAGCTGGGATCTAATATAGGAAATTGAAATTACACATCATCACTTTTGAGCCGCTTCACAGACGGCTCAAAAGCCGCATAGGTCGCTATATTAGGCATATTATTTGCTAATCTGCGGCTGAACTCTCGTTGAACAAAAAGAACATCATTTTGAAGGGTTGAAAAATCAGCGACAAGTCAACTGTTTCTTGAGAAAATGAATTCTAACATATTCCTAGATGCGAATGATATGTTTATGAGTTATTCTCTATTTTTGACAGATGATTCGTTATAAAAGCAACATTGAAGATCGACACCTCTGCGAGGCTCCAAATGTGAGCCGCACTCTCTAATTTAGCTCTATCTTACAGCCGAGAGTCCAAATCTACCAAAATTTTCAGATAATCTTTCAATTACGCTTGCAAATGAGCTTATTAGCTTTTTTGGCCTACAAGAAAGAAAGAGTGTTTGAAACAAGGCCAAATATCAACACTAGAGATCTCACGCTAACAGGACCCAAACTATTGGCCTACAGGATATCCAATGCAAGTTCCTTCTTTAACAGATGTCCAGATTCTGAGTTGTCATGGTATCCTGAGAGAAAAGCTGTCGGTGTTCAACTATCTTGGAACGTCTTTTCCAAGGTATATGGCATCAGTTTTCGCTGGACATTGTCTTTTTCGATCATTAATCTCCGCAACTTTTCCACTGTTTACTTGTTAGATGTATTATGGTTTAGGACCTGAAAAGTTTCCTGTTGGCTGGGGTGGAACTATTTTAGGGATTATTAGTGCTATTATGGTTGTAATTCCTGTGGTTTTGTATAAAAAAGGCTCTAAATTATGAGCAAAATCGAAATACGCATACTAGTCTCCAGTGTCAGCAAGAGTTGAATCCTGAAACATGATTAGATTAAGATTCGTAATGCAATTTCACTTAGGACATTACATTCCTCTACTCTGAATTGTGTGAACTGTGGAAATAACTGGTTAGTCGACTTAAGAGCTTTCTATAGACTTAGTTAATGGAATCTTGAAAAGTTTACAGTAGTACAATAGATTAAAGCAAAAAGGTACTAGACACTATTGTCCAAAAAGAGCTGCAAAGTTTCCAAAAATGTTGAAAGGATTGAAACCTCCTCCGTTGGAGGTGCTGCTGCCACTTCCAGAGGGGGCTGAGAAAGCTCCAGTGATCTTGGTTCCTCCAGGAATGGTGGATCCAGACACAGGCTCAATGTTGGAGGTAGCATTGCTATAGTTGGCCAAACCGATAGCGATTTGAGGGTTGGCGTGATCATATACAAGGTAAAGATTTCTCAACATGACATCTCCAATAATTACTTGTCCTCCAGTGGCAGAGGTAGGTTGGAATCCGAAAACCATTTGTCCTTTAGGGAAGGCCTCATCGACATTGTCAGACAAAACAAAGAGGTTCTCGACGGGAATGGGAATAGAACCTCCACCCAAATCGAAGTTGACAGTTACACCCATGGAGTTCAAGGTATTGGAGTCAGTGTAATAGTACTGATTCTGTTGGTTGAGTTTCAACGACAAAGCATTGGTCAATGTGGAAAGAGCTTGAGAAGGCATACTTCCAATAGTAGTTCCAGAGTCCAAAACTCCTGCAAAAGAAGCAGTCTCTTGACCTTTGACATTGAAAGCCATGTTGACAGAGAAGGTCTGTTGACTGATACGAGGAACAACATACAAAGGTCCAGAATATTTGGAGTGGTCGACACCTCCAAACAAAAGAGCTCCATCAGCAGTATCATAGTCATTCAAGTAAAGAGAAAATGTAGGACTGTTGATGAATCCTTGGTTGTGTAAACTCTCAGGGACGTTGGCGTACTTTTGAGGAGAAGCGCTTGAACTCCCGGCACCAAAAAACCCTCCGAAAAGGCCTAAAAGACCTCCAAGGCCTCCAGAAGTTGCAGAAAGTGATTCAATAGCGGGCAAACCAATTCCCAAGATTCCCGGAACTCCTCCAAGAGAAGCACCAGATGTAACCATGGCAAATGTTTGAGATTTGAGCTGAGCACCGTCTATTCCAACAACGTCAGTTCCCCAGCTTCCACCGGCAGAGCCTTGAACGTATTGAATGTTGAAATTTGTTCCGTTGTTCTTATAAGTGCTTGAAGCTGCACTGTCAAAAGTAGTGACACCAGCACCGGCGCTGGCTTGAGATCCATAGACCCAAAGGTCACTTGATCCAGTATCAACCAATACCGACATCTTCTGAGGAGGGCTTCCAATGTTGACATCCATTTGGTAGAATGATTGTTGGTTACTGAGTTGTCCATCAAGAGGCTGTCCACGAGCTCTTAAAACTGCAGCGACTTTGGGGTCGAGTTTCTTATAAGCAACAGGAGTTCGGAGCACTCCATCTGGGAGTCCATCTCTTTCAAAGAGTCCGCTAAACTTTTCAATGTCGGCTTTAACGATTCCTTCCATAGGCATGGCTGTGGCTAGAGATGCCAATGCAATGAGAATTTCAAGTTTCATAGTGAGTGAGTGAGTGAGAGAGAGTGGGCTGTATTACGATGATTAGAAATGCAGCAGAGCTTGCTTCTTATATAGTCTTTTGAACCCCATCTTTTCGAAATTAGTCAATTTAAACCGATATTCGAAAGCTAGACAAGTTCTGAAACCCTTATATTAAGGATTTATTCAGATATGCAGGTTAAAGTAGAGTTGGGGGCTTAAAGAAGATTTGATTTTTAAACTTTAATTAGCGATGGAATCCAGATCTTGGAATCTGTTGAGTATACAAAGGAGAAAGACCAGGAGATGTTGATCATACTGCCAAGGGCGTTGGAAGTAGCACGACTATTAATGCACAACATTAATGCTCATCTTCAGGGGTAAAAGATTTGCTTTAGATATTAATCTGTGGTGAATATATTGCAGTTCTCGGATCATTGACTAATGCCGAGGAAATTAATATAAAATTTAAAGTTGCGCATGTCTTGATAACTTTGGTATTAACTAGTCTACTTCAGGAAACAATTAAGGAACCAGGAACACTCGCAACATCTGACTAACTAGTCTCTTTGCATGACTTTATCTCTTTGCATGATTTTATCTCTTAAGCATAACATGTAATTTAATGGCATCGAGCAAATTAGTAAAGAGCCTACATAGCACAAATCAGTGATGAGAGTCTTTAAGCTATCCGGCCCGGGCACTATTCTTGGATCAATATGTCTTATTTATGTGAGACCAGCTTGAATCATTCTTATTCTTTCAAAGAGAAAATACCGCCGATGCATAGCCCGTCTTGGTACCGTTAGCCAAAGGGAAGAGCGTTATGTTTGAGACAGTCTTGGATGAGGAATTTGAGTACAGATTTACTATGTCTAGGACTTTAGTTTGGATCTAAACTGACCTTTGGAAACGGCCCTTGCTTCACACTCAGACATGTCTAACATCGTTATGGATATATCAGATGATTCCTTTCTGGGTCAAGTTGTTCCAGACTCGTAAATTACCTTGAGAATGAATATTTCAATTATTTAACAAATAGTAAATTCTTCCTAATCAGTATTTGAATCAATTCACATCTCTTTGATCCTTCAGATGGTCTCTACATTGCCAACAGGTTATCTGCTGTCAATCAGCTAAGGACAGGATTTTCATCACTAAGTCATAGGCATCTGTTCAAGGAGAGTTTAGTAAGGTAGGTAATAATGAAGTTGATATGTTTGTTCCTTGAATTCACGTCCTATTTAATGCTAGATCTATACTGTCAGTATAAACGAAGTTATTTCAGTTTACAATACAAGGAACTGAAACTAAGAGCCTACGACCTCTAGACATGGGTAAGAGCAACTGGTTCAGCTATGACTAGAAAATCAATGAGCCGCGGCTAATCACAGCACCAGTATTCTTGAACTTCACGCTGATTTACATCAAATGTTCAGGCATTGATCTAGTCAGCTGTTAGTCATAGCGAATCTTACATGATGACGAAACATGCCCGTGTGGAACCATGTGTCCATTTAAAAGAAATTAAACAACACGCGAGTACAGCAATCAATCTGGATTTCTAATTAAATAAGGTTTCTCCCCACATGAGGGCTAGGGACGATCTAATGCAGGGACAAGATTACAAAAGTATTATGTAAATAAATCATCAAAGTTACATCTCGAATCTGATACAAGCAATTTAAATCAAGCTGAAGAGTATTTAGGCATTGGAATCAAGAATAAAGAGCATAGAGTCAGTAGACTGAGCAAAAGACTTTGAAGATGTCCAAATCCCTGTTATTTATTATTTATTTACTTGAATTTACGCTCTAATACTTGCTGTCAAATAGACTCCCGCTACCATAGTTTAGCCTCCATTGTCTTGTAAACCTAATCATGCCGCATGGATTCAAGCTAAGATGTAATCATTATTATATGTATTTGATTGGCTACACGTCAGGTCTAGCCAAGTCCAAACCTTATTTTATTGTCTATCATCTGAGAGAAGCTTGACATGAGACCTGCATCTGGACCCTGATTTGAAAGAATTCGTGGTTAAAAGACTGAAGATCTTCGAGGCAGTGGCTAGTGCAATTTAGTGAGATGATTTACAGGATTATGACTTAAAAACAAGTGCCTGCTTAAAACTGTGTACAGTTTGTATTCGACTTCTTGATGGCAACTCGATCCTTATATTCCACAATAGAGGAGCCAAGCTCCGCCAGTTTTGTTTCTTGCAAAGACTATACTTGTGATACTGCATTCCTTTTGACTTCAAATAATAATCCTTACGGTGCTTGTCCGACGTATTCCAGGCAGGAAAAACTTAGTCTGGAGAAATCAATGTCTGACAATTCTCAAAAATTCCTTCATCATTTTGAGACTCTTTCAGCTGGTAAGTAATCGGTACAATAGCTTGACTAACTAGAATCCAATGGATTGAATCGTCAACTGTCTCAACAGGTCAACACTTTCAACGACTCAGATTCAGCCTACGAGCTCCAACATGAATGCAAATACAATGATTCTTTGTCAAATATATGTAATTATTTACTTGACAACATTTGTTCATGGTTTGAAGATAAGGAGAACGTGACGGGCCGCACCAGGCGTCTTTCCGAAGAGAAACGAGCCAATTACGACACATTTACTTAGCATTTCTTACCACTGATGACTTATGATTATGATTATGACTGATGCAAAAGGACGAATATCGGCTCATGTCGGCTATGACTAAATAAATTTATAATGAGCGGCAGACGATTGGTAATAAAAGTAAGAATCTCCGGAGGAAAATTTCTTTTCTAGTAAATCCATGCCGATCGATGCATTAGTAATAATTATGCTTAATTATAAATTGGGTCTTCTAGGCTTAGGAAATCAAGAGATCTGTCTGTATTCAGTAGTATTCGGTACTGCATCAGCTGTTCCAGTAAATAATGCCGTTATCCATGACGGCGATAGTAAAAGTTATCTCCTTTGCCATTATTCCGTCGTGTATTAGTTAACATGCGTTTGTATCGTGATAAAACTATATAGAATGGGCTATAGGCAATGATCCTGCGCAATATTTCAGACATCCTTCGGGCAATAGTTTACAATAGTTCACAATCTCCAAAATCGTTAACATCCTTTGACAATGTCTAAATTCAATATTCTCATCACAGGAACTTCTGGTTATATGTAAGAAAAAGTCAATTCATGACGATTCTAACTTAGCGGAGGAGATGCTCTTGAACAGTTGTTCTTGGACAAAATCGTTGATTCATCTCAAGTATCAGTTATTCTCAGATCTCAAGAAATGGCCGACAAAATCGCTGAACATTATTAAGTCAAAACTTTGGTTTGTAATTTCAATGAGACTGAGAAAATCAGTGATTTCGTGATCAAGAACAAGATCCAATTGATTGTTCATTTAGCAAGTTGCGTGGATGCCAGGTTAGAATTCCCTTTCCTTGAGAAGCCCTTTATCAATACAAGAAGGTTTCTGGACAAAAGGTCTATTTCATCCATGTATCAGGCAGCTCAATGGCTGCCGATACTACTGGATGGCCGGTATCTGGTACGAACAAAGATACAGACAAGTTATATTCCATTTCGAAAGAAACCAAGGGATTTTACAGCCTTCGAGATGTGAGTATTGTAGACATAGTGAAATCCATGCTTATTAGACTACGATGCTCGTTCAAGACAAGGCTGAGAAATTAGGAGTGACAGCTTATGTTGTCGTTCCTCCTACTATTGTAGGAAAAGGAAGAGGTCTTGGACATACCACATCATTCCAATTTCCTCAAACCATTCGACAAGCTGTCAACTTTGGAGCTCTTAAAGTATTTCAAACAGACAGCCAATGGCCTATTGTTCATGTTGAGGATAATTCAAGGGTAATCACGGCTTTGATCAATCAAATCGTCAACGAGAAAATCGAATTATACGATAAAGACGATGCTTATTTCTTCATTTCAGCAGGGCAATATAAGTGGACAGAGTTCTTCAATCGTTTGGCCAAATTTTGCATGACAAAAAGAAAATTTCATCTCCATTTCCTGATCTTGTAGAGACCCTTGATGAAGCGGCCGATTTCTGGGGAATTAATGTTGGCTTTTTTCGTATTGCCATCACTTCGAATTACCTTGTAGAGCCAGTCAAGGCCAAGAAGATCCTCGGCTGGAGTCCAAAGTATAGTGTTCAGGAGTTGCTGGATAATTTACAAGAGGAAGTCGATTTAGTTGCCGATAAATAGGCCGACAGCTATCGATCAGCCATAGGCAAACAGCCATAGCAATACAGCCATACAGCCATAGACCGATGCTAGAAGCTAGAAGTTAGTGTAGATACGACGCTAGAACTAATGCCGATAATGCAGTTTACTCTTAAATCGCCGATAAAGCGTTAGATTAGTTGCCGATATCGGCGATTTCAATATAATAATATCACGCTAGAGGATTTAATTCCATAGCGGTGGTTTTAGTTCTGAATAAAAGGCAAGAACTTTAGAACTGTCAAGCCCTTGCATAAATAATCCCTCGGAACGGCTATAGACTGGCTTTACCACGAGGCTCATAAGGGAACAAGACTACAATCATTCCCGCCAGAATGAACAATGCTCCACTGACATAAATAGGCACCGAGGTGGTCAAATCGGCAAACATGGCGATTATAGGAGCAAAGACACCTAAAACACGATTCGCAGAGGCTGCCAAACCTACAGCAGTTCCTCTGATCTTTGAAGGGAAAATCTCGGGAGTATAAGCATATAATACGCCATACATGATATTTGAAGTGAAAGAATAAGCGCAATTCCAACCTAGGAGAGCGTTTTGCGTCCGAGCAGTAGTAGAAGCAAACAAAAAGACTCCAGTGAGAATCGTAGACAAAGAAATTGCACCTTTACGGCCAATACGAAGCTCTACAAGAACACCAGCAAGTAAAGAACCCGGAATACCTAAAACTGAGATGATTAAAGAGTTGCGGTAGACCATATAAGTACTATTATCAGCTTGTTGTGCCCCTCTTGTCTTGAGAAAGTAAGGAATAAAGGCATTATATAAAGGAAATGCCAGACCAATTACTGCCCATACTAAAATGACAAGAGAAGACGAATAAGCCAGTTTTTTAGTTGCAAAAACTTGACGAATATGATTCATATTGAATTTCTCAAGTCTTCTTTTTGCAATTGCTTTAGCAGAAGTATCGAGAATAGGAACCTCTTCATTTACTTCTACTCCAAATCGTATATCCACAGCTTGAAGTTGTTCCAAAGATAAAGTAGATGTTTTACGGTTGATTCTGGCGATTTGATGAATGATTTCAACGGCCTTATCATCTCTTCCTTTGCTCATATAGAATTTCGGCGATTCATAAAGCGTGAAAATTCCAAATCTCGCTACAAACATCATTAAAGTCAAGCCTCCAACAGTAAATAGAAAATATCTCCAACCCATATTATTTGCCCTTGTACAAGTAGCTTCTTCTTGACAAGAATAATTGCCTAATAAACCCCAAGCAATTAGATTAGCAACCAATTGTCCTAAAGCCCACCATACCGACATTACAGTCAATAAATATTGATGAGTATGAGGAAGAGCTTCTAAAAAGATTGCAGAATCAACAGGAAGATTTCCACCGACTCCAAAACTCCATAATGCAGCAAATACACAAATAGCTGCGAAATTAGGAGATGAACCTGCAACTAAACCCCAAACTCCAGTGACTAGAAAAGTAATATTAAAAGCCCATCTACGACCAATTATATCACTTGAAAGACTCCAAAATGAAGCACCAACTAAAAGTCCTAGATTTTGAGAAAGGGTTAAATAAGGACCCCGGCCGTCCGGAGGATGTAATTCATACATGACTTGAGTAAAGATTAAGCTGGTAACAATTGGCCATAAATTATCACTGAACCATCCAAATCCTGCTACAACAAATAATTGCCATTGATAACGGCCCATACCAACTTCTTGAATTGCATGATTCAAAATAATCGATTTTGCAATATAAACTTGATCGAATTCATTTGAATCGTAGAGGTTTTTAACACTTCCTGAGGAGATTGAAGAAGTATCATGAGTAAAGTAGTTGTCGCCCTTATCGTCATTCTTGTCGAAGCCAGGTTGACCAGGTTGATCAGGTAGGCCAGGTTGATCAGGTAGGCCAGGTTGGCCAGGTTGTAGGCCAGGTTGGCCAGGTTGTAGGCCAGATTCTCGGCCAGGCTCAACTCCCTCAACTCCCTCCACTCCCTCCACTCCAGTACCAGCAATTCTTTCAACCTCGACTCCCTCAACTCCAACACCATCTCCCTTCACTTCATTAAATTCTTCAGCCATTGTTAACAAGTAATGAACAAGTAATGAGCAAGTAATCAAGACAAATATCAAATCATCTCCATGTTTCGATGACAAACGATGTCAGAACCAATGGTGTCATTAGCAACCTTAAACGGTTTGGGAATCACCCACAAACGATCAAACCATAAACCGCAACTAAGTTTGAAATTTACAAGTTTCAGGCGAATATTCGATCATCATGATGATTAATATTAATATTGGTTAAATATTAAATTCCGTGATGATGATTCGACGATGATGATTTGACGATTAATAATGAAGCAATAATAATCACCACTCAGTTATCACAGCTTATCACAGCTTATTTATTCTCACTCGATAGCAGAATAACGCCAGAATTAATTAATTTACAATTGATTGCAATTTTCGGAAACTTTACTTTATGCCAGCCTCATTATGACCCATTTATTATTTTCAGTGGTCGACGCCAATGAAATTATACGACTGGTTAAAACTAACTGACCGTTTGACCTCAGAATCAGACTATCAAACTATTATGTTACTCCTCAAATTCATCGACGTTCTACGGTTAAGCTACACAGGCAGCAGCAGCACAGCACTTGTCGATCACAATCCTTACAGATGATCGCCTTAACGCCGTTAGGATGGTTTAGATAAGAATGTCTTTAATAAGAACAGAGGCTCTTGGCTTCTTGCTTATTGATTAAAGACCCTGCTTGACCCTTTAGACCCTGGTTGCCCTTTAGACCCTGGTTGCCCTTTAGACCCTGGTTGCCCTGCTAGACCCTGGTTGCTCTGCTAGACCCTGGAGCCTGAATCACGATTATGAGACAAGCCGCAGTGCGCCGCAGTACGCCGCACAAACCGTTGCCATGACGACCGATGATGAGATTATGAGCGTTATTGCGTAAAGATTTAATTTCACCGATCTAACGGCAAATCCTCCTTAATTTCCTCGGAATGTTATTTGGAGAGAAATTCGTCATGGTTGGAATTCTGGTGTAATTTCGTGTAATTTCACTGATATGTGTAGCTCTATAGAGATCAGCCAAGCTCATCTAGGCTCTGGCTCTGGCTCAGCTCTGGATCACTCCTCAGATCTTCTCACTGCCTCAGTTCACAGTTCACTCGGCTCATTCAGCTCATTGAGTACCTCATGACATCTATTGAGAATCCGACTGCTAGAATCGATGGCGATAATGGCTTATTTGAGCCTATTCGTGACTCGGAAAGCCTTAGAACTGAACTGGCAAAGTCACTTGAATTAATCTCGAAAATCCAATCTTCTCCATACTCTGAACCCGATCATCTTCTTGATTTGAATACTCTAGAAGATTCTCATCGATTACTGGCCATCTGCCTTCAAACGTTTGTTCCTTTGGTTGAAAAATATGCATTTGAAGACTATTCCACATCGTTTCCTTTTGACCAAATCGTCAGAAATATCCGGGAATTCACAGGAAATCAGTTCAAAGGGATTTCTGAAGCCTATGTAATAGTTTTCAAGTCTGTATTGAAGTCAGAAGTGAAGAAATCGTCGGATAAACGCCAGAGATTGGCGGATATAGATAAACTATCTCATGCCGAAGCAAATGCTTCAGGAGGACTGCTGAAATATTGGATTGGAGTTCCTGACGATACCGAGGGCAGAAATTTGGCTACTTGTATTTGGACAAGCAAAAGTCATGCCAAAATTGGAGGAGGAGGTTCTTATCATCGAAATGCAATGAGGACCGTTGTTGGATGGTTCGATTATTGGAGAATAGAAGAATATCGGTTGGACATCGCTCCGGGGGCTACTTCTTATACATTAGAGAGACTCAAGTGACTGATATTAATTTATAATAAATAATAATCCTATTTAAGCTTTAAATAAAGATAGAAAGAATGAATAGATCTTTATTTAAAGCCGTATGAATGCTTTATAAGAAGAAATCTCGGCAGGTTCAGTGACGATATTATCGGCGAGATTGAGCGCCATCAAAACAAACATTTGTACAAAATTATCGCAATTTATTGTGATTCTTTGGCGTTAAAGTCCATTAGGACAATTATATTAGAATTAGTCAGACTTGTCTAAGTAGACTAGGACTTTAAAGAGATATATTCATATCGACCAGGATACAGCAAGTAGCCGATATCGTATCGGCAGCACTTTAAATTTAAACAATGAACGTGTAATTAAAGTCAAATGCTTAAATCAATTCAATATCGAATAATTCATACTCGCTTTATTGAGCGTACGACTTCAAATGAATATTTATTCTCGCTTTATTGAATGGCTTTTTTTAATTTCAGAATCGTTGTCGCGAATATTTTGAATTTTCTGATTGGGAGTTTTTTATCCGTCATAAATTATTCAAAAGAGAATATATTCGATTTAACTCCTAAAAGGACGAATTACGGTTTTGTAGTGTAGTCGGTTATCACTGCGGATTCTGATTCCGCCGACCCCGGTTCGAATCCGGGCAAGACCTTTCTGTTTTTTTCAATTCAAACTAAATATTTTACATTTAACTAATATAATCGCGTTATTCATAAGAATTAATTATTAGATCTTCCATATCTAATCGTACCTTCATACTACTGGACTTTCTCATCGAATTGACGTTGCCAGGTTATGACATCGATTCCATGAGGAAGATGCTGCTCGGCTTCTCCCTTTGGAATACCCTCGATATGACCATTAGGAGCAATAAGGATCTTGATATGCTTATCCTTATGATTAAGAAGTTGATGAAAACCCAATTCCAAAGTATCTTTCAAATGAATCTTTGAAGTAATCATAGTTCTAGCAGCTTCAAGACTGACTCTTCCAGTAGCGAAAGCATCGAGAACTTCATCCATATCTTGTCCAGTTAAGCCCATTGAACCGATATATCTCTTTTCACGATTGGTGATATTCATAGGATAAAATTTCGCTGGTTTATCCGACCAAACTGCGACATTAACTGCAGTTCCTTGAGATCTGATAGCACCTAAAGCAGTATCAAGTGTCGATTGGAAACCGCCGCAGTCAAAAGAATAATCTACACCCTCGAAATGAGGTCCTGTATGTCTAAGTACCTCAGCAATAAGATCTTCCGACCTTTCTCCACCAGGGAAATCAAAAGGATTAATAGCTACACTTGCACCCAATTCAAGAGCTTGTACTCTACGAGCTTCAGCAGGCTCACTTACAATAATTTGGCCTGCTCCATGACCTTTAAGAGCAAGAATTGTAGCGATTCCAATAGGTCCACAACCTAAAACAAGAGCCGAAGACCCCTTTTTGAACTGTGACACTCTCACAGCATGCCATGAGATACTTAAAGGTTGTACAAGTGCTCCAATGTCTAAAGGTACATTATCAGGTAGTTTATGTAAAGCTCTTTCAGGGATAACTGCCAATTCCGATAATCCTCCATTAGAAGCAGATAAACCTCGTAAACACAGCTGTTTACAAGTATTTGGGCATCCCGACTGACAAGAAGCACACATTGGCTCGATTTTCTGCTCACGACAGGCATAAGAAACGTCAACACAAACTCTATCGCCAACCTTAAGTTTGGTTACTGCAGGGCCTATGTCGATAACGGTCCCTGCATATTCATGGCCCATACTAAGAGGAAGTTCTACTCCTGAATGTTCATGAGAACTGCCCGGTTTCGGAGCGAAAATTGGCCCGGATGTATATTCATGAAGGTCTGTACCACAAATCCCACAAAAGGCGATTTCAATTAAAGCTTCATCATCCTCGGCAACTGTAGGTTTAGTATCTATTTGAGATAGCCGAATATCCTTTTGACCAAAGATTTGAACAGTATTCATGATCACAGTAATAATACAACAATAACAAGCAAAACAAGTAACAACAATTACGATATCAATCTGTACAATACAAGTTTACATCTATTGCTATATATTTCTATATATTGCTTCATTAATCACATGGCTGGCTGCAGAAGGATTGAATTAAGCAGCCACAGCCGTTGATCCTGCTGACTAGTCCATGCATGGAAGGTTGAGTCAGCGATCAAACGGAACTGTTAGCGCCGGCCGTTTCCCGGAGACAAACACAGGGAGCAAGCAAGGCGTAAGGCGTAAGGGCGACAATATCTGCCGTACATAATTCGTAGATAATATGATATTAATATCCAATCTGTTGCCAATTCAATCCCTCATTCATCATTCATTCATTCATCAACTTTCGTGTCAGCTCGTGTTCAGCTCGTATTTGATTGTCGTATTACAGCATAATACAGCTTACAGCTATTCCATGCGCGGTTTTGTCCGGCTATCTGCACTACGCTTGTCTCAGAACAGCAGGATGTCCCAGAATGCACAGTACAGAACAGAACAGAGCGAAAGAGTAGACTGGGCAACTGAGTGAATTGAGTGAACTACTGCACAGAGCTGCAGCACGGAGCTGCAGCATCTAAGACATAACAGCATGTTGATCAACTAACCAACTCTTAATGCATTAATTAGCAATCATAGACCAGTACTGTTTAATAATTGTATATATTAGCAATAATCATTCATTGTAAACTGCTCGGATTATGTTGCTGCAATATAGCTCCGACCTTCGATCTTTGGCCTCGATCTTCGGCCTCGATCTTCGGCCTTGACCTCGACCCTCTAATGGCTATCCGGAACAATTAATCCACGCCAATCTAAGACAGTCTCAGTCTAAGACTCTCACATTTGATAAACCACGTGTTTTGAACTTCGATGGTGAACTCATGGTGAATTCATGGTGAAGTCAATGGTAGACTCAACGGCGAGTCAATGGCGAGTCAATGACTCAACGACCGACTAATGGACTGATCTACTTTCTAGAATAAAATAATCACCTATATTGTACAGCTCTCAGAGCTCTAAGTCTAAGATGTAACTAACGCCAAACCGAGCCTCCAGGCTCATCCAATAGCAAAAGATGCAAATAATATAAATCTTACACAGCTTAATTCCCACCAGTGAAAAAAGAGCAAATAGCAATTTAATTGACAAAAGTAGGAGCAAATTCCCTTAATTTTAGAGAAGATGAAACAGCAGAAGATTCAATGTCAACCGATAATTGACTTGAAGTTCTCATGAATCTTGGACGGCTCATATTCTTGGCAGAAACCTTTGGAACTGAAGGATCATGATACCTATTACCAACTACAAGAGATTCCAGCTCATCTTCAATGTCGGCAAAGGAGTTATAAGGGATATAAGGAATGCTATTTTTGATGCAATATTGCTCAAGTTTCAACCCTTTACGAGCAAATAAAACATCAGCTTCTCCAGCTGCTGCAAGATCTGAAACTCCATCTCCAATAAATACAACCAAAGGTTGAGGTTGTCCAGGAGAAACCGATTGTTTAAACTCCCGGATAGACAATGCCTTGTCATGACCTAATTCTGTATCATGTCTCCATATTGGGATCCATTCTGCTCCATCTTTAGTGATGGTAGCATCATTAGAAACGATATCTATCCGCTTGGATCTTTCTCGTCCAAGAAATTCAACAAGAACATGTTGTAAAAGAGGTTTAATTCCAGCGGAAATAACGGAAAATGGTACGTTATATTTAGTAGTGAACTTGAAAAAAGTTTCGAATCCAGAATCCATTTCCAAATGGTGTTGCATAGTCTCGAAACCATCTTCAAGACTAACATCTAAAGATCCCCACATTTCTTCACTAGCACCTCGAAACGATTTTTCTCCAGTAGAAATCATTTCATCTAGTTCAGCTCTTCTTTGAGGTCCACATCCATGATGATCAAATAAAATATGTCCAGTATCTTGAAGGAATATAGTTCCATCAAAGTCTAGTTAGAAAATGCTAGAGAAAAAAAATTGTGTGTTATCGAGCAGTAGGGTAACATCTTATCGATAAGACCCAACTTTAAACAATTGCTTAAGCCAGGAACATCAGGAACATGAACCAGGAACATTACTTACCAGAAAAAATACTAATAGGCCTATTGAAAGTATACAAAGAATTTCCAACCGAAGGTTTAGGAACACTTAGAGAATAATTTGAATATGACATTGTGATTGTATGTGGGTAAGGATTGTAACGACTAAAATAGTGCTGATAAGGAGGGGAATAGTTTATTCATCATCGAGGGAACAGGGACTATTTATATATTCACGATGCAAACTGGTTTCAAAAGAACCCAAAAGAACCACTTAAAAGAATCTAGGATTAAGTTTATTTTAGGGCAGTTACTGGCGTGAGTTACGATTGTTGAGCAAAAACCCATTATGTCATAGAGTTATGTCACAATACTACACGATTCAAATAAGCAGTGGTAAGTTCTGGGTAAGTTATGACCAAAGTTGTTGAAGATGGTTACATCAGCGTATCAATAATTGCTTTTGCAAAAGAAATTATAACTGCGGCAACTTAGTGGCAACTTTGACAACTGAAAAAGGTTAGTGTCATATTACAATAAGCCTTGATTAGCTAAATTCGTTAGTTCTGTAATGTGCACCTCCTTCGAAACTAATCCTTTTTTGGTATTTGCCAAAGCTATCCAGCCAATCATCTCTTGATTAGCTAACAAAGCAGGAACATTTTAGATGACTTTGTTTAACAAAACGGCATAATTTATTATCTATGATGTCATTCAACAGTCTGAAATTACTTTGTCAATGTGATATCAAAGTTCGATGTTTCGATCTTCATCATTAAACTATCAACAACGCTAAGATGAAATTGATATTACATGCTTAAAGACACGGCTCTTGACAGTCATGATGCTTGAATACAACATGGTGCTAGAATACACCATGACGGTGAGAACATTCAGGCGGTTGAAGCACATGTCTTTATCAAGTAGTATCAACCTCAATAAGATAAGAGATTAATTCCGTGCAGCTATTTCACGCATTTGGACATGGATTCAACCCTGCTTATTTTTTTAGTTAGTATTCCCAAACTGACGTGTATCCGCAGCAACTCAAGCTGTTTCACCATGGGAAGATCGTGCGTATAATATTTACCTCCTTGTTTGGCTTTGTTGAGCCTGTTACGTAATTCATGTCAGTTTGCAACACCCAGTGTTTCCAAACGCAGGGATATTATAATAATTATAATAATTACATAAAAAATAAAAAAATGATCAAAAAAAATCGTAATAAATAATAAATATGATAATTATATAAATTATGAAACAATTGAAAACATTCCAGTCCTTATCAATACGTATCGTCCACACAATGGACTCTTTGCTCATCATCATCTAACATCGTCATCTCCCGAGATCCACTGGCACAGTAAAGAATAATTTTGTAAGCATCTGTTTATGGCCGCATATCCACCGATCTTACGGGCTATAATATACGCATGCAGGACTCGATATTCCTCGGTCAGTAATTTACTCATCCATTCTTGGCAGTCTTGCTGAATACGTTCACCTTCCGTTTCCAATCAGTTCCAACCATTTTCAACCATTCCAAGTTCGACCGTCCAACGCTTCCAGTACAGTGTTAGTAGCTCAACAGATTAAGTTCTCAACTGGTTAGACCATGAGGCTGTATTGCTACGTTACTGAATGTCACAAACAATGAACAATCGATCAATCGGCGCTAATAGAAACAAAGGCGTCTTAACTTAAGACTCTTGAGCCGTTTCTCTTTGCTCTTTGCTAATTCTCATCTCATTCCGGTTACCGGGTAACTAGGCAGTGATCGTTTAAGTTAGTTCGTTACGATTATTAAGTATGACGTCAAGGTTCACGGCTTTGGAGCCATTGGAGGCTTTACGGCTAAACAGCTTTAATGGGATATAGAGATCGTCTAAATGGTGGATCTTACTGCCAAGTGGCCCAAGTCTAATTGGTCATCAATAGAAATCTGAATCGTATGAGGTCGGATATATTTAGACTGTAACTAGTGGATTAATTGCTAAAGTACTGGTATAGCAATAATCATAAAGTGGCCAGTTCATAATCTGCCAGTCCTCAGTTGCTCAGTCTCAATTGATCAGTCTCGATTGCTCAGTCTCAGTTGCTCGTTGTTGATAACTTGTCGCTTGATCTGCAAGAATCTGTAATTGAATTAAGTTTGTTTCAAAGTTCCACTAGATCGTGACTTGAATTATTTTACTATGGTTGAGGCTAGTTGTAGTATGTTACATGAGCGATTTAAGTATTCAACAAGCTTAATATTAGTACAGTAGTACAGTACAGTAGTCAATAGCAGCAGCCTGTTAGAGTTTAAAGCCACACTATTACTTAGCCTCAGTTGGCTACGAGCTTAACACTGGTTATTTTCAAGCCGCCTTACCTCAAAAGTCCTCAATTGAGTCCTATCCTGACTCCTGAGTCACTTAATTGATTGCTCACCTGAACAGCCACGGCCCCACGGATTTGACTGCGCACTGACGCAAGATGCAAGACGCAAGATGCACCTTCGGATGCTCGGAACAATAATCCGAATGCATCTGCATGTTGTCAGAAGCAACTCGAGCCTTGAAGCTCAGCTCAGCTCAGCTGTAGCAATTCAGGCAGCATTCGGCATATAGCCGCTGAGTCAGTGATGACTTTAACGGAACTTTCGGCAACCGTCCATTTCGGCTGTAGAAGGAACTCTGGCTGCTGATTCCCGACCCGAGTCGAGTCGACTCCGAAATTCCGAATCCACCCTGAGGTTTAAATTGCCTTTATGGAGCCGAGCCTATTAAGTCATTGTGCATAAACTTGCAGCAGCCAGTAGAATCAGGAGAGTCATATAAATACAATATTGCCTTAGTAGTAATCACTCAACTCAACATACTATAACAGTAAGACAGTAAACAATAAGAACAATTCAGGTACTGTATCAATTGAGTGAAACAATTATTTAGTTACTAACTGAGATGTAAGCGAGTCGAGAGTCGAGTGCGCACGGTGTGCGGCCTCGGCCGCGTCCGCTGCGGCGTTCATAATCATGACGGGTGTCCGGGTATTACAATTGCTACGCAATCGTAATGGCTGGTCTGAGATTATACCGTTGAACTTGATCTAGATAATGCTAGCGCAAGAACAAGATTATGAACTAACCTAGGTCCGAGAAAATCACCTTTCTTCTCAATTGGAAAGCAACTCCTTATCATGCTCCAGTTTATTTAGCCAATTCCAAAGGTTATTTTGCTGAGCAAGGTTTGAAAGTCGCCCTTTTGCAACCAAATGATCCAAGTGATGTTACTGAGATTATTGGTAGTGGAAAAATCGATCTTGGTTTTAAAGCAATGATCCATACTTTGGCAGTGAGTACAGCTGTACAGTCTAATTATTAGACTAGTGTCTAACTAGGGAAAAGCAAGAGGCTTCCCTATTAAATCAATTGGTTCTTTGCTTGATGAACCCTTTACTGGAGTTGTTTATCTTAAAGGTAGTGGAGTTACTACTGATTTTCAATCTCTTAAAGGAAAAAAAATCGGTTATGTTGGAGAATTTGGCAAAATTCAAATTGATGAACTTACTAAGCATTATGGAATGACTCCTGAAGATTATACTGCAGTTCGCGTTGGAATGAATGTTTCAAAAGCTATTATTGAAGGTTCAATTGATGCAGGAATTGGTTTGGAAAATGTTCAAATGGTTGAACTTTCTGAATGGTTATTTTCTCAAGGTAGACCTAGAGATGATGTTCAAATGCTTCGAATTGATGAATTAGCCGAACTTGGATGTTGTTGTTTTTGCAGTATTCTTTATATTGGGAATGAGAAATTCATTTCGGAGAATCCTGAAAAAATCCGAAAATTCATGTTTGCTTGTAAAAAGGCAACTGATTTTGTTCTTTCTAATCCTCAACAAGCTTATGAAGAATATTTGGATATTATGCCTCATCTTAACAATGAAGTGAATAAAAAGATTTTCGAAAGATCTTTTGCTTATTTTTCCGAATCTCTTCAAAATGTTGAAAGAGATTGGGAAAAGGTCACCAAATATGGAAAACGTTTAGGAGTTTTGCCAAATGATTTTGTTCCCAATTATACAAATGAATTTTTGACTTGGACTTTGACTCCTGAAGTTGAAGATCCCATCAAGGCTCAAAAGCTTATGGCTGCTCATCAATTGGATTGTTCAATTAATGGAGGATGTCGTAGGTTGACTTTGAGGGTTTAACCATACCCGTTAACCGAAGGTTAACCGGGTTCAGCACTTGTTAAACCAAGCCAGTCACTTGTTACCAGGTGCAAGATTCAAACAAGATCAGCTCAACGCTGAATCGTTATTTCACTTCTTACTTCACTTATTAAACTTTATTCAATCATATTCAATACATTTAACTTAACAAACCATAAATCCTATCTATCGATCACTATCACCAACAGTTGGTTCAGAAGCACCGGCAGATAAATGATTACTTTCAGCCTTTTGAATTTCAGGATCATAGACAGGAGAACCAGCTGTACGCTTCTTTGGCATATCGGGAAGATAGAATCGTAAATCGTAACGTAGAACCAAATAAAGAACACTAAGAATAGCTTCAAAAGCTCCATAAAGAAGATAAAGTAACCAATTGGAAAAGACAAAGCTGGAGATAGGATCTCCACGAGGCTTGTCAATAAAAGTCGAAGCACTTCTAAATCCAGAATTAATAGCAAGAACAACTGAAGAAATGGCAATAAGAGCAATTCCAATCATCATATTTGGTCCATTATGATGATCAGGATTTTGACGCTCACTTAAACCTCCAGCAGGATGATCCCGGCTTGGAATAACTCGAATAGCATTGGCAAGAGGTTCATCTTTATAGACTATTCTTTGAGATCCCTTCTCGGGGTAATAAAAGGGACTAAATTTATCCAACCATGTAGCCGAAAAGGTTTGAGGAAGATTTTCCTTTGGAGCATTGAATTTGAAAAGACGATGGTCAATCTTTCCTGGAGGAATCATAAAAGCCAAACAAATGAGGAAAAGACCAGAAAGCGAGTATAGAACATTAAAAACAGAAGCAACTCTGACAACCTGCTTACATTGAAGATAAGCCTTGTCGCTAAGAGGATATAAAAATGGAACAGTTTGTGCAACAATACCCATAGCAATAACTCCAAGGACAATAACATAGATTAAATTAATGTTGAAATTAAACCATCTTGCATTTCCAGTCTCTGGATGACGCCAAGTAAAGATTCTATGGCCAAGGACCATATTAAGAATAGAAACGTAAAGAACAGAAACAACACAGAAGACTACACTGGCGATTCCAACCTTAAGACTTAGCACATCATGAGCCCAACTAATTCTCAGAGCAAATCCAATGACTCGGAAAATACAATAAAATGCCATTCCAAAACCCAAATAAAATTTATGGCCTCTTGAATAATCCTTAAAAAAAACATAAAAATGCGCCAAAGCAAGGATTGAAAAAACGGCAACAAATACTGCACTGGGGGCTATATCACTATGTTGAGCATAATCTCCAAACATTCCTGGTAATTCAGCAACGACTGCTTGAATTATTTCAGGAGGTAAATCGGTAGTACCAAAGGTAGAACCCATATTTTGAATAATTCCCATAATTCCGGTTCCAATAGCAACTCCTTTTGGAGTGACTAGAGAAAGGAGTCCTCCAGAGGATCCTGCTAAACCTGCTAATCCAGACATAGAGTAGAGAGAAGAGAGTAGAGAGAGTATGAGAGATGTAAGAAAGGTAATACAACAGTACAGGTAGACGAAAGTACCAGTTGACAACAGTGAAAGTAAACAGAAACGTCCTCAGTTATATATAAATTCCGATGAGGGGAAACGGCATGAATCTAAATTGGCGTTCTTGGGGTCATTTGAGTTTGATATCAAACTTTATTTTGGCAAAGTTTTTACAGCCATTTTGGACCATCATAATGTCGGATTGTGCCGGAGAAAGCGGGGGAGCATGAATATACCGAGCAGGAATTCTCCATCACAAGTGCACATAAAAGGCAAGTGGAGTCAGTTGTTGAGACTTATTGACTATTCAGGTTATTCAGATTTATTCAGAATTTATTCATGCTTGAAAGGGATTTTCCGGGGTAATTTCAATTGAAAAAAAAGAGGGGCAGCTGACAGATGTCGATTGTTGAATTTATTCTCAACATGGGGTATTTCTCATTTGGGTAGACAGAACACCGAGATGAGGGAATGGATGTTGCAAATTTAATAATGTATACTAGCAAATGCAAATGATATTTCGTTGTGTCTAGTCTATTCTTCTATTCTATTCTATTATTTTATTCTTTCTTTTATTCTTTCTTCTGTTTGTCTTTGTTCTGTTCTCCTGTTCTTCTGTTCTTTATTCTTCTTCCTCTGGTCTACTCAGGCGTTTGTGCCTAGAGTTCTTGACGATTTTATTTGCTTTTTCTGTTAAACTTTTTTTCATTCCGTTCCGGGCATTAAACCATCTCCTGTTTTATGGCAAGGATTTGTATTTAGCTGTTTTAAATCTTACATTTTATAAAATATTTTTTTATATATATTTTATAAAATATTCACTTAAAGTTACGAACGATTTGACAGAAGCAGCGAGTAAATAATATTAGATTTTTATGATAAGAATTAGACAGAATTAATCCAGTGAGCAGTGAGAAACTCACTTGAACGCGCGGTATTGATGTGAAGCTGACGCCCGCTGATGCCCACCTAGAGATAAACTGAAAATGAAACTCAGTACTAAGTAACTCACGACGATCTGCTATTTCCGATGTTACAACGATATGCACTTTTTCTGCTACTTTGCTGCTACTGTCTCCTATTCTGACGCTGCCGTGCTCTGCCGCTGCCTTCCCTGCCTACCCTATAAACTCCTAGCTCATCGCTGCCGAACTTGCTTCATGTGATTGTCCCAACCTTGGAAACCCTTGAGCCGCTCCCTGAATTAAGGGTCAAATTTGGGACAAATCTCTGACAAATGAGGGGAACTTTGAAATTAATTTGGGCAATTATAATCATCCGACCCTGGGATCGCCTATTTCAATTTACCGAGGGATCCAAATACGTGAAAAATGAAAAATATTTCCCTCTAAACCTAATTGGGTTTCTCCCGCTAAGTGTTAGGTGGGGAAGGCCAAGGATTCTAAGGCTGTGGAGGCCAAGGATTCTAAGGCTGTGGAGGCCAAGGCATGGCAGGCATGGCAGGCGTGGATTCTATGGTGTGAGGCTGTTAACTCTGTGGTTCGTTTGGTGGTCGATTTGTTGGTTAGTTAGTTTGTTCGTCGGTTCAAAGACTCCTTTTGCCAGGCTAGTTCATGTTCTGTTCTTTCTGTGCTATTCTGTTAGTCTGTTCTGCCGTCTGTTCTGCCGTCTGTTCTGCCGTCTGTTCTGTTCCGCATCTGTTCTATTCTGCCCCGCTCTCCTCTTGGCTGATTTCTACCGTTTACAATTTAGCTCATTATTTTTATCGATTTATGTTTATTATTTTATCGGCACAATTATTTTATTTTTATTTATCCTCGGCTGATAAGCTGAGTTTTTCCGATTGTTGAGCCTTGTCTAATCGGATTTTGTTTATCAGCTTCATAGTCTAGACTCTTCTCCTCATTAATACACTCTATCTTGCAAGGCTGGAGTCGGCATTTGAAGATCATCTTCGGACAAAGCCTCGGACTGAGCCTCGTATTGAGCCTCACTATTGTTTTACTCAATTGTTGGGGTAGGCCTATGGTAATAGATAGCTGAAAGTTGCCTGAAACGTAACATTTAGTCTTAGATCAAAGCATTAGGTGAGATTTCTTGACTCATAAAGTGGAGAAATGAATCTCGAAATCTTGATGGCATGTTGCATAACGTGCGTCTGATCCGAGCTTGTGTTTCCCGGGTTTACCCTCGGCTGATCTTTAGCTGCTTAGCGGCTCTCAGTGCAGAGCTCAGAGCAGTTTTTGCCGGGCTCGGATTATCTCTCGTAACTGAACCTTAACCCCACATCCAGTTGCAACCTTCTGGCGAGGTTAATGGTGTACTGAGTGCGGATCTCTAATCTTCGTCCGTGCTCTCTGCTCGTAATTTAATATTTATTTCACCTGTTCGAGGCCTGTAGTAGCCAATGTGACTGTCGTAGAAAGTGCCCCAGATCTTTCAACTGCTACTCTGCTCTAGCTGCTCTCTCCATGTCCACCACTCTCGATGTCCACTAGATCATTCAGCCTGCTTTGAGCGGTTTATGTCTAGAACTCAGTTATCTGCAGTTATATAAACAGCCTGAACCTTAACAGCTTGCAGAATCTCTGGCCTGCAGATATCTGACTTCAGACTGTGCACCTCTTTCTCTTGACAGACTCTTCCTCTTTGACAGACTCTTTCTCTTTGACAACCTCTTTCTCTTTGACAGACTCTTCCTCTTTTACTGACACTCCCTTTTTTTCTTTCTCCTGTTCCTCGTCTAAGCAACTTACTCTCGCGCTCATAGCCCAGATTAGAATAGCCATGACGACAACAGATCTCTTCTTTCAAACGGATTCAACACGTCACAAACGCTTCCAATTTGTACTTGTAATAGTTTTGTTACAATAATCGCTCTGATAAATGTCTGCGCAATGGGCTGAAATTATGTCGGAGTGAATTTCCATAAATTTATAGCTCTTCAAGCGCCAAGTGGAGCTGCTGCAGTCATGTCTCTTGAGGTAGAAACTTAACAACTGATAGACCGATTTACTGGCTTAAAGCTGCTTATTGACGTCCTTCAAGGGTCAACATTGTAGCGCTGTGATTAGGCTCCCAAGAAGGATAAACTTGCAACTGATAGCTTGACAAGGTAAATGACTTAAAAGTCCTCGTCTATATCTACGTGGTAGTCTTGGAATTGGACATCAAAGACTTGACGACTGATGGCGAACATTCTTCAATCTTGACACAGCTCTGGTGAGGAAGATCTCGTTAACATTGGTACGATATTTCGGACTTGCGGGTTTCGCCAGAGGAGTGATGATCGTTCTTAGAAGAGTGACGCTGGATGTGCCGAGACATTCAAGTGATTTAGGAGATGAATTGGAAGTTCCGCAGTTGTTGGATCTCTTGCTCAAATGGATTCAAAGAGCCGGGCTCGGTCTTGACACTCCGGATGTCATTTTAATGAGCTTGTACCATTTCCCAGGTCTTTTATGTGAAATGAGTCCCGAATGTTGTTGCAATGGCAGCTGACTACATCTACCGTGCTTTGTGCTTCAATCTATGACCTTCCAGTGAAGTCAGCTCTTGTGGATAAGCTAGGAACGACGGATTATCTGGAGTCTGCTCTGCATGAAATTGGGGCAGCAGATGGCGTAGCTTCAGTGGCCTTCGGCAGAGAAGCGGGCAGTGGATTTGGTAGCAGAACTGGCAGGCAGAAGAGCCAGTAGAGAGAAGTAGCGAGAAGTAAAGATTCAGGGAAACTGAACTGTGGAGGACGAAGCATCTGATGAGACAGTTGAAGCATCTGAAGAATCAGTGGGTTCAGGTCGAGAGCAAAAGCCTTTATGCCTTTATAACGACTCCAAATATCATCGATGTCAGGTAATACTCAATATTTGCTATCTTAAGCTCTCCATACTGTTCCTTCTCCTTGAAGAGAATCGGAGTTCGTTACCTAGGGATCTTGGGCTCACTGTATCAGTGTTTTGAACTGCCGATAACATGGCGAAATGAAACCTTTGATATTGGTATTTTGTATCTGCAATATTTAGCCCCAGTCTGAGATATCGTCTAAGCACTCCTACCGGCTGGACTATAGAGTCTTGCCGTACAATATCGATTAACTCGATAGCCAATATTCATTTGGCCCATATTTAACTACTGATATTCCTGCCGATATCACTACGATTCACCAATCATTTATCGTCATTCATACATTTATCTAGTTTCTAACTGAACATGCTATGTTCAACATTGGCTTGAAGCAGTCCGACACTCGGAGCCAAATATTGCGATCCGCTATCGGAAAAATTCAGATAAGATCACTCCCAGATCAAGAACAGCTTATAAAGAGCGGAACACCATTGGACATCGAGAGTCCAACTATAACGATATCACTAAACGATCACTAAACAATACAATATAAACAATACAATATAAACAATACTAGTACTATTACAACTTGTATCATCACTGTTCATCACGATAAGCTTCTGTGCTCTGGCTCTGTATATAAGCTATCCGGCTATATGGAAGAGAACCCCTACCCTATGTCTTATCGTCGGACTGATCTCGGCCGATATATCAATCTATGTATTTTGACGTTTTCTTGACATGTGGAGACAAGATGCAAGAACAAATGCAAGAATTGGCACAAAGAGCCGTTCGGGTTTTGGATGGAAACAATCGGATTATAATCGCTATAGCAGGAGCACCCGGGTCAGGGAAATCAACACTTGCAAAGGAAGTTGCTCGGCGAATAAATTGCCGATGTAACGGACGTCCGGCTTATGTTGTTCCTATGGATGGATATCATCTATCAAGAAAGCAATTAGACAATCTTCCGAATAGTAAAGAAGCATATATCCGACGAGGAGCTCCGTGGACTTTTGATCCAGTAAGTTTGGTCAATAAAATCAAGCAATTGCTGAGCTCAGAAAGCTCGGCTGTCACGGTCAAAATGCCGTCATTTGATCATGAAATTAAAGATCCCGTTGATGATGCAATTGAGATTCCTCCGGGGGCTAAAATCATTCTATTAGAAGGATTATATTTATTATTAGATGAACCTCCATGGAATGAAATCTCGAGTCTTGTTCAAGATCGATGGTTTATCGAGGTTGATTCCGATGTGGCAAGGAATCGATTGGCTGTAAGGCATTTGAAAGCCGGGATTGTACCGGATTTACAAGCGGGTCTTGATAGAGTGGATTTTAATGATTCTTTGAATGGGAAATATATCGTGGATCATAGTAGTAAGCCGGATGTGGTTGTTACAAGTGTTTATGATGCGAAGTTGGCGAATGCTAGTGAGCGCAGCGAGCTAGCATGAGCTAGAACAGTGCCTAGCATGAGCTGGAGCAGGCAGGAGCAGGCAGCGAGAGACAGGAGCTGGAGAGCAGCTGGATCTGTCGCAGTCCAGGCTGTAATCCTGTGACGTGTGGGCGTAGTTACGTAGTGTAGTGCATGAGTTGTGCTTGTGTGCTTGTGTGCTTGTGTGCTTGTGTGCTCGGTGTACGTGCGTTGTGTGCGATGATCACCAGTTAAACGTGCGATGGGACGTACGTATGTTTATGCTTTATGACTTCAATGATCGTGTATTGTATCTGCGACCGAATGTGTTTCTATGACCTGCAAGGCTGACGCTCTATGGTTCTAACTGTACGGACGTTCTATGCCTATTCTCTATAACTCTATGGCCTCTATGACCTCTACGACGTTATGCTTCTGACCTTACCTTATCGTCTTCTCAATCCCGTCTGTATTCATAAAGCAATCAGTGTCATGTTGTACTGTTTGTCTTTGTATCTTGTGAGGCTGTTGTCTGTTCGAGCTGTCTGTTCGAGCTGCTGTCTGCTCTGTCTGGCATTGAATAGTCCAGCCTCTATTATTCATACAGAGACCGTCTTTGTCAGTACCTACATGGACTCCTTAGCATAGAGTTGTAATTATGCGGTGCGTTCTGCAGTAAGTGCTCCGATGACGCGTTCTGTTGAGTCGCAGTGCTCTTTAGCCATCAATACTTCTATGCTGTCTGCGCTGGCTGTGCTGGCTGTGCTGGCTGTGCTGGCTGTGCTGGCTGTGCTGGCTGTGCTGCCTATGCTGCCTATGCTGCCTATGCTGCCTATGCTGCCTATGCTGCCTATGCTGCCTATGCTGCCTATGCTGCCTATGCTGCCTATGCTGTGCTGTTCTGGCTAGCTGTTCTCTCTCGTCATATCTCGAAATCCTTATCATGATAACCTCTTACCATAGCCGAGGTCAACCTTAGGAAATCCCATTTACTCCATACTGGACCTCTTTTATCCGGAGGATACCAATAATTAAGACTGACATTCACCTCCTTATCAGCTATATGGATTTCATGATACCATAATACAGGGATATACAACATCTGTCCTGGCTGTAAATCCACTCGATACACTTTACAATGGTTCTTATATACTTGATTATGAGTCCTTGCATCCGCTGGACTGACAGTAGGAAACATCGTCTTCTGAACCGAATTCTCCTCTAACAATTGCTGAATATTCAAAGGCAATTCATATTTATATTCTCCTGAAATCGGCTTGTCCAATCCTTCTACCTTGATACAAAACCCAGAAGGATCTTCTGCATTTTTCATATAAGTAGCCGGGATCAGGAATTTTTCTAGTCAGCTCTCAGCTTCAACTGTTTACTGACGTAGAGTGACTTACCATCGACACAATAACAATCACTTGGAGGAATTAAATAGATTGTCTTGATTCCACAGATTTGGGTGAATATGTTTTCATAATTGTCTGTTAGAAGTGTCAGCATCAGCTGCTAGCAGCACCAGTCTGTCAACAGTCTATCTGTCAGACAGCGGCTGTCAGACAGCGGCCAGCGCCAATAAGCACCAGCCAGTCTGCACAGCTCGCTCTCGCTCGCTATCGCTCGCTGCTCGCCGCTCGTTCTTACCATTATGAAGACGGGAAACAGTCCCCTCACTACCAATCCACAAATTAACCGCCTCTACCTCTCCCAGAACCTCATCAGCCCATTGAATCACCCTAGAAGCATCATTCTCCAATTGAGTAAACTCTCGAGGAAAGTTATCATCTTGACTTTGCATATAAATACCTTGATCGTGACGGTTGATCTTGTCAAAAAACTGTACTCCGGTCATTTCCCGAATTTCCGGCATCATGAATAATTGATCCAAAGGAGAGTCGGCATTTCCATATGGAGTACATGCCACTTTTAACAAAGTATCCGACAACTTTTGTTCAAGATATGAAGGGTTCCATTTCCAGGGGAAGTTGGAGCTATTCCCCGGACTGTTCCCTGGACTGTTCCCCGGACTGTTCCCTGGACTGTTCCCTGGACTGTTCCCCGGACTATTCCCCGGGAAGCCCTTGTTGACCTTAAAGACTGCCGGGAAATTGCTGTTAACCATTTGACTGAATTGCAGCGCTGTAGGAATTGACTGCACGTTAATACAATCTGGATATTCGGAATGTTGAAGATCCATTTGTCGGATTATTCCATATTGCAAAGTTTCCAGTGGATCAGGCATTGTAACGCCCTGGAGACGGAGTACGGACAAATAGACGCGCAATGATAATGAAAAGATGCCCGAGTCCCGAATCCTGTCCCAAATTGGTCCGAAGTACAACTCCCAACCGATAATATCGTCAAATAATTAATAAATATCGGCAGGGATCAAGTAGATTGTATTTATCCAATATAATAGCAAATAAGCGTTGAATAGCCATGCTGTAGAGAAATTGCTTGTGTAGAACCAGTTACAGTATTTGTTTGAACGGTTTTCAAGCGCCGTCTCAAGTGCCGTTTCAAGTGCAGTTTTAAGCACCGTTGCTAGCATCGTTTCAAGCACCGTTTCAAGCACCGTTTCAAGCACCGTTTCAAGCACCGTTTCAAGCACCGTTTCAAGCACCGTTTCAAGCAAGTTTCAAGCACCGTTTCAAGCTAGTACATTATTGATTGAGGCTCTATACCTTGGAATATTTGTCCACAGTTTACGACTTCGTCAAGACCCGTTACGACCTCATTACGCCTCGGATCTGTAATGATATCACCAATGAAACTAGTTTGAGACTTTACTCTATAACGCAGATAATTCTAAGCTGGTACGAATCTTACAATAAATATCGGCAGATTGGACGGATAACCAGTCATGTGGAGCCTAACGATCTCGCCGATATGTTAACGATCTAGCAGATATGCTGAAATTAAGAGCTTCTTAAGACACAAATCTACAGGCCACAGCTGGAATCCCACAATAGAAAACAGCAGTAGCCGGATTCTTCAATATTGTCACAATACTGAACTGCCATATTTAGATATGTTGGATGTTGGATCCACTTGTTACAACGATATCGGCAGAATTTCGGCTATTGGAGGGCTTGATCACGTGACGTCTCAGCTCCGCGTTTTCACCGACCCAATGAAATATTCAATCGATTTCTCGGACATTTAAGTGAACTTAGTGAACTTTACAACTTGATAATGACTTTACGACTATTGACAAATGCTTTACGAGCTCAAAGAGTCTCTCCTCGAGGCAATTCAATGAGATTCATTGGCTCTTTGGCTATAATTGAACATACTCAAGGAACCCCCTCAGCAGCTACTTTTAATGTCATCTCTGCCGCAAAACAGATTGGCAACCCGATCACGGCTTTTATTGCCGGTTCAGAAGCTGCTAAAGTCGCTGAACAAGTGTCCAAGATCGCAGGAGTTGATAAAGTCTTGATAGCAAGCAATTCCGCTTATGATAGAGGTCTTGCCGAGAATTATGCTCCTCTTTTAGTTGACAACATTAAGAAGGGCGATTTCAGCCATGTTCTCGTTTCTAGCTCTGCTTTTGGCAAAAACGTTCTTCCTCGGTTATCGGCGCTTCTCGACGTCCAACAGGTATCGGATATTATCCGTGTCGAGTCCGCCGATACGTTTGTTCGTCCTATTTACGCTGGAAATGCTCTAGCTACAGTAAAGTCCACTGATGCAGTCAAATTGTTGACTGTACGGTCGTCGGCATTTGAAGCCGCCAGTGCGGAAGGAGGTTCCGCTGCTGTAGAGGATGCAGTAGACCCTAATGCTGTCTGTCCTACAGAATGGCTTTCCGAAGAGTTGGCTAAAAGCGAGCGTCCAGACCTCGGTTCCGCTACCAAGATCGTCTCGGGAGGAAGAGGACTTAAAGATAAGGAGAACTTTGATAAAATCATCTATCCTTTAGCTGATTCAATTGGAGCTGCAGTTGGAGCTTCTCGAGCCGCCGTGGACTCGAAATTCACCGATAACTCGCTACAAGTCGGGCAAACGGGCAAGGTCGTAGCCCCAGAGCTCTATATAGCAGTAGGTATTTCGGGGGCTATTCAGCATTTGGCTGGAATGAAGGATTCAAAGACAATTGTCGCTATTAATAAGGACCCGGATGCCCCAATCTTTCAAGTAGCTGATCTAGGACTGGTAGCTGATTTGTTTGAAGCCGTCCCGGAGTTGACTAAGAAGTTTAAATAGATGCCTATTGTACCGATAGCATCGTAGCCTAGCAATTCAGCACATAGCAAGACGAGTAATGCGATCAATAGTAGATATTTAGAGGCCTACCAGCCGATATGAAATTTCAGTGTCTCAATCGCCGATATTCTTAGACTGCTACTTTACTAGATTAAGATCGACTGTAGTGAGGTACAGCTAAGGCTACGATTTGTCCTTAATTGCTGTCGCTAAGTAACGCTATAACTATCGACAGCTCAGCTATATTCACCGATATAGAAGCCGATAGCCAATAGCAGTCTGCTAGTCACCATAGTAATTGGTCTTTAAGTCACTGGTACATGATACAGCAAGTCGCCGATATTCAGCACCGTATTCAGCATCGATATTCTGTTAGTGATCTATTCTATAGCCAGTCGATACATTTAGCAAACTGTGGATACAATCGTATTCATCGTCCGTCTAATTGCCGATATCGTCCATATTCTGTCGCTTGCCGATATTATCGGCTATTCACGTTCTTGTTCCAGGTCGACCCAATTTGGCCCACGCCTTTGATCCAACGTGGGCCATCACCACGGCAACTGATGAAATTCAGTCTGGAGCGAAATTCGATTGAGGTTATCTGATCTGATTTAATGACGGTTTAACGGTAACAGATGCAGTCTCCTGATACTAACCCCAAGTCGCCTTTGGCAGGGTTCCTCGGGTTGTCTGCTTCACCGCGGAGCTCGCCTCGAAGCTCTCCCCTCGTCCACGCGCAGACTTTCGACGAGAACTCGAGTTTGCTACGGAACCCACCGATCATGCGCCCCGTGTCTCCTACCTTTAATAACCCTTCTTCATCCGATAGTCACCAGCATTCTGCACTTCGGTTTTTGCGAGCTCGATCACTGAACCTCGACGAGTCCTCGTCTCTAAGATCCTCGACTCCCATCCCCGGAGAGTATCCCGGGCACGGCAAGCGCAAAATCAAGCCGGAAATGAAAAGTTATTGGGCTTATTACATTCCTGCTATGGCTTGGATTCCTCACTATTCATTTAGTAATCTGTGGGGAGATTTGGCTGCTGGTTTAACCCTTGCAAGCTTCCAGATTCCTATTGTAATGAGTTATGCTACTTCACTTGCACATGTACCGGCAGTTTCGGGTCTTTACGGGCTAGTACTTCCTCCTCTGATTTATGCAGTCATGGGTTCTGTCCCTCAGATGGTTGTAGGCCCCGAAGCGGCTATTTCTCTAGTTATAGGAGAGGCAGTATCGCCGTTATTTGCAAAGTCTTCCTATGGTTATTATGCTAGTAAACCGCTTCACCCCGAGGAGATTGCAGCTATAATAACGGGGTCAGCAGGAGCGGTTCTTCTATTTGCTGGTCTCCTTCGTTTCGGCTTCTTAGACTCCATTCTGTCCCGACCGCTTCTTAGAGGCTTCATATCAGCAGTAGGAGTTGTAATGGTCATTGATCAACTGCCGGCGGAATTAGGCCTTCATCATATAATGCATGATGTAGTAGGTACACATCCTTCAACTGTAGGACAGTTAATCTTTCTATGGGGACATTGGCGTCAGACTCATGTTTTAACAGCTGTAATCGCCTTCACCGCCTTGGCTGTACTCGTAGTAACTCGGTATGTTAAAGCTCATATCTGTAAAACTTTCCCGAGAGTGGCACTTATCCCTGAAATCCTCATAGTCGTCATAGCTTCGACTATTATGTGCTATTGTTTCGAATGGAGTGCTTCAGGAATCGATATTGTAGGTAATATCAAGCCAGGAAAGATTATAATAGCATTACCTGTGACTTTTGACAAATGGGCCGATTTTAAGCAATACTTTTCGGCGTCTTTTTTCTGCGCTTTACTCGGATTTTTTGAATCTACTATAGCTGCCAAAAGTTTGGGCTCTGCTTTCGATATTAATATCTCTACAAATCGTGAACTTGTAGCACTTGGAAGTGTCAATTTAGTAGCGAGTCTATTCTCTTCTCTTCCATCTTTTGGTGGCTATGGACGGTCTAAAATAAATGCACTTTCTGGAGCGAAAACTCAAATGGCAGGCATTGTTCTCGCTATGACAACTGCTATATGTATCACATACTTCATGTCGTACTTCTATTACCTTCCTAACTGTGTTTTATCTGCTGTTATAAGTATTGTTGGCCTTTCTCTTATAGAGGAAGCTCCGCAAGATATCCGGTTCTACTGGCATATGGGAGGTTATGAAGAGCTTTTGACGCTTTTCTTGACTTTGATTTCAACTATTTTCTGGTCGGCGCAGACAGGAATAGCTGCCGGAGTCGGATTTTCACTTGTCCGGGTCATTCATCACGCAACAAGGCCTCGGATCCAGATTCTTGGCCGGATCCCGGGGACCAACATCTTCCGTAACGCCGACGAACTCCCGGATAATCTCGAGGATGTAGAAGGTTGTCTTATCGTCAAGATTCCAGAGCCATTGACTTTTGCAAATACAGGAGACCTACGTAACCGTCTACGGCGGTTAGAATTCTACGGGTCTATGCGTGTACACCCGTCGTTCCCGCGCATCCGCCAGGAGGCGATGACTCAGCATTTGATCATCGACCTCCGGGGAATGACGGAGTGTGATTCAAGTGCCGTGCAGATCCTACATGAACTTGTCACCAATTACGTCAACCGCGGCATTACCGTCATGTTTACCCGTGTGCCCGTCGACCGCGCCATTCACAAGATGCTTGATCGTTCGGGCATTACCGATACTATTTTAGAACAGAATGGAGGAAATGGATTTTTTGATAGTATAGAGGAGGCGTTGAGGTATGTGGATTTGATTACGGATGATAGGCCTAGATCGTTGTCCTAGCTGAGGCCCATCTGAGGCCCAGCTGAAGCCCAGCTCAGGTTGGCTAGCTAATGCCCAGCTGAGGCCCAGCTGAGGCTACCCAGGCTACAGTTAGCAACTATTGCAATGCTTGCAACGCTTGCAACGCTTGCAACGCTTGCAACACTAGCAACCTAACTGTTCGTCACAGCATAGACATTGCATTACTAAACTATAACATGAAAGAAATCACGGCCTTTATTAAGTCCGTCTTTAACCAATTTGGAAACCTCGTCAGCATCTTTGGTGATCTTTGTAAGGTTTTCAAAGCCTGTTTCAGTCACATAGACATCATCTTCAATACGGACTCCTCCTACAGCCCAATAATTCTCCAGCACCTGATTATCAATGTACTTTGAATGGTCAGGATCGGATAAATACGGGCCAAGTAGGAATTTGTTGAAATATATCCCGGGTTCTACCGTTACAACCATTCCATGCTGTAAGTCCCGTCGTAGACGTAGATATCGGAACATTGAATCAGCATCTTCATAATTGGGCTTTCCACCTACATCATGAGTATCCATTCCTAATAGATGACCTAAGCCATGAGGGAAGAACCCTACGGACGTCCGGGCTTTTAGAATCTCCTCTACTGTGCCTTTAAATATACCTAACTTTAAGAAATGTTCAATTAAGATTCGATGGGCAAGTAGATGAAGACTATCCCATGAAACCCCCGGAGCTACACGGGACATGGTCTGCTCTTGCATATCATGAACAGCATCATAAATAGCCCTAGATTCCTTTGTCCATTCTCCATTTATAGGAAATACTCTTGTGACATCTGCTGCATAAGTTTTCCATTCTGCTCCAGCATCAATAAGCACCAACTGCTTATTATCTAAAGCCTGATCATTACGTACATAATGTAATGTTCCACAATCCGTTCCAGAACAACAAATTGGATCATAAGCTTGGAATTTCGACCCTTGACGCATTGAATGATAAACAAATTCAGCATGAATATGCCCTTCGTTTGTTTCAATAGGTAAAGCAGACATTACAGCAAGATGAGAATTATCCGTGATTTCACTTGCTCTTCTCATTAAAGACAATTCAAAGTCATCTTTAATCATTCGTGCTTCATCTAGAGCATCTTTAAGCGATTGGACAGCTTCTACGGCGGCTAAATCTTCACTTTTATGAATGGAAATGATTTTAAATGAAAATTCAGCCAAATCATTCTCCAATTCAGTTGAATATTTCACTTCATCAACATCATATTCGATCAAAGCTTGCTTTAAAGTGATCGGTAATCCAGACCACATTACATCATCTTCATCAACAGGAGGAAGATACAGCGTCAAATGATCACTTGTTATATTGTAAGTGACATGAGCTGAAGGCATATCAAGACCTGTTAAATAATAGAAATACCTGTCTTGACGGAACGGTACCGTTTGGTCGGAATATGGCCATAATTGAGTTTTAGGTGCACTTAAATAGATCAAACTTTGGGATAATTCAGGTTGTTGAGAAATCAAGGCAAATTCTTTAAGATGTAAAGCTGTTTTCCGGGCATGTTCTTTACTTGGATACTTTTCTGCTTGTAATGTAGGCATGTTGGAGGAGGGGAAGTGGAGGAGATGGAGGAGATGGAGGACGGAGATGATTCGGACGATCTTATCGTGCCGTGCTTACCCTGTTGTGGGACTTAGATCATCGATTAATGACGGATAGAGATAACGATATCGGTTAAGATGGATGGTCACTGCCGTGATACAAGTAAATATATTGTAAAGGGACTAATCGGTGCTGATAGGTACCTATTGATGTAGAGGATGAGTCTTAGATGACCAGCTATAACTAGTTTATGGCAAGGTCCAGCTATATTTCTGTTTAGCCTGTTGAGCGGCTCGAGCACGGCCAGTTGAGCCACGGCCAGAGCAGCCAGTTGATCCTATCGAGCTATTGAGACTATGGAATCTATAGAACTATTGAGTCCCCTAGTCCCGTTAAGTATAGCCAGATGGGCATCAGCCACAGTCAGTGCAATTGAAGCCGATCAACCTGTAGTCAATCAGCCATATGGCCTCAGTCTGTGGCTCAGTCTGTGGCTTCAGCCGGTTGAATCTGTCGGCCACGTTCAGTACAGCTAATTAACCAAGTTGAGTCGCTGCGGCTCTGACAGTAAAGCCAATTGATTCAGTCAGCCACGGACAGACTAGCTAGCCAGTTCAACCAGAAGCCAGTTCAGCCAGTTCAGCCAGGTAGTCACAGCTCAGCTAGTCAGCCAGTTGATCCAGTTAAACCACAGCCAGGCGCAGTTAGTCAGTTCGATCAGAAGCCGGTTTGGCTAGCTGCTACAGCCCGTGAGCCGCCGCAGCTTCACGTCGATCGAGCCATCGAGCCAACGAGCCACCGCTACCACTCTCAGCAATCAAATTGGTCACTCACGATCAGTATAACCATTGAGCCTTCTGCGCAGTCAGTCATTTCAGTCTAGTAGCCACATCAGACCATTGACCCAGTCAGCCGGTTGAAACACAGCTGGACCACAGCTGAACCATCGAACCAATCGGCAGCTCTCACGTAGATTAATTTTCTGATTGATTGAAGATATCGATCTTGCTATACACTTCTTGAACATGTATTCAATGTTTAACTTTACATAGCGTGTCCAGTAAAATGATTCAGAATAAGGCACTCAGAGTCAGTACAACATAAGACACTGTATTGGCACCACATTGCGTAACAGTGCAGTGTCTTGTATGTTGTACTCTGCTTCTGTTCAGTTACAGCACTGTAGTGTCTTAAATGTCTAACACTTGTCAAAGAAAGGCATAATCGACAACCGCCTACTAAGCCGATATGTAGCCGATATGTAGCCGATAAATCTGAGAGGATCGCCGATATCCCACCCTGATATTCCGTCGCCGATATCCCACGGGATTCCCACCCTGCCCGTCGACTGGCATAGCGATAATACTTATGCCTGATTCACCATCCATCCACCCAGTTTGAGTTCTGATTCACATAAAGTTCATGATTGAACAAAGTTACGAAGATGAAGTTAAAATGAACTTAAGTTCACATACTTGCAGAACATACCGAGCTGCAGTTAAGTTCCCGATATTCACAATCGGCGTCGTCTGAACCCAGATCCCGACAACCCTAACCCAATCAACAAACACCTCGATCCCGTTTTCTGATTTATTTATTTATTATTATTTATTGTGGATACAATTGATATAATGTCAGAATGGAACGTGGAAGAGGCAATTCCTTTGGAATTAAGGGATCACATCAAGATGATCGGAACGACTCCAAGTAACGGGAATGTGGACGCTAATTTATACGTTTTTCTTCGGATCATTTACCAATTGAAATCCACACCTCGAACGGGATGGTTAAATTATGATGTCCCGAATCCCGAATCCATAGCCGATCATATGTAAGGACCGAGACCATTATTGAGGAGAACACATTCTAATTAGGTATCGAATGGGAATAATTTCAATGCTCAGCAATAATAAAGATCTCGATACTGGACGATGTGTTCGAATGGCACTTGTTCATGATATGGCAGAAGCTTTGGTAGGAGATATCACACCTTTTGATCCGGTAACAAAGGGTAGGATGATAACAAGATAGTATGCTTTTGTCACTCACACAGAGGAAAAACATCGAAGAGAATTGGAGACCATGAAGTATTTAACCGGTAGTCTTTTGGCCGAGTTCAATAGTACAGCAGCAGAGGAGATCATGGGGTTATGGAACGAATATGAGAACTGTACATCTGCCGAATCCCGATTCGTCAAAGATGTCGATAAGTAAGTAAGACATATGATCTTATGGTGAAAACCACACATGAAACCCACCCACTCTAACAGATTCGAATTACTCGTTCAAACATTAGAATATGAACGGTTGAATAAAGCACAAATCGATCTCGGCCAATTCATGAGCGTATACAAGCAAATCAAATCCCCTGAAGTTCTTGCTTGGGCTGATGGGATCCTTGACCAAAGGAAACATTACTGGAGTGCTATATAGATTTACATATTATCCCTTCCAAAGATCATCACTGCTACCGTATGCCTTAGAATAATAGCTGAAATTCCTGTTAGCAATTGCAAGCCCATTAGAACAAGAGCCAAGGAATCTTCTCTCATAGGTCCTAAAAGTACAAGGGTTAAATTAATCAAGGTCAAATTAGACATTTCGGTGATTATCTGCTGTTTAGAAGTCGTACCATCTGAATGAGTTACTGTCACTTCTGTAGTCCATATTTTGATCAAATCAAGCTTCGCCAGCAGTGTTAAAACTACAGTCATTGTTACAGACGGAGGTTGAATGACTGGAGCTCTAGAAGGTTCTAATAAACCTGTTTCTTCATTGAATTTGGGTAGACGATGCCTTGGACATTCCACAAGCTTGAATAATTGAGGAACCGAATAGATAAAGTTGAAGATTTGAGGAATAAAGAACAATAATAAAGTCTTTGAGAAATGGCCGAGGATTCCAACCACTGCAAAGACCATTCCTGCAAAATAACAATAGGTATCTCCTACAAATACTTGAGCAGGCCACCAATTGTAGTACAGCAAGCTTGAAGAAACTCCTATGAAAGGAAGGAGTAGATATGTAGACAATAGATGAGATTCTAGAGCTGGATGTCCAGGACTTAGAATATATAAGAAATCATTGGCTAGAATGCAAATTCCTATAACCAAAGATTGACCTACTTCAAGGCCATTAATTCCTGCATAAATATTAATTGAATTCGGGCAGAAAATAGCCACCGATGCCATATAAACATAGTAAAAAGTCCCTAAATCAAGAAGAGGGTTGCCGATAAAATGACGGATAATCGGTATTGATGGGACCATTACGTAAGTGACGCCGAAATCAACGTAATAAACTACGAGAAGCGGGATTGAAGCAATTGCGGGAAGGAAGAACTTATTCCGCCAACGAATATCAAATAAATCATCAGCAACTCCGAGAATAAACATACTTTGAAGGCATAGAATAGCACTGAGGAATTCGGCTAGCTTATTATGAGGAAATCGTTCATGATTTTGTGATTCTTCAAACCCTTCTTCTCGATTGCCTCCTCCAGAGGTAGAAGTAACTAGGTATTTGTAGAACATGAAGGGGATGAAAAAGAACATACAAAAAAGGTACACTAATGCCGCTACTGCTCCCATTGTCTCGGGTAATACCGGCTTTAACTTTTTACCCATATCTTTGCCTTTAAGTCCGATTCGAATGAATGAAGGTCCAAGGGCGGGAATAAGGTGGAATGATACTACCGAAGCAATTAATGTAAATCCAAAGGAACTAAGAAGAGCATCTCCTCGGCTGTTAAAGATTAAAGCAGCTCCGGACGCCGCAATCCCGCCAGTAACCGCATTCACCGCACTGACAATCATTGTAAGATCCAAGCAGTTCGCAGTTCAGTAGATTGCGCAGTAGAGATATCTAACTGGATATACCGTTACGTCTCTGTAGTACTCTGGCCGCACTCGCTGATCTGTCAATCGCTGTCAATCTCAATCACAATCGCTCTCAATCGTTCAATCACAATCTCAATCGCTGTCAACCGCGTGAACCAAGCTCAGAAATTCAGATTCTGAATCGATTTGACCACCTATGAGTCAGGGTAAGGCATTGTGTATTTTGGTCAGCACTTAGGTAAGAACGGCAGCCGCATTGGGTTATCAGATCTGCGGCTCGAGGAATAATTCAAATTATGCAAATATGCCAATATTATGCCAACAACGAGACAGACGACGTTTGTCAGGCTATGAGTTTGATCGGTGGGGTGATGTGTTGATGTTATGTTGGTGATGACACCGTGAGAGGCCATAATCATTGCCAGTCATTGCCAGTCATTGCCCGTTATTGAGGCAGTAATTGAAGCGGCCTATCGGCGGTCTATTAAGCCATATCGGCAACCATACGCACCTATCGCAACCATTGTGCAGCCTGTAGCAGGCATCCAACATCGAACATTAAACATCGAGCATCGAATATTGAACTTTCGAGATATTGAGCCATCAATATTCCTATCCGAACACTCTTCTTTTACAGCCTACCATAAAGCCATTTCGTACTGGATCACTTTATGGCATAACTACAATCCCTCGGATCACTCGCTGAATCTAGCATAAAAGTGATAACCGGGATCTTTCGAGCATAATATGCAATGGAATTCAAAATAATCCGCATAATGTCGGATGCATAAATAGCCCTGCATTCCCCTTGACCATCCATTGAGTTTATTCTATAAGTTCTTCTATAATGTTTATAAGATTGGTTCGTTTCAATAGAAAGAGAGAGGTGGTTGAAGAGGTTGAAGAGGTTGAGTCTAGTGATATTGGTTATGTTGTTGATAGTGATATTGGATCGGACGGTGAGAGGTCTGAAGGTAATAGCTCAGCTTTAGAACCTTCAGCTTCAACTTCAGCTTCTACTTCTTCAATTTTTCCCTCAGTCTCTTGTATTCCTGATTATAATTCCGCTTGTTCTATTTCTACAGAACCCCCTACTATTCGATCTGAAACTGCTTCATCTATTCTTGAATCCACTCCTTCGGCCGAGGAAATCTCTTCTGTAACTGCTACAATTGCCGAAACAGATAAAGATTCTTCAACATCTGAAAAAGAAGAGGATTATATTCTCCGAATTGATGAAAATAATCCCTTACATCCTTATAACTTCTCTATTGGTAGGAAAATCTGTCATATTGTCATGTGTGGATTAGGAGCTCTTAGTAGTCAAATGTGCAGCTCTATGCTTGGTCCAAGTATCACGGAGCTGAGCAAAGAGTATAAGGTGTCTAAAGTTGTAGCCATTGTTCCTACAGGAATCTTTATGCATGGAATGGCTTTTGGACCTATGGTTTTCGGACCTGCTTCAGAACGTTATGGTAGAAGATGGGCCATTTGGATCCCATTATTCTGTTCTGGAGTACTTACTTTATTGACATTCTTTGTAAGAGATATGGCCGGAATCATTGTAATGCGTCTTTTCAGTGGTTTCTTGGCCTCTTCTACAATCGTCTGTTGTTCGGCAGTCATTAAAGATTTGGTCCGTCCTGAAGCAAGGACTTTTGCTCTTTCGAGTTATGCTTTAATCGTAGCCTTTGGGCCTGCTGTAGGACCTTATTTAGGAGGAATGATCATCTCAGTCGCTTCTACTTATTATATCTTCATTGCTTTAGGACTATTGCAAATGATTGTTGCAGGAGTGGCTATGTTTCTTCCTGAAACTTATCTTCGTATTATTGAAATAGACCAAGTCTCTCGTTTTCAAAAATATGAAGACAAGAATTGTGCCGATCCCGAATTCGCTTCAAAAGGCCGTATCACCTATGTTGGTCCTCATAATCTTTCTTATAGGGACCAATTGGTTATGCCTTATAGAATGCTACGTACTTGGGTCACTGTTCTAATTGCAATTCAAGCCTGTTTCTCTTATGGACTTATGCATATGGGAGTAGCACTTCTTCCTGATATTGTTCGAACACAGTATAATTGGAGTCCTGACAAAGCTGCCAATTTAAGTATCTCGCATCTTTTAGGCGTCATTATCGGGATTGGAGGTGTCACAATCGGTGCCCTTTTTTACAATCGACACTTGAAATCGAAAAAGACAAAAGAGGATTGGAAATGGAATCCTGAAATGCGTTTATATGCAGTTCCTGCTGGAGGGTTCATTATGATGGGAGGCTATTTGATGATGCTATTTGGAGTCGATAAAGGCTGGCGTCTACTTTTAGCGGGCCAAATCACAGTTGGAACGGGCTTCTTTTGTATTTTTCAGACTGTCTTGAATTATACTATTGATATCCATGGAGAATATGCCGCTTCTGCTGTAGCAGCAATGACAATCTTTAGATCTATTGCTGCTGGTTGTTTACCTATAAGTGCTATGGCAATGGTAGATCATTACGGATATAGAAATTTTTATATTGGACTTGCTTCATTTACTGCTGGCTTTTCTTTGTTGAGTATCGGTTATCCAAAGCTTAGTCGATATGTTCGTGCCAGAAGCAAATATTGTTCCAAAGGGCCAAATTGATTGAGCGTTAGACTGAGTGAAGTACAGCAAAGAACAGCAGTCTCGCTCAACAGCAGCTTCTCGCTTAGCAACACCCTGTAGCACGTTCTCGGCATTTCTACTGCACATTATACACAGCCCTGTACTCACAGAGCTGTCTCGGTGCTCCAGTGCTCCAGTGCTGCAGCGCTATCACGTTTGATAGCATTAAAAGGGATCTACTAACTATAACGTGGAGCGACTAATAAATGTAAATAGATCTGATAGCATTTAATTATAAAATAAGGCATTTGGTGATAATGAATAGAGAAATATTGGATACGGTCGATGGAAGGAGGTTGCCGATATCGGTTAAGTCTGTTATCCGTCAAACCGGGCTTACACTGAGATAAGAACTGCTCTGTAGCGACAGGATCAAAACGTAGTCGGTATAAATTATCGATAGCTGACAGCTGAGACATATTCACGATAATATCGTATTGCTATATCGGCGAATCTTTAAGCCATTCCGTGAGCCCTCCGGTCTTGACCTCTCTCCGGGATGTCCTCACCGGGCTCCTTCACGGCTCCTTCACAGCTCCTTCACAGTTCCTTCACGGTTCCTTCACAGCTCTCCTCCCGTGGCTACAGGATTTCCTGCAAAGTCTAGTTAGTGAAATCTCGCCCTCATAAGCTGCTGCTGTACAGATAATGGCGTAACATCGCCGATTGCATTACATTTATTACAGCAAATTATAACTACATCTCCTTGTCGGCTATTAACTACTCCTCTACTGAACTCCACAATTATCCAAATCCTCGGAAAGTTTTGGCATTCCTGAAGAATCCATAGATAAACCAGGGATTCCTCCATTTGCTACATCACCCATTAGCTCCGGAGGAGGAGCTCCAGAATTCTGCATTTCTTCCATCCTTTCAGCAATATATTTCCGATCAACTGAATCATTATCATCATAGGATTTGTCCTCGAACTTGAGAACCACTTCACTAACTATCCGGTGCTGATTAAGGTACCTATCAAGGTCATCTTTTGGCAGAGTTGCGGAATTCTTGTGAAGATAATCAGGATATTTCTCATACATTTCCTTCATTGGTTCATAAAGAACTTCTTTAGACGATAATTGCTCCAACATGTCCATTAAAAGCTTGTTTACATCTACATTTCCATCCCCAGCTCCTGAAGCAGAGCCTAATTCTTGTAACATTTTAGCAAGAAAGTCTCCATCATCTTCATCTGCTACTTGTTGATCGATTTCTTGTTTAGATTCATTCAATCGATTCATTGTTTGAGAGATTGTATCTTGTAAATCGGTTGTTTGACTTGATTTTGCCCCGGTTTTAGCACCGGTCTGTGTCTCTTTCACTACGGGTTCAGAACGTCCCGTGGCTCCCGCGACTCCCGAAGTCGTCCCCGGCAAAGTCATATTGGCCATTTCTGCTAAAAGCTTCTCGAAATCTTGCTTGGCATCAGGAGAATTGTCTAATTCCTTCAACAGATCACTCATTCCTGATTGAAGTTTCCTTGCCATTTCCTCGTCGATTTCCGGCGGCAATACCTCATTTTCAACAGGTTTAGTAGAACTAGCCTTTGTCGGTTCCACGACGCTCTTCGCCGGCGTTTCAGCTTTTGGCTCTTTTGAGGCATTCTCAGGCTTTAAATCGGCCTTTAAATCGGCTCCTGGAGGTTTGCTTAGAATATCGTCAGCAAACTCGTCCAAAAAGTCTGTATGAGTATTACAAGGCCATGATATCCTAAATGTCATTTGACTTACCATCCAAATCGTCCAATTCATCGTCTTCTTGTCTCGAGTTGGCCATATTGAAAAGATGCCGAGGAATGCTTATGAAGATGAGGCTTAGTAAGGTGACTTAAACGAAATAATAAAAATAATAGGAAATAATAGAAAATAATAGAGAATAATAGAGAATAATAAAAATAATTAAAATAAAATAATAAAAATAATAAAAATATCAGTTCAGGATGTTGATTAACGAATATTTAGTGAATATCGTTGACTATCGGTTAGCCAGCTGATGTCTGTGGATTTAGATCGCAAGTAATCGATATCGGCGGTCGCATCTCAAATTCTCAATATCGGGATCTACCCTCAATAATACTCCAGTTAATACCGTATATCATAGTCACGTAGCATTATATCGTCAAGCAGACGATAATAATTGCGATATCGGCATTGTATCAGCGTCGTATCGGCCTTTTATCGGCCTTTTATCGGATCGTTGACTCGCCGATATCGTAAGCTACGTGATCTCGATGAAGGCCATTCTAACGGTCCTAATCCATACAACCTTCTAAGTTGATAAGATCTAAAGCATCAATCTTAAGGAACATATCATAATCAGACTACGACTATGTCGTTAACGGGTTGTGCGAACTATATACGTTATGTTGACTGGACAATGCATGAGATCTAGAGCCGATATGTATCGGCGAGATTGCCTGGCGATATCGGTTATTATATTGGAGAATCGGCGAAGAACTGGATATCAGCTATCAGCTATCAGGCTATCTAGACTATCTAGACTATCTATCTACAACATAACACAGTTTAAACACTACTCATAACAGCTGACTCTTCAGTCTTACGACTTAGAGGATAATACTTTTCATGACGTGATCACGTGACAATCACGTGACATTTACCCTACCTCTCACTCGATATCGAATAATCTAGAATCTCCGTCTCCGTCACGTCCTGTCCCGTTCACTTCACATTCAGCATCATGTCGTCGTTATGCTTGAATCGACTTCAAGAGGAGAGGTAAGTTGACTACGAAACCCTTCATGAACACATCTAACTAGAAAACAATGGCGTAAAGATCATCCATTTGGATTCTATGCCAAACCAAACAAACTAGCCGACGGAAGCTTAGATCTTATGAATTGGAATATCGGCATTCCTGGCAAAGCAGGAACAATCTGGGAAGGAGGATTATATACACTTACAGTGAATTTCACTAATGAATACCCTACAAAACCTCCAAAATGCCGGTTTGCACCTGGATTCTGGCATCCAAATATATATCCTTCAGGAACCGTTTGTTTAAGCATTTTGAATGAAGAAGAAGATTGGAGGCCTGCTATTACTCTTAAACAGATAGTTTTAGGCATTCAAGAGTTGTTGGATACTCCGAATCTTGATTCTCCTGCTCAAGCTGATGCTTTTCATTCATATAGGTGAGTAAGACTGTAGATTTTATGGGTTGGACTAACGAGACGCGATAAAACTCTTTATGAGAAAAAGGTGAAGGAGCAGGCAAAGAAATATGCCATGTAGGTTAGAAATAGAAGCAGGAGAGAGTCTAGGAGAGCCGAGGAGAGCCTAGGAGAGCCTAGGAGAGACCGAGGAGAGCCTAAGAGAGGCCGAGGAGAGTCTAGGAGGGCCGAGGAGAGCCTAGGAGAGCCTAGGAGAGGCCGAGGATAATCTGAAGAAGGCCCGAGAAGTAGCTGAGGAGGCGCCTTAAGTGAGTCCGAGGAGGAACTGAGGAGGCCTGAGGTTAATCTGAAGAAGGCCGAGGAGAAGTTGAGGATAGGCCGAGGAAGGCCTGAGAAGAATCTGGGGAGGCCTGAAGAGGCCTGAGGAGTATCTGAGGAGGCCTGAGGAGTATCTGAGGAGATCCTGAGAAGAGGCCGAGGAGAGCCTGAAGAGAGGCCGAGGAGAAGTTAAGGATAGGCCGAGGAGGGCCTGAGGAGGGCCTGAGAAGAATCTGGGGAGGCCTGAATAGGCCTGAGGAGTATTTGAAGAGAACAGAGGCTGGACTGTCTTTCTGGCTGCCACCCTGGTTAGAAAACATGATAGCTGGTCAAAGTCTTGAACTTGACACAGGTTGTCTTGTCGAGCGTAATTAATGAAGAACCACGAGGTTTTCTGTAACGAATATTGATCCATAGAAGATCGATAGATTGTATTTTACTGTTAATTGACTTATTAACGATTTAAGTCTAAGATGGACTGTATTTCACTTAATATTGAATGTATCATACTTTGACTCTCATGGGACTGGGTGCTTCATGGCCTTCCAGAGCTGTTCAGTCCAGAGCTGTCAGCTACGATGCCGTATCATCTTCCTCTCTACAGACTCAACAGCTCACCAGGCTCATCACGATTCTGAGACGGCTGTGATGACTCTTGAGAATCAGGAGGAAGGCAGGTCACCGGATTGTTCTTGTCCTGCCGATCAATGTTCTTATAAGAGTAAATCATCGGCGGCAGTATTGACGGAACCAAGGACTTCCCGGACCGGCAACTCGTCAGAACTTAGTCCCAGGAGACATCCCGACTTGCAGCTATGGGAGCGACTTCATCCTGCACAGTAGGATTGTATGAATTACGAGTGATATCGTCTAGGATACAAACTTCCAGCAGCGCTGTACTTCTTATAGGCTACGAAAGTACTCAGCGCGCGAGTGTCTGCATCCGTTGATGTGTCGAGGAGGATCGTGGGAGCACTTATCAGAGCTCAATTTTACAGATAAGGCAGATGTGAGCCATCGGAGAGCTGACCCGGCTATCAGCTAGCCCACTGCTAGTGGCTGCGACGGCTACGATTCCAGTCAACTAGTTAACCTTACCGACGACGTTACCCAGCTATCCCCCCTGGATCCTCCCTTGATCTTGACCAAGAACTATATAATTAAACTATAGATTAAGTCCAAGATATATTATTATTACCGTCGTAGTAGGTATTCAGCCGTCGGCATTGCGCGTCCCGTTTACCGCCGTGCTCACTGGTCACTGCTTACAGTCTGTTACAGATTGATCATGTTATCTACTTATCGGATCAAACTATCACATTGCAACCAATACAGCCTAAACAAGTCATATATTCAATCAATATCGTGACCTTCACCCTAAGAATCTTCCGATAGACGCGAGATTTGCCGGGATTTGTCGGTTACGATGAAGATTTCCTGAAATTTCTTGAAATTTCCCGGCTTGAATTCATCTCGGGAGTTGCGTGACCCGGCATTCTCCGGTCCTATCACGGCATTTGGGAGCGTGATACCCCACAATATCCTATCCGATATCGTCTCATTTTTCAGATCCTCGAACTTCCTCCATCCTTCTCAATGCTGACGATCCGATTTCTACCGTTATTACCACTTGAACCGCCGGCCAATATCCAAAGTAATAGTCTTAAAGCAAAAGATGTTGAATCTATAAGATTATTCACAGTAAGTACTTGATTTTGTCATCCCTATCTCTGTCTTAAGCTAATAGAACAACCTACTATCGACAAGATACTCTTCGTCATTCTTTTTACAGTTTGTTTATTCTTCTGCGACATTTTGTTTTTTCCTGACGAGATCTCGGAATATCGTGGCCTCGATTTCAGGCAAAATCGAGCCTTTAAATGTGGCTACGGGGAGATTGACGGGACATATTTATACACTTGCCGTGGATGCTAAATATCGACGATTAGGCCTTGGTTCAAGACTGGTTAATGAATTAAGGTCTCAAATGTTTAAATATGCTACTTTATCAGGTTTAATGTTATCAAGTTTTAGTTTGGATGTTGTGGAATCGAATGTTGCTGCACGAAAGTTCTATTTGAAATTGGGGTTTAAAGATCATGCATTTTTAAGGAATTATTATGGCGATAAGAGTGCAGTTAAAATGGTTCAGTTTCTAAGTGATTAATGAGTTAAGGGTTTGAAATTGTGCTGTATAGAAGCAGTTTTATGTCTGGTATGCAGACTATAAACAGCCTGTGCGGGCTTGGTCTACGGTATCAGGTCATTGGTCTCAGATCTGGTCTGGTCTACAGGTCTGGTCTGCCGTTCTATTCATCAACGGTCTACGGTCTCAGGTCTACGGTCTAAAATCTCGGTCTATAGTCCACAGTCCGGTCTATAATCTATGGTCTACGGTCTATAATCTTTGATCCACGATCTGTGGTCTGTGGTCTGAGGTCTGAGGTCTGTGGTCTGAGGTCTGTGATCTATAGTATAAGGTACAGATGTAGCTGTATAAATGGCTTACCATTAGTTATCTACATGTTACATGTTCGATATCTACACTTCACATTTTCACTATCTACACTTCACATTTTGGATAACCACACTTCGCATTTTGGATAACTACACTTCGCATTTTGGATAACTGCACGTCACATTTTGGATAACCACACTTCACATTTTGGATAACCGCACTTCACATTTTGGATAACCGCACGTCACATTTTGGATTAAATTTCAAAAACGCTCGAATAACGTTGAATATCTATGTTTCGTGTTTCGAAAGACGTTGAGCATCTTTATTTGTCCATGTAACACGCTGTTCCCGTAGGCCTGTTCCCGTCTGCCGTGGAAATTGCTGATAATATCGAGGAGATGACTGGATTACAGCATATTCCTACTCCCTCACCGGAAGCATCTCTATCGATTAGCCTACGATCAGTTAGTCTTGTTAATCAACTATTTAATCAACTATATTGCATCAGATTTCCCGATATTTCAATCGTAGATATCAGATTCGCAGATATCGTATCGGAATAGCCCAAGGTCGCACGCGATTGAAGCTTTCTACGATGCTTCCAGAGAATATGCCGTCCTAATGCCATTCTAACGTCGTTCATTGTTAAGAAGTACAGAGTATAATCTAGCTGTTTGTTCACGCAAGACCATTAAAAGTTTCAGGCCAAACTCTAGAAGCACACTCGGTATCCTTTACATGTTAACTGAAAAAGTGTATTATCTTCCCATGTTTGTGATTTTAGGCCGCCATTGAAGTATCTGGTCTGTCCAGCCAAGACTTAACTCTGGACCCACTCTCTCGTCAATAATAGCATATTGCCAGAAACTTGCGTGCCGCATTTTTAAGCAGTTGACAAAGTAACCTATTTAAACGAGAGCACTGACATGAATTGAATCGAAACTCTATCTCGAGACTAGTGGAACTATCAGCCACGTTAATTGGAACTTTGATATTGTGTCAAGAGATTACACCTTGGAAGATCTTTACTCAGGAAGAGCTAGGAAGAGCTAACTGTGGAGAATAGTCTCATGCTGTTGGTCAGAGGCTTATTTGGACTCCATTTCAACTATTATTCAAGTGTTTTCGCTTATATTATTGAAAATAGAGCTCACTGTAGGAGGTTCTAATCTAGGATAAAAGACTTGGAGGTTCATATGAAAGAGCTTGACTACTTAATTCTTCACTGTAAATTCTTAGCAAATGATTTCAATTCTCTTGATCAAGTGCAGTTAAGTCTGATATAATCTGATCGTGAACTTGGTCAATACACTGCATTGATCCTCTTTACTGATATACTGCATTGGTCCTCATATACTGACACCAATCATGATTCCTTGATGTCTTTTTGTTATTTTTCAATTTTTCAATTTTTCACTTTGTGATTCAGCCTCCCCACGTGCGGCTTAAAAACCGCTTACCTAATCCAAATAAAGCCTTCCAGAATGAAGTTCCATTAGACCTCGAATATCACTGATTCCTTCCATCATCATCATGAGATTGGATTGGTTGGATTATTTCTTATTGACGCTTATTGGCGGATATTTGCTTGCTGCTCCTTATACTAAAGTTGAAGAATCTTTCAATATTCAAGCAATTCATGATATTCTAATTCATGGAAATGATATTTCAAAGGTGAGTAGAGTATTAAGCATTTGGCATCTCTAACTAGTATGACCATTTGGAATTCCCGGGAGTTGTTCCAAGAACTTTTGTAGGAGCTCTTATTCTTACAGGATTGGTTAAACCTATTCAAATGTATATGAAGCTTGATTCGAAATTCGATTTACAATTGATAGCACGTGGGATGCTTGGAGTATTAAATACTTTGGCCTTGGTCAACCTTCGAAATACTGCCGAATGGGTTTTGGATTCGAATGATTTGGGATATGGAATTTCAATATTTTTTGTATTATTTCAATATTTCCAATTCCATTCGCTTTTCTATGCTTCAAGGACTTTACCAAATATGTTTGCATTCCCCTTGACCAATTATGCCTTTTCTTATGTTTTATCCGGAGATTATCATCTTGCTTTAGGCATTTTATCATTTACTGCTTTGATATTTAGGATTGAATTGGCATTAATGGCCGGTTGTTTAGCATTGTCGTTATTAATCTTTCGACGATGTACTTTGCTAAATGTCGTGAAATATATCCTTTTGGGCTCAGTTATAGGAGGAACTTTATCTTTGGCTGTTGATAGTGTTTTTTGGAAACAACCTTTTTATCTTCCGGAATTAAATGCTTTTATTTTCAATGTTATTGAAGGTAAATCGGCATTATATGGACAAGAGCCCTTTTATTCTTATTTCTATACTCATATCCCTAATCTTGTCAGTAATCCTGCCGCTTTAGCTCTTATAATCCCCGGATTAGTGGCAGGAAGAATTACAAAGAATAAAAAAGGGCAGGAAACTATTAATATTGGCCATTCAAATCTTCAAATTTCTGCCTTGACTTGTTTTTTGTATATTACAATTTATTCTCTACAACCTCATAAAGAATGGAGGTTTATTATCTATTGTATTCCCATTCTTTCTCTTTTATCTGCTAATGGTGCTTCTCTTTTATGGCAAAAACGACAAGGAATCGTCTATAAAATTGCAATTTTCCTCCTAGGAGTCTCCTCGTTAATGACTTTGGCAGTTTCCGTGGCCAAATTAGCAACTTCAAGTGTAAATTATCCTGGAGGTCAAGCTTTAGCCTTGTTTAATGATCTAGTGGAATATTCTTCTTCCTCTTCTTCTTCTCCTCCTGTAGTTCATATGGATATTCCTACATGTATGACAGGAGCAACGCTTTTCGGCCAATTGTATGATGATCCGGCTAAAGTTCCCTATGTAATTTACGACAAAACTGAAGATCCCGATTCTCTTGATGATCTTTGGTCTTCTTTCGATTATTTGATCACGGCTGGAGATTTGGAGCATATTTCCCCTACTGTAGAAGAGGGGTATCAATGGGTAACTGTGGCTACGGTTGATGCATTCTCAGGTATTAATGCCACAGCGGCAGAAGAGCTTGTTCAAGCTTCAACTGCTGATCCTAAAGGTTTCCTCACTGATCTTTTAAATTCTCTTCTAGTAGGTGATCCAAGCTTTGCCTTACATTGGTGGAACAAAGCTATTCTTATGCAGCCAAGTATTTACATCTACCGAAAAGTGGAATTACCTGTACCAGAGCCTGAACCTGTAAAGACCGAATCAGATGAGCCTGTTGTACCTCACAAAGATTCTCCTATGGAGCATTGGATAGCAGGTCCGGATGATATGATGTAGATAATGTATGATATTTGTACTTTGATAAATAATGGTATCATTAATGTAAACTATCGGCCATATTTGTCCAGCGCTTCGTCCACCAGCACTTCTATGGACTCTATCGTTATTTGCCCATAATCGAGACTGTTCAGCAGCCTATTAAATAGATAACTAAAGAGGAAGATAGTCATGATAAATCTCGCCGATGTCATACGAATATCGGCTCTTGTACAAACAGTTGTCAGTCAATCACGGATGGTCAGTCGATTTCAAGTTTGTCTTGGCTCTGGTCGCTGATACGGACGTAGAACTACAGTGGCATCTAGAATTACAGGCTGACTGACTCACTGACTGACTCACTGATGGCTGACTGGCTGACGGCTAAACTGTCTGTACTCTGGCTGAAATGGCTCAACGTGGTCAACTGTGGCTCAGCAAGTTGAATCAACTGTTCTGCTGCGAGTGTGGCTGAAATTCGGCTTGACTCTTTTAATTGTCTGTGATGACCAGGCCAAATTTGCTCAATTGGATTACCAGCTATAGCTGATTGGGTGAACTGGCTATTGGCTTTTGATGTGGCCGCGCAGCTTTGGCTAACGGGCTTGAATTGGCTATGACTTAACGGCTGAATAGCTCAATGACTCAACGGCGGACAGCTCGACAGCTCAATAGGCTAACTGTGGCTACCAAGCTGGTTGACTCAATTGGCTACTGGTTGAACTATATAGGTGCATAGTCTGTGCTGGCTGTGGCTGGCTCAATTGGTTGTATGAACTGTCTTCAGGCTGAACTGCGGCTCGACAGGCTGAATTGGCTGAATTGGTTTAACTGGCTTACTGACTGAACGGACTAATGGCTACGGTTGAACTGGCTCAAAGCTCAGCTCAAGCCACCTAGCTGAATTGACTGACCGGTTGAACTGGCTGTTGAAGCTACCATCAGTATAGCTGACCGCCTCAATTCCGGACCTGTGGTCAACTGGACGAATTGGCTAGCTGAATCAAATGCATTCCGAGTCTACCCGTGGCTGTGGCTGTCCGTGGCACAATTAGTTGTATTGATAGGCTACCGTACTGCTCACTGGGCTGTGCTGTGCCCTGTACTATACCTCCACCGTACTCCGTACCCTATACGACCTCTACATACCCGTACTGCCGCTACATCGCATCACCCCTCAACTGCATCACTCCTTTCGCATCATCCATCGCATCCATCGCATCCATCGCATCCATCACAGTATTTAAATTTCAGACAATTTCGGATAATTCTCGACTTCCAAACCAACCCTTTCCCTCTCCCTCTGCCACATCACCAACAATTCACAGAATCAGCAGCAATAATGGTCGGACATCCTTCTATTCCCGAGTAAGTAGTGAAATATCATCATATAAACGTTTCTAATCTAACTAGATTGCTTGAGACTGAAGTTGGCGAGTCAATTGGAGCAAGAACGGCGATTTTAAATACGTTCAAACAACTTGGACCTCCTGATCTTGTCCACCTATCAAAATCAGTACCAAAGAGTGGAAAAGATCATGGAATGTATCATTATGTGACTGGAATCGATGCTTCATCTTCAGCTTCTTTAGCAGCTTATTTAAATACCTTGACGTTTACTTTAGGAGAGAGTCAAGTATGGTTTGGCAAGCATCCTCAATGGCGAGTACATTCGGGGATTTATTGCACTTATAATGTGTTTTCTAGAGTGGATGTACGAGTTGTAGCCCAGATCCCGGGGTCTGTAGAGTCCTATGTTGTCGATGAACGGGGAGATAAACGCGTGGCTACGGACCAAATATGGCTGGAAACGTATTTATCAGGTATTGTTCGTGCTTTGATGTTTGCCGATGAAGATTCTTATTATTATGTGAGTTGTTGTAGACGATTGAACCCTTTATCGACGCCCGACGCGGCTCTACGGTTCTTTGATGCGTTTAAAAGCTTGTATACTAAAGGACCTTCACTTGGAGCGAGTTCAGAGCATCAAATAGCCACTTTATCGTCGAATTTCCTTGTAGATGCATTCCTCAAGTTTGTACAAGTCACAGGTATGTACGATAAGGGGTTGGAGGTTCTTGAACAGTTGAAAGAAGCTGGAGAAAACGATGTCGTAGCTGTAATTTGTAAAGTGTTGATCCTTAAAAATGAGGAAGTAAAAGCCGTTCAACAGTTGAATCTGGGGATTGTCAATGAGCCTAGGAATGCAGATTTGTTGGAGATTCAAACGGATTTCTGTGCTGGAAAGAATCGTTTGGATCTAGCTTTAGACAGTGCTATTAGAGCTGTTAATGCTGCTCCTTCAGAATTCTTATCATGGTCTCGTCTAGTCCATATATATACGGAAATGGGCGATTATGAACAGGCACTTTTAACTCTGAATTCTTGCCCAATGTTCCCTCATCATGATCTCGATTCTCATCGGATGCCTCCTCCGGCTAAAACTCACCTTCCTCTGCCAACATATGGAGTTCTCGACGAGGTCTGGCAAACTCCAGATGCTAATGAACAAGATGTAGCAGATCCTGCATTGCTTAAACTGCCTGCTCCAACTCTTCGTTCGACCTTTGCTAAAGCATATCAGCTCTTGACCGATATCGTTCATCATATCGGCTGGGATTCACTGTTGCAATATCGGTCAAATGTGTTTGTAATGGAAGAAGAGTATCGTAAAGATCGTAAAAAAGAGAGTCCTTTGCCTCCTTCAACAGCAGCGCAATTACCGGTCGACGACTCTCCAAAGTCAAATGAACCTCTACGAGATGACGAGGTTCTCAGTGTCGGCACGCCGAGTCCAAAGGAAGCTGCCAACGGGACTGTACCCGATACTAGTCCCGATTCCAGTCCCGAGGCTGAAGGTGCTATTAAAAGCAAGCGACTATGTGAACGGTGGCTTGATAACCTGTTTATGGTTTTATATGAGGATCTACGAGTTTATACTCTATGGAGAGCGGAATACGTTCATTATCAAACGCAGCAATTTCCTTATGTAAAAACGGCTTTGGAATGGGAAATCCTCGGCATGGTTGCTGACCGGTTAAGGCACAAGGATGAAGCAAAAGAAGCGTTTGTAAATTCCATGAAGCAAAAGTTCTCGCATCGAGTACTTTGGAAGTTGTTGGATTTCTATCAACAGCAGAATAATCCGGCGGCTACTTTAGATAGTATTGTAAAGCTCACGGCATGGAATCTAAGGTGGTATACAGAGTTTTCTCCTAAACTTATAGGTGCATTGAGGAAATTGGTAGCTACTGAGGGGATTGTAAAGGTTCGATCAAAGGTGGAAGCGAATTATTCGCAACAAGGGATTGTAGATCATATGGAGGAGGAGTTTAAACAGTTGCAGGTGTTTGATGCTGATGGGTCGGATAATTAGCCGTTCGAGCGCAGCGAGAACGAGCGACTCTTTACACGACTCTACCACAACTCTTCGCTCCAACTCCTCATTCCATCCTTCGTTCCAGAGCCTCGACTCTCACTCGAGCAGATTCACTAACAATTGAGTCTTGAACTCACTGAATCGCTTGAACATGAGTCCTTGCTGCTTTTAAACTTCTCAACTGTTATCTCTTGTACAGTCGTCTCAGTTAACTGGTTAGTCTACCACTGTTAACATCTTCCCGTCTACTGTATCGGTATTCTCGAGCTGTCCTACATTTAGCCTACAATAGTCTACAGTCAACGTCTTCAGCACCGTTCTAATATCAAAATGAGTCTCTTAAATATGCCAATGTGACATCCAGTCAAAATTAGGTGTACTAATGTCAACTAGTCAAAGTTAAATTCTACTCTGTTGCATTTTGTCTACGGTTGAACGGCTGTTTCTCATCGAATCTACTGTTATCCAGCTGCCGTACATTTGTTTATTTCCAGTCTGTGATTTCCAGTCTGTTATTTCTATTGTCTACTAATATCTAGTCTACTATCATCCATCCTGTTGTTACCCAATCTGCTGCTGTCCTCTGCTGCTGTCCTCTGCTGCTGTCCTCTGCTGCTGTCCTCTGCTGCTGTCCTCTGCTGCTGTCCTCTGCTACCGTTCTCCAGCCTTCTGTTATCCAAACTGGACGTCTTATCTGTAACATCTTTCTGTAGCATCTACTCTTTGGTTTAACATCACATCTACTTTTAACCCCAGTCTTGTGTTAAGTCCTCTACTGCCTTAGCACTTCACTGTCCAGTGTCTACGATTCAACATTCTATACTGTTTAACATCTACTCTTCTGTACCGCTCTCTCAGTCACTGTTCAGCACTGAACTTTCTCTGAAATCTGGACTTCAATTGCCTAATATAATCACCATATCCGTTCAATTCTCTACATAAACTCCCTGCTAACGTTCTCAACATTCTCATCATTCTCGAGAGTTACACTTACATCTAGACTACTGTTAACATTCTAGTCTGTTTAACATCGCTTCTACTATAACAGGTTGTCGATGCTCGATTGTGAATTGACATCTAGTATACTGTTAACCACTGTTAATCAATTTCTCATTCATCCTTCAGCCTATCATCCAGCATTCTCGACCGTTCACCCACTCTTAATCTCTTGGTCTAATTCTCTATCACCCAATCATCCAGCATTCTCAGACATCTGCTAGCTCTTCCTTCTCATTTCTCTACTGTTAACAGCTATCGTACAATTGCAACGGACTGATCATAGCAGAGTGACCATTTCGTTAAGTTCTGTAGAGACTAGGTAGAATGCCTCGAAAGACGTACGAGCTACGTTGTTTGAAGAGACAAGTTTTCTATCAATCTGCTCATCTGGAGCCTTGTGGAGCAGTTATTCTGTTTCTTCTTGGATTCCATGCTCGTACGTCTTCGCTCGTATGTCTTCTCAAGCGAGTCCAACGAATGTGATTGAATCATTTGATCCACAGCTCTAACTTAACTGATTCAGCTGGCTGACATCTAGTCACTGCTTCTAGGCATTCCCAGTCGTCTAGTCTTCAACGTCTAGTTCATTGATTTCATGTAGTCAGATTCTATAATCTAATTTTCTACCTACTCTAAAGCTACAGCCTCGATTTCAATATCAACATTAAGAGGAAGAGTTTTCACAGCAACACAAGATCTTGCTGGTTTATGAGTAGTGAAATACTCTGAATAAACTTCATTAATCTTACCGAACTTGGACATATCAGTAATGAAGATATTGATCTTTACAAGTTTTTCCCATTGAGATCCAGCTCCTTCAACAACTGCTTTGAGATTCTCAAGAGTTTGACGGGTTTGAACTTGAATATCTTCACTTCCTGCAACCAATTGACCATCAGGAGTTAAAGGAACTTGTCCAGAGATATAAACAAAGCCTAGTTAGTGTGTGGGGGGGTCGAGAGGGTTAAGGGGGCAGATCTTCTCACCTCCTGCTTTAATGGCTTGAGAATAAGCTGCAACAGGCTTAGGAGCTTTGTCTGTAAGAACCTTGTTAGATTGATCGATGGATGACTGCACTCACAGGTGTAACAAATGACATGGTTCTTAATTGATGATGAATTAAATGAATTGGTTTGATTCGAGATATTCGAGGCAAGTTCATTTAAGAGTTTGAATTTCGTCATTGCGATTTACTCGGGTTACCCGGGTGAATCGGTAATGTCAGCATATTAACCGAAAGGATTTTCACCGATATTACCGATATGGCAGCTGCTGAATGAATCAATAATGTGAAGCTTGAATTTTCAGTATGAGCTCTTGATATTCACTTTGTTCAATTGCTCCAGATTTACTAACAGTTGAAATTGAACAATGGTGACAAGCAGTTTTCAGTGCTCCAAGATTTTTGTCAGGCTCGAGCTGCTCGTGGGAGCCTCGGAAGATAACCGAAGACAATCGGTTGTATCAAGCGAGATCAATTAGTTCTTACAAGTTACAACTAGGATGAAGATGTCCTGTAGGATCGATAAGAAGAGTGAGAAAGGAGGTGGAAGTGGTTAGAATCGCTCAGGTATCAACAGCTATATGTTGTAGCTTCATGGTGCTCAACCATCGGTGATACTCAATATCCATATTGGCTGCTTCACATATCTAGCATTCAGCATCCAGAATTCAGTTTGTTATTGTTCGTAGACTAGTCCTGCTTCTTTAAATACTGCAGTGAGTACAGTATAATCGTGAAGTGGGATATCGCAGCTACAAATGAGGTTCCTCGAGAAATTCATGTAGGTATTTTCCTAGAAATCCTCTCCATTCTCCACCAGGGCCATTCTATACTGGCTATGTTGGAATTTACAAGGTTTTCAAAGTATTTTTTCTAGGGGCACAGCTTCTGAACTACGAGTCAGTGACTACATAACAACTAACTCAAGCCGATTTATTGGCACCATTACTGGTTATGTACGTTTGAACCTACTGATAGTATGTCAAGAAATAGTGCAGGTTTTCTAAGAAAGACTAGTCTAGGATGAGTGAGTCAGGACTGGAATGTCTATAATAGTGACTACGAATAATTTACCATGTGCAGCGTCATATTATAAACTGTGATCTGAGTAGACAAAAGATTCTCGAAATCTCACTTTGTTCAGTGCATATATCACATTTCAGGCGTGTCTCATTCGCTGAGCCCACAGATTTACGATCAGATGGGATTGGTGAAATTCTCATAATAAAATTCTCCACTCATTTAAAACAGTGCGATTCTACAGGCGTAACCTCAGGCGGAAGACTGAAACTGCACATGATTCCTGTCTTGATCCACTTTTGTTTTAAAAATTGGGACCTGCGTCAACTTTAATTTAATTGAAACTACCTCAATTCGGCATGATCGCCCAAAGTTTACTTTTTCCTAAAAATGACTATTTGAATACAGAAGTGAAAATAAAGATTTTATCTAAATGAAGGCCAAGGCGGCGGCTCCAGCAGCTAACACAACGTTGATAGCCTTGATACTGGCTCCATTTACTTGAGGAAGGATGCTAGGGAGCGTTGCTCCAGTCAATATGCTGACTGCAGTGTGTCCTGCGGCTGTAGCGTTTGGTGCAATAGCTACACCAGTGACTGAGCCAGCAGCTGAGCTGGTGTGAGAAACGGAGGCTGAAATGACGCTCGTAACAACACTAGCTCCAGCTCCTGAGCCTGGTAAAATGGTAGGCATAGGAGCAAGAGGAATAACGGTGCCTGCTAATAATGAAGACATCATATCAGCGGGAATAGAAGACATACCAGCCAATCCAGCTAGTGAAGAGATCATTTCAGGGCTGATGCTGGTGATAAGAGATCCAATAGAAATTGGAGCTGAGGCCACAGGAGCTGAAGCTAGTCCTGTGGCAGCAGCGGTGGCAGATCCAGAGGCGGATGCGGCCGAGGCTGGGGCTGAAGCAGCAGCTGAACTAGCACCGGAAGGAAGTGCACTCATCATCTGAGAAGGATCGCTAGTTTGAAGGGTGACTAAAAGTGTATTTCCTGTTGCTGTCCCTGTTCCATAGATATCGTAGTTACCAGTTGATTGATCCGGAACTGCGTAGAATTTCTCCGAACCGTTGAAAGAAAGATGGTTACCATCAATAGCCCAGCCAGAAACTGGACGTTCAGTGATTGTCAGCATTCCCTGAGAGTCGGGCGATACGTATTTTTCATCAGGGGTTTGAAGAGTGCTGTTGACAATCTGGGCAGTGAATAGACTGCCATTTCCAATGCTGATCACGTTGTTGAAAACAGACAATCCAGCGTATTGAAGAGGAGACCCACTGTCGCTTACAATAAACGCATATTGTGAAGAAGCTGAAGCTAAGGCAGCGAAAAAAGCTGAACTGACAATTGTGAACTTCATTGTAAAGATAATCTGTCAATCGGGAAAATGTCAGATATTTAAACTCTGCCGGAACAAAGTTATGCACCATGTTAGGGGAGAGTTTCAGCCCAACGAATCTTCAGGGGGATGATCCATCAAAGCTTAATTTACTTGGTCTTTGATTACATTACGCGTCTGATTTAGATGACGAATCTGTCTTGGACGTTTCTCGAGGCTTAATCTATTTATATCTCTTGTAAATACGATGAGTTAGTTGTTCCTTGTCTATTGTTTAAATCTTGGCTTTGAAAGTCTCAAATTCCGAACTTTGATTGATGCAGTTTGACCTTTCATTTGATCAATTTTGATGTAAATATTATTAACATGCATGTAATTGAAATATAATAAGAATTTTTAATGAGCTGCAGCTGCTGCACAATAAATAGCTTGAAATCTTTAATTATTGCATTAATTCAAATTAATCCGAAAAGTCTACCATTAAATTTCAAATACACCTGGCATGATTTCTAAGCCGTAAAACAGATTTGTCTCAGCTTCAACCAATGTTAAGTTTTGAGACTAACATGTTCTATTTGTCAATTTTATTCGTTTATGCTCTATAATTATTAAATTATATACGTAAACTGAGTCAATGGAAGTTGTTTGTATGAGTCAAGAATCTGTTTACAGTGTTTATTTTAATTCTAAGCTTATGAAACCATTCAATCTAAATTCAATGAATCAATTCAACAGTCTAACCTCTGGTTCAATAATTAAAAATAGCCACAAACAGTTTACTCCTTTGTAACTGTCTATGATCTGTGTATTCATAAATGAATAGCTTCATCTAAGCTCTTTTAACCAGTAAATTCAATAAATAAGTGGCAGAAAGGGTGATATCTTTTATTGGCGAGATTTGAGTTGTATAGCACTGATCGCTTCTGGTCGAGGAAGGGGTCTCTGACAACTATATTTAATACTCCAAATTCTTTACAAACAGCAGCAAAAGGTTGACAGAAAGTGTTTATATTCAGGGGCTTCAACATTACTTGACTTCATCAATGAATAGCAGACTGGTACCTGGAAGAGAATTAGGGAGATTCAGCAAGGGAATTCTGGGAAATTTACTAGACTTGCCGTTATAAATAGAACCTCTTCAAAATCCAGTGCCTCAAACATTTCATCTAATTGCTAATCTATATCTTAATCATATTTTATATAAATAAATCGGCTACAGTTGACATGTCAACTGAATATTTCTGTTATGAAGTAGTCAAACGAGTGACTACTGATTCCCCAGTCGACCTTCCAGCTGAGATAAGGATATGTAAGAGAGCGGATTAGTAAAGGGAGTATATTAATTTATATTTATCAAGTCATTGGCTAGTGGCTACACAGTACAAGTAATATAGTTCCAAAGACTGCTGGTTCAAAGGACAAATATTAAGCTCATACTGAGAGCATATATGGTTAAACGCTTGAGAGCTTGGATTGGACGTATTAATGCTCTGCTCTGCTCTACTCAACTCTGCTCTACTTAACTCTGCTCTGCTTGATCTTATGACGTAACAGCTATACAGTGCGTTTACTAAAGGTAAGAGTCCAAATACTGAGCTATACTTGATATTCTGGACATGTCAGAAAGCTAAGCTCCTGTCGATCACTTAGTATGGCCTTGATACGAGTTGAATCACAAAACTTCTGGTTGTGGTAGCAGTCAATCATACTCTGGTATTATTTACAGCTTATATCTGATTATCGAGGCCATAATTGATAAGTAGAAGTGGTTCAACAGCAATTATGCATGCATAGGCGTGAACTACTACAGCTTTGCTGGCTGAGCCCACTAACACCAATGAGTACTATACGACATTTACTGAAGTTTTATGGGAAAGTACTGAATCTCAAACAGAAGTGGATTGTGCTGTGTTATAAAGCTAAAGCGATAAGGTTGAATTAATTAAATTAGTTTATATTTAGAAAAGGGCGACGGCGACGGCGGCAGCGGCAACAACAACAGCTCCGACCTTAACAACGGCAGAGCCAGCAGCGTTAACTTGGGGAAGAGTAGACTGGGCAGGCTTGGTAGAAGGCTTGGCGGTGGCAGGAGCGGAAGTGGCAGGAGCTGAAGAAGCGTGGGCGGAAGATGCTGGGGCAGAAGATGCTGGAGCGGAAGAAGCACCGGAGCTGGCACCACCTCCAACAACCTGAAGCGCAATGTCGTAGTCTCCATTAGCATCGGGGGAAGTTGAGTTGGCAGTGGTGGTGTAAGTGACGTAGTAATAAGATCCACCGCCAGTGACGTGAGCAGCAAATCCTTGAGATCCCTTGTAAGCCAAGTACCCATCAACAATAGACCACTGGTTGTCTCCAATGTTTTGGTTGGTGACAGTGCCATCGCTGATAACAGTGTAAAAGACGTTGGCACCAATAGCATCAGTCAAGACACCACCATTGAGATTGAACTGCTCAGGGCTGTTGGCAGGATTAATCAGCCATCTTCCTCCGCTGAATGAAATGGCTGCGTTCTGGACTGGTGATCCACTTCGGATGGCGATGAGTCCAAAGTCTTGCTGGGCAGAGACAACAGCAGCTAATAGGGCAAGGAAAACAGTAGAGAATTGCATTTTGTAAACGAATGTATCAATATGATGATTCTATTATAGATAACAGATAAATGAACGAGGTCAAGCAACAGCTTTTATATTCGACGAGGCCGAAATTACTGCAAAAGCAATGGGGAAAATAAGGTTTTATGAAAATTGCAAACTGTCCCGAATTAGGTGGAAGTGATCCACATTAGGTTAGTAGATATTTATAGTTAGCAACTAATGCACACTAATGTAGGAGCCACTCCTTGCTTAATTAGACGTGATTCCATCGGCTCGGGGAACGGCTCGGCCGACTCCTAGAAAACTGACAGCTCTATAGCTCCACGTATAAGTAAATAAAAGACTATATATAACGATGGGTTAATTGATTTATTGATTAAACTGACGATTCGCTTCAGCAGGCTTCCATTGATGCTGTACTTTGACATTGATCTGTGATATTCTGGCCCCTTAGTCTAATCTACATAACAAATGTGAATTTTTTTCAGGTTGATGCTGCAATGGTTACATAGAACAAGGTTTGAAATGACAACATTAATGTGATGTTGCCTTAGTTGTTTTGGAATCATGACAGTAAAAATGATGTCATTTAAGTCGAAATGATGAACTGTGAAATGTTATTTGGATGATAATAAGACAAAATTTCCTTGACGATGCATTAATGATACCATAAATAGTCCAAGACATGCTTAATTTGTTACAGGGGTCTAGCGAGCCAGTTACCACGGGCTTGTTGTCGTTTGTGTTTAAGTTTAAACAGGAGAAAAATGCCACACAACAAAAAATTATCAACAAATGTCAAGAAAATATCACGCCAATGCCAAGAAATATCCACAGTTGTGAGGAGTTAAATCTCCTTGATGTTGTAATTGACTCCCCCTGCGGCGCTAAAAATAGCGAGCCAAATCGGTTAAAGACGTCGGCGATCGCAAAGCTTAAATTGACCTAAGCAATGGGCTTACCATATCGGGACTAGTTTGCTGCTGATGTAGATTGAACTTATCCGTTTTGGACCTAGAACGTTTTCAAAATAGGTAATGATCATCTGACATGAATTATTATGCGGTACCACTTCTAAGATATGCAACTGTCTCCAGCAGTGTGAGACATTGTGCCGACCTATTTAGGAATCTGCAATGAATTAGCCTCGCATGAAAGTGCTCGGCATAAATGTTGTTGCTACTGCAGGAGTAAGTTGGTGACACGAATAAACTTTAGATCGGTATTTGGCAAGCCACATTTAGGTCGCATTCAAGTGTAACGATCAGCGTAGTAATCTTGAAGCAATTTACGACTCGTTTAACTGCTTAAAATAGATGTTTTTTGATATTTGGTGGGCATTCGGCACATCTTTTAGCCTGAAGTTGCCAAAAATGTGGATCTAAATCACTGCTAGAGTTTATAAGGTTGTTCACTCAACTTCACAGATCCAAGCGGATAATCCGTAGTGTAATCAACCTTAGCTAGTGTGAGCTCTTTGGACATACATGGAATTAGACCGTGATTCTCAGGAGTCGAGATCCGTTGATGTCTCGGTGGTTAAATAGATATGCACGACAATTGTAGTGGACTGTTGCAGGCATCTTGATTACTGCACTTGATCAAGAATATCCGAAGCGACTGTCCTTTCGTACCTGCAGGATGCGGCGAAATGGCGAAGATCGACAAGGTTTCTTATAATTTTTACAGTATAGATTTGAATTCTTGTTGGAGCAGCAGACGATATTCGGCCAAATGGCTCTTCAAGTCTATTCAAAATAGCTATTGTTATGAGATACAGTAGGGCCTGAGAAGGCTGCCGATATAACGGATGGCTGAATCAGCTCATATAACTATTCTACTATGTTATCACCATTAACATCATAAAATTTAACACAAATGATCAAGACTCATATTGTTATAACTCTTATATACGCTATATACGAGACGGTTAGGTTAGGGTTGGCCGACAGTTCTCCGCATCGAGCTACCCGGCAGTCTTATAACTCTGCCTCCGGGTAACACACGTCAGGCAACGTCTATCGATAACGCGCAGTAGACCGGGATGACATCGGGAAAACATGTCATACAAATAACAGTATACTATCTACAGACATGCTTGTGTCCTATGAACCTTATTGGCATCATCCTAATATCTATAACCGCTGAATCACGCAGACAGTTCTGTAATTACAACAGGGTAACTGATAACAGTATCCGATTGGGCAAGCGATAACGAGACAATAAGCGTTTGCACAATTAACCCCTCAACTAAATAAAATCATGCCTGTCATCTGCCACAAACGGCAAAAAACGCTATCTGTCTTGCCCGATATGATCTAATTCCCTCCGCAATTACCTCTTATCATCAGCCAACACTATCTATAAATTCAGTTATCTCCCCAACGTTTACCTTATTACATCCCTCGTGTCATAACACTTATCTTGTTGTCCACCCCTTACTTGTCTACTTTATTATTATTATTTCTATTATTTTATTTCATTCTGCATATTAAACGATAATGAAGTTTGCTATTGTAGCTGCCAGCGTTTTGCCACTGTTGTCTTTGACTTCAGCTTTGGTGATCCCCAACAACCCAGAAGCTATTGAAGCATTTGGAAAGGAATTAGGAGCTAAGATCGAGCATGACATTGGAAATGTAGCACATAAATTCGGCTTGGAAAAGAATTTGGCTCCTATTGTTACCAGTGAAATCGCTTCTCAGAATCTTATTGAGGACTCTTATATCATCATTTTTAAAAATGACGTAGACGCCGAGAAAGCTGCTCTTCATCATTTGTGGGTTCAAGGACTTCATGATAAGTCCATGGCCATTCTTGAGAAGAAAGATGGTCAACACCCTCTTCTTGCCAAGACCGAGTCTTCTGGTCTAAAGCATGCTTTCAATATTGGAGGTGGTTTGAAAGGATACTCTGGACGATTCCACTCCAGTGTTATTGAAGCCATTCGTGCTCATGATTCTGTTGCTTTTGTTGAACATGATTCTAGAGTGTTTTCAACCAGCGGCGACCTTGAGAATGATGCTCCTTGGGGTTTGGCGCGAATCTCTCATCGGGATAGACTCACACTTGGATCATTCAACAAATACTTGTTTGATGATGAAGGTGGTGAAGGTGTCACTGCTTATGTTATTGATACTGGTACCAACATTGAACACGTAGACTTTGAAGGCCGTGCTTCTTGGGGAAAGACCATTCCTGAAGGTGATGAAGATGTCGATGGAAATGGACACGGAACTCACTGCTCCGGTACTATTGCTGGAAAGAAATACGGAGTTGCTAAGAAGGCTAATGTCGTTGCTGTCAAGGTATTGAGATCCAACGGTTCTGGATCCATGAGTGATGTAATTAAGGGTGTAGAATTCGCTGCCGAGTCACATATTAAAGCTGCCAAATCTGGAAAGAAGGGTTTCAAGGGTTCCACTGCCAATATGTCCCTTGGAGGAGGTAAATCTCCTTCTTTGGACCTTGCAGTCAATGCTGCCGTCAAGGCTGGAATCCATTTCGCCGTCGCTGCAGGAAACGACAACGCTGATGCTTGTAACTACTCTCCTGCTGCTGCTGAATTAGCAGTCACAGTAGGAGCTTCAGCTCTGTCTGATGTTCGAGCTTACTTCTCCAACTATGGAAAATGTGTAGATATCTTTGGCCCTGGAGTCAACATCCCCTCCACTTATATTGGCTCCAAATACGCTGTTGCCACGCTGTCTGGTACATCCATGGCATCTCCTCATCTTGCAGGTCTTTTGACTTATTACCTTTCTCTTCAACCCTCTGCTGACTCTGAATATGCCCTGTCTGGCGCCATTACTCCTGCTCAATTGAAGAAGAATGTCATTTCATTTGCTACTTCTGGAATCTTGACTGATATCCCCGATGATACTCCTAATGTACTTGCTTTCAATGGAGCTGGTAAGAACATCACCGAGTTCTGGCTTGGCAATGCTCAACAAGAGACTTCTGAACATGAATTCAAGATCCTTCCTACTGAATCATCTTTAGTTGGAGATCTTAAAGAAGCTGTCAGTGAAGTCGAAAGTCTTTTTGAGGAAATCAAACAAGCCATTGGCCTTTAAACGTTATGATCCATTTACTATACATCTTTACATCTTTATACATTCAGAGAAATAAGTCTGCTATCAATGAACCCGTTGCCTAGGCAATTATCTAGAATGTTCCTGTAGATCATTGATTGTAGTTTACATGAATTATCTAATATAATTTAACAGGCGATTAACAGGCGATTAACAGGCGATTAACAGGCGATTAACAGGCGATCAATCAGACGATTTAGGCTTTTTGGTAGGAGGTCTATCGTCTTCCTCGTCGTCGTCGTCTTCCGGATCGTCCTCCGGTTCTTCCTCATCGTCTTCGGGTTCTTCCTCTTCGGGTTCTTCGGGCTCTTCCTCCTCCTCCTCTTCCTCGGGCTCTTCGGGTTCTTCCTCCTCCTCCTCTTCCTCGGGTTCTATTTTCTCAGGAGCTTGTGTGATTATAATCTCTTCTTCGATTATTTCGATTTCCTCAATATCGTCATCTCCTTCTTCTTCCACTTCTCCTTCCACTTGTACTTCAACTTCACCCTCTTCTACTTCACCCTCTTCTACTTCACCCTCCTCACCCTCTTCCTCCTCCTCTTCCTCCTCTCCTCCTTCCTCATCATCATCTCCATCGAATTCCTCTTCATCGTCTTCCTCATCGAATTCTTCATCTGATGGAAGTGCCTTGTTAGCAATTGTCATTGTAGTTGTCATTGCAATTGTCATTGTCTGTCACTCATGTTACTTACTGCTAATTCAGCATCGGGATCTCCTCTTTTAGGTCGTGACATATTAACAGATGATTAGTGGATTATCAATTAAGCAAACAAGGAATAATATAAAGAACTCGTCAACGATCAAGCCTTTATACCTTTGCCGTGAAACCGTTGAATGCCGAGTCAATCAAAGTCTAAAATGAAACGTGGATTTCAGTGGAATATCTCCAAATTGTGCTACACACCACTTTTAGACCTTTTTGTGGGGCTGCTGAACAAGGAACGACCAGCCTCTTGATTAGAAATTGTGAAATAAAAAATAAAATAAAATGAAATAAAAATAAAAAATTAAAATATCAACAGTCAAATAAATTTACTTTAATGTTAGACAATTAACAATTATCAGCAATTGAGCTCGTTGATGAAAGATTTGGAATTTAAGAGTTAATTTTCGGGTCGACTCGAAATGCTCGAATGCTGCCTCGATCCAAGCCGCAACAATGATTGCTCAATTACTTATTATTATTCAAGTTATTATTTTATTATTTTATTATTTTATATTATTCACCTTTTACTTGTTGACGATTTATTAATGATAAATAAAATGAAGAGAAATTGACGGTTACCGAATATTGAATTATTATTCGCGCTCAATGGTTTATTTCAACGTTTAATGGTCTATAGACGTTAAATGATTATCCACATTAAATGAATTATCCACGTTAATGAATTATCCACGTTAATGAATTATCCACGTTAATGAATTATCCACGTTAATGAATTATCCACTTTAAATGATTTATTAACCAACACCATAGAAATTATTAATTATTATTTATTACTTGAGCTACTCGACATCAGCCACTTCAACGGATTACACCAATCAATACACCAATCAATACAACCATAAGTCAGAATAAGACAATAAGACTCTGATCTATCACTGTCATGTCACTGACATGTCAATATTCTACTGTATTGTAATATTCTACTGTATTGTAATATTCTGTATTGTAATATTCTACTGTATTGTAATATTCTGTATTGTAATATTCTGTATTGTAATATTCTACTGTATTGCTGTAGCATTTCTTGATCAATGTCTCAAAGATATCAGAGTCTTAGACTGAGGCTTAGACCTGCGCATATTATTCTGAATTAATAGCATCGACTAATAGATCAGGGAATTCACTCGATTGAGAACTGAAAACTAAGAACTACAATGATCAGTGACTGACGTATGACTGACGCAGTAAATAAATAGGTTGTGATACTTGAAGATATTTATTTATTATTTATTTATTATTTATTTTATTAACTTATTTATTATTTATATTATTCGCCTGCCATTTTTTTATTTATTGTCCTTTGAACTAATTACGGATCTTAAATTAGATTTCATCTTTTAATCTCTTTGTCTTGTTACTGCAGCAACGCGCAAAGGCCATCAATCTTGCAGACCTCCCAACAGGCTAACCCGTTTGCGTTAGAGATAAATACAGCTTTAAGAAATCGTCTTGACGATCATCCATCTTTAGAACAAACTCTTTGATTGTTTGATTTTTAATTTTTGATTGTTTGACAATTCGTTAACGTTGACTTCTGCAATTGTTTTTTATGGTTAATTATTGTTCTTACTGATGCTGTGATAATAGTGAATAGCTTTGATCATGACCCGAGAACCGGTAGCGCCCAGCCAAGGGCCAACGGACGTAATGGGTCAGGTCTTTGAGGCCCGAAGACCCAAGAAAAAAATCAACAAGGCCTTCAAATCGTTCAACAAACGGGCGTCGAAATTCGGAGCTTCAATCTCTAGAACAATTGTCGAGGATGAACAGACATTCTCTGATTCTGATTCCGATAATGAAGTCGAACAAATGTCGGAATATTTCTATAATCCGAATGGAAGTCTTCAATTTGACAGCTCGTTCAAGGTTATTCATGATACTTTAGTTCCAGAGCAAGAGATGGAAGAATTGGTTCCGGGATATTCCACTCCACCCCGGAATCGATCGGATAGCAGTATTAGACCGGAGCAACCGTCATGGTCACCTCCAAAGAGTAAATCTCCTAAAAGAACTCCTGCCGTTCATTATGATAACGGGGCTCCGCAAGTGATTCCTCAAGCTTTTGCTAGTCAAAGGACTCAAATATCTCCATCAAGACAATTACATTCCGTTAAATATAATCCATATTTCAATGGAACAGGAGTCTATCAAACCGATTATCAAGCTGCTTATCTTCAACATGCCAGTGCACAACAGAGTCAAAGACAGCAGAGTAAAGTTGAATATTTCAATTTTGAAGATGATACAAGATTACGATTACAACGGGAACGAGAACAAGAAGCTGAACAAGACCGTCAGAAAAGACAATGGCAGAATTATATCGATACTCAAGCTGATCAAGAACAAGATTTTCCAGAGCTTCTTCGACCAGCTTCGGTCATCCGCCCTGAATCTTCAATCTCAAACAAGCCGCCCAATAATCTTAATTCCCAACAACAAATGGAGCTTGTTCAGCAGCAGCAACCTTCTAAGCTTTCTGCAAAAGGTTTATTAGGCCTTTTTAAAAAATCCGACCCATTAGAATCTGAACCTGCTAATTTAGCCATTCCTGATCCTATGGCAAGGAAAAGCTCTGTACCGGCAATTCTAACTCCTCAAAGAGGTGCTTTTACTGTTCCTCTTCAAAATGCCTCGCCTGTTTCATACTCTTCTTCCTCGGTATTCTCCCATTCTTTGCCTCCAAGGCATATGGGCGCGTTTACAGTAGGTCCAAGAGGTTCTAAACAAAGACTCAGAAGTTCAGGCGGCGGCTCAGCTTCTACTGTAAGTTCCAATACGACTTATGTTTCTGCAGCTTCTGAGCCAATAAGGGCTCGTTCCGTCACTCCAAACGTGGTTGTACCTGAACCTGTTAATGAAGGCGCCAATATGTATGAATATTGGCTGAATTCGAAAAAATACGCAGGAAATTTGGCTTCTTCTCAGTATAAATATTGGAGTGGATTGGCTGCAGGAGCTACAGGTTATTTCTCAGGCGAGCAGCCGAAACAGGCTGCAGTTCTCCCTGAAAAGGCTGAATCGATTATAAACACTCCTCCGAAAGCTAAAAGTGCTGTTCGGTACTCAGGTTCGGATTTCGATGCTAGATCTGTTATGGATATGCCTATGTCACCAAGACCTGAATCTGTTAAAGCAGTTCGTGTCGCGTCGCCTGAAATCGTGGCCCCAAAGTCCTCAAATTTCAAAAGGACCTTGAGATATATGTTTAAAACACGTCCAGCACTTTCTACTAGAGCAGCAGCCGCAGGAGCCGCAGGAGTCGCAGGAGCTGTGGCTGTTCACAAGTCAAAAGAGCGCAAACAAAAGGAGATTCCTGATGACGTCAGGCCAATAGCTTCAAGACGTTCTGTTTCTTCTAGGCATGACTTAGAGCCGGCTGTAGAACATATAGAACCTGCTCTTGTGCCTGTCGAGACAATTGCTCCAGCTCCCACTCCCGCTCACCCTCCTAGCTTACTAGGAGGCATGGCTAGGGCTCTTCTAGGAGCTTCAGTCGGTGGAGCAATAGGAGGTGTTGCAGGACAGGCATTTGGAGTGGCTTCAATGCTGGCCAACTACGCTGGAGGTCTTCATCCTGCTGCAGGTGCAGTTATCCAAGGTGTCAGAGCGTTTTCTAACGTATCTCTAATTCTACGGCCACTTGACGCTTTGGCAAGTCATTTTCCTGGACTGAGGAACCTGGTGGTAGTGACCGAGATCCTGGTGATCATGTTTGTGTTGTACGCACTATCAGTGGTCATTGCTGCCATTGCCAACGTCATAAGGGTCATCTGTTTGCCTGTCATCATTATTATGCGGATCTTGACCTTCCGTATAAGATGAATATTTATTAGGACATTAACTATTAAGTCATATACCAGCTATGAACACTGCCGATATCATGAATTCATCCATATTAATCGTGATATAACATTGTCAATTGTCGAATCGGATAATACCAGGCCAATGAGTTTCGCTCGATAATAAATCGTTCAGTCGGTTCTCAATTGTGTATATTAATTCGGTCACCATTCAATATTGCAGGTACAATCGTTAAACCGAACGCAGTTTAAATGCTGATATCGGTGCTAATTAAATTATTAAATATTGTTATATTACGGAATTACAATTGATAAAGTCGATTTATTGCCGTTTTTATTTCTTTGGATATGATTAATTAATAAATCAATTAAAATATCACAATATTACTGCAATATTATCACCAATAAATTATTGCAATATCATCTCCAATAAATTATGCCAATAATTATCACAATATTTCTCTATCCCAAAGAAAATATGCCAATAAATATTACAATAATTCTGTCCCAAAGAAAATATCACAATAAATATCACAGTAAATATCACAATATTTCTGTATCCCGAAGAAATATCACAATAAATATTGCAATAATTCTGTCCCAAATAAAATATCATAGTATTTATTACAATAAATATGTGTCCCAAAAAATATCATAGTATTTATTGCAGGATTTTAAATATCACAATAAATATCATAATATTTCTGTGCCAAAGAAAATATCCCAATAAATATCCCAATAATTCTGTGTCCCAATAAATTATCATAATATTTATTGCAATAATGCTGTTTCCCAATAAAATATCATAGTATTTATTGAGATATTAATTGGGAGATGATAATATTGCAATAATTTATTTGATCACAGAATTATTGCAATAAATACTATGATATTTAATAGGATTTATTAATTAATCAATGTCAAAGAAATATAAATGCAATAATCGACTTCTTTTTGCATTAATATAGTATAATAATGTTAACTACTACATTACGGTATTACAATGTTAATAGCAATTTAATATTTAATTAGCAGCAATAAGGCCTGCGCCAGTTGGACTTGCAAGGCATGACCACAAAACTAGTTACAGCCTGGTTATATTTAACATTAATGGGCACAGTATTTTAAACATGATGCCTTTGGATTTATATTATACGAGTATTTTATAGCCAGTGGCTTTAAATAAAGATCAATTAGATATTATAATACCTTAACCGATATTTTATCCGTTATTTAGTTGGGTCATTATTACTCACTAATCCGGACTCTGGAGTTCTGAACATTGAAATTCTGGAATATTCAACTAAGCTCAACATCAGCTCATTCTCATGACGGAACCGCCTGGAATATCGGGGTTCCCAGGACGAGAGATTCGGGATCAAATTGATTCAGATCTTTGGAACAAGCTCGTGGACTCTTGGACGAAAGTTTTGATCTATTATAGCACTAATAATGTCCTGCCAAGCTCAGCGATCAAATTCTTGGAATCCTATATTGAAGAGTCCTGGATTGATTTACAACAAGGAAATCTAGTTGATTCTAAACTTCGAGGTCCAGTTTTATCTGTTTTTAAAGGTCAGAAACCTGTTGTATCGGCTGTGGTTGCCTGGCATTTTGTCTGTCTATTTGGAGCACAAAATGCTGTAGCTGTCAAACAAACAATTAAAGCATACTACGAGACTCGCAAAAGCCTGATAATAGAACTAAAGACTGCAATTCTAAAGGACCTGGAAAAATGCTCTCGAAATACAATTGCATCGAGTATAATTCCTGGATTGGCTGTAATTCTAAGTGACTCAAGTATATCTAAATCTTTGGTTGATCGTAGATGGTTTTCCAGTCTTGAAAGGATATTTTCTAAAAAGACTGTGGAAATAGGACAAATTGAACTGACAGAAATCGCTGGTTTGTCGTTGCGATCATTGGATTATTCCTCCAGTTTACTTGTCATTCCAGATATAGTCTCAGCTAGCTCAAGCTCTGATTCTTATCATCTACTTTCAACTCTTTTGAACCATACGAACTTCCTTGAAACTTTTAATATTCCTTCATTAGCAGTCTCATTACAAGCTGCTAAATTACGATTGCCTTCTACTCCTGCATTAAAGACACAGCAAAGAGCTACAAACACGATCACAGCCAGTCCAACTCATCATCCCTCTCCTGAAGATATTTCAACTGTTTTGGATCTATTTCCTCAGATCGATCCAGATACTATTAGCCTTCTTTTGCCTCAGCATAATTCGACAGAGCAGTTAATTACATATCTTTTAGACAATCCCGACTTGGTGACGGGAGAACAGACTCCGGAGACGGGACCGAAATTGGGACTTCAGCCACAGTCTCAGCCACAGATTCAGCCACAGACACCTTCCAAATCCAGAACTATTTATTCCGACATTAATCCTGCATCTTCTGGAGTAATTTTTGGCAAGAAAAACAAGGCGCCAGGGCGAGCCAATAAAACCACTTTGGAAACTACTTTACGATTGTTCTACGAAGCAGATGATGATGAAAGAGATGATACTTATGATGATATTGATGGAGGAAAGGATACAGGAATCAATGATGATGGTCTATTAGAAGAACCTATTGATCGGACGAAACTCAAAGAACGCGTTTCTCAAGAGCCTATCGAAGAGGCGAGTTCTCAAGCAACGGACACCGATCAAGTGGAGGAATATCTATGGAATATCTACAAAAAGTCTGAGGGAGATTTCGCCCAGTCGGCTCGTAAATCTCGTAGTCGGGCGAGTATCAAGGAACATACTAAATGGTCCGATGAACAGATAGAAGGATGGGGTCGAATGTTGACAAGAAATCCTCAAAGGAAAAGACAGCTTGAATCAAAATATATGTTCAAGGGGAATTCAACGTCTATTCCCTCTACTTCTTATCGCAAGGGAAAGGGGCCTAGTCAAGAAGGTGCTTCTAATGGACCTCAAGTACTCAACAGAACAGAAGCTAATGGAGTTGTTTCTGAAACCGGGGTTATTAATGCTCCTTCAGCTCCTTCTGTTCAACGTCAACATGCAAAGAAAGATCGCAACAAGGCCAAACAAGCGAATCATAATCGTAAATCTGGCCATGATCGTAAAATGGAAAAGGCATTTGCCGGTTGATCAATTCCTGTTCTTTTTGCGCTTATCGTCTAATTGATCCCATAATTCATCATCACTGGCATCTTCTAACTGCTGTGCCTCTCTCTTCTTATCCTCGAAACCTTCTAGCATACAAACACAAGATATTTGAGTGCCAACAAACACTTTTGCCAGCTGTTTTCTTGTAGAGATATCAAACACTCGAAGATATCGGTCAAGTCCTCCTGTAGCAAGCAATTGCTCATTAAGTACGTGCATAGCTTGAACTGCACCAGTAGCACCTGGGAATTTTCCAGGGGTCCGAAACTCCTTGTAATCGTATAAAGCAGTCGTGGTTTGATTGTCCGAGTAGATTACACAGGAACCTACCGGTTGAGTTAATGCATTAATTGGATATTGAGTCAACTTTGTATCTTGTAAAGGTCGTGTTCGCTCAGCTGTATCGTAAAGACGGATTTGTCCGTACTTTGTGGCTGTAGCCAGTCTGTATCCTTCTGAAGAGGAGCCCAGAAAGGAGATTCCAGTGATCCATATAGGAACTTGGAGGTCAAGCTGGTTATTTTTCACATTCTTGGCCTTCCAGATCACTTTAGAACTGTCTTTGAACGAAACAAGATCTAAATCTCGCTTCTCTCCTCCAAATGCGATGACAGTCTCTGCACCTTGACAGACTTTGAATGCAGACACAGGGGTCGCTACACTGTGATTTGAACTCGATTTGTTGTCGATATTGTAAAAGACGACATTTCCATTCTTTGAACAAGATACAAGATGATATTCAAACCCTTCTCGAGGAATTAAAGCTTCTAAACCGACCATTTCATCTGTTTCACCTTTAATATCCCTCTTTCCTTTCTTCCATTCCGTCACCAATTCGTACTGCTTGTCACTGTCGTACAGCTGTACAGAGCCATCTTTACGCACGCATGCTATTAAACTTGTAGATGGAACAACCACAAATGATACAATGGCCTGCTGACGTCCTTCTTCACAGAATGTTTCAATGCTAGTTGGCTGAGGAGCGGTTTGAACAGAAGTATCTGTATCTTTTTCAAACACGATTTCTAGTTAGACAAGAACAAGGCAGAATTATTGTCAGTATACCTTTCAGACTCCCGGAATCTTCGGCCGCAACTAGGACCTTCATTTTGAGCAGATGAATTCAAACTTCGTTTAAATTTCGTTCAAATTTCGATTCTCCAATTTTTCAGTTTAATATTTTTTAAATATTTTTTTGGGACAAAACGACGATCTTTTCAGAATAAAAAATAAAAAAATATTTAAAATACAAAACTAAGAGCATAATTGAAGCATCATAGTTCGATAGATCTCTTATATTGATATCGATTTTCTTTGCAAAGAATTATAGACAGAACGAAATGTATTAATGCGGCTGATGCGGCTGATGACGTTTTGAATAAAGTTAAACGCTTCTATTTCGATATTATTAAAATATCGGCGAGATTGATCTTCATATCGTCATGCTGATAATCACGAATAATTCCACTCTTACTATCAGCGCACCCCGTATCGGCATTCTCCAATCACTCATGGCTTGATTTATTCACTAAATTTCGATGGCTACTAAACACAGCTGTTCACGAAACAATATCTGAGATAAAATATCGGCACATTGTCACACCATGGCTTAAAGTCACATAATCGTCAATGCACTAAATCGATAGAACTGGCATGAGTCATGAGTCATCCTTGGAGATTTTAAATATAACGTAGTTTCCATGCGAAAGGTTCTTTATACCGAGAGACTCTTCCTAACCAATAAGTAAGGCCTCCTTTGGAATTACTATCTTTTATTACTACATCTAGCACGCATTCTTCCGAATATGTCGAAATAAATAACGATTTTGAACAGTTTGGACCTTCGATTTAGGTTGGCTCCTGCCTTATTATAGCATTTGCTTTAATTAGCACAATTCAGTAGAGCATTGAACAGTTCATGAGTGGATTGTATAATTGTACGGGCTACTATAAATACATGTAAATCATTGAAAGTCGAAAGTACAATTAGAATATGCTGCTTCTACAGGTCAGTGTCGGATAAATGAACCGTTTAACGAACTTAAACCAATGTTAAATCACATGTTTAAGCCCTTTCAAAGTTCAGCCTTCCTGTTGAGCCGCTCACTATGAGGCTTAACTTATTAACTTTATAAAGTTAATTGCATAAACTTTAGAGCAATATTTTCATCGAAGACTTCGAGAATTCATTTTAATAGAGAAGTGGTAACTTGTAATTGCTATTCTAATCTATTTCAGTCAATTTGATTAATATTTTCAAGTACTTCAACATCAGCCCGAAGGCCCCGAACGACACTCGATTGCATAGATTATAATTAGAGATTATTCACTCGAAAAGAAACTAGATAGATCTACAATAGCCAATCATTGAATCTCGGATCTCCCGGAATTGTTCTCTGAATTGCCGGGCTATAATGAATTGACTGTCGATTATTAAAATGCTCCTGAACATCTTGGATCAATTGCCGAAAGATTCACATGTTTGAAGGAAAAAAATATTATTCAGCCGATCCCAATAAGCAGCCCCAGCCGTCTGCGCTTGCATCGGCAACTCCGAAAGAATAGGGTTGGAAAAAGGGCGGATAAACGGACCAAGAGCAATTCTCTTATAGATAATAACTTTATTATTATGCAGACATAGTTTCCTATTATTTCATGAGTTTTATCAACATATTTAACATCGACGTTTGATATTCTTCTCATTCATTCTCGGGATATTCTGGAAAATAGCCTCATGTGGCCCCTGCATTCCATACTAGGAAATCAAGTAACCCGACCTGGATTAGTACAACGGTATCATGTTAAAAATTCTTCTCCCCAAATCGGCATGAAGTGGTATGATGGATGGATAATTGTGGTGAAAGGCTCAGCGCAACGCAGTGCCTTGTCATATGATTATTATAGTCAAAAGCCGAACAGTATGCTCGTATTTATCTCCGAATGCGGCACGGAAGGTCAACCCATCCCGACCGGAATCAGATATATATGATGGTTGATCTTAATTGTTTAAAAAACCCATTTAAAACTTATAATTAATTATTACAATGTCTGATAATGATGTTCAATCATATGAAGAGGACTCGGATCGAGCGGATCAGGAATCTTTTGACGAACAGAGTGTTCATGATCTGGCAGTGAAGATCACTTCGGAATCTTTATATCGAACAGAGACTGAGCCAGATGGATTGTTAAACCCGTTTGAAGACGGTCGAGGAGACGGGTCGGCTCTGGACCCACATAGTCCTAACTTCAGTGCTCGGGCTTGGGGTAAACAGGTTCTTGGAATCAGATCCAGGGATCCCGAAAGATATCCGCGCCGGACTGCCGGAGTAGCATTTAAAGACTTGTCGGCCTACGGGTATGGAACAAGCACCGATTTCCAAAAAAATGTATATACGGTACTTTTGAAGGCTGTAGGAGGAGTACAGAATCTTTTAGGGTCACATAAAAAGACCCGGATCGATATTCTAAGCGATTTCTCCGGTGTAGTTCGTAGTGGAGAATGCTGTGTAGTATTGGGAAGACCCGGAAGGTGAGTAGAGTACCAAAAGTTGTTATTACTCTTCTAACTAGTGGCTGTACAACGTTTTTAAAATCAATTGCATGCGATACGTATGGATTCCATCTTTCCGATAATACCGAAATCAATTATCAAGGAATTCCCCGGGAGACAATAAAGAATGAATTCCGTGGAGAAGTCATGTATGCGGCTGAGACGGAGACCCATTTCCCGCATTTGACCGTGGGACAAACTCTGCAGTTTGCCGCACTAGCGCGGACGCCACGAAATAGAATCAAAGGGGTAACTCGGAAGCAATACGCCACACATGTACGAGATGTGGCGATGGCCGCATTTGGACTCAGCCACACTTTAAATACCAAAGTGGGAGATGAATATATTCGAGGAGTTAGTGGAGGAGAACGAAAGAGAGTCAGTATTGCCGAGGTTATGCTTAGTGGAAGTCCTTTACAATGCTGGGATAACAGTACAAGAGGTCTTGATAGTGCTACAGCATTGGAATTTCTGCATAATTTAAGATTATCGGCGGATTTATCTGGCGCATCAGTTTTTGTATCGTTATATCAAGCTTCTCAAGATGCATATGATTTATTTGACAAAGTAACCATTTTGTATGAAGGAAAGCAAATCTATTTCGGCCCTGCTTCAAAGGCCAAAGCGTTTTTTGAAGATATGGGATATCAATGTCCTGATAGGCAAACAACAGGAGACTACTTGACGTCACTGACAAGTCCTGGAGAAAGAGTGATTAAGCCAGGGTTTGAGAATATAGTTCCAGAAACTGCAGATGAGTTTGCCCAATACTGGAAGAAATCCGATTTGTATAAAGAGTTATGTGCTGAGATTGAAAAGTTCAACGAAGAATTCCCTACAGGAGGACCTAGTCTAGATGAATTTAAAGTAGCTCGACAAGCACAAAAGGCCAGAGCTACAAGCGCAAAATCGTCTTATACAGTGTCTGTTCTGATGCAAATTAACCTGTGTATTGTGCGAGGTTTCCAGAGGTTAAATGGAGACAAATCCAGAGCCTTAACTACTATTCTAGGCAATTGGTTCATATCTTTAATCATCGCAAGTATTTTCTATAATATGCCTTCAACAACTTCGAGTTTTTTCGCCAGAGGATCGCTTCTTTTCTTTGCAACTTTGCTTAACGCTTTCATGAGTATTCTCGAGATTTTTGATCTATATGATCAAAGACCTATTGTAGAAAAGCATGCCAGATATGCATTATATCATCCTTTTTCTGAAGGAGTTGCTTCAATGATTGTAGACCTTCCTATCAAGATAACTTCTGCTTTAGGCTTTAATTTCGCTATTTACTTTATGGCCAACTTGCGAAGAGAACCAGGTCCCTTTTTTATCTTTTTTTTGTTTGCATTTACTTGTACATTGACTATGTCGATGATATTCAGGACTATAGGAGCTGTTTCGAGGACAATTTCAGAGGCTTTAGTCCCTGCTTCATTGTTGATCCTCAGTTTGGTCATTTATACAGGGTTTATCATTCCCGTCAACTTTATGAAGCCTTGGTTCAGATGGATTAACTATATCAATCCCATTGCTTATGTATTTGAATCGTTTATGGCTAACGAATTCTCGGGACGGGATTTTGCCTGTAATTCATATGTCCCGTCAGGCCCCGGGTATCCTCCTGCTGGAGTGCAAAACTTTTCTCCTACATGTGCTGTTCCCGGAGCCGAGCCTGGTCTTCCGTACGTGGCTGGTGCAAGCTATATCGATATCAATTTTGGATATAAACGGTCACATTTGTGGCGTAATTACGGAATTATTATCGGCATGATGATCTTTTTCTGTTTCACGTATTTATACGCCACAGAGAAGGTTTCGGCTTCGAAAAGTAAAGGAGAAGTATTGGTATTTAAGAAAGGCCAAATCCCTCTGTTTAGGCATCATCAAGATGTTGAGTCTGTTATTGACGACTCTCATATGGATGCAGTGGGAGAGGCGACTGCTGAAAGAGTTAAATCCGCTCATATCGAGAGTCAACGGGGTATTTTCCAATGGCAAGATGTTTGTTATGATATCCCTGTTACTGGAAAAGAGCGGACAAGGAGGTTACTTGATCATGTAGACGGGTGGATCGAGCCGGGCACATTGACTGCTTTAATGGGTGCATCCGGAGCAGGAAAAACGACGTTATTAGATGTTTTGGCGTCCCGGGTTACCATGGGTGTTGTGACAGGAGATATGCTAGTAAACGGTACTCAAAGAGACACTTCGTTCCAGCGTAAAACGGGTTACGTTCAACAACAGGATCTTCATTTGTCTACGTCTACAGTCCGTGAAGCTCTTACGTTCAGCGCACTTTTACGACAGCCTCGATCTATCCCAAAAAAGGAGAAAATTGCCTATGTTGACGAGGTCATCAAGGTCCTACAAATGGAAGCTTATTCCGACGCAGTTGTAGGAGTTCCAGGAGAAGGATTAAACGTAGAACAGAGAAAAAGACTGACTATTGGAGTGGAATTGGCTGCTAAACCGGAACTTCTTTTATTTCTTGATGAACCGACTTCGGGACTTGACTCGCAAACTGCTTGGTCTATTTGTCAATTGATGCGTAGTCTGGCTAATAACGGACAAGCTATCATGTGTACCATTCATCAACCTTCTGCTATGCTTTTCCAGCAATTTGACAGGCTTCTTTTCCTCCAACATGGAGGCCAAACTGTCTATTTTGGAGACATTGGAGAGAATTCCAAGACTCTAATCGACTATTTCCATCGCAACGGCGCTTTCCCGTGTCCTCCAAGAGCCAATCCTGCCGAATGGATGCTTCAAGTCATTGGGGCAGCTCCAGGATCAATCACAGAAAAAGATTGGTTTCAAGTATGGTGTGATAGTCCCGAACGAAAAGCTTTACGTCTTCAACTTGATGGAATTCGCGATAGTTTTAAAGGAAGTGCATCTCCTACTTCTTCCGACCCTTCTTTCTCCGAAGGCAAGTATGAAACCTTTGCTACAGGATATATCAATCAAACACTTCTTGTAACAAAGCGTGTATGGCAACAGTATTGGCGTACTCCGGACTATATCTGGTCCAAAGCCATTCTCTGTGTGGTTTCTCCGTTATTCGTAGGGTTTTCGTTCTACAAGGCTGATAACAGTTTACAAGGTCTTCAAAACCAGATGTTTGCATTCTTTATGCTTTACGTCGTTTTTATCAGTCTTACGGAGCAGATAATGCCTCAATTCGTCACTCAAAGGTCTTTGTACGAAGTTAGGGAACGTCCTTCGAAAGTATATTCATGGCAAGCATTTATTGTATCCAATCTAGCAGTAGAAATGCCCTGGCAAACTCTTATGTCTGTACTCTCCTTCTTCTCTTTCTACTACCCCGTAGGCTTGTGGAGGAATGCAGAATGGACAAATTCAGTTCATGAACGTGGAGGTTTATTCTTCCTTCTTGTTTGGACTTTCTATCTGTTTACTTCAACATTCTCACACTTTGTAGTAGCTAGTATCGAGGATGATCAGACTGCTGCTACTCTTTCGACTATTCTTTTCGCAATCACATTAGCATTCTGTGGAGTCGTAGCTACTGTCAGTTCAATGCCTGGGTTCTGGATCTTTGTCTATCGGTTGTCCCCATTTACCTATCTTGTATCGGCAATGATATCGGCAGGATTGGCCTATGCCCCGGTCGTCTGCTCTGCTGCCGAACTTGTCCCTATCGCCGTTCCGCTTGGCTTTACCTGTGGAGAACTAATGGCTCCTTATATCGAGCTTCATGGAGGAGCTGTGATCAACCCAAATTCCACCACTGTCTGTGAATTCTGTACCATGTCGAACACCAATGAGTTTCTCTATTCTTTAAGTATCAACTATGATGACCGGTGGAGAAACCTTGGCTTTATGTTTGCCTATATTCTATTCAACTGTGCTGGAGCCATGTTCTTGTATTGGCTGGTCAGAGTCCCAAAGAAGTGGAATTTACGAGGCCATCATATTTCCGCAATTCACAGAAACCAGGCCAAGAAAGCGTTTCATAAAATGCATGACCGTCTTCATAACCGAGTGGCTAAAACGTTGGAGAAGGCAAAGAGCTTGGAATTGGATAATTTCAGGCATAAACATGAGGCAGAAGCCGAAGAAACTTAAAGGCCAATGCATTTAATACACTAACTGATAGTTATAGATAGATCTCTAAAGAATACAGCTTAGAGGTCAATAGATGAAGATTTTAATATACGATAGAACATGGATTACATTGTCCTATGCTTGAATGCATTACTTTGCTAGTGATAGAAGACAACTTGTCGGATATTCTACATCTTGAAACTGTGAAACATAGCTCTGGACAACTATGTCATCAGCTACCTGGGACTCCTCTCCGTGCTTCGCATATCTAATGCACTTAAGTATAGACATTTTAAACTCAAAATAACTCATCCATCTGCAAGCATCTTAATTGCACGGACAAGAACTTTGTTTGGTGCTTAAGAACGGACCCACAGAACACCTCAAATCTGCGCAACACCTTCTTCATTTATAGTAGCAAAAGATCTTGTACTGGTGCATACACAGCAGATAAGCTCAGGCTGCACATCAGACGGCAATCGGGCCTTAATCCTCCAAATGAACCATAACTCAGGTCCCTACGAACTCTTTGGTCAACATCCAGATAAAGCTCAAGTTTGATCACGGATTACCAACAGCAGATGAATATTCATCAGTAGTCTTATTCAATTGACGGATATTTCACAGAGTTACCACCATCCTCCCCATCCAAGTGCCGCCCGGCACAGCAGGCTATAACCTGTTGGAACTGAGACCACTAAGAAACTGATCTAATGTTGTTACACGCAGATTACTTTGTAAAAGACTCGGGGAATTTCCCCTATTTATACATTTGGTATTATAATGATTAACAATGAATTGGTACTATTTTCGGATCTCGTCCTATTCCATAGAGAAGTCCACCGATCTAAGTCTTTGCTGGTCTGATTCTTTTAATCACAGATGATTAACCATGACACAGTCGCACTTGCTGTAGCACGTCACCAGGAGATTTATTAATCTTCAATAGCCTCTTCACTTTGACTGTGTTAGATTGTCATGAGATTGTAGTGATTGTAGTGATGTTCAGTGTGCGTTGTGGGTATAGTCATGCTCATGGTAAAGTAGCCGCATAAGCCGCATAAGCCGCTCTGATAAGCTCAGCTCAATCAACGCTGGCCATGCTCACAGACCACTATACCAGCTAACTCATCCAGATCATTGAACAGCTCAGCTCAGCCACAAATGACCAGTCAACACACAATCAACCTAACTATACTCACGCTCGTTGCTCGGCAGATATCACAGCCATACACTGGAATTCATTATTATACGACGCTTTCCAGAACCGCACTTTTCCATCATCTCCTGCACTGGCCAGAATGGTTCCTTGTTAGAATTTACTTTATATTTATAAACTCACCTGTTAAATTCCAAGAAACTCTCCAAACTTCACCCATATGATCATTTAATTTCGTCAGTAAATCTACATCCAAAGCATTCGGGTCGGAAGCTTCATCTGCAATGTCGCCAATATCCAAATCCAAACCGTTATTTATCCTTAAATTCTTTGGAGTTACTTTAAAAATTCGAAGATAACCATCTTTTGAAGCAGTAGCAATCAATTGGAACCCTCGGCCCATTGAAGGAGCCCAAGCAATATCTCTTATAAGTCCCTTATGACCAGCTAATTGCCCGACCCGAATCAATTTACCCATTGGATCTCGTTTATAGATAAAAGCATCATCAAGTACCGATAATGCCAGGTATTCTTTAAAAAACATAGAAGGACACCACGATAATGAGAATGCCGATTGTAATTGCCTTGCAGCAGGAGTCGTCAATAAATCGATTTCATCCAAAGTCGCCCAATAATGAAGATTATTTGGATCCAAAGCTTCATGGACTCTAAAAACCCCATCAGACCCAATTGATCCTAATCGTAGGCCTAAATGACTAGGAGCAAATGCAATATCATATAAAGCACCTCTAAATTCCGACAAAATGGCCCGACGTTTCCATCGTTTACCACTATTCTTGGCTTCTCGAGGATCTTCTTCGAATATCTTGACTGTAGCATCATAAGAAGCAGATGCAATTATTTGCCCAAACTCAGGTCCAGCCCATGACACTTTTACAACAGTTGTATCATGAGCTTTCCAACTATCACAAAGTTCCCATACGTCATTTTCGTTTTTATCAAAGATTTTAATGTGGAGGTCTGAAGAGCATGTAGCTAATCGCGTTCCATAAAAGTCTAGTTAGTAGTCTAGATTAACAGCTGAACAGCTGAAGCTCCAAGCTGTTCCAAGTGTTCCAAGTGTTCCAAGCTGTTTGGCCATAGATTGTACATTATCGACTGCTACTCACCATAAGCAAGATCATGAACCAATTCTTCATGGCCTGCAATAAATGGTTTCATGATTAAGTGTGTATTTTATTAGTTGTAGGATGGAAGTGTGGTTGTTTCACTACAGTTCGAACTTGGGAGAACAGAATGTTCGTGTACTGTAAGATCTGGTTCTGTACTGAATATTTCACTATGTACTATAAAAGCTCTCGAGAGTCTCGATGATATAATGTTATAATAAATTGTACAGTAATACAATTCTTACTTTTGCTATTACATTTACTTTGTGATATTATACTGTCTGTCGTCTGTCTGTCTGTTCTACGACTTTACACTCTTACCATCATATCGGCAGTTCGAGGACTAGACTTATCAATTGTACTCATGATCTGAAAGCATGACCGGTTTCATGTAATTGACTCTCTCAGTCACTACAAGAGCTGATGGTACTGTCAGAAGACTGCTGAATCTGCACAGAACGCACTCGAGTATAAGCGTTCGGCTTGAGTTTCGACCGGCGTTCGGCCTGAGCTTCAACCTGAGCTTCGGCCTGCGTTCGGCCTGCAACAAGATTCAGTTATTCTGCTGAATTGCACCTTCAATTGCGTTGGCCAGTTTGCTAAGCTTTCAGCTCTAACGACCTTGGAGGCTCGACAATGGGTTATTTGCACTTGCCAACCTGTTAATTGACCTGCTGAGCTGAGCCCGAGTCCAGGAGGGCTTTAGAGATATGGTGATAGAGCGGGTCTGCTTTATTCTCGGGAGCAGTTATCATAAAGTAGACTCTGAGGGCGACATGAGGCATGCGGCATGTCATTTCTACAATTGAATGCGGTCAACTGTGTCAGCGCTGCTGGTTCCCTGTTTCAATCTCGATAATCCTGTTGCGACGTCCTGCTTTCTGGCTTTCTACATCCTGTCTTCTGACTTTCTACACATCTGGATCCATATGGACTAGCCATGACTTGATATCGTCCAGCGGATTCTAAAGTTTGACGTTTGATTCGGTGATGTTCGAAATGTTAATCAGATAGATATCACCCGGAGTCGGTCCCGGACAATGCATTTGGAGGAGTGGATCACTCCGAGTGACTAGACATTAAACTGAACATCCTCTGCTGAATTGTTGAGGATCAACCTCGTCAAGAACAAAGCCTTTGTCATGTGAAATATCACCGATTAATTCTTGACGTCAGCTAAAAATGAAGCAATAACTCTCATGATTCAGAACCACTTTACAGACTTTGGATTTTTAGAATCGCTTCCGACTGAAAACCGCTGACTTTGCTCAATTATCAAGCGGAGTGACCTTGTAATATCCTCCAGAGCTTTGCTATGAGATTGAACTGTGAAACGATTTCCAGTCCAAGTTATAGTGACAAGGCTGACTTGTTATTATCAGTGCAGCAAGTATCCGTGGAGCAAGTAACCGTGCTAGATCAATTGCTGGATCAATATGAGTTATAAAGAGATTAAACATCTGGATAGCTGCGAAGTGATTCTTCTAAGTCTAGATTTAAATAGTTACAGGTTACGACTTGAGAGCTTAAGGGTTAAGGGTCTGAGGGCTTGAGTTTAGACATGTTCACAGACTGAGAATTCTTGATGGACTGTAGAATCTGAAGGTGTAGCTCGTAATAGCCATCATCGGCAAGATAACTGAAGCATGCTGAAGCAAGCTGAAGCTGAATCAAGCTTAAGCAAGATGAATCTGACGCCTGAGTATATTCTCAGTCACCAGACGACTGTAATAAGTGCAGGCTCATCTATTCATCTGTCATCTACTCATCTGTCATCCACTCATCTCTAGTACAGAATCTACAGATCCTGTTTGTCTTAGCGACTCTTACTACTCTCATCTATCCGCGCTTATCCGTTATTATCCGTATCCGTCACACCACTATCCTGAATTTGGGACTTAAAATTTATTCGAAATCTCGAATTATTCAAAATATTCACATAAATTATCATGAAATTAATACGAAAAAATCTAGAAAAAGATTCCTCTGGAGATATAATTCTCTTGCCGGAGGATTCAGAGGATATGTGGCATTGTTATAATTTAATCCAAGTCGGAGATGAAATAGAAGCAAAGTCAATGAGGTGAGCAACAACTGATTTTCATTCAAGTCCCTCGGCCCTCTAACTAGGCGGATAACAAAGATATCTAGAGATGGATCTAAAGGCCCGAGTACAAGGAAATTGATTAAACTCGAATTGACGGTGGAAAAGATCGATTTCGATCCTGAAAACGGGTCTTTACGGATCAAAGGACCAGTGATAACCGATACTGAGGACGTTTCAGCAGGAACTTATCATACATTTGATCTTGAAGTCAACAGGAACTTTCGTCTACATAAACAATTATGGGATTTAATAGCTTTAGAAACGATCCAAGAAGCTTGTGACCCGGAATCAAAAGCTGAAGTTGGAGCAATTGTCATGCAAGAGGGTGAGAATAATAGGTCGTACATAGATAAGTTTCTAACTCAGGACTGGCTAATATTTGTCTATTGACTGAGAATATCACGATTTTAAGACAACGAGTTGAACATTCTTTACCGAGGAAAAAGCGTGGAGATAATTCACAGTATGAAAAGGTTAGTAAAGTAGAGCTGTGCTGGAGCTGTGCTGGAGCTGTGCTGGAGCTGTACTGGAGCTTGTTCAGAGCTTCGTTCTGGAGCTTCGTTCTGTCTACTCAGAGTGTTCAGGGCTCTTCGTTCTGCTGTTCAGCACAGTACGCTTGTCTATCAGGTCATTCTATTCGGTATACAAGTGTCTAGAACAGTTCTGTCCAAGATGAGACTTTACTGCTGCAGTAATTCTGGTTACTGAATAGCTTGTTCTACCCTGTACTCTGGTCGAGCTCTGGACAGCGTTCCGTTCGTCTAGGTAATCAGTTAAACAGAGTGAACAAACTATCAGAATCTACAGAGCCCTGAAGAGTTGTCTTGACTGCAAAGCCTTTCAAAGCCTTTCAAAGTCATTCTAAGTCCAACTGTTCTGTATTCTTCAGAACTTATCATCTGTTCATCTGTGCATCTGTTCTCTGTTCTCTTTCTCTGTTCTCTTTCTCTGTTCTTTTCTCTGTTCTTTTCTCTGTTCTCTTTCTCTGTTCTTTTCTCTGTTCTTTTCTCTGTTCTTTTCTCTGTTCTTTTCTCTGTTCACTATTCATGATATCTCCTTACTCTGAATTGTTCTAACATTAGAGCGTCAAAAGGTTCTATGAAACAACATACAACACAATGAAGCGAAATTTAAACGTAGAAAAACTAAAAGCCATTTTAATTGCATCTCCTGGTTTCGTTGCTAAAGGATACTACGATTATATCTTTGAAAAAGCTATCTGGGATAATGATAAACTTATCACCAAGAATAAGGCGAAATTCTTGGTCACTCATAGTTCTACAGGGCATATTCAAGCATTAGAAGAGGTTCTTAAGAACCAGGATGTTCAGAAACAGCTTGCCGATACGAAATATGGTAAAGAGACTTTGGTTTTAGACGAATTCTTCAAAACTTTGAACGACAACGATGCTAAGGCTTGTTATGGACCTCGACATGTTGCCGAAGCTGTAGAAAGAGGAGCAGTTAAGAAGTTACTTTTGACTGATACGTTATTCAGAAGCAATGATATCATGACTAGAAGGAGATATATAGAAATGGTAGAGGCTGTTAGAAGCACTGGAGGTGAGACTTTGATATTTTCCAGTTTGCATGAATCGGGTGTACAATTGGAACAGGTTTCGGGTATAGCGTGTATTTTGAGTTATCCAATGCCGGAGTTGGAGGATATTGAGGAGGAAGAGGAGGAGGGGGATTATTAGGTGAACAGTTCCAGGCTCACGGTTGTGTCTGACTGGATATAGTTGTGTTTTCGTATGGCCTGGTGGACTGGGTCTAACTGTGGCTGTGACTATGACTGGCTCGAACTGTGGCTAAAGCTCGGACTCAGGTCAGATTCACAATTGGCTATTTACAACTCGCATTTTGGATATCCTCACTTCACATTTTCGATATTTACACTTCACGTTTTGGATAACCTCACCTCACAATTTGGCTATCTACACTTCACGTTTTGGATATTTACACCTCACATTTTGGATATTTACACCTCACATTTTGGATATCTGCACTTCACATTTTGGCTAACCACACTTCACATTTTGGCTATCTACACTTCACATTTTGGATATCTACACTTCACATTTTGGCTATCCACACTTCACATTTTGGCTAACTATACATCACATTATGGATATCTACACTTCACATTTTGGCTATCCACACTTCACGTTTTGGCTAACTACACATCACATTTTGGATATCTACACTTCACGCTTTGGAGCCTCTTATGTGACAGGCTGTGACTAAGATTGTCTGCTGAGTCTTCTAAGGCGTGGATACGGGCACGCTCGAGCATGCTCGGGACAGCCTCGACAGTCAAGCTCAGCGTTCAAGCAATCTCAACTGTCAAGTTATCTCAGCTTTCCGAGTACCAACACTTGAGGAGTGACAGACATGGAATTAGTTTCAATGAAGAACACTGTAGGAGATTGCCGATAAAATATACTAGAATATCGGCTGCTAGAATATCGGCAGCCCTTGTACAATAAATACTATATACATTAACTATCAACCTGCACAGTTTGAAACAACCTTGATATCCTCGTCATATACCAAACGTCATTACCTCGGCTATATCGTAAACCATCTTGAACAATTCCTGAAGCCAGGCCAAACAACGCAAAGCTTCTAGTTGAATTGATAATCTGTACAGTACTCAAGCCACTGATTAACCCATGGCCGACGCCAACAACTGCGGCTGACGCCACGGTGGATGCGAAATCCATGACGCCACGCACCCGGTCGATATACGCCTCTAAACCAAAGAGTAAGCCTGCTAAACTGGATAGTTTCAGCATTGCTTTTGACCCGTCAAGAAGACCCGACTTGATTATCACATAGTTTTTGCGTTTATGATAGAAATACCATCCTCCTCGAGTCTTTGGAAGTCGATGTGCATTCTCTGCAAGAAATTGTAGAGATCCTTTACGGAATCCAGAGTAGAAGCCAGCAAGAAGTCCGTAACCTCCAGCACTTGTAACTGCAAGAGCAATTCGAAGTTCAGGAGCCAATCCAAGTCGTTGAGTTCGGCTAAAGATTTGAAAGTCTTCAGCAGTAGAAGGAGCGGGAGGAAGAGCAGGGGCAGGAGCTGCTGAAGAATCCTTCGATTCTGCCATTATATTAAGGGTAGTCTAGCAAAGTTGCGATGATCTCTTCGATCGTTATATCGAGGTATCGTAATATTAATGATTATGTAAGCGCTTGTAGAACGGCTATGAAGAGAGCATGAGTCCATTACGCATTGAGTCTATTAAGCGGTATCTTATTTAACTTCTGCAGATGTCAAGCAGATGTCAAGCACGGTAATAATAAAGCAATGCTTGATGAGTACAGACGACTTAGCCTTGAGCTAGTAGCAATGGTCATCATGTCAGACTCAGACTGGCATTACAGTTATTTGGGTAACCAGACAGGCAGATAGGTGAGCAAGCGGCAGAAGCAATGAATGCTTAATTGTATGGTCAAACGAAACATGCATACAATGTCCATTACACTCACACTGTTGTACATGCTATCTTTACAGTCTTTATCGTAATATGAAAATATCGTTCTAACAGACATATCGATTCAGGCAAGGGTTGTCTGCTCACATTTAGACGTATAATCCAGGATGCTCATCCTCCTCGCTCCTTCGCTCCTCTCTCCTTCGCTCCTCTCTCATCTCTCTCGTCATTTCTCCTCTATAATCTGATGGCAATTCCTTACCGGCTTCTTGTGTCGGCATCAATTGCGTGTATTGGTGCCCTTCAGTTTGGTTATCATCTGGTAGGTCAATAGTTTGTATCGATTGTTAATTGAGGCAGAATTAAATGCTCCAAGTGATGTGATTTCCTGTGCTTTGCATCCTCCGGGGACTTGGAAAGATATCGATTGTATTCCTATGGATTCTCAGGGTATTGGTGAGTAGAGGCTTGATAGGTGTATGGAACAGGTCTTAAGGTCAATGATTGTAAGGGCTGGCAAGCACACTGTAGCTCTAGCTCTAGCTCTGGCTCTAGCTCTGGCTCTAGCTCTGGCAGACCTAGACTGCAGCTATTGATGTGGTGTAGCAGTACAGCTGCTCTAGCTGTGACTCAGGGCATGCTCATGCATGTACGCTATCGAGATGTCCTGCAGCTGCAGCCTGAATCCTGTGCTGGGGCTGCTTGGACTGCTGTAGTGCTGTGACTGTGGTTGTGTCTAAACTTTGTTTCTTCTGTTCTTTTCTTGTCTGCTGTCTAACGTAGGACTTGTTACTGCGATTTACTCTGTCGGCGGATTCATTTCCGCTTCATTTGCCGGTCCTCTTGCCGATCGGTTTGGACGGAAAGGCTTGTCACTTCTTAACTGCATTTTGTTCATTCTCGGTCCGTTAATCATGGCTGGATCCCGTTCGGTGCTCGCATTGTCGATTGGACGGTTTGTATCCGGGCTCGGAGCAGGCTCTGGGATCGTAGTAACCCCATTATACTTGAACGAGATAAGCCCCGCAGCCTTAAGAGGCACTCTCGGGTCGATGAATCAGCTTTCGGTGAACTTTGGGATCTTACTGGCCCAGGTTCTCGGGTTATTCTTGTCCACCGATACCCAATGGAGGTACATTCTAAGTGCCGGTGCAGTAATCGGTGTGCTTAACGCGGTCTTTTTACTCTTCTGCACAGAATCCCCGAAATGGCTGGCGTTTAAAGGTAGGACTGTAAGGGCACGAGCGGCGCTCGTCTACCTCCGCGCATCTACCGACGTTGAAGCGGAGTTTTCTCAATGGACAAAGCAGGATGAAGATGCACGGCATAGCGAAGCCACGGAGATTCCGAGGGAAGAATCCGAGCGGCTGTTAGAGTCGGCAGAGCCGGTGAACGCATCCCCCGTCTTCCCTAAAGGCCGCACCGTCACGTTCAAGCAATTTTGCACTCTTCCGTTCTTCCGCAGACAAGCCATTGCCGTCGTCGGAATCATGTCCAGTCAGCAACTGTGCGGAATCAACTCAATAATCTTTTACGGAGTTTCCATTCTGTCCGTCACACTTCCGCAGTATTCGTCACTCATCAACTGCGCAATCTCCGTAATTAACTGCGTAGTGACGGCGTCGGTATCTCCGTTCGTAGACCATTACGGCCGCAAGCCATTACTACAGCTGTCCATGGCTGGAATGGTCGTAACATCGGCATGCCTTGCCGTAGGAATCGTCGGTAATATGCCGGTGTTCAGCTCCGTATCGGCCATGGCGTTTGTAGTCTCGTATGCTATGGGTTTAGGCCCGATTCCGTTCTTGATCATCTCAGAGCTGGTGTCTGAGGATGTAGTTGGAGTAGCACAGAGTCTCGGCACCACGGCTAACTGGGTCATGACATTCCTAGTGGTAAGCAGCTGAACCGATACACTGGAATCTTCTAACTAGGGCTTTTTATTCCCCATTGTTCATGCCAGATTACAAGGCTATACGTTTTTGATCTTTACAGCAATTGGAGCATCGGTAAGTAGCCTTGTAGCCTTGTAACTTTCTAACTAGTGTCTTGCGTTTACGACGATGTTTGTGCCTGAAACAAAGGGAAAAACATTGGAACAAGTGTGGAGAAAGTGACGGTAGCTTGCCCATGACTCATTTCATGTCGTGGACCTGGTACCTGCATATCCGCCTATGCCTACTAACCTGTCTTGCTACAGATCTGCTATTTTCTTGTACCTGTACCTGTATATGCCTGCATACACCTGCAAGGGTTTGGATAGATTGCCATTGATAGCTAATTAGGGTTATGTCCTGCTATACGTGCATCGCAGATTGTTTGGTAGTTATTTTGTTTTTGCGGTTGTACCTTACATGACCTGCGTACCTGCATATTACTTATCGATCGGTTGCTTCGCTGCATAGTTCGGTATTGTACCTGATTCACGTACTATTCGACTGCTATTGGATGTGCTTAAATGCTGTGTTTATAGTTTAGCTGTGCTTAACGCGCTATTTAGCTATTCAGTCTTTTGTTGTACCGTGCTGTACTGTGCTAAGCTATGAAGTACTGTGCTTTTAACTGCTGGCTAGCTGCTGTAAGCTGCTGTAAGCTGCTCTATGCAATGGTGAATGATCCAACGACTTCAGCGTTGCGACTGCTAGAACCAACATAAACCTGGTATACTCCCCTCTGGACGATCCACGATGCAGTAACCACATCCCACACGGCAAGATCTCTTGTCAACAGGTCCAATTCCACGTCCACGGACTGTCCTGGGTTCAACGACAACTTCTGGAAGCCTCTGAGCTGTCTTTTCGGAGATTCAAAGCCCCCAGTAGTGGGAAATCCGACGTAAAGTTGTACAACGTAAGCGCCAGTGTAAGGACCTAGATTCGACAGGGAAGTGTGAATACGATACGCGACCTGCCAGAGAGCAGGGTTTCCACCAGGAGCTCCTCCAGCCAAAGGAATAGGCTTCTGATGTACAGAATAGCCTTGAGGATAAGGATAATTGCCGCGAGGTTGAAGAACTTGAGTAGATTGAACGTACGGGTAAATAAAGTTGCGTACACGGTGCCAAGTCGACGGGAATACCACGTCGGTAGGAATAGCAGGAAGGGAATCTTCATCCTCTTCATCTTCGTCATCTTCATCGTCATAATGAGCAAAAAAGCTCTCTGTAGGAGTCCCGGTGAACTTTGGAAACGCCTTCTTATTAACCTCCTCTTCTATTGGAGCAGCAGCAGGAGGAGGAGGAAGAGTGATTGAAGGACTATGAACCTCGATGATTCCAAGGCCTGAAATATTGAATTTCGAGTACGAAAGTCCATACCCGAATTCAAATCGAGGCTCAATATTTCTCTTTTCAAAAAGTCGATAATCAATGTATAAACCTTCATTGAAATCCGCTTGCGGCATACCGTTTTGAGGCACTGATGTGACAATTGGAATGTAATCGTTGTCATTTCGGGCTATCGTAAAAGGAAGTCTTCCAGAAGGATTGGAATCTCCAAATAAAACACTTGCAATTGCATCTCCGGCATATTGAGAAGCAGGAGGAGTGAATAGAACAGCAGTGACATTTGGATGGTTGATCCAACTCTCCATGTTGACAGGACCTACTGAGCTTATCACCACTATGGTGTTGTTGTTTACAGCAGCGGTTTGAAGAATCACTTGATCCCCATTGTGCCATAAACTGGTGTTTTTTCTATCGCCTAAATTGCCGTCAAAAGAAACAAAGCCTTCTCCAGAGTCGGTGAGAGCAAAAACAATGGCAGCGTCAGCTTTGGAAGCTATAGGGTTGATGATACTTAAATCGTTATCGGCCATGGCCCAATCCACCATGATCCCGGAGTCCCGGGCCCTTTTACTGACTCCTTCTAAAGGAGTTACCAAGAACGGAAGAGGAGCTGCTCCTGAGCCCCATCCACCGCTTAAAGCCCCGTTAGAACAGGCCAAGTCAGCCTCGCAGTTGACTCCAGCAGGATCAGGACCAGCAGCTTTGCCGATAACAGCAATACGATGCACTCTTGAGCCGACGGGGCCCGGGGCTTGTCCCGTCAAAGCTCCTGCTGACGGATTTATAGGTAAAGACCCTGAATTCTTCAACAAACTAATAGCTTCTATCGCTATCTGTCTCGACACCGACTCTGACATGTCATTCCTAGAATCTACATGTTTGTTTGAAAGCACTTGTGGACCTTCTCCTGCTCCGAAATATTGGTGAGAATAATCGTCTAAAGTCCACGAGGAAAAGTTCGGGCCGCTCTTCTTTTGATCTAAACCGACATAATAATAAGCAGCCATAATTCGGGTCGCCATATCGTCTAATCTATCCTCCGGGACGGTCCCGTTAAGGACCATTGTAGTCAATTCGGGTCCTAATAGTGAAATTCCATCGGCCCAGTTGATCCCGTCGCCCGGCATGGTCATATCCATTCCGGCAAGTACACTAGCGACGCCGGACCTCTGCGCTAGCCAATCAGATACTACAAAGCCTTCAAAACCGAGCTCAGACTTGAGCAAGCCGTTTAACAAGTACGAATTCTGACATGCTTGCGAATTGTTGACTCGGTTATACGAGCACATGACGGAGGCCACTCCCGCGTGTACTGCATCGGCAAATGGCCATAGATACACCTCATGCAGCGTTCTATCGTCTATATTACTGCTAAGAGGCTCGCGTAAATTCTGGAAACCATATCCGACCCATTCAAGGTGCTGCCGGAAATATTCCTGTTCGTTACCGATATAATGCTTAGCAGTGGCCATAACGCCTTGGCTCTGGATTCCTTGAACGGTCAGAGCAGCTCCAATACCTTGTAAATAAGGGTCGGCCCCAAACCCTTCCCAGATCCGTCCTCCGGCAGCATTACGGCCTAAAGGACCCATAGCAGGTCCTAGAACTACATCTACACCTTTTTGTCTATGCTGATAGCCGAGCGATTGACCGCGAGTGTACATCAAGCCACGATTAAACGTGGCTCCGACGGTAATGCCGGCGGGAAATGCAGTGATATAATCCGTCATCCGGACTCCTAAAGGTCCATCTTGAAGGCATAAAGAAGAAAAATTGAATCTTGGAATAGTGCCGGTATTTCCTACACAAAAGTCCATTTGCCAACCAGTTCCAGAAGTCAAATTGACCTTTTCAAGAATGGTTAATTGATCGACAAAATCCCGGGCCCGGGAATACGCCGTGGACCAATCCGACTGTAATCGTCCTCCAACCGGCGCCGGATAAAATGGAGGACTAAATGCATCGGCACAAACGACTGCCACAACAAATGCCAGCGTCAATAAATATTTTCTTGTTAGCTCCGACTTCACCAAGAATTCTCCTACTCACATTGTCATCATCATAAGCTAAGACTGATTCTATTTTTGCAAGGAATTCAGTTTATAAATAAATATTCAGGTGAAAAATCGATTTTATGATGCTAATAATCCCATCTGAATCGCATGGATCTGTCTCCGATTATGGCAGTTATTGAATTATTGAATTAATGGTGAATTAATCCGAGAATGTGGGGTTGATCTAACGGCTAAAAGTCCCCGCAATGTTGAAGTTAAGAGAGTTAAATTGTCACAAATACTGTGAAATACTGTGAAATGCAAATATAAGGTTAAAAACAATTTTAACCAGTTTATAATCCTGTTTATAATTAATTACAAGGATTATCTGGATTTTTTATGTTTTTTATGTATTTTTTTATACATTTTTATGTAAATGGTTTTTTTTTTGATTTTTGATTTTATTCACACTTGACCTGATCATGTGCTCACTGCCCCTCTATAAAAGGGAATGTCCAAGCTTCTTTTTTTGATTTACTTTTATATGAGACATCCGATCACGAATAAGAGGTAATTAAATACTTGAATATTTAAATATTAAATATTATAAATATTATAAATGCATATTTAATGCTGTAAGGTTGTCTTACCGTCACTAATAACAGTTAATACAATTATTTATTATTTTTCACTGCGAGAATCTCGGTAGATCTTTGCCTAGTAAAGCCAGTTTAAAGCAGTTTAAAGATTTTAAATCTAGGAGTTTGCATAAAACGTTTTAGATTTCTAATTAATTCCGTTCCTTTCCCCAGCACGTGATTCACGGGATACCCCGTGACAATGATGTCATTCTCGAGAATCTCCAGACATCAGGCAGCGAAATCAGTAGAAGTCTTATATTTTAGAGATTGTTTCTATCTACAATAGAAGATATCTCAGTTAATAAATGATTTGATCGACTCAGTGATCTTAAATGGATGCACCTTAACAGTAAGTTTACGGTCTCAAGGGTAAGGGTTGACTCGCAGTGATTGCAGAAGCGCTGCTTGAACGTTGAACTCTAGGAATATTATCACCATGTTAACGTTCGCCTATTATTAAGACTAGACAAGTACAGACCATAGATTTATTGAATACTGCCTGATCAAGCGGTCTCCGATGGTCAGTCTCGTGTTCAGTCAGACTCAGTCTCCGATGCCTTCCTCACAACAGGGTAACATTTATAAGACTACAAGTTACACACAGGGTTATCCCAATCTTGTGACTGCTTTCTAATTAGGGCATCTCCCAGGTATTTTCACTCGCCGAATCCTCAAGCACTCACCACAACATGCCTACCAGATTTAACAAGACAAGAAAGCACCGTGGAAACGTTTCAGGTAAGTCCATTATAATACCATCAGCTGGATAATACTTACAATAGCCGGTCACGGACGTGTTGGCAAGCACCGCAAGCATCCTGGTGGACGAGGAAAAGCTGGAGGTCAACATCATCACCGAACCAATCTCGACAAGTATCATCCTGGATACTTTGGAAAGGTCGGAATGCGATATTTTCACAAACAACAAAACCAGTTCTGGAGACCTACTCTTAACCTGGACAAACTATGGACTCTTATCCCTGCTGAAAACAGAGAGAAATACCTTGCTTCAGCCAGTGAAAGTGCTGCTCCCGTTATCGATACTTTAGCTGCTGGTTACGGAAAGGTTCTTGGCAAGGGAAGACTGCCTAGTGTTCCTATCATTGTCAAGGCTCGATTTGTATCAAAGCTCGCCGAGGAGAAGATCAGGGCTGCTGGAGGTGTTATCGAGCTTGTTGCATAATTAATCAATCTATGTAAATGCTCAACATAAGGTCACGCTGATCAAGGAATGTAGATTATGACTGAAATATCTTGTCGACTGTGCGGTCCACTGTACTTGTTGACGAGCTGGTAGAGTCTGCCCATCGCTATCACTATAGAATCTTTTGCAATCTCTGGTTCTCTTGTAAATTATATCATCTATGCAATTGCTGCAGTGGATTCCAGCTCACAGTATCAAATTTCCATTCCATTAAGACTAAGTGAAGTAGTTGCCATTCGTGAAGAGATCCGCAAGATTGGTATATCTTCAAATCAGAGGATATACTCTGCTAGTCGTAGCATATGCATTGCCCATATAATGAGAAATGACGATATCGCTAAGATTATATCGGCGGCTGCGTCTTGTAGTACAGAGTCACATAGACTTACACTGGATTGTCGAGTGTTTAAGATTGTAAAAAATATCGGCGAGATTCAGGGTAAGCGAATATCGGCGAAATAAAGGCCAATGTAGCTATGGAATCAGTTCATTTCCGGACAAGGATGATTCCTCTGCCTGGATCTCAACAAGGAATTATTTATAGTTCATAATGCACCATTATTAAGGCTGTACGGATATTCGTATCTTACTTCGTCGCCGATATTCCAACCTAGCCGATATCCCAACATAACCGATATCGCTTCAGCACTAATACAATTATTAGTGCACATGAACAGCCATCACTGAGAACTGAGCACTCATTTAAGTTAGTTAAGATGTAACCTATAAACATTCAAAATCTCTGTATATTGTATTACAATCCGATAATATCGGTTAATATTAACTGAATTGTTCCCAGGCTGTCACAGCTTCCACAATTTTCTTTCTACAAGCCTCATTTACCTATCATATAAGCCACACATAAATACTGCCATATTAATATCTACCTGTCAATTCTATTATTATAATAAGAATATTATTGTTTAATGTTTATTAACAAGGCTAGATTTATTTATTTTAATTCTTTTATTTTTTAATTATTTTATTATTTTTTTATATTATTTCATATTATTGCCGATATCTTTATTGGGTAATAATAACTGCTGCATCCATCCGATATTCTTCAACCACGACGACCTTTTACTGGTCATTACAATGGGTATGTAACAGACATTGTCATTATTACACTGGTAATGTCATTATTACATTGGTAATGTCATATTTACTAATTCAGATAAGGAGATCCAACGAGGTTTAAGCGATCGGTTGTACGATAAACGAAAGGCTGCAGCTTTAGAATTAGAACAATCTATTCGAGAATGCCTTGCAAATGAAGACAGAGAGAAAATCAAGCAAATTATTGATCAATTATGCCGAGATTTCGCATATGCTGTCCATCATCCTAATGCTCGTAATGGGGGGCTAATTGGTTTAGCAGCTGCTGCAATTGCTTTGGGTCAAAACGAAGTTGCAAGCTATTTAGAAGATATAATTCACCCAGTTCTGGCCTGTTTTGGAGATCAGGATGCTCGAGTACGATATTATGCTTGTGAATCCATGTATAATATTGCCAAAGTGGCCAAAGGAGAGATTCTCGTCTACTTTAATGAGATCTTTGATGCTTTATGTAAACTCGTTGCTGATACTGAACCTTCAGTAAAGAATGGAGCTGATTTACTTGACCGTTTAATTAAAGATATCGTTGCAGAAAAAGCTGCTACTTATGTTTCCGTCATTCAGCCGCAGGCGCCGCAGCTCGTGGGGCTCGATAACCCACAATCAACAACAGCAGGAATTTCCACTGAAGGATCTCAACCAGCAATTGCAAATGAACCTGCACAATCGGAGACGACATTTTCATTACCAAAATTTATTCCTTTACTTCGTGAGCGTATTTATGTTATTAATCCTTTTGCTCGGATGTTTTTAGTGTCATGGATAACTCTTTTAGATTCGATTCCAGACCTTGAATTGGTGTCTTATTTACCAGCATTTCTAGGAGGAATGATTGGCTTTTTAAGTGATCCTTCTAAAGATGTTCGAGTAGCCACTTATGCTTGTCTAGGAGGCTTTCTACAAGAAATCAGGCGAATAACTGATATAAAAAAGACTGTAGCTCAACGAAAGCCGGAAAAAAGGGTTGAAAAGGAATCTTCTGATTCTGATTTCGACGAATATGATGATATTTACATCCCTGGTCAAGATGTTTATATTGATTTCGACAAGATTATCGAGATTCTCATCTCTCATTTGAATACCCCAGATGTCGAAGTAGAATTGACGGTTCTAGGTTGGATTGAAAACCTTCTAGATATCTCTCCAGTGAGTTTTTTACCCTATGGTCCTAGAATATTGGCTGTTTTATTGCCTACAATGGCCTATGAAGGGGAAGAACTTAGGAAAGCTGCAGAGAATGTAAATAGAAAGCTTCTGGATCTTATTATGAGTCTTCCTGATAATGATGAAACAGGTGAGAACGTAACGGGAACTGCAGGAGTCAATAGAACAGTGGGAAATGTCCCCGTTGCTCCTAGAGGTAGTATCTTTCCCTCTACTGAAGACCAGCTCGACTATGCCTCAATGGTTAATGCTTTAACCCTTCACTTTCTCAATGAAAAAGAAGAGACTCGAGTTGCAGCCCTTGACTGGCTTATAATGCTCCATCGTAAAGTCCCTAGAAGAATCCTGGCTATAAATGACGGGACCTTCCCGGCTCTATTGAAAACTCTTTCAGACCCTTCTGAGCAAGTAGTAACTCGAGATTTGCAGCTTTTGGCTCAAATATCATACAATTCCGATGATGAATACTTTACTGTGTTTATGGTCAATTTGTTGAATCTTTTCTCCACTGATCGCAGGTTGTTGGAATCAAGAGGTAATCTAATTATCCGTCAACTGTGTGTCAGTTTGAATCCAGAGCGAATATATCGTACTCTTGCCGATATTCTAGACAAAGATGACGATATGGAATTTGCAGGAACAATGGTCCAGAATCTCAATTCCATTTTAATAACTGCTCCTGAACTATCCGATCTTCGTACTCGTCTAAGGCAGCTGTCTAGTAAAGATGGAGCAGGGTTTTTCGTATCACTGTTTCAATCATGGTGTCATAATCCTATAGCTGTACTATCCCTGTGTCTTCTAGCACAGGCCTACGAGCATGCTTTTGCCGTGCTACAAATAATGGTGGACTTTGAGATCTCGGTGTCACTTCTAGTCCAGATTGACAAGCTAGTACAACTGCTTGAATCGCCTGTATTCACCCATCTACGTCTACAATTGCTGGAGCCGGAAAAGAATGTCTACCTGTACAAGTGTTTATACGGCATTCTAATGCTTCTGCCACAGTCGTCAGCGTTTGTGACATTGCGAAATAGGTTAAATAGTGTAAGCGCCATGGGGTATATTCCTTTAGGCTCAGCCGTAGCAACATCTGCTAAACCGCGGCTTCAAGTAAAGGATAAAGATGACATGAGATGGAACGAGTTGCTGGAGAAGTTTAGAACTGTACAAAAGAAGCATGAACAGGCAAGAAGGACGGCAAGGGCCCGGGCACTTGAGAAACCGGCTGATGAATTTAAGCCGTTTAAACCAGTGGAGAAAGACGGATACAAGAGTGATACAGTTATGTCGGACACGTCCAGCAGAACCGATCGTACCGCAAACAAGACAAAGTCAAAGAGGACGTTTTCGGGTCCGAAAGGTTGGCGAGCGTTGGCTCAAGATAAGAAGGTTTAGCAAGTCTATAGATGAGCTGTCCGACAGAGCCGATATCTGCCGATGCGGCAACTGTATCTTCCCATTACGTTCTAGTGCGAGACTGCTTTATTCTATATATACTGTCTAAGTTCTGCCGGCAGAACTGTATGGACGGGACGAGAGTAGCATGCGGGACGGGACGGGAGCAGCATGCGGGACGGGACGGGAATGGCACGGAAGATCGGGAACAGCTAAGCCAATGTCGGATTCTCGGACACACTTCGGAACGCCGGATTCTCCCCGGCTCCGGCCACAGATCTGCCTCTCAGATCCGTGAGAATGCAATTGCTACCCAGGACCGTAGCTATGAAAGATTTTACTTCTCCGGTAAGTGTCCCGTCACAATGCCTTCGTCGCGTCCCGCGCCTGTGCGCTCATTTAGTAATCAACACAGATAGCCTTCTTGTCAACGACGGCTTCCTGCCATTGGCGGCACCGGAATAGCCCTGTTTGTCCGAGTCCGAAGGTTTCGGAGACTCTGGCCGTTTAATAGTCCGGCGCTTGGTATATTTGTTCAATTTGCGGTACTCAAAGTCTAGTTAGCACCTAACCCTAACGTTAAGAAATCTGCACGACTTACGATCGGAAATCTTGGTTATTAACGACATGATCAAGCTTTAGTTGTGAAGAATGTAGCGAAGGTTTTCAATTACGGTTTCATCTTGAGTTGTCACGTGAACTGAGCATCGTGGGACGCGAATTGCCTAATCGGGAGTTAATAGAACGCGTTAGTCAGCAAATATTAAGATCAATGAAGATTGTCGCATAAGATTATCGATATAAGCTGTTCGTTACGCATGGAGATTCACTACGTGATAGACTGTTGCGACGCTGATAGTTCGAGATGATGGTTCGAGAAATGATGGTTCGAGAGATTGAGTGAATAGTACTTAAAATAAGATATATTATCTCTTATGATCTGGATATGGTTCACTAGCGAAATGCGCAACCCCTGAACTGCGTAAAACTCCCAATGGGATTACGAGGTGTATGAATTGGTGTGAATTATGTATAAATTAATTTTAATTTCTGCAATTTCTTTTTTTAAATATTTTTCTAAATATTTTTATTTTTTAAAGTTAAAATCGCATTCCTATCAGTCAATAAAGACAACAAACGAAAGGTTTGTTTGCTTAGCTTAATTGCCCCAGCGATTGTTGTGCAAATTGTATCGGTTTATGCCATCGAGCTTTTTAATTTTTTAATTATTTTTGGCCCAATTGAAAAACAATTTGCGAAAATAATCCAAGCAAATGCACGATTATGCACCGTAATTAATTTTTTTGGGCCAATTAGAATATTATTCAAAATTTTTTAGGCGCTGCAAATAGTGGACACTATGTACAATCTACAGCCGAGCGATAGAGCCAGCTGAGCCCAGCTCTATTGATATCGGCTCAAAGCAAGAATTCACGTTGAACGTTCAGGCAGCTTACATGTTGTAAAAGACGTGCAGCGGAATGACCGAGAATTCAATCTCATGATAACAGTAAACTTTAAATAAAGATCAATTATTAATACACAGTATTGACAAATCCATTTATATCGTTGACATTCCGGTATCGGTCACCAGTCGGTCCAGTCCTATTGCTCATACAGCGATATCTGCTGACCAGATTCCATTTTTATGCATGCCGATATACGATACAATCCAGTGCAGACTCGTTTCGAACGACGAATATGAATCTGTGGTCCACTGCTGTGGATCCCTGCCATGATGAAAGCAACACTAGTGTAGATTATGAGATTACACATTGGCAAAGTGAAGGAATATAACAAGATGTGTTTGACCTATATGAATGAAGCTGTTGTGTTATTTTTTCGACTTGTGCTCAAGTTCGACTTTGGCATACCAGACTCCTCCTAGCAGTGTCAGTAGAATTCCCGAGCAATTGGCCATGGTGACATTCAAATGAAAGAATATCACTGCCAATGCGATGGTTAAAACCTGTTTGATATTGGCAGCGGCCGTCATTGTCAAGGCTCCAACTTTTCTGTTGGCAACAAATGATACCACATTCAAACCGAAAGCGATACAGCCGTTGAGAGCCAGTTTCAAAAGAAAAACAGGCGTTAAAGCAAACTCCGTTGATACAGGAGGAAGTTCTGTTGATACAATAGCCCCGGTGGTTGCTGCGGTATAAATGGCAGACAATTCTCCAGTAAAGTAGGCATATATGATGGTCTGAGCCAGAGCTAAAGGACTCATTCTATAAAGCAATTCCATTGCACTAAGCTTCAACCGACCGGTTTGAACTCGGTTGGTTACTAAAGTCTTTACAGCTGCCAAAAGAGCCCCGAGAACAGTAAGAAAAAATCCCATTGGAGTGAAATAATAATCTCCAGCGGTTGCAAGACCAACTCCTGCTACTACGGGGATTAAAGAAAGATATGTCATGGTTGAGTATGAAGTTTTTAAGAAGACGAAGTTGATTATCACAGCGAATATCGGGGTTGTTGCTCTAACCACTTGATGGAAAGGTACTGTGACTAATTGTAAAGAAACATTGGAAATGGCGATATTAATGGTATAAAGGAAAGAAAAGAATAGCAGAGTGAGCTCTTCGGAATTAGTCAAAGGTGTAAGAGTAAAAGCACCTCTTTGGTGCAGGATAAAGCATCCTATTGAACCAAATAAGGCATGGATTCCGGTGAGAACATAGGGAAATGGAAAGGATCCAAGGACGACTTTATTGAACAATGTTAAACCAAGATTGAAAAAAAGGTAGAGCGTCAACCATGCATATTTGTCGCTTACAGACACAGCTGTGTTGGTAGATTTATCGTCTCTATAAGGATCGAAATCTGTGTCGTTTTCAGGCCTGTAAGCACGTCTTTTCACAGCAATTGGCAGTTCAAGGCGAATACTTTTACGCATAGCCTCATAACGACTCGAACTGAAGATTGATTGTCTCGGCATAAGCTGTTTATCAAGCCTGCCTGGTTCATTACGCGACTTTCACGACGCCGACGGATTGGGAGATTGAGCCGCTCCGTTGGCACTTATTGAATTACGGAAAATCTTTTTTCCATGGTAATTATATCACGTGATATTTCTCCGACGATAAAATATTTTACCATCAATTCCGGTACCCTAATTGAGAGAGCTGTGCCTCTAATAGAATATTATCTGACTTGATTCATTAGCGAAATGCGAAATGTGCAATCCCCCAATAGCGCATAACTCCGAATCTAGGATTACCCGGGAGCATTATTTAAATTACAATTTCTTTTTTAAAATTATTTTTTGAAAGTTAACTTTGCCTATTCGGGTTATGCGGTTAGAGGATTGCATATCGTTGGACTTTGAGAACCACAAACGAATGGCCTTCGGTTAATGAATCCAGTATTTTAGTTAGATGGTTATACTCGAATAATAACGGGTTCTACTGATGTTGGACACCATGGAATACTCTAGGACAATGGTAAGAATTCTCGTCAGGTGCTAGGCATGTCGTAAACGAGCCAGCATAATGGTCGAGAATCTAATATCATGACGACGGTGCTGCCTTGATCCATTTATATTGTTCATTATTTTGATATCAATTTGTCAGTCCCTATCGCTCATTTCGACACCGATATCTGTTAATCCAGATTCCATCGTAATCCATGCCGATAAATACGATGCAACCAAGTGTGATTCGAAGGTGATTTTGAATCTGTAAAGCACGTAAATGACGATAGACAGATTACTTACAGTTGGCGAGGTGAATAAGATGTGCTTAAAACAATATGAATGGTCGCTCATTTAGCTGAGATGTGCTCCAGTTCGACTTTTGCGTACCAGACTCCTCCTAATAAAGTCAACATAATTCCTGAGGAATTAGCCAATGTGACATTCAAATGAAAGAATATCACTGCCAAAACGATGGTTAAAACCTGTTTAATGTTGCCTGCTACCGTCATAGTCAATGCTCCAACGTTCTTATTGGCTGTAAATGATACTACGTTCAAACCGAAAGCGATACAGCCGTTGAGAGTCAGTTTCAAAAGGAAAGTAGGCGTGATAGCAAAGGTAGTCGATACAGGAGGAGTTGCTGTTGATACAATAACTCCGGTGGTCACAGCGGAGTAAATAGTCGACAGTTCTCCAGTCAAGTAGGCATATACAATTGTCTGTGCAAATGCTAAAGGACTCATTCTATAGAGTAACTCCATTGCACTAAGCTTCAGCCGACCGGTTTGAACTCGGTTGGTTACTAGAGTCTTTACAGCTGCCAAAAAAGCCCCGAGAACGGTCAGAAAAAACCCCATTGGAGTGAAATAGTAATCTCCAGCAGTTGCAAGACCGACTCCTGCAACTACTAGGACTAAGGAAAAATAAGTCATAGCGGAATATGAAGCTTTTAAGAAAATGAGGTTCATTATCACGGCAAATATCGGGGTTGTAGCTCTGACCACCTGGTGAAAAGGGACTGTGACCAGCTGTAGAGAAACGTTGGAGATGGCGATATTAATGGTATAAAGAAAAGAAAAGAACAGCAGAGTGAGATCTTCTGAATCAGTTAGATGTGTAAGAGTAAAAGCGCCTCTTCGGTGTAGGATAAAACATCCTATTGAACCAAACAGGGCATGAATTCCGGTAAGAACATAGGGGAACGGAAAAGATCCAAGGACGACTTTATTAAACAATGTTAAAACAAGATTGAAAAAAAAATAGATGGTCAACCATGCATATTTGTTGCTTGTGGACACAGTTGTACTTGTAGGTGAACCTTCATTGTGAGAATCGTTTTGAGGGCCGAATTCGAGCTCATCTGGGCCTGCTTTTTCAACAGTAATCGGTAATTCCATCTTGAAACCAGACATACCGCCTGTAGCGCTGTATGAATCAATCGTAAGCATAGGAAATACCTCAAGTCTAGAGCTCAAAGGTGTTGAATCTGTTGCTTGGCGTAACAGGGGATATTATCAAAGTGGCGTATCTGATAGGTGATTCGTTAAAGATAGTCGATATTGATGCTGAAGTAGATTAAGTCGTAGAAAAATGCAGCATGCGATAGTATTATTTCAATGTTGGAAGTGAAGGTCGTTCGGAAAGGTCGTAACTATAAAAGAATTGCACGGGCAGCCCGTATAGCTATTGTAGGCAGATAAAGATCACGCCGAGAATTCAAACAAGGCCGCGACGTGCAGGCTTTATAATAATCGCGTCCCTCAAATAATAAACGCAAGTTAGAAGGTTAAAAGAAATGACCGTTGAATTAACAATTACAGATCTCTTGCAGATTGCCCATCAACCGAAGTCCGACCTGTAGATTTAATGATTAATGAATTAAATAACTTAGCAGGGAATTTCTATACTTTGGTACAAAGTTTAACTTGGCCAAAGTCTAATCGACATAGAGTCAAAAAAAATCAATTGCCGTCTTCAAAAATGGTATCAGCCGCAAGTTATTCATGATAATATTGAACGATTATTTCAATAATCCTTCATAAAAATTAATGATTGATTTAATTATTGTGTTTATATCACCATTTTACTACATGGAAGCCGCACATCCGCCCTGATATTCAATTTTAGAACGGATCTTCCCTTGGTAGTTTCTTTTTTTAAAATTGGAAGCATTGCGTCACCAACAGATTTAAAAGAATATATTTATCTGGGGATTTTAGGACATTATGCTACTGTTTTAAATATTTATGAAACCTTTAAATGTTGTGTAAACGGCATTTGTTCAAAATACAAGTCTTGACGTATAGGTCAGAGCGCAGACGGAACGAGGAATTCTTCAATTAAGCTATATTTCAAGCTTACTATCACATTCTTGTCATAATGGAGGAACCGTCTTGTCAGTTGAATCTTAGCAATTAATCAATCAATGTAACTAACTAACGCTCGTCAGTTTCAATTTTTTATATGCTACAGTAGTATCATAATTCCTTCACCACTTGAAATGCATCACCACTTTAAAAGTGTACGTCACCTGAATTATATATTCAAACTTTACCATGCAAACAATTTATTCATCATGCATATACTGAAGTTCCTTCAGTCAGGCGGATGACCAGCTTTATCTGAGAACGGAGAATAACTGCTCTAAATGTTTGAAAGCGCCTAAAATGTCCAAAAACAGACCATGAAAAAGCAACTATAACCCTAGGATTTAATTGCTTTTTGCATTTACGACCCACAGTCATTGTACAGAGCGGACGATCAATCACTAAATTCATGACTAGGCCGTTTTAGGTCATCCTTTACGATGAGGTTTCATAAATAATTCTTCAGATTCACTATTGAATATTTTAAAAATGATATTAATATTAAGGAATTAATTTTTAATCGCTATTTATTAATGCTTTTCAATTTTTCCCTTTTATTATCATTTATATTTATGCCATATCTTCATTCAGCCGCTTACCTGCGAACTCCGCTGGTAATGATGATTAACTTTCGCAAAACAAACCTAAACACAAATCCGACCGGTCTTGTTTCAATTCAACCACGGCATGTGAATCAATTGGGGATGTAATTAATATTATCCATTAAATTATTTAATTATTAAATATTAAATAATGCACCACTTTATGTGTCCCCAATTTCTTAAATTTTTACAAATCAACGAAATGCCTAAATAAAATACCCTAAAAATAATATTCAAACTACTTTGTAGGTAAAGATTACGATGACGTGGATCTTGATTAAAGTTCTGTGATCATGCAGGGACCCAGAATAATGCCATAAAACAGTAACGAGTAACTTCATGATTGCTCAAAGGTAAGGTGAATTATGATTATTTTGACGTTTCAGCTAGATGAGGAGACAGTCTCACGGTTAGTTCTGCTAATGAGAATATTCGTTATGGAGATATTCTTTGATAAGAAGTCGTTATAGTAGATGATAGTCAGTATGACAGAGACTATACCACCTTTAGATATCGTTTATGTATTATAATAATTGATCTTTATTGCGGTCACGGGCTACAGAGTATAGTGAAATAATCCAAAGACGACTGGACAGCCTATTTGTATTGCTGGGCCGCCTATTTGTATTGCATATTGCATGTCGCTGGCTGCCAACCTACTCGTTAGCCGATGTTATGTGACCTTAACCGATTTGATAAATCAAATCTCAGCACTGTGACTACTGCCGATGTCATTGAGATCATATCGGATCGTCAAATCAATACAGTTGTTGCTGCCTTTGTACAGATACTCCAGCGATTGGATCTCTAGCCGATATGATCTGAACATTAGCCGATATGATATCGTACAGTAGCTCCACACATAAGTACATAAATGACTATAAAGGCTCATTGATTAATTGATATAAGATCGTACTTCTCACTGTCCACCATCACTGACTACTCATGTAAACTACGATATCAAGCAGTTAGAAATTCGCAAGTTAAAATTGCTAGGTCATTACCGATGAGAAGGACACGCGTTTGGTGCCAACAGATCACAAAGCAGAGCACAGAGACAATACATATATCACATATAAGCAGGTTTCTTTAACATCGACCTCTAATTGATTGAGTACTTGAGACTAGAGTAGTTGAAGTCAAGTTGAAGCGCCGGCAATGATGATAGACTCATTTAAAGTTGACGTAATATGAATTATTCAAGGATTGACTGTATTTGATTTGAAATTCCATTTCTTGTACTGATTTGTCAACAGATAAATTCGGCTTTGAATTTTATTTGACAATCAAAACTTGTTTGACAGCTATACAGTCGACTGCCCGACGTGCACGTTGACCTCACTGGCTATGCAATCATGTTCACTAGAATAAGTGTTTTTATTTTGACTAGAAAGATCAAGCAGATTCTCTGGTGATCTAGCCACTGTTAGATTACTGCTTCATATAGCCCTTCGTTTCTGGCAGTAGGATAGCACAAAACAACCATGGTCAGCATAGTAGCGCATAATGCACATCTCAACAACGTTTTGTCATCTGAAATCCACTTCCTTTGAATGCCAACCGTGCTACTTGTGCTACTTGTGCTACTTGTGCTACTTGTACTACTTGTACTACTTGTACTACTTGTACTACTTGTACCACCTGTGCTGAGCTAATTGAACCAAGATTCAGTCTCTAAACAACCCAAAATCAACCATTACGCCAATTTGAACGCCTCACTAGCGTTGAAGATCGACATAAACGGCATAAAGACGATTGACATAGTCAACACGAGTCGCGTGCTGGGATTCAGGGCATTTAGAATTTGAACACTCCGCTGTCAATCAGACGCTTCTCATACGCCTGTACACTCTACACCTCTACAATTAATAACTGCCATGAGTGCAAGATGAAATTACTTTTGAATTACTATAGACATAACGGAATTACATCTTGCCATGATAAATAAATATCTTCAATGCGTTCATTCTCCTCAGTAACCAATGCTGTAAAGACGAATCACTGCAACAATTCATCTCTATAATGATTTTGATTATTGAGATTTTTATCTCTTCTGTTGCGCACATTTTGAGCCTTTTTATCATTCCTCCAAGCAAGAGTTTTGGCCTTTTCTTGTTGTTTATCTTTCGGTGCAAGGTTCAAATCATTCCTATTGACAGCAGAGACAGTGATTTGTCCTTCTCTATCATTATCAGGTCGTAGGTTTTGCCTATAATACCGTGCCATAGCTCTATGACCCACCCGGACCCCGGGGGCTATTGATAATTCATATCCTGAAGAATCCACATACATTCCATCCATTTGATCTAAACTGTCTTCCTCAGAGTCCGAGCCTTCTGTATCATTTGACCCATCAACGTCTTCATCAACATCTTCCCAATCGTCGTCTCCAGCTTTGCCTTCGACTTCACCTCCGACTTCACCTCCGACTTCACCAACTCTATAAGAACCTCTGAAATCATAAAACTTTGAAATCTCCAACTTCTCCTCTATAGTCTCATATGGAATCCTAACATGACCTTTGGCATTCATATGAGTTATAACACTTTCAACACTTCTTCCTAGAAAACTGCATTTTAAACACATATGTCCATAAATGACCTTTTCTCCAAGATATTCCATTAGTCCTTGAAGGTCTTGAAGATATTCTTTCTCGGGAACAAATAATCCAAATGTTTTAGTCATATAATCTACATTTTCCTGCACTGATTGAAATTCCATTCCATTGATAAAACAGACATTAGCAGGAACAGTTTGAGGGATGATCGGCTCAACAGCCTCCGTCGTTGACTCTGTATCGAATTCACTTGTCGATTGGATCGTAGCTGTCGAATCAGTCTCTAAAACCTCTTCTTCACTTATCTCATAATCGAAATCATGACTATCTACCGATTCTAAAGGCTCTCCTAGGGAAAATGTCGACGATACAGGACTACCAGTTCGATGAATAGGATTATGATGTAGGCTTTTGTTGAGTACAATTTTTCGCATCAATTTTTCCTCCTTTTTCTTGTCTTTTTTAGTCACTTGTCTATTACCCGATCCTCGTCCTGTAAGAGCTTCTTGATGCTTTTGAAATTGCTCCTGTTGTAGAACTTTTTCAGCAAAAACTTCTGAAGATATCGGCGGTAGATTGGCCACTCTTCTTTTCAGATTATACCGATGCCAATCGGATTTCATATGAAGTCGTTGAAGGTCGGCTGTAGGGAAATTTAAACCACAAGTGTTACATGTGAATAGTGGTGTACCTGTCGGTCCTGCCACTGAGGCATTACTAGGTGGTATAAAGTCCATAGTCGTTAGAGATAAATAAATCAAGATAAATAAATTAATTAATTTTTATTTTTTTATTTTTTTTGAAATATTTATTTTCAGTTACCCGGGAGTGGTGGATGGAATTCATAGATGAAATTCATGGACGAAACTGCTGAGGTTGAAAATAGTGATTTAATGCCGGTTATTTTCCTGTAGAAACTATCAGGGCATTGGAATGAAGGGTATTATAGGAGGCTGCAGTGAGTGATACAGCAGTTTCCTACTCGGCAGCTCTTCAGGGTACGGTTATGTACGCCAGACACAGTCATGCGTACAGTTTGAACAAGTTTAAATGCAGTGTGACGAACGTCTGAAGTGGAGCCCGCTGGACAGTCGCTGGTCAGTCGCTGGTCAACTTGCTGGTAAGTTAGGTTAAGCATCTATCTTCACAGGAGTATCTGTATATGGAGACAGGAATATCCGCATCTAATGATCATTCACGATTATATCAGTTATTACACAGTAATCCTTTATTATCTATCGGTATTTGATGAATCCAATGTCAGAAGCTTTTTCTCTGAAAGATTGTCTGCAGATGTTGAGGCCATATTTGCGGATGACAGCATTGCGCGAGGCAGTGACGCGGCTGGTTAGAGAAGTGAACAGTTGAAGAGTAGCGGCAAATTCATAGTGAACTTCCAAGACAACCATAGAATTACTCACCATTGACGCGATCCTTTGCCGTAGTTTCGGGGGTGGGAGTACCAAACGTTCTCGTGAGCCATGATGCTGAGTTAGAGGTGATAATTTAGTGCGACAATAGCTGGAAAATGTCAAATAGTATAACCTGGTCAAAGTATGGTCTCAAATTTGACAGATTATACCATTTAATCCTTCATTTATCCTTCTTTTATGCTCTTTCAATACCTACCTTGTGATATGAGATTCAAGTGGGTGGAGTCTAAGTTAAAATTCAAGGACTGTTGGGACGTCTATTTGACTAGGGTTAAGCCCTAACTGAGAAGGGCCGTCATCTCGATTTCGCCGAAATGGGAATTTTCATTACCCTGCCTGGAATTTCTATTAGACGAATGCTGGAGAACGCCGATGATGGATGACGGATGACGGCAGGTGAAGGCCATTGGAGCTAGTTAAAGCTGATGAAGATTGTTAAACATATCGCTCATTCTGATATACGATAGATATGCTTGCTGTTGAAAGTTTTCGATCGCGGGAACAATGCTGACAAGCTGACTCTATGAGTCCGGCCGAACTTCCACAGCACATGGAAAGAAGCCTCTAGACTAGCTGTCAGCATTGCTATAGATATCTTATGCTCTTATTAACCTTATAATCAATATATAACTGAATTATTCCTCTTTAAATATCTTAATTTCTGCTGGGCTTGTTCTACTATATCTTGAATATAGCTGCGATATTGCTTTAATTTGTTTTTGATGCTCTTTTGAACCATATTACACTCATTTCAAGCATGAATTAAAGTGGTTTAAGATATAAGTAAATTGCACTAGATCGGCTTCGAACCGATGGAACTGACGACTTATTCCCACTAGACTAAACTCAAGAATATGTCATTTCAGAACGGCGATTGCCAGAGTACTAGAGTTACCCTACTGACCAGTCTCGTATTTGCTTTTTCCCAGGTGGGATATTGACAAACTCCAAAATACAGATCAGCATTTCTGGTCCAGTGGAAAGTTAAATTCTCTTATCTTCGGTTCGATTCAAGCCGACTGTATATTTCAAAATTTGCTTTAAATCGAGAATAAACAAGGTATTAGCTATTAAATCCTCATTAGCTCCTCAAGTATTCAATCTGATACTATTCTCCCTTTTCTACTCTCTTTAAACTGCCAATATCACAGCAGGGTAGTTGATATCTACACATTGGGAGCTTTAATAAATATTTTTTTTTGAAATATTTTTTTATTCATTATTATGGCTGGATCGCATCATCATCGTTCTACGGTGAAGAAAACACACAAGAAATTCAAGTCGAAGCATTCGACCAAGAGTGCAATTAAAGAGCGGACTAAAGGCAAAGTGGAGAAAGAAGAACGAGGAATTAAAGCTCATGTTAGCAGTAAAAATGATCGGAAAAATACCGCCAAACAGCTGAAAAATAACAAGATTGTCGAACTGGCGATCAATAGGAGACTTTTTGACGGAAAAAATGGAGCACCTAAGATCACAGCAGTTATACCGCTTGTCGAATTAGACGACAGCAGTTTAGAAGGCCTTTTAACGAATCTATATCAATCAGTAGAAGTACAACTGCCTCAGCTCTCTAGGTCAATAACTACAAGTGTTCCTCGGTTTAAACAAAAAGTGCAGTTTGTGATACCTCCAAGAGACCTTTTGGCAATCCTCGATACCGCCAAGGCAGCAGATTTTGTTCTTTTCGTGCTTTCAGCAACCAAAGAAGTCGATTCCTTTGGAGAAATGTGTATTAGAGCTATTGAATCCCAAGGAGTATCTTCAGTCGTAGCAGTTGTTTATGATTTGATAGGAGAAATCCCAGTTAAACAACAGCCACAAGTTCGAAGCTCTCTTAACAGCTTTTTCTCCCATTTTTTCCCTACAAATGACAAGATTTTCAGCGCCGAAGTGCCTTCAGAAGCATTGAATCTAATGAGAACCATCTGCCAAAAGGCTCCAAAAGGTATAAATTGGAGAGATAATAGATCTTATATGCTTGCTGATGATCTACAGTGGATAGAAAATGAGAAGCTGGTGATGATTGAAGGGGTTGTACGAGGTCGAGCATTAAATCCTGATCGTTTAGTTCATATTCCAGGTTTTGGTGACTTTCAAGTTGACAGAATAGAAACAACCGATAATTCTATCCGTCCTTCTGATCAAGATTCTTTAGATGATCTTGCAGATGTATCTGATAATGAGATGGAGGAATCCGAGAAGGAGGAGGAAGAAGAGGAAGAACTTGGAGTAAGATTGGACGACCACAGTTATTTCAGAGATGATTATAAAGAGGAGCGAGAAGCTGTAATCAAGGCTAGAAGGTTACCTAAAGGAATGTCGGATTATCAGGCGAAATGGATTGTAGATGATGATGTCATTGCAGAGTCCGAGTTGGAGGATGAGGATGAAGATGAGATAGAGGAAGAGATGGAGGAAGAGATGGAAGAGGCTGATGGAGAAGATGAGGAAGAAGATGAAGACTTTATGGACCTTGAAGTTGAAGAAGAAGAGAGGCAATTAAAAGAATTTCGAACCCGACAAAAAGAGGACTTGGAATTCCCTGATGAAGTGGAATTTCCTCCAAATGCCAGCGTCAAAGAACGATTAAAAAGATACAGAGGATTAAAGAATCTACGAACTTGTTCTTGGGATGTAGATGAGAAAGATAAAAGAGCTCCTGAACAATGGAACAGGCTTACAAGGATATCCAACTTCAAAGCTACAGGAAATAGGGTTTTAAAACAACAACCGTCTGAACAGATAGAACCAGGTAAGACGGTGAGAATCTATTTGAAAGCACCTGAGAATATCGTTACTTCGTTCTCAAACACCCCTCTTGTTCTGTTCAGCCTGTTACAATATGAACACAAACAAGCGGTCATGAACTTTTCAATCACTCCAAATTCTGAATATACACAACCAATTGCATCTAAAGACAGTATAATTCTTCAATGTGGTCCTCGAAGACTTGTCATTAGACCATTATTCTCTCAAGCTGGAAAATCGGCTAATAATGTCTACAAATATGAACGATTTCTACAACCAGGACGCTTATCTACAGCTACTGTAATGGCCCCAGTACTCTTTGGAAGTGTCCCGGTTCTATATTTCAAGGAGAATGCTGGAAACTTGTCATTAGTCGGCTCGGGAACTGTACTTAACGCAGACCATACGCGTATTCTTGCCAAGCGAATTGTTCTTACTGGTCATCCTCTTAAGATCAACAAGAAACTCGTTACTATCAGGTACATGTTTTTCAATAGTCCGGACGTTTTATGGTTCAAAGCAGTTCCTTTATTCACCAAATTGGGCCGTTCGGGTTTCATTAAAGAGAGCATCGGAACCCATGGTTATTTCAAAGCCACTTTTGATGGTAAAATATCTTCTCAAGATACAATTGGAATGGCTTTGTATAAACGAGTTTGGCCTCGAATGAGTGAGTTATATAATAGATGATAATAGCTTAATATATTCAGACTCAATGGCAGAGAACGGTACATTCATTCTGAGGTTCGCAGCGGTTTCACAAATTTCCATTTGCAGTTTTATCCATGTGGCCCGATCGGTAAGGTATTATCCAGAAGAGTTTTTTGGCTCCTCGGATCAATCCCCATGTCTGACGTTAATTATATGGATTCTCAACAAACGGTATAATGAGCTTTACCAAGGCCAGAGCTTTATCAAGATCTAAATAGTCTATAGAAGGCCTAGAAGGCCTAGAGAACTTATAGAATCCAAACCCACCTAATAGCCCTAAACTGGTCACGATAACTGCCGATATTGTATCGTGACAGCTCTATATACATTTAAGAAGATCCATGAGGTCAATTGGCACTTCAGCTCAGACTGATTTAAGCTATAGGATGGCAACGAGACGAATAAATCTCGTGTGGATAAACTACGAACTGCCAGACTCTCTCGACGATATTTCCCATATCCGACGATATAACCGATATCGTATCGTCGACAATGTATCGGCCCTTCTATCCAAAAAATAGTCTTTGTCTGGCTCATATCAACGGCTAATATCTCAATATCAACGGCTAATGTCGCAATATCAGCGACTATATCTTCAATCTAGCTAGTTTCATGCTACATTACATTGGCATGGCTAATATCCTACAGACCACCGGTTAAACGACTGCTCTTAAAGTTGCCTACGGAAACCGACGCACAACAAGGCAACGTCACAGATGTCACGTCGTGACTCACGTTGTTGAGTGATTTCTGGGCAAATTTAACTTTCAATATCAAGCTTTTGGCACGGCACATTTGCGGCCTAATTAGGAAAACAGTATTACCCGGGGCAAAACGAACGGCGCTAATGTCGATGATATTCAGTGGGCGGATCAACGCAAACTTGATCTTTGTCATTTAAAATCACTGACGTTCATTACACTGACCGTGTCATATCACATCACTAACGTCATAAACTACTAACTTCAACACAGCTTGTAATGGCTCCATACAAGAACTTTCTCAACTGGCATAAGGACAAGAAGGAAGATGAAGAGAAGGCATCGGGCTCGGGTTCTGGGTCGGGAGCAGGGTCAAGCTCTGGGGCTAGCGTCGGGTCTGGTGTCGGACCAAGCGTTGGGACAAACGTCGGGCCCAGCTCCTGGTCTCACGCACCGTCAGGCTTCGGTCCTTCAGGCCCTCCCCCAACTTCTTCATTAGGTGCCCCGTCATTAGGTACTCCCCCGTCGAGCTTCGGTCCTTCTGACATCCTCCCGTCCAACGTTTCATTCACATCTTCCCGGCCGTCCACGATCCAGTCGTCGCTCTTCTCTCGGCCACGGACGATGGCCTCTGGTTCCACGGCAGCAACATCGCGGCACTCCAATATATCATACTCCGGGTTCCCCGCCATAACCGAAGAGCGGATGTCGGTCCACAGCAGCCGAAGCTCGCTGTCGATGTCGTCGGGCAAGCCGATGCGGGTCGTAGACATGACGGAGTTACAGTCTGTAGAAGAGGACCTCCCGTCGACCTCCGCCTCGTCCCGGACTACTAGGCGGTCGCGGCCGAACGTGTCTTTTCCTGGACACGCAGGGCTTGTTGGGTCTATGCCCGAAATCCCAGGCATCGAAATGCCCTTGCTGACCCATACACTGTCGACCTCTCCTCGGGTCAGTTCAAGACCTGAGCCAGCCAGGCCAGGAATCACCACTGCTCAAGAGCTGAAGAAACTCTCGGAAGAACTCTCCGTCGTAATGGACCAGGCCAACAGTAGAATCGTAGACCCAGGCGGTGCAGCTATGCTGGCCACGCAGCTTTTGCACAACGCCGCGCAGAATGCGGCTTTCAAAGAAGACGTCTCCCTTCCCTCAGAACATCTGTCTAGAATCATCAAAATAGCTCTGCACTTTTCGGATAATCTCCTTCGAACTAACCAGCTGACGCCAGCACGGAGCTACCTCCTAAAAGCGCTTTACGAGCTCGGTGTGCGCTTAAAGCTAGTGGAACCAACGCTGGCAACCGTCCCATATCCGGGGAACTATGCCGTGAGCGATGAGTTACCGGGTCTGCCGCGCCTAGTCAGCATTCTAGAGCGCGTGAGTCAGCAAGACGCTAGCGGAATTTCCGATCAAGAAGGAGCTTTTATTGCGCCTATTCTCCGCGGCTTGTCGCCGCAATTCGCTGTGCTGACACTGTCGTTCGGAATGCCGCGCCCCGAGGCCGAACACTACACTGCCGTCTCCGCTCTGTGCGATCTCGGGCCAGATATCCATGTCTACTGCCAGAAAAACAGCATCAAGACGTGCGCAGGAACATTCCGGCCCCCGTACCGACTAGCGGACCCGAAAGAACCTCCGATCTCGCTGTCCATTGCTGCAGAGAACGCCGCGGCCATCAGCGGCACTCTAGGTGGCTACCTGTACCCAAAAATCGACCCTGAAGACCCGGCGATGGCTGCTTATGCCCGGTCGACTTTTGCCATCACGTGCGCTCATGTGTGCTTGACGGAGTCCGCTGGTGGGTACCCGTTCATGTCCGTGCCGTCCCCAGTGCTAGTAAATATGTATCGAAAAGCCCTGACGGCAGAGAAAAACAAATATCCGGTGCACTCGGAGCAGCACCAAATGTACCGGAGCGCTGTAGAGGATGTAGAAAACTCCCTAAAGCCCCGTGAACCGTTCGGGCAGGTTGTATGGGGCGAGCGCACCGTCTGTAACGGAGCCATCTCCGATATCGCGATAATCAAGTGCTCGCCAGGGCAAAAGTGCCGAAACTACCTCGGAGATGATATCGCATTCTCAGAATACGATCCCGGGTTGATGTTTGGAAATTTACACGTGAAGAGGATAGTGCGCAAGATGACGGGTGGAATGTCCGTTTTCAAGTACGGTAGCACGTCGAAATACACCAAAGGGCGGATCAACGGGCCGCGGCTTGTATATTGGGCGGACGGCAAGATCCAGTCGAGCGAATTCGTAGTGTCGTCGGAATCTCCAGCGTTCGCGTGCGGTGGGGACTCTGGCGCATGGATTCTACATAAAGAGGATGGCGGTGGAGATGAAGACGCTGGGGACTCAGACGCACACTCTGATGGAACTGATGGAACTGATGACCGCTCTGACGACAGGACTGTCCTCGGCTCGTCAAGCCCCGCAGCCAGCACTCGGACTGTCTCGTCCGGCCCCTGTCTTGGTGTCGTGGGAATGCTGCACTCGTATGACGGAGAGCGGAAAGAGTTTGGACTATTCACACCGATTGGAAGCGTGCTCAATCGGCTGTATGAAGTAACTCATGTGAAATGGGGCATTGTCGGTGTCCCGGACGATGAGAACGAAGATGTCCCGGCCGGCGGTAGCGATAGCAGCGGAAGCGACGACGGAGCATCGAGTGAAGATGAGTAGCGTCGAGTGAAGATGAGTAGTATTTATGACTAGTATTTATAGAGAGAGTATTTATTATAATGGTGGATAATCAGATAAGACGAGGTAGATAATGGCGGATAATAATGACGGATACATACTCCAGACGGATACGGATACTACCGATACGGATTTAACGGATACGGATATTACAAATACGGATTTCACGGATACGGATATTTACTACATATATCGAGATCACCGATATCGGCATTAGGCACCTAAACCCTTTGCAATTTCCCCTTGTAATTCCCTCTCGCTATTTGCCTCTGCAATTGTAGAAACGGCTTGTTAGAAAGAACAGGTAATTGTGTCATCTTACTTCTTAAATCACCGATAATATCTCGAGTTTTGCCAAAATATACCTCGTTGAGTAAATTACGAAGCTTCGACTCGACATCTTCTATAATCGTGCCAATATTGGCAACATGAGAAGCTTGATCTTCTACCGGCAGTTCGCGCTCAGTCTGTCGGGTTAAATTGCCACTAAGGTCTAAAGATCCAAGTTTAGTTCCTTTGCTGGAAACATCTAGAATGATTGTAGAAGTGACTTTATATGCGGCGTTTTTTCTAGTTAAAGAATCCACTTCGAATACGTGGATCGAGTCCCAGACGCCGGTTTCGTTGGATTTATCGGCATCTAGTTAGCGAGCACAGCGAACACAGCGAACGAGCTGCGCTCGTTCGCTGTGAGCGGATAGACGGACAGAAATAGAAGCGGATAGACGCAGACGATAGAGCGGATAGAGCGAGCGTGGGTAGAGCAGATAAAGGAGCGTGGGTAGAGCAGATAAAGCGGATAGAGCAAGCGTGGGTAGAGCAGATATAGCAGATAGAAAGCGTGACAAGACCGACACGATAGAGAGTAGAAGAGTAGAAGACCGATAAGTCCTACGGACACAACAGATACTTACGCTTTTTTAATAAAACTACTCCGGCAAACCCCTGATCTTGGTCCCAGAAATAAACACTTGAAATGCCACCTTCATAATACAAATCCCTATAAATATCAAATGCATCATTTGCTACGATTTCCAATTTCCTTAGCTCATCGCTCGGGACCGGCCCGTCACTTAAAAACGGTTCATACTCCCCGGACCAAGGACTTCGGTAACTATCTCCATCACGGTTATAATCACAAATCAAGTACGGTTTTCCCGTCTTGCAAGTCCGCACGCCGAGCGGCTGATCCACGGAGCTCAACAGGTCTTCGGCAAGATCAGGAACTACTTGGCATAATTGTTTCAAGTGCTTGGAGATATCTTTAGGGTTCAGACGGCGGAGAAGGTCGAGCGAGGCGTCAAACGCTTCATCCGAGGACTATTGACGTTAGTACGGGTCAATTAAAGTAGTTCAACGACATGACGAATGTAATACGACGAGGAATGTATGCAATTGTCTGCGCTTACCATTGTGCTGTAACTGCTGTTTATGTCGAGGCTGAGCGAAATGAGGGATGTAGTCAGGTTACCCTGGAGACGACGGATAGAATAAATATCGGTTAAGCTGTACCACCATTCATTATACAGTTCTACAGCATTAAGATTCTTACAAGACTGCTTCTTGGCTTACCTAGCCGTTGCAAGCGCTCTCAGCAGCTGATAATCTCTAATTAAGAACAGACTGAAGCCCTGGACTGCACTATAGAATACAGCAGTACAGAAGTACAGCAGTACAGAAGTACAGAAGTATAGACAGTACAGCAGACAGGCAGGCAGACAGTAAATATAATGACTACATGATAACTTATTAACTGACTTACAATAATACGCTGACATGACGTGAGAATCCGCCTCGAAAAGAGCGCAATGGGATTGTAAAGGTTCAGGGTAACGAAAAAAGAGCGAGCTGACCTCAGGCATTGAGCAGAGCAGAGCAGAGCAGAGTAAAGAGCTAGAACAATGGTTTGTTCTCAGATTGATGCTCATAGTATTATACCAGCATTGAACTCATCATGATAATCATGGCATTGACTTCATCATGATAATCATGATATAATCATGCCGATAACGAATGCTGTTTTAGATCCAAGCAATCTATCAGCTGTTCATTCCCTAGCGACAAACTTCCTAGCCACTTTACGACCAACATAACTGCTCAGTAATTCAACTCAACAAATCGCTATACCATGATATAGTCTCCTGATACAGTGATTCCACAGTCAGGACTCAGGACTCGAATCCAAGAATTCCGAGGACCTAATTTCCGAGACGGTGATCTTTCGACAGGGTAATTTGAAATGCTGGGCCGATCTGATAACTGATTGCGATTGTTACATTGACTTTGTCGTGTGATCTAACGGTTGATCATATTTATTAATTAATGCGACATCTATTACTATGGACATTGGCCCTAGCTCTGCCGATATGTGCTGAATATACTCCGACTCATTCTCCTGGCGTTTGTGCCATCTACGGCGATGTAAGTATTGCAGCTGAAGATCCATAGATCAGATCAACAAGATGAAATGAAGATGAGGATGAAGGTTGAGGCTTTCAATGATCTGTAGTCCTGGTGCTTCAGTGGCTCGGTGGATTTCGGGTGATTTGGCGATTCGGGATTCAAGACCCGGGTGATTCCGGTACATGATCAGAGTGATTCGGGTGATACAAGATCAAGATTCAGGATTCGAGTTCGTGATTCTCTTATCTATTTTGTCTGAATGAGATGCTGGAAGTGATTGACTGATATGACATACTGGACGTGGTTGACTGCCGACTAACCGCTGACTGCTGACTGAATGACTGCCTGTTATCTGTTTGTTTGTCAGCCTGTCAGCTTCAGTTGTCAGTTGTAAGGGTCCAGTCGATCGGCTTCAGTCAGTTATATCTGCTGCCAGTCATCAGTCAGTTGCCAGGCTGCTTGCTTGCGTTCTTGTATCTCCTTGTCTCTTGTCTCTTGTCTCTTGTCTCTTGTCTCTTGTCTCTTGTCTCTGGTCTTTGGTCTTTGGTCTCTGGTCTCTGGTCTCTGGTCTCTGGTCTCTGGTCTCTGGTCTCTGGTCTCTGGTCTCTGGTCTCTGGTATCTTGAGCTCTGATTGTCTCCTTGTGATTCGTCTTCAGCCTTCATCTTCAGCCTCATCTTCAGCCTCATCTTCAGCCTCATCCTCAGCCTCATCTTGATCCTCCTACTCGTCACTGCTCTGCCCTTCTCTCGATCTTCTAACTAGTGTGGTAAAAAATCGCTGTTTGGAGCTCAACTTCCATGTCCCGCTAATATCCCGGCCCAGGATCTCCCAGAGGATGCCCGGGAGCAACTTGTCGCTCTCTGCGGTCCCGATTACGCTTCGGGGCCTGTCTGCTGTGACGCAAATCAAATCAAAAGTCTACAGACAAACCTCAAGAAAGCCTCCAACATCATAAGTTCTTGCCCCGCATGTAAAGAGAACTTTTACCAGTTCTTCTGCCGCTTCACATGCTCACCTAACCAGTCACTTTTCGTCAACGTGACTACCACGGCAAAATCAACCACGGGACAGGAAGTGGTGACGGAACTCGACCATTTTGCTGGAGTAAAGTTCGCCAGCGCGTTCTATGACTCGTGTAAAGATGTCAAATTCGGTGCCACAAATGGCTACGCCATGGATCTAATCGGCGGTGGTGCAAAGAACTACACACAGTTCCTTAAATTCCTCGGCGATGAAAAACCTCTACTTGGCGGGTCGCCGTTCCAAATGAATTTCCCGTGGGATAACATAAGCGATATCATCAAGCCGAACGACGGCCATTTTCAGAGCTGCGGCAGCGGAGAGTATAAATGTGCGTGCGCGGACTGTCCCGACAGCTGCACAGAGCTTCCAGAGCTGCCGAATGCTGAAATGTGTAAAATAGGGCCTTTCCCGTGTTTCTCCGTAGCCGTAATCCTCATCTACCTTTCGGCTATCGGGGGATATTTGGGACTCCTGCTGTATCAATCTGGGGCTTTCCAGACTAGACAACTTCTTACTCCTGAACCCGAAGATGACGACTTCGGTAGACGTATCTTCTCTTTACCGCCAGTGGCTCCGGCTCCAGGGACTTATGCCGTTAATACCGTGCTGCAGAAATGGTGTTCACGGACCGCCGGGCTGTGCGCCACCTTTCCAGCCACAACAATCACTTTAGGCGTTTTATTTGTAATTTTGGCGTCGTTAGGGTTGTTAAGGTTCGGTCTGGAGACGAATCCCGTGCGCCTGTGGGTATCACCCGGGGCTCGGGAAATGCAAGAAAAAGCTTTTTTCGACGCCAACTTTGGCCCGTTCTACCGTGCAGAGCAGGTCTATTTGGTAAATGACACCGGGCCTGTGTTGTCGTATGAAACGCTTGAGTGGTGGTTTGCCGTAGAGACCCGTGTGGCCGAGCTGGACCCCGGGGTCATGTTACAAGACCTTTGTCTTCAGCCAACGGACCAAGGATGCGTCATCCAGTCTGTCACGCAGTATTTCGGTGGTGACATCAATCGGTTGCGCCCCGGGACCTGGCAACGGCAGATTGAAGCCTGTGCGTCATCTCCCGTCAACTGTCTCCCCCCGTTCCAGCAGCCAATAGCCCCGGAGATGATTTTCAGCGGACCTCCGCTGCAGTCTAAAGCATTAGTAGCCACGTGGGTTCTGAATAACGGAGATGACAGAGCAACCACGTGGGAAAGTGCTTTAGAAGACCTTCTAGAAGAGATTGCCGCGGAAGCTAAGCTCCGAGGCCTTCGAGTATCGTATTCCACGGAGATCTCTGTCGAACGCGAACTCAACGCGTCCACCAACACGGACGCGCGTATCGTAGCTTTGTCGTACCTTGCAATGTTCCTCTACGCATCTTTGGCATTAGGAGGATTCCCCGGGACGTCGCGTCAAGCGCTTGTACAAACAAAGTTCGCTCTGGGGATGTTCGGTGTCCTCGTAGTCGTAATGTCTGTAGTCTCCAGTGTCGGGATTTTTTCGTTATTCGGGTTTCGGGTCACGCTCATTATTGCTGAGGTTATTCCTTTTCTTGTATTGGCCGTCGGTGTCGATAACATTTTCCTGCTCACGCACGAGCTCGATTCGGTCAATGTATCGCACCCGAACGACAGTGTCGAGGAGCGGGTCGCACGTGCTGTCGGGCGTATCGGGCCTAGCATTCTGCTTTCAGCCTCATGCGAAACTGTCACATTCGCTCTCGGCGCCACAGTGGCAATGCCAGCCGTACGCACCTTTGCCGTATGTGCCGCCACAGCCGTGTTCATCAACGCCGCACTTCAGTTGACGCTTTTTGTGGCTGCACTGACGCTAGACCAGAAACGCGTCCAAGCAAACCGGGTCGATTGTTTGCCAATATTAACCGTCCCGCGCAAGGCAGATTTGGCCCGTGAATCGTTCTCATCTTTTGGCGCGCGTGCTCTGGCATCTCCTGGTGTTTTCGACAAGTTTTCAGAACCGACGCTGTCGAAACTCGTCCGCAAATACTATGCCCCTTATGTTCTAAGTCCCGCTGTCCGTCCCGTTGTAATCGCCGCTTTCGTGGCCTGGCTAGCCGCATCGCTCGCCGTCTTTCCCGCTGTAGAACTAGGTCTAGACCAGAGCCTTGCCGTGCCTCAAACATCGCATCTTGTAACATATTTCGACGATTTGTACAAATACTTTGGCTCCGGACCCCCAGTCTATTTTGTTACGCGACAGTTCAACGCGACGTCACGGGACGGCCAGCAGGCACTTTGCGGGCGCTTTACTACCTGTGACCCGTTCTCCTTAGCTAACGTGCTTGAACAGGAGCGAAAAAGACCTCTTTCTTATATTCATGATCCTCCAGCAAGTTGGCTCGACGATTTTCTCCAATGGCTGAACCCCGCACTGGACTGCTGTAGATATAAGCGAGGTTCGAACCATACAGAGGCTTGTGCCCCGTTCGCGCCTCCCCGGACGTGTGAGACATGCTACGTAGACGAAGAGTGGAATTTCAACATGGACGGGATGCCGGAGGGAGAAGAGTTCTTGAAGCTCTTGGATATGTGGCTGCAAAGTCCTCCTGATCCTTGTCCGTTAGGAGGAAAAGCCGCTTATTCCTCGTCCGTAGTCCCCGACCTAGACAATGTAACCATACATGCGTCAGCTTTCCGTACAGCACACACGCCTTTACGGTCGCAGCACGACTTTATTAGTGCGTATGCGTCTGCTCGGCGTATAGCGGACTCGATAACGCGAGATACACAGGTGGAAACGTTCCCTTATTCTCCTTTCTATGTATTCTTTGCCCAGTACGCCACAATTGTAAGCGATTCAGCCACAGTTGTAGCCACAGCTGTGACGTTAACGTTCCTCCTCTCCCTCTTCTTCCTTGGCTCTTTACTAAGTGCTCTCTGCGTCGCCGTGACCGTAGCTATGATTGTCTGCGACGTTATAGGCGCCATGGCTGTCTGGAGCATCTCGCTTAACGCTGTAACCCTTGTAAATCTCACAATCTGCGTAGGTCTCGGCGTAGAGTTCTGTATTCATATCGCCAGGGCCTTTGTCTTTCATGAAGCCGGTCCTACCATCCGATCTCCTACATTACGAGCTTTTGATGCTTTGGTAGGTGTAGGAGGTTCGGTTTTTGGGGGGATTGTACTCACCAAACTCATAGGAGTTTTGGTGTTGGCATTCACACGGTCAAAGATCTTTGAAGTATTTTACTTTCGAATGTGGCTTTGTCTGGTGATTATTGCCTCGGCTCATGCACTAATCTTTCTTCCGGTGCTTCTATCATTTGTAGGAGGAAAGGGATATATTTTAGATGAGGATTTAGGCTTGGCTGGAGATTTGGCCGCGAGGCTAGGAGGTGCCGGTTATGAGCCAATCGATCAGGATTCCGAGTGATAGCTCCGAGTCGATAGCCGGTCACAGAGCCCTACAATCGCAGCGACTATGATCGATCGCCAGCGAATAGATGTCAAAACACGCATCACAACTCAATGATTAGAGGACCAAGTAATCACAGCCCTATCAACGTACGAGCTGTTACTAGTCCGTTGTGGTATCTTGCCTCACTGATATGTATTATTCTAGTACTTTGAGCTATTCTAGTCATCCAGGTGACTCACTAGGTCACAAGGCAGTGCAAACTCAAATGATCAGCTATTCAGAAGAGAAGTCTTATAATAATTCGATGAGATAAAGTTGATCTGAAATATGGCCGTATGTGCCGATATGTCGATATATGTCGATTGTGCCGATTGCGTCGATAGGCAGTGCCGATATTGTGTGCGGCTGCCGATATCATAACTATTCAAAACTACCGATAAATCATACATACAAGATTGAACATTCGATTTTATTTAATATCGTCAAGTCTTTGAGATAATAGGATGATAAGATGTCTAGATGCTAGATCTAGATGCTAGATGGTTAATCATTATCGATCTCTCGATTCTCTCAGAAGAACATCGATATCGGCAAGAACTAACGAATTCACGCGTTCACTCTTCATATCTAATTAAATATTTAATGCAATTAATTAATTAATTAATGGTATAATGACATGAGTGTCACATCAGCTCTGTCGTGCTTATTGATTCATTTTTTTTACCGTTAACTTTTATTATTGAGTTACTATTACATTAGCTCTGTTGTGCCTGTTCTCCCAACTCAATCTCATGCGGGACATCAAAATCCCCCGGACCGCGGTGTCGACGGGGCTCAGTTGCGTGAAATGGTCTTTTGACGGGGAATTGGCCGTGGCATCGAATAATACAGTGACAATTTTAGTGAGTTTGTTTGAAATATCGTCTTTGACTAGTCATTGACTAACAGACTCCTGCCGTGCGTAATGAATCAGACGTTCGCTATGATATTTCAACCACCCCGGCAATGCAAGAATGCAGTTTTTTTAAGGATTTGTCGCGTAAGTATTTGGTTAATATGTCGATACTAATGAGTTATTGATGATGAGTTCTCGGTGGGCGCGAGTTCTTCGGAATGGACGGTTACGGACGTGGAATGGAGTCCGACGGGAGTGTCGAAGAGAAGAGGGTGAGTGGTGGATGTGCGGGTGTAAATGGCGACTGTATTGCTGTGGTGCTGTGGCGTAAGGTATAAGTGACTGTAACGCAGTGATTGATGTGATAGGGTACTGTAATGCCTCTACGGACGTTACTGCTACAACCGGTCACTTGCGAACTATAATGAGCTCTCTACCACTCTGTACTGCAGGGTACTGGCTGTAATCATGTACTGTACTTGCTATTCGTACTGTCTCTCGTGTTCTAACTAGATGCCTTTTAGCAGTGCTAACTTGTCATCATGAAACGCTCATTTTCGAGCCCACATCAGCCGGCTGGCAATTGGTAAGCTCTCTACTTCTATATACTCTGTTAACTAGAAACATAACCTTGCTGAACTATCATTCCGACAGTTAGGCATCGCGTCTCCCGTGTCTGATCCCGAAATCAAAAGCCTCCGTGTTCATGGTGAGTTGTAATCTGTAGTTCTGTTCTCCGCTTCAGCTCTTCACTCTAAACCTCATAACCTCATAACTCTCGTCGTTTGCCGTTTGCCGTTTGCCGTTATTACATCTCCCGCTCTCCGTCCTCTTTCGCTCTCCGTCCTCTCCCGCTCACGTCCTCTTCTGTCCTTTCGTTCCTTAAATGTTATGACCCATAAACTTGGTACCGTCTCCTTCTCGTCCTCCCTCCGTCATGTCTAACAAGCAATCTCCTGGTCCAAACCATGCTGCCTCTCGCCATGGGGCACTTCCTTCCTTGCCCTAGGCTCAGAAAATGGTACTCTAACCATCTGGAACCTCGCCGAGCAGACTCAATGGCAAATCATTGTTTCTAGCGATTGGATAGTCCGATTAAGCTGGTCTCCTTGGATGGAAACAAGCCCTGGTGAATGGACATCTTACCTTCTAATCGGCACCTCTTGCAACGAGCTCTTGGCTCAAAAGGTCTTGTACAGCACTAGAATAGACACATCCACGCCAGTAGTGCGACTTTTGGCACCTTCACGATTCCATTTGGGCGCCACAGCGTGGCACCAGCCTAGTCCTAATCTGCTTATCTGTGTGGCTACAGCCACATATAAACTACATGTCTTTGTACTGCCGACATTGCAAGCGTACGAACTATCTCTTGACTACACGGCTGTTCCAACCGCAGTACTCCCGTTTGCCTACTCCAAGTTTGAGACGGGAATCTACACTTTATCGTGCTTTGGAGAAGCGACGTTTGCATTATTCAATCACGTAGAAAAGCGATTGGAAGATAGTCCTGATGAACTCCTTGGTCCTTTTCTTGCCAGACGGAAGCTCGATGCCACTGACGAGACAAATAGCGGTATAGATGTGCGAGTGTTCGGAGCAGACGTCCATCCAAACGGATCGTACTTAGCTCTGGCGTACACGTTTGTTCCCGCTAAATCGTTGAGGTATCCGATCTTGTCTCAGCAGTCGGTAAGAATCGCCTTGAGGCCTCTTGTTCAAGCAGAAGATTTCGAGCCCATATCGATGCCAGTGACTTTATCCAGTCCGGTGAGCTCTTGGTGGGAAATAAAGACCATTGCAAGCACGGTTTCAAAGGGTTTAAGACAAGAGTTTATGGATGGAGTAGCAAAGAAGATTGAAGACAAAGCTGCCAAAGGAAAGAAAACGGCAAAGATAGCTGTAAAGGATAAATCAAGTCGTGTGGCTGAGATTCCTAATCCGGCCATTAATGTGGCTGATGCGGCTGATGCGGCTGATGCGGCTGATGCGGCAGAAATTCCAAATCTGGAAACCACTGTGGCTCCTGAACTCAAACAAAATCTGGTGAATACCTTCTACATGGACCCTCAATTAGACGCTCAAAGACTATTATATCTTTTAACTGGCAAGCCGATTTCTATATTAGAATCGCTTGCAAAAGTAGTCTTTTCCGTGACCAAAATGGACCTCGAAGACCTCGACAGAGCCGTTCTCTACACTCTTAGCGCTTATTCAGACTCGAAATTTAACGACAACAAAGGCCCAGTGATTGAATTCAAAGATAAATTCTTTTCAGAAACATTTGATTTCAGCAGTGGAACAGATGAATGGATTAAATCTCAACAAGATCATACTTGGAAACGGTGCAGTGTCACGTTACTTCCTTTGACAGGATTAGATGCGTTAACCTGCGGAGGTTGTAATAGGCGGAAAATCAATTACGACAGTTTTCTTCAGCGCGAGAATCTATTGGTTTGTTGTCTACTACAAGCTCTTGATATTTGTATTTATTGTGGTTCGAGATATCGTCCTTGACGAGGTTTCGATCGCTCGATCGTTAGCAACGCCTTGCTTTATGTTTGCGTTTAGATTTGTGACGCTTGTGCTGTTTGCTTGGGATTTTGACCTTATGAGGAGGGCATTTAGGAGGGCATTTAGGAGGACAAGGTTCGCAAGGATCTGGAGAACAAAAGTCATCACAAGGGTCACAATTGGTGATCCTTTGAACGCAATTCGACTCTGCTAAATGCCTTAACTTGTTCTTATTAGTGCTGATAGTATTGCAGGCGATATTGTTGAGCGAACTGTTGACTTTGAACGCCTTATGAACCTTTCCATGAACGAGGTTCCTAGCGGCATGCTTAGCAGTAGCCACTTTCTTCGTTTTACTAGCCATTTTACTTTCTCCGGCCGCTAAGCCACAATTGACCTTTCTCCAGGCTTTTTTAGACGCGGCAGTTTTGACATGTTTAAACGCTTGCATTTTACAGGATTTCTTGCCCTTGATACAAGGCTTACATTTCTTCCATTGGGTCATAATCGACACGAAAGCAGTTGCGATTAGCAATTCACGGTCGATTTTCGTGTCGTCATAAATGATTTCATAGTCAACTCCATGTCCGCACATCTTTTTTGCCATGGCAATACGTTCTCTACATTCACAAGGTCCACAGCCGTCATCACAGCCGTTGCCGTGTGTGCAAGTGCCTCCCATTCCTCCATTACAATCTTCAGGATACACCATTTCAAGGTACTGAGATGTTCTCATCCATCTAAACAAACACGTTTTACTGTGGTATTTAAAATACTGGTACTTTGAAGCACATTTCCGCTGTTTCTTCACCACTCTCAATGCCATATCACACTTGTTGTAGAATTCCACCCACATCTTGAACTTTTTAATGCCAATAGCACCGATAACCACTCGCTGATGAGAGCTGATCATGGACCACATACATCCGAACTTTTGATGTTTTTCAATTGAATATATCCGGCATCGGTTGCTGTCGAGAACATTGATCACTCGGCATTTGTTGAACGAATCCGCCGTTATATAAAGAACTTTGGTATGTTTTGATATCGGCAGGATCTCTTCAGAATCGCAGCTTGTTTTTTGAAAGTGACATGCTGCTTTCTTTGAAACTGCGGCGCAAACGACTGATGAGGCGCAAAAGATGGCGGAAAGTGCCACAACAATCGGTTCTGCCATAACAACGTAGTGTAATGTTACACTTGTCAAGTAATAGCAGGCAATATACTATCTATACGCAATTCTACCTGTATGTAATATCTATCTAGCAGGCAATGTCTAGCAGGCAACTCTAGCAGGCAATTACAACTGTCTAGTAATAGCACTGTTAATAGCACTGTTAATGGGACAAGAGGTTTGTGGTGGAAGGTAGTGGAGGGAGGGATGGGGAACGCACGGCTGAGGATCCCGTCAGGAGGGGAGTCCCATCGCCTTGGGCTCATGCATGGATCCAGTAAGTGGATGATCATGAGAGGATGATGTGAGTGTAACGAGATTATAATTTGGTCATAAATAAATAACGTAAATGATGTGCCAGCGATGTGTAGGCTCCTCACGGATATCGGGAGGCAAGAGATTCATATCGGCATACGAATCAAACTTTTCATAGGTTTGCTTGAACTAAGAGCCCAATTTCATAGATCCTTAACATATCGGTAGGTGCAGTTTCAGCGCTGTCGACTTAAGACTGCACCGTGCTGTGCCTGCTGTGCCTGCTGTGCCTGCTGTGCCTGCTGTGCCTGCTGTGCCTGCTGTGCCTGCTGTGCCTGCTGTGCCTGCTGTGCCTGCTGTGCCTGGATGACTGCGCCGTGCTGTACCAGACGTACTGAGCTCTGCAGTAACAGACTGTGTCAGCTGAGGACGTGACTGCACATCGACTAACTTCTGGATACAACCAGAACAACCACTGCGATAGTACTAGTACTATTAGTACCATCGGACTCAAATCACAGCGCAGCTCACTTCGCAGACTGCTCAGACAGTTCAATTGAAGAACAGTCGAGCCGAGCCTGAACGGCCGAGCCTGACCAGCCGCTGCCCTAGCTGCGATAACTACGGATAGTACAAACAGGCGAGTCAATGATGCTTACAAGTCATGCTGTTGCTCGCTATCGGCTATTCAATGCTGTCTCTATCGGCTATGCTTGGCAGCACGTAACGATAAATAAGCGTTCCAAAAAACACCAATAGTCGAAGAATAAGGAACTTGTAAAGGCCTTGGAATTAGAATGAAATTAATAAATTGAGCTGCCGGCCAAATGAGATAATTGACAGCAAGTGTTTGTAAATATAAAGTCCTTAATTTGACACCAATAGCAGTGCGATCTCCTCCTTCAATCACCACTGTAGTATATGAAAAGAAAGCAGCCAGAGAAATAGGAGAAAAGCATAATTGATCGGTTAAAACCCGTTTCAGAGCAGATAAAAAGACATTGTCTTCATTATAAGCACTATTAAGAAACGCATACCAAGGAGATTGAAAGAACGACAGGATAAAACCCCAAACCATGAACCAAGCAAGACGTCGAAAGTTGAATTTTTTAGGCTCAGAAGGAGCATTTGAAGGCCCTGAAACTTCTACATTTCCATCTAAACCCAGCTCCAAAAGATCTTCATCGTCAGCTAATATAATAGGTTTTTTACGGCCTTTTTCTATGAAATATTTGATGGAAATAAGTGGAGGCGAGTCGATTTCGGCTTGGAACTCGAGGATTGATGTCAAAGTTTGTGCTAATGTATCTGCGAGTCCGTAGAGAAGGATGTTGGAGACCATCATTGTAGTTAGGGCTTGTTTTTGGTATAGATCCCGGAATCGCATAGTTAATCGGATAAGGAACACGGCATAGAGGACGATTATGAACCAATTGAGTATCGGGACTCGGAAAATTCGGTATGTATGAAGAAGGTCGATTAGGAAGTTTTTTCCTTTGACAAAAGTTGTATATATGTTTCCTAGTTAGAGGAGTAGGAGTAGAGGAGCAGAGCAGAGCAGAGCAGAGCAGAGCAGAGCAGAGCAGAGCAGAGCAGAGCAGAGCAGAGCAGAGCAGAGCAGAGCAGAGCAGCAATGGACGCAGGGTGTGGTACAGTACTGTAGCACAGGTAAGAAGTCACTAATGTAGTACTGTACATGGTAGAGACTGTCATATAGCTCAGGAAGTAAAAGCAATACAGAGGAGAGGAGTCAGATCACAGTTTAGGAAAGACCAGTGGATGGTACAAACAGAATACAGTATACAGAACGGAAGGTATAGTACTGTACAGGTAGGACATGACAGGCAGTACATCCGATACATTCAATACTCAGTACATGAACAGACAGCACAGCCAACTCATTCAGCACAGACACCAGACAGCTCAGGCTCCAGGCAGTTCAGCGAGCAGTCAGTACAGACACCCAGCTCAGGCAGTTCTGGCAATTCTGTAGTAGAGAGAAGAGCCCCTTACAGACTTCATCCCGTACAGAGTCCGTCTTGTACAGAGTCCTAGGAGAAGTACAGTATAGCGCTTAGCCGGAGAAATTTACAGACAGTCAGCCACAGTAGCACAGCCCTGGACGTAGGATAGTCCTGCACTGGACGTAGGATAGAACAGAAGTTCCACAGAGCAGTACAGAGTTGAGCAGTACAGAGTTGAGCAGCAGGATTAGGCTACGAATCTGCAAACCTCACAGAAACCTCTTGACTGTAGACAGCAGCATCTAGCGTTCAGTTTACATCGCCCCTTACTTACCAGATTCACTATGAACGGATTGGATTGAATATCTCCTTGGAAGATGCGCCGGGATGCGCCGGACATCATCAGATGACCTTGCCTGAGCCCCATGAGGCATCAAAACGTCATCACCAGGCAAAGAAGGCATGCTATTGTCAATGTAACATCGAAGACTGCGATTTCGCTGATAACAAAACAATTACCTAAGCATGAGTCGGGTTAGGGTATTAATTATTTTGGGGGTAATTAATTACGTTTCTCCAGGGTAACATTATTAGGGCTTTTTCCCAAACTTCAACTTCATTAGGGCTTTAGCAGTCACGGAAGTTCCAAACTAGGCTTGACAATCACCAATCTTTTTGACATCATTCATCAATCACATCACAATGCTGATTCCTACAGAAGACCGCAAGAAGATCCATACCTACCTTTTTAAGGGTGAGTAGAGTGACCAGAATACTTACAAGTACAGGCTAACTCAGAGGGCGTTGTTGTGGCCAAGAAAGATTACAACCAACCTAAACATGAAGAAATCGACACCAAGAACCTTTTCGTGATCAAGGCTCTTCAATCTTTGACATCTAGAGGATATGCCAAGACACAATTCTCCTGGCAATATTATTACTACACATTGACTGACGAAGGAGTTGAATATCTCCGTGAATGGCTCCACCTTCCTAATGAAATCGTGCCTTCTACTCACAAGAAGGTTGCCCGTACTCCATACCCTGGTGGACGTCCTCGTGAAGACCGACGACCAAGAAATGTTGAAGGTGATGGATATCGACGAAGAGAAGCCAAGGAATCGGCTCCTGGAGAGTACAACCCTCAATTCAACCAGTAATTAGCTAGTAATGCATTGATCGGAAGCTTATGAGTTACTGTAATTGTAACTAACTATTCACTTCCATATTCCAATCGGATGCTATTGTAGTTGACTCCACAACTTGTAATATTCGAGTTTTCATTGAAGACTTGTTGAGTTAGCCGATATCGCCGATATCGCCTATTTATTGGTGGAAAAATATCGGATTCATAGACAGACTTGTTGGACCGATAGAAATTTGATAGCCTGAGATTTTATTATCTTATCAGTTGCACGAGCACTGTAATTGACGATATAGACTTTTTAATTGGATTTATTCTGATGCAATCGAGATCGGCTTCAGATCCATCGGCTTCAGATCCATCGGCTTCAGATCCATCGGCTATCAGATCCACCGGCTTCAGATCCAACTTTACAGAACAAGTATTGCCGGGTTTAATAATTCTTCAACATATAAGATACTACTAACCAATCTCCTTAAATCTGATATTTCACATAAAATAAGCGGATGAGGTGACGTAAATCCATTTATAGTACAGCCTTGACAGCCAGTTGTAAGACCTGTCACAATAATTATGGATTCATTCGTTAGTGTAAACATTCAACCCAAGGAATTGTTGTCTTATTACACTTTGCGATATCAACGGTTAGTATCGGCAAGATATTCACGTCGGCAACTCCAGAAAGTGATCAGCTTAATGACACTGTATTGACACAGGCTCATATAGCATCCAGTATTCGAGTCTCAAATTTGAGAGCCACGTAAATTAAACCTCGTGATCATATCACTACGACAATTAATTATGGAGAATTAGAGTCAGAACTATTAGCCACACGATTGAATCATATATCTCGTTTCTACGCAATTATCGGGAGCTGACGGATACTGAGGTTTTATGGGTCATTACCTTCCTACACCGGATCTTTACCAAGCGTGAATGCCATGTGATTTTATACCGAGAGCCACGTAAATTAAACCTCGTGATCATATCACTACGACAATTAATTATGGAGAATTAGAGTCAGAACTATTAGCCCTGAGGCTACAGTCTCAAGTTTCTAGTATTTGAATTAAAAATGCTCGGAACTTTCTGATTTAAATCTCTCGAGCTCACACGCAGACTCTAAAAGCTCAAAAGGAAGGCTAGCAAAGATCTAATTAAAAGATAAAGGTGGAATATTAGGAAGGAGTTTAATAGAAAAAAGGCTTTCAAATTAGAGGGATCACTGCTCATCCATAGAATACGCGATCTCAGTTCAAGACAAGCAAATTAAATGAATAAAATTCCGTCGCCCGTCACCGTCGCCGTCGACGTCGCCCAATTAGCCTATGATTCTTATTTTGATGATAGAAATTTGAATGAATTTAAATTGAACCCAGAGAGCCTTGATGTTCTAACCCCTTCGTATAATAGTTCACATGAAGGAATCAGTTTTAGTATAAAAATCAGTAAAAAGGAATGAATATTATGACATTTAAGACTTCATAAAGCTTCATTCCTTAAAGGTCATAATCCTCATTCTTAGACAAATTAATTAAAAAATATTTGCTGAAATAGTCCTAACTGCAGCTTCTCTTAGAGATCTACGTGACGCTCACCGAGCACAGAAGTGGAATCACCAGCTGACTGAACTCAGATATGAATAAACGCAGATCTATCCTCTAAGAATTATGTCTTATTGCAGTTCAATACGAATCCGTTTAACCGCGTCCATTCGCGCTATTCTGCATCGTCATTGTCACTCGGCGTCACACATCGTCACTCAGCACACAGCACACTCGGCATCGTTAAGCGTCACTAGGCGTCCGTTTTAAATATTTTACAATTTTTAATTCAATCAATTCAACAATTAATCTGAATTATATACAAATTCTCAGACTAAAGGGCTTATAAAAATAGATTGAAATCTCTCGTTTGGTCCAATTAGTGAGATCTAAGTATAGTAGCACAGATGATTGGACTAATAACAGCATAAATGATTGGATGTAAACCAATTTAGTAGATTTTTCAGGAGATTTCAGATTAAATTAATTCAATAAAAGACAATTACCAAGAAAAGTTAGATAGATTCACCAATTGATTAAATTCCTCGACCGAAATGTTGTGCTATAAAAATAGAAATGCTTAGAGTTCCGGACCGAGAGAATAGATATAACAAAGCTAACGAGATAGAACAAAATATTTAAATCAATTGAAGAATGTCAGGATTTCAGGAGTTGCTGAAGAGCGGCTCGAATGAATAACTAGATCTTACGGCTTACAGTTTAATATACGGCATCGTCACATCGTCAGTGAATGTCGGATGCCATTGACCATTCACGTACCAAAAAGCTACAATTATTTGAGTATATAATTTTATTCTCGGCCGGAGTTTACTCATTCTTGACTCTTGAGCAAGAATGTAAGCTAGTCAAGAACGAGTCAATAATGCAGGATTCGTAACAATTTCTAACGACATTTTGACGGTCAATAATTGTCCATCCAGAATTAAATATTGACAGATTAAATGATAGAATAAATGCAGAATAAATGCAGAATAAAAAAAGACCGTCGACGACATTGATTTAATAAATTCCTGAAATATTCAATTATATTATTTAGACAAGAATTCACAAGAATTGACAAATAATATTGATAGACAAGTCCACAAGAATTAAAGATTAATATGACGATAAATGATAAATGAGAAAATATTAAAAAATAGACATGAACTGACAATATTAATTGAATAATTAATTATTGACAGAATAAATATAACCAGTTGACATTGACAAATATTGAAGACAATAATTGACATGTATAAATTAAAAATATACATAAATAGACATAAATAGAAATAAATAGACAATTGGCAAGATAAAAATTAATGATAGTATTTCTCCATTTAGAATAAATCAATTGACAGAATTGATAGAAATATAATGACAATAAGACTGAATAGAAAATATGACAGAAATGATTGACATGCATTCAAGCATGCATTCAAACATGGCATTCAGTATAAATCAAAATATAATTAATAAAAATAATTGACAAAATTGTCGAAAATTGACAATTAAATTGACATAATAAATCATAAAATCTGAAAAAAATTGGCAACTAACAATCGACATGTCGAATAGTTACGGAACTGCATTGACAACAATTGACAATATAAAAATTGACAAAACGTATAATAAATAGACAATTGACAGAATTAAAGATTGGCATGCCGCAGAAATGAAAAAAAAAACTAAATAACTGACAATAATCCCCGGAATCAACTCACGTCACATCACAGCTCAGGTCACATCACTGCTGGGTCACGGCTCTGCCCAAGGCTCAGCTCGGCTCAAGTCAGCTCAGCTCAGGTCAGTTCAGCTCAGATCAGTTCAGCTCACGGCTCCATTACTCGGTGCCAATAAGTAAGGCGTACGGATAAAATAATAAAACGGTTTTATTTATCTAAGACAATGATGACCCAGTGACCCTGAAAGTCACCTATTCTAGTTTATCCAAGGCTATGTTATTAACCTATTAGCCTAAAGTTGACATTAAAAGGCATCCACGGCTGAAAAATCTTTACTTTGACTAACAAAATATATACTGTAACTGAAAAAATCAAACAATTACATTTTCTATGTGGTGTTTTTTTTTCGAAATTGATGCTGCGGCTTTTTGTGCTGATCATGACTGGGACAGTGTAACATTGAACATTGAACCGTGATTTATGACGTCATAATTACAAGTCATACAGTGTAGAACAAGAAAATGAAAAATGCACGGCTCTATGGCCAATAAAATTCAGTCGAATATCGTCGGTGACCCGGGTTACATATGCAAAGAAGCCATGCAGAATGACGATGGAAGAATTATTCATTTATCAAAGTTTCAAGAAATTGTTTATTTCTGTCAATTATATTCTCTACTATATTAAGCCCAGTTGCCCGAGCTTGTTGTCGGAATATTGATCATCCGTTTTAACTTTGCCCTGATTAAGCGTCTTTTAAGATTATTAACCCAGAGTTTAATAAGTTATTTTTAAGATCTTTTCTTACACTCTTCATTGTTATCTATCTGATCTTACTGTGTCTATTTGTGTCTAATTGTATCTTGACATATTGTAACATTTGATACATCATACTTACTGCTCTGTTATATTATTTTATTTATTATTTTATTATTTTTTATCGACTAATTGACTCTGTTACCCTACCTCGCCTGCCTGGGACTGCCAGTTTATTTGTTGCAATTTGTATGGTGATATCCTCCTTCATCCTATTGCATATAATCTATGTGAAGTGAGAGTTTGTTATTATATTATATTATTATTTCTGTGTTATATCATTATTGTGATAACGCAACTGTTCTACTGCAAGTCACGTTCTGAGTTGTAATAAGTCCAAGTCCTCAAACACTCATCCTTTCTCCCGTCGCCTCTCCGACTTCCTTCCGACTCGTCTCCGTCTGCGTCTACCATTTCGAGCATCGACTTAACATCTTCACAACTACTCCTAACTGCCTAACTGCACTAACTGCACCAACTACACCATCTGCACATAATGGGTCGACGGAAAATCGCCATTCAACCGCTAACCGACGAGCGGAATAGATCTGTGTAAGTATCAACTCTTTATATTTCCTTCTGCTCTATATGCTCGTTCTCTGTTGTGTTTTACCATTCTACTGTTCTACTGTGTGCGGTATTTCTACTGTTCTTCTCATTTCTGTATTATATTCCCTATTATATTCTATATTATATTCTACTCTACTTGTCGTATCGCTTGTCCCAACTAACTAGTACATTTCTTAAACGAAAAGCCGGTCTGTTTAAAAAAGCTCACGAATTAGCCGTCCTGTGCCAAATCGATATCGCGGTTATAATTTTCGGTCATAATAAAAAGCTTTATGAGTTTTCCTCCACAAACACAAATGACATCATCGACCGGTATAAAGTGGTTAGTACTGTTCTATTAATAGCTCTGGGGAATACTGAGTTTATTAATTTGTTTTTCTAGAACCCGCCTGAGATTCCGCGGGAGCTTATCGGTGAAACAATATCGGCTATTCGTCGATATGCGATCCGTTGCTCTCGGGTCTACTCGGGTCCGTTCGTCCGCGAGATCGCGGCTCTGATCTTCCTGCTTTTGCCTAATTCTCTTTCTCTTCTATCGTCTTGCTCTCCATCTAACTAGACTCAACCTCATGAACGAAAAACTCCACAAGATTTCGACAAATCACTACGTACCAAAAATTCGAGACTTCAAGCTTCTAAAAATGAGGCTACAGACGACGAGGATGAAGATGATGGAGATGATGGAGATTCTGAAGCTGGGGCTTTAGTATCGGAATCAACTACAACACCTTCTCCTCAAGTAAATTCCAATCGTCAAGGTTATCAATATCACCATGGACATTCACGGTCCAACTCTTCCAACTCGATAAATGTCAGTACTAACTCCACTTCTCCAAAGCCTCGGCAGAAGCAAGGATCGGGGTCGAGGACTTCGGGATTATCGGCGGGGTTTGCAGCTGCAAACGTGCGTGCTCAGCAGCAGCAGCAGCAACAGCAGCAGCAGCAGCATTATGAGCAGACTCCATTGAGAGGATATGCTTATGATGATCCTCGTATACAACAGCAACAACAGCAGTATTATCAACAAGCCGCAACAGCTGCGGCTGAGATCTCGCTGAAACCGCTAAGTAGATCGTATACGGACTCGGATTATCGCAGTGACCCTCGGCATGCACCTCCTCCACCTACGACTCGTGCGGAGATGTACAAGGCTTCGAAATCGCCTTCTCCACTTGTAAACTCGTATGGACAACCTACGGGCATGCGGCCAAAGTTAAAAGTCGAAATCCCCCCAGATCAGCCTAAAGAAGCGATCCAAATGAGCTCGGACGACCATGTTCAGGACCCAAACGCATCGCGGCAGGACAGTAAAGATCAACAGAGTTCTTCTTCAAATACCAGTGCTCAAAACAGTGCCGTAAATACCTCTGGAGCAGGATGGGGGACGGCACTTTTACCGCCTCCACACTCGCCTGGATACCTAAGCGGACCTATAGGAATTGGCCCCGGGAACCCATTCGGCCGCCCGCCACTTACCAATGGAGAACAGACGCCGTTAAGTGCCGCGCTACCTAGTCGATACATGAACATGGAGCTACTGCCTTCTCCTTCGAGTTTTTACAGCAACGAGTGGAATCTACAATTCAATTCAGCAGGAGGTTTACCAAGTGCCGGGCCTAACTCCGTCCCAGCAATCCCGTCAGCAGGTCCTGCAGTGACCAACTCGCAGCTTCAAGGCCTTGGTTTTAGAGGCCATTTAGCGTCCGACATGCTCCTATCTCCTCTACAGTTCAATACCCCTGTAGTAGCCTCCTCGGCTCAATCTTTAGCCGATATCCGCCAGCAGCCGGGAGACAAACGGGAAAAGGTCGACGACCGCACGGCGGCTTCTAAAAGGATCAAATTGGATCGAAGAACCGTTAGATAGTTATTTATTGTCGCATAGGCGGCTGTGTATTATAAATTTATGAGATGTTTAAATATATTGACTCCGTTGCCGATATTCCTGACAGAATCTCCATATCGGCGGCAGCTTCGTCATTATCACCAAATAAATCCAACTTCTCTATTTAATTAACTATATTATCTGCCAATATAATGCCGATATTATATCGGCTGGTATTACATTGACAATGTTGTGGTGTTCTGCCGGGTAACAAATTTGACTGCTATGTAGGGTTAAACCCTATGACTGCTTTGTAAATTTCAGTATTTGTTCCCACATTTCTCCAACTATATTCACACTCAACAATGAAGGTAAGCAGTGAAACAGAATGATGGATTCAACAAGCTAACATAGCTCAATATCGCCTATCCCGCCAATGGGACCCAGAAGCTGATTGAAATCGACGATGAGCATCGTGTCCGTGTCTTTTACGACAAGCGAATGGGCCAAGAAGTTGAGGGAGACTCTATTGGAGACGAATTCAAGGGATATGTTTTCAAGATCACTGGAGGAAACGACAAGCAAGGATTCCCCATGAAACAAGGAGTATTGCATCCTACTCGTGTTCGATTATTATTGGCCAAGGGACACTCATGTTACCGACCCCGCCGAACTGGAGAACGTAAGCGTAAATCCGTCCGAGGATGCATTGTCGCTGCTGATCTCGCTGTTCTATCTCTTGTAGTTGTCAAGCAAGGAGACAATGATATTGCCGGACTCACTGATGAATCTGTTGCCAAACGTTTAGGACCCAAGAGAGCCAGTCACATCCGCAAATTCTTTGGTCTTACCAAGGAAGACGATGTCCGTAAATTCGTCATCCGTCGTGAGGTCACCAAGGGAGACAAGACATACACCAAGGCCCCCAAGATCCAACGTCTAGTTACTCCTAGAACTCTTCAACGTAAGAGACGTCTGGTTTCGCTCAAACAACGCAATGCCCAGGCTCAAAAGGATGCTGCTGCTGAGTACTCTCAACTGTTGGCCAAGCGTGTTTCGGAAAAGAAGGCTGAGAAGGCTGAGATCAGAAAGAGAAGAGCTTCTTCTCTTAGAACAACCTCGGTTTCTGCTTAGAGAATATACTGATGGATCTGTTAGTAATGTAATTCATCTGGTAATTGTAGTTCATGATTCTATTCTAACTGCTCATATTTGATATTCTAGACATAATCTGTAGATCCAAGTTGAAATGTTGACATCCGACATCTAGACCTTATCGGCGACTCAACTATCTCGATATTATAGTTACTCATCAGCCATATCGTCAAAGACGTGACCAGCTAGCGCGCTTCTATTGTTATGCAACAGCCATTGGATTTCTGCTGATCTCTTAGTATCGGAGATAGAGGTTGGCAGTCTCCGTAAATATCGGATATCGGCGAGACCTCCATGACATTTAGACTTTGATCGCTGGCGTAATACAATAATAGAAATTCAACATGAAATAAACCAGTAAGTAGTTTCATGTAGATACTTGTCCGTTGCTGGTGGTTGCTGGCTATAGCTGGCGGCTCGGTTATTGTTTGGATATCTCTAGATCAGGACTAGGGAAGCATTGTCGGATGTCGTTGCCTTATCCGCAAATAGGAGCCTTTACACTCGATCCTGTGTTAATCAGATCATCTAGACATGATCTGAGTGAAAGAGCTGAGTGAAAGAGCTGAGTGAAAGAGCTGAGTGAAAGAGCTGAGTGAAAGAGCTGAATGGCAGGAGTTGAGTGAAAGGAGTTGAGAGCCAGGAGCTGAGAGCCAGGAGCTGAGAAAAGGAGCTGAGAAAAGGAGCTGAGAACCATGAGCTGACAGTCAGATCGTTGAATGCTTAGAGTTGATGGTCGATTACCTGAGCGTCTTGGAACTGCCTGGGGCTATAAGGTCCCATCTGGAGCCCACGGGGCTATCTGGATACCTGGATACCTTCAACATTTCAACGGCCTCCTACGGTATTTGAGATCCAAGAGCCGGTTTCGCAATCCGGGACTTGACCCAAAGCAGTCCCACAGCTCGACTGCTTATCCTGATATAGTGACCCGAAGGATTCTGAAAGTTCAATTGAATCATGTCAAGCAACTGTCAGGAACGCTCCACTGGCTCACTGCTCACTGCTCACTGCTCACTAGTCCACCAACCCACTAGTTAACTGGCTCCATAAATTTATTACTGTGGTCCATACGGTCCTATATCTTGAATGACCGATATCATCTAAAATGACGGATATGACAGTTATTTAACGCGGATAAGAAATGGGAAGATGGAACCAAAAACAAAGCCCTTATCTCACTCAAATTGACTCAATTCGACAGTCAAACAGTCAATAACATTGTCATTTATAATAAATTCAAGTATCTAATAATAGCAGATAAAAGATAAAAGATAGAATATTATTCACAGGTTATTTCAAAGTCTTTACTAGAATAGTTCTGGTCCAATCGTGTTGTACAGTTCTATTCTGTTCAGCCCATATTCCCAGCCCAGAATCCAGCACGGACACCCAGCACGGACTTCCCACGGACTTCACAAAACCCCTTATGCTCCCAGCACAGAAACTTGTGGCTGCCTATTATTCAGGTAATATTATCAGGTTTAGGAGTTGCAAACTTCAGGGCTTTTGGCTTGACATTTTGAAATAGCGATATGGGTCAAGATGACCTTCCGGTGAGTAATTCAGTACAGTGCTGAGGGTATTTGTTTGGTCTATTGTTTCAGCGGTCAGCGGTGTTTCGGCGCTGTGCAGAAGTTCGGCGGTTCCGCAGATGTTCGGTGGTTCAATAGAGGTTCGGTGGTTCAACAGAGGTTCGGTGGTTCAACAGAGGTTCAGCGGTGGCTCGGCAGTAATTCAGGTCCTGACCGTTCTCTAGCTTTCTCTTTTCATGTTCAGTTAGTTAGTTCCTCAGACGTGCTTCAGTTCGGACTGCTTCATGTTCACTTAGTTCTGTAGCTCTGCTGCCGGTCAGCCGTCAGCCGGTAAGCCCGTCAGCCTGTCACTCCGGTCGTTCGGTCGTTCGGTCGTTGGCCCCGTTCATCCCGTCACACTGTTAACCCGTTCGCACTGCTAAACCCTCCACCGTCCACCGTCCACCGTTTACCGTCACCCGTGCACTACCCTCATTCTGTCTATTCTCATCAGTCCTAACAAGCACTTTCCAACGCCAGGAGAAACGTTTGGAATGCCTGGCAATATAGCAAACCCAAACTCTGGACAACCATCTAATTATCGTCCTCCTGGCCCTCCCGGACCCGGTCCTGGCTATGCCCCTCCGGGAGGATACGCTCCCCCGTCAGGATACGCGCCTCCAACGCCCAATTACGCGCCTCAACCGGTCTACGCGCCTCAACCAGGTTATCCACCATCAATGTCACCTTCAACATCGAATTTCAACCGTCCTCATTCCATTCCATCAGCTCCATACCCTTCCGGAACCCCAATATCCGGAGGTCCTCAATATGCTCATAACCCTTCATATAGTGGACAATATCCTCCTAATGCCAATATCAATGCCAATGCTCCTCGGCCGAGACCGGAGATGAATCTTCGAACGATTTTCAACGGTGTAGACACCAGTGGTAGGTAAACTCTTGTCCTGTCTGTAGTCTGTAGTTCAGTAGTTCAGCTAGGTCTTTTAGATCTTCTAGTTCTTCTAGTTCTTCTAGGTCTGCTAGGTCTGCTAGGTCTGCTAGATCTTCTAGGTCTTCTAGGTCTTCTAGGTCTTCTAGGTCTGCTAGGTCTGCTACCTGCTACCTGCTACCTGCTACCTGCTACCTGCTACCTGCTACCTGCTACCTGCTACCTGCTACCTGCTACCTGCTATCGGCTACAGCCTGCTACGTCTTGTAGTTCTGACTGGGCCTGTACTAGTTCTGCTACTGCTACTCTAGAGCCCTAGAGCCCTAGAGCCCTAGAGCCCTGTCCTATCTCTCCCTGTTCTATCTGTCCTATCACTAACAAGGCAATGGAAAACTCAGTGAAAACGAACTTGGAACAGCTCTTATCAATGGAGATTTCACCCGATTCCACAGTGAAACTGTGCGATTAATGATAAAGTAAGTAAACTCTATTCAACCCTCTCCTAACTAGAATGTTTGATCGAAATGGAGATCAAGCAATTGATTTTGAAGAATTCGGAAACTTATGGAGATATCTTCGAGATTGGAGGAAATTGTTTGAAAAATATGATCTTGACAAAAATGGTACTCTGAATTATAATGAATTCTGTCGAGCATTGACGAATTTTGGATATTCATTATCTCAAGGGTTCATCAAATACTTATATTCTTCTTATACTTCAATTAATCAACGAGGAGAACGAGCCATGTCTTTTGATATGTTTGTTCAATGTTGTATTAATTTAAAAAGTATGACTGAAAGTTTCAAACAATTCGATACTGATCGTGATGGATATATTACTTTAGGATTTGAGCAATTTCTATTTGAGGTTATGAAACTTAAATAATATCATAATAATACATTAATATTGTACCATATATACTGTGTGCAGTTCCAGGGCTGCTGACATCGTAGTGGAGGTCCTGTTGTATGACGGGAAGACTTGCGGAGAGATTCGGGCGAGAGGAGAGCCTTGAAGCTACAGTTGAAGCAGATCAACCGAAGCATTAGTGTTACCCAACGACGAAGCGATATCAAGTAGAACCGGTCTTTGATCATCCACGGCTTAGGGTCATCATTCCTCAAATAACATGAGGTTGTGGATGGCGACAAGCTTGACAGGCAGATTAGCTGATAAGATAGCCGATATCGACAGTCGCCGTAAATCTTGAACTCAGAGTCGTGACAGATCCAGCCGATATGAATACGCCAATCAGTAACGGCGTGATATGGAAGTCGCAGTAGAACGTCTAACTCGACAGAGATCGACATCTTGACGATAGTCGATATCGCTGCCGATATGAATGGCCTGAAATTGTGATGACTGTGATATTGGCAGTCGCGAAAAAAAAGGCTTCAACTTGATGTCTTGTAAAGACAGAGTCGATATGAATGAGCAGCCGTTATGAGCAGGTCACCGATATTATCGGTAACGAGTGTGATGGCGGTCGAGTAACGCATAGCCTGAACTCATCGTCTTGGCAGATAGTCGATATCATAGCCGATACGAATGCGATATCAGCATCGACAAGAAGCTTGGACTTGAGGACTTACGGATAAAGCCGATATTAATGCACTAATATCGGTAACGGCGCGAGGATGACAGGCACGCTTGACTTAAGGCTTAATTTCAAGCTGTAGAGTATACAATATCGGATCTCGTCTTTCGGACTCACAAGCCGATAAATTTCTCGATGTCGGACGCCATCAATGAGACGTTATTATTTAACTTAGAATACTGATTTCCGTCAGTTTATTGTCTTACTGACACGAACTGCTGGTCTGTATAGATATTGTAGTAATATAGGCTCAGCGCCGATAATATCGGTAACGAGCACCCAAGTTTCAATACGGATATCGGCAGTAACAGCGCTCAAATTAGCCAGACAGTCAATTAAACAGCTTCACCTTCAACTCCTAGTCATGCTGTATCAAACTATTGGAGCGTCATATTTACTGGTCAGTGTATAAAGCAGAACATGGAGCAGAATCAAATGTTAACGATACGGAAACCCGCAAATCGGGATTGCTATTGCCAAATTATTACTTTACTCAACAGTATACCGCAAACTGGTAAAAGCCAGCAAAACTAGCAGAATCAGAGCCAATCATCTTCGGATCTATGTACTTCTGTATCTCATTGGATAATCTCGAAATAGTAAAGCAATCTCCCGTAGTCCGATATCCCTCACGGGAGCTTCCTTAAGCAGTTAGTAAAATGAGGTGACTTTAACTTGGGCCACCTTTAGAATGAGGGGTAGCTGCAGGGCTTGAAATGGAAGTTTGCCTTGGAAAAATTGCGGGGAAGAGGAGAAGAAAACTGACCATATAAATGCAATATCAGCTCTGCTAACGCTCTGAGGTAACAGAGCCTCTTAAGCGCAAGTCGATTGTCGGAAGTTATTTGCCGATTTGGTTATTATCGATCTGCACCGAAGGGGACATTTTCAGCTGTCCACGAGGCTATAATTCCGACAGGAATTCCAACGTAATATTGAGTAAGCCAAGCTGTACTGAGTCAAGCTATTGCCGGGCTGTTCGCTGGACGTCGCTGCTGTCGCCTGGTTGGACCAGGGTGGTTCACTTGCCTGGCTTGTAATTAGTGATTCCGCTTGCCATTTGAAGCTCTTACGCTCTTAGCTCTCCAGCTCTTACGCTCTAGCTCTTAAGCTCAGCTGAACGTTATAGCATTTCTGATGCTTTAGCATTACACCTAATATAAGCGTAATAGCCGTGCGGTATTCACCAGTTCCAGTTGCCGGTTCGAATCGGCGACCGACAACGGCATTATGCAAAGATAACAGAATAGTTAAAGAAAATTGCCTTAATTACTCATTTTTCTTGTTCTTCTTTGCTCTTTTCAATTCTTTTATTCCTTAATTGATCACATTTCTTTTTGATCAACAACGTTGTGTGCCGAGTTCCGTTCAATGCGAATAGTTTATACTCAATCTGGGAAAGATCTACGCCCGGCTGAGCCCTAACCCTTTAGGAATTAAAAAAAGTTCGGCGTCAATTCGGAGCATTAAAAAGAATTACATAATCATATAGACGATCGACAGGAATAATTAACAAATGGAGTATTATGATATCGGTAATACCTAGGCCGATATATATGAAGGAATCTGCTCAGCCTGGTCTTGTAATATATAAAGAGCTTGTGTCGCTGATATGTTATTTCATTAATTAATATGGATATCGAATCTCAACCTCAACAATATGTCCATGAGGACAGTCGCGAGGAGGCAGAGGGCCATGCAGAGGGCCATGCAGAGGACCATGATAACTCGCTGTCACCCTCGGAAACTCACAGTCTTGCTGATGTATTATCAATAATTCAATCTCATACCGAAATCCTCGACAAACCTGATACTCAAGATGTTGATTTCGTCTTTGAAGATCCAGAAGAACATCGTCTTGAAGCTTATGTCACTCATCTTGACGAAAAGCACCTTGAAGTTAACGCTGATGACCCTTGGAAATATTATATAGATCGAGATACTGGATTCAGAATCGTGAACTTTTTAGATAAAGATGAAGGAGATCCAAAACAATGGTCATTAGGAAGGAAATGGTGGTTAACAATGAATTTCGGTATGGTGTGCTTTGGAGTGGCTTATGCATCTGCTGTAGTTACTGGAGATATGGTTGGACCTCAGAAAACTTTTGGAGTCAGTTTAGAAGTGGTTATTCTTACTGTAACTTTATTTGTTATTGGATTTGGTGTTGGTCCACTTATATTTGCTCCAGCTTCTGAAGAATATGGTCGTCAAATCGTTTATAATAGCACTTTATTGATTGCTGTGATATTTATTATCCCTTGTGGAGCAGCTCAAAATATCGGCACTTTATTAGTATCAAGATTAATCTCTGGAATTGCGTTTTCTGCTCCAATGACTCTTGTAGGAGGCTCATTATCGGATATTTGGAGAACTGAAGAAAGAGGAGTTGCAATGGCAGTATTTTCTGCTGCTCCTTTCTTAGGTCCTATTATAGGACCTTTAACCGGTGGATTTATTGGAGATAATGCCGGATGGAGATGGATTTATTGGGTCCTTTTAATCTTTACCGGTGTTCTCTACGTCTACTTTGTTATAACCACTCCAGAGACTCATCATGCTACAATTCTTAAAAGAAGAGCTAAAAAATTAAGAAAAATCACTGGAGATGATCGATACAAGACAATTAAAGAACTTGCCCCACTTTCATTTGCAACAACTGCCAAGGTTTCGCTCCTTCGACCTGCTCAACTTTTAAGTGAAATTATCGTCTTTTTAATCACAATCTATATGTCCGTTATCTATGGACTTCTCTATATGTTTTTCTTTGCATTTCCTGTTGTTTTCCAGGAAGGAAAAGGTTGGAGCGCTTCAAAAACTGGACTTGCATTCATTCCAATTGCTGTTGGAGTTATTTTATCTTCAATTATTGCTCCTTGGATCAACAAAGATTATAATAAAAGAGCATCAGTTTATACTGATAAAGGAGAAATTCCTCCTCCAGAATTAAGGCTTTATCCAATGATGGTTGGATGCTTTTTTGTACCAGTTGGTCTATTTATATTTGCTTGGACTTCTTACCCCACAATTTCTTGGGTTGGACCTGTTCTTGCAGGACTTCCAAGCGGCTTTGGATTTTTGCTTTTGTACAATTCTGCAAATAATTATCTCGTCGATTCTTATCAACATTATGCAGCATCTGCATTAGCTGCTAAAACTTGTGTAAGATCTATTTGGGGTGCCGCTGTTCCTTTATTCACTATACAAATGTATCATCGATTAGGATATCAATGGGCAGGAAGTCTTATGGCTTTTATTTCTCTTGGATGCTGCTTAATTCCATTTTTGTTCTTCAAGTATGGTCCATGGATTAGAACCAAGTCAAAGTATGCCTACAGTGGATAGGTGGATAGATAGAACTAGCTAATTAATAAAACTAATAATAACTGAAGAGCGTGCTAGCTTAGAGCCTCAGATCTCCAAGTTTTTAAAAAGCCTCGAGAATAGACGACTTGGAGAAAGAACGCCAGTCGAAAACCAATCAATATTGATGAGATAACTGGTTGTTGTGTTATGTACATGGTAGGCAGAAGGACGATTAAACGGAGTTTGCAAGATATGGCCTTTGATAAGGACAAACATTTACCAAACAGGGCTATATTCACAACAGAAGATGAATTCACTGAGCCGCTCCTCAAATAGCTCCAGATCGATGCTTGGCAAGTCAATGTGGCTACGAGTGGAAATAGAACTATGGAATCGTAGTATGGATCCACTTAAAGACGTTTAAATACGGTTCACCCTCACGATTGCAAATGTGGACGACTAGAAACAGTGCAACACATCTACACAATGTGCCGAATATGAAACCGAGAAACCTAGCGAAGTGAATAACCAAGTGGCTTTGAGGATCTTAACCTAAACGCCCTTCTTGACTTTAAGAAAGGGCTTGAACCCACCGCAACTTTATCTGACGGTAGTTCTTAGAGAACAGCTTGAGAGCAGGATTTCCCCGCTTCTTGGAGAATCAGGTTCACGACTACTCAAGTCTTTCTCGCACGCTCGAGTGCTTATGCCTTCAAGGTCATTTTGAATTGATGAGGAATTCCAGCACCATCCCACGAACGAACAGTTGATAACAGAGATAAATCGTCTATCTGCAAAGCAGGAAACAGTCGCAATCGCCTTCAAATCTATCTTTTACCAGTATTATGTACCATCGATATTTTATTTTACTACTGCTACTCTAGACAAGAGCGAAAGCTTTGCAAGCTTTCTCTTTCAAGCTTTCTCTTTCAAGCTTTCTCTTGCAAGCTTCTCTATCTTCCAAAAGTATTAGGAGCAGCAGGCTTATTGTCTACAATCTCCTCAATCTTCTTCAACACTTCAGGTGTCAACAATGGAAGGATTTCATATGCTTTAATATTTGAATCCAATTGTTTTGGAGAAGTAGCTCCAGTAATAACAGTGCTTACATTAGGATTCTTTAACAACCAAGCCAGAGATAAAGGAGCAAGTTCGACTCCAAGTTCCTCAGCATAGGCTCCTAATTTCTTGACCTTTTCAAGGTTCAATTTGCCTTGTTCAGTCTTGAAAATTCGATCGAAAATGCCTGGAAGATTTGCATCCTTTGGAAGATTGTCTGCATCATATCTTGAACCTTTGGGGATTCCATTATTATATTTTCCAGTTAAAAGTCCTGTTGCAAGAGGAGAAAACACCGTTGTACCGAAATGATAATCTTCAAATACAGGACGTAATTCTCCTTCGAATTGATCGCGTTCTAAAAGATTGTACAAAGGTTGTTCAACAACAGGAGCAATTAAATTGAATTTAGTAGCAATATGTTGAGCTCTTTCGATTTGATATGCCGACCACATTGAAGTACCCCAATAATGAGCTTTTCCATCATTAATAATCTTTGTAAAAGCTCTGACGACTTCTTCGATTGGAGTTCGAACATCCGGACGATGGGCAAAGACAATATCGACATAATCTTGTTGAAGACGAGCTAATGATGCGTCAATTGCTTCTAGAATATGTTTTCTAGAAAGTCCTAAATCATTGACACCTTTTCCTCCAAAGAAGATTTTGGTTGAAAGAACGAAATCGGATCGTTTCCATCCGAGTTTTTTGATTACTTTGCCAAAGGAAGTGTCACAACGGCCTTGTCCATAAGCTTCAGCAGAGTCAAAGTAGTTGACTAGTTAGTAAGAAGTAATGTAGAGGAGAGCACACTATAATCAGGGCAGCACAGCGCCAGAGCAGAGCAGTACAGTGTAATGAAAGAGCAGCACACCATAATCAGGGCTGTAGCATGGTAATCGGTAGAACAGCTAGCACAGGCTAGCAGCACTGGCAGTGCCAGTCTACAGAATGAGCTGCACAACAATCAATTGCCAGTACAACCAGCCAGCCAGCCAGCCAGCCAGCCAGCCAGCCAGCCAGTCCAACTAACCAGCCAGTACAACTAACCAGCCAGTACAGTCAGCCAGCCAGCCAGTACAACCCGTACAGCCAGCCAGCAGGCACAACCAGAACAACCAGCCAGCCAGCAGCAATAGAATGAAATTCACACCGACTACCACCAATTGTCAACTGCTATGTAAACCATTACATCTCCAGCTCCAAAGAGCAATTGCACGCATAGCTTAGCAACAATGGTCACAGACACACACATTTGCCATTCAGCTTCAGCTTCAGCCTCAGCCTCAGCCTTCAACCATTGCAATAGCCATTGCAGCGTGAACTCCTTCAGATTCGCACTTCAGATTCACACTTCAGATCACTCTACTTACTTCCTAACTTGAAAGCCTTGTCGAAAATAGCCAAAGTTTGTTCATCTTCAACTTGTTTTCCTTCTCCATAAGTAATCCAACCTCCTAAAGAAATAGAAGATACTCTTAATCCAGTAGGACCCAAAAATCGATATTCTTCAATGGGAATTGACATTGCAGCAAATAAAGTAGATGAAATAGAAGAGTTGTGGTCAGCGAACAACCGCTTATATAGGAAAAGGCTCGGACTCGAGCTTAGTTTAACCGATAGGCCCCACATTTGTCAGCACATGGATAAAAAGGATTAATGATGCCATTATTAGCAATTGATCGTCATTAGTGCTGCAGATTAGTGCCGATTAGTGCTAAGCATCTGCTAACCCGAAGGGTGTTCTCCGGTGGATTGATTATCGGGTTACAAGCAGAGTACAGAACAGTGGGCTGAGATTATCGGGTTGCTAACAGGCAGAGAACAGAACAGAACAGAGAACTCAATTGCAAAGATTATTAAAGGTTAATTAAACCCTTAATTCAATGGTCATAATTGAGCTTATCTAGCTTATCGGGCCGTCAACAATTGCTTGAAGAATCGAGGATAATCATGGAATGAATTTCACGCCAGGCAGTGGTTTACTGAGTAAGCAGAGAGGCGGTATGATGGAGGAGTGAGCCAGCAGTCAAGCAGCGTCAAGCAGTCGTTTAGCAGTCGTTTAGCAGCGTTCAGCAGCCGTTCAGCAGTCGTCAACGTCAGGCAGCCGTGAAGCCAAGACAGTGAGCCAAGACAGTGAGCCAGGACAGTGAGTCAGGACAGTGAGCCAGGACAGTGAGCCAGGACAGTGAGCCAGGACAGTGAGCCAGGACAGTGAGCCAGGACAGTGAGCCAGGACAGCGAGCCAGGACAGAAAGCCAAGACAATTGAGTCAAGCAGTTAAGCAGCAGTTGATCCAATGTTACTCAAACACAGGGTGAAATTCTTTTAGTTCTTCAGCCGTCATGCTTCAGCCTTAGTTCTTTAGCCTTCATCTTCATTCTTCAGTCATCAACTTCAGTCATCAACTTCAATCATCAGTTCATCAGGTCGGTGTAGGCTTTTTGTCATCAGTTCTCTCTTTTCAGCCTTTGTATCGTATAAACTCCATAAGATCTAATACCTGACCGCCAATGAGTTGAGAATTGGAACGAACTCAACAACAGATGACGAGAATGTTCAGGGATAGACCAAGCCATTACCAGGTCAGACCATGACCAGGCAAATCATGACCGGGCAAATCATGACCAGGCAAACCATGACCAGGCAAACCATGACCAGGCAAACCATGACCAGGCAAACCATGACCAGGCAAACCATGACCAGGCAAACCATGACCAGGCAAACCATGACCAGGCAAACCATGACCGGGCACACCATGACCAGGTAACCCATGACCACAGCTGAATGAAGCTGAGATGAGTAGGATATACTCGAATTCCAGCAGTATCCTCTATCAGCTTTCAGCTATCCGCTATCAAAGACCCTGAGATCTAAGAAGAAACAACGCAACTCTGTCTTGGAGGGCCAGTCCTGTCTGATTAATTAGGGATTGTGATATCAAGACCAGTAGCAGGCAGATCTCTAGAAGGATCCACTAATTCCTGCCTTGAGGAGAATCGACAAGCTGCAAGTCGATATTGCAAGTCTCATACTCAACCGCTATTGAATGCTATATCTTAATGAATAAACAAGTCTATCTACATTGAGTGTTCTGCTAGTGCAATTATCAAGAATTGAGGTCAGTCAAGCATTGAGATCAGTCAAGCATTGAGATCAGTCAAGCATGAAGTCAGTCAAGCATTGAGATCAGCAAGCATTGAGATCAGTCAAGCATTGAGATCAGTCAAGCAATTGGTCGGTTCAAGCAGGACAGTTCAGCAGAGGACAGTTTATGTAGTTTATGTAGTTCATGCAGTTGAGGTCAGTCAGAGGATCTTGGAGCTATGCCATTATTCACCCATTGCTTGTCAATGTCACTGCAATCAAGATTTTAAAGATGACGTACTGTTTTAGATCTTATACAGTACTACAACCGATTCATGTCACAGAATTCAACTGATGTCCACATCAGTCAAGACTCCGAGGACTCGGAGTACTCTTAATCAGAGTCCTCGGAGTACTCCACTCGGATACCATTGAAGGACTACACTCTGTACTGACCTATGGATTCATATCTAGCTATAATGTAGCCTATGATTGCAACTACTACAAGACGCTTGTAATAGACTTAAAGTCAGTTGATAATGTTTATTGTCTTATTATAGTCTTAATTAAGTACCGGCGAGATCTGGATATTTATATTTTTATTTATTTATTATTTTAATATTATTCTAATATTATTCTATTATTATTCTATTATTATTCTAATATTATTCTAATATTATTTTAATATTATTTTAATAAACTCCCATCTCATCCCTTGATTGCTCACAGCAATAAAATCTCCCACAACCACAATCACCATTCTAACAACAACTATCTTGGTCAATTGAATCGGAGAAATATCATCAATTATTGTCATAACATCATCAGCTTATTTAAATCATGAACGTTGCAGAAATCCAAGACAAGGCTTTTGCTGTTATTAACAGTATAGACAAGGCGGGTAGCGAGTAGTTAATCAGTGGACGTTACTAACATTAGAATCTTGAAAAAAGCCCTTTTCTCAAGAAACTTGAAGGTCAAACCGGTATGAACTTAACTTCTTCTTCTCATCTGACTCTTTACTAACTCAGGACTTCCAAAAGCTTATGGATTGATTGGACTTGTAGCGGTTTATATTGTTTTGATTTTCTTGAACTTTGGAGGGTATGTTATCATCTGATGGACGTGTGTTCACTGTTCACTGTTCACTGTTCACTGTTCACTGTTCACTGTTCACTGTTCACTGTTCACTGTTCACTGTTCACTGTTCACTGTTCACTGATCACTGATCACTGTTCACTGATCACTGTTCACTGTTCACTGATCACTGTTCACTGTTCACTGATCACTGTTCACTGTGCTTTACTTGTCACTTTAATAGTTCAATTATCCAATTGTTCATTTTTCACATCTCATTGCATTTGTGCACTTCTCTCTCCTTCACCTCTTCCTGTTAATCCTTGTTCAGTTACCACTTGTTCAGTTGTAGAGTTCCTTTTTTCACTTCACTAGGCAATGTTGACCTGTTCATACATGTCGATTGTTTCTCTTTCCCTTCCACTCTTTCTTTGTTCAGTTCACTCGCCTGTTCACTCGCCCGCTCACTCGCCTGTTCACTCGCCCGCTCACACACTCAACCTTTATCACATCCTACCTGCTCTCGCTCAACCTTTATCACATCCTGCCTGCTCTCGCTCAACCTTTATCGCATCCTACCTGCTCTCGCTCAACCTTTATCACATCCTGCCTGCTCTCGCTCAACCTTTACCTTCATTCTATCACCTCCCTCCTGCTCTCGTTCACTCTTACTCTAACACAGGATGGGACAATTGCTGGCCAATTTCGCAGCATTGATTGTACCAGGCTATTACTCTCTTGTAGCACTTGAAACGAAAAGCACTGCAGATGATACTCATTACCTCACGTACTGGGTTGTTTACGCAGCATTCAGCGTCGTGGAATTCTGGAGTAATGCTATTCTATACTGGATCCCCTTCTACTGGCTGTTCAAGACCATTTTCTTCCTCTACATTGGTCTTCCTCAATTCTCTGGGGCAAGAAAAATCTACTTGAATGTAATCAAGCCTTTCTCTGTCAATGTTCTAGGCATCACCAGCCAATCTGCCACATCCTCAAAGTTGGTGGAAAAGACTCAAGAAGCTGCTGCTGCCGTCGCTTCAGGAGTAGACAAATAGAGCCAATGGCGGATTCAATGATCAATTACTTCCATTGTCATCTTTGTTAGTTATTAATCATTGCCTATACACGATATACCTAAAGTTAACTGCGTGAAAGCGTTAGATCAATTATTCAATTATCAATTATTATGGAATATTAGTAATATCTGACATTTAATATAAACTGTAGGGTAAGATCTCTGACATGTAATAGTTCCTGTATAAAATACTATGGTCTAAAGGAGTCTAGATGTTGATAAGTGATTGATTTAATCATCGAGTCTTGTGTTTTACTTTTAGAATTATCACAATTTATTGATTATGTACATAAACTTTAATTCAAGTGATCAACCAGGCTATGAACTTTGTTCATTAGCGACGACGCTGAGCTTCAGAGTGACTGAATGTTATAAAAGTTTATAAGCAACGTGTGAGTTAACGAGTTAACGAGTTAGCGATTTAGCAAGTTAGCGAGTTGAGCGAATTGTGGCCGATATAATTACAGGACCGTAGTCTAGACCCGATATTATCGGTGAAATATCGACCTTGGGAATACCAATAGTCCTTGGCTGAATGAGATTGGATCAACCTAGCGATATCCGAGTCATCGCAGATTGACTACTCTCTGACTACTCTCTGACGACTCTCGGACGACTCTCTGACGACTCTCTGACGACTCTCTGACAGACTCTCTGACAGACTCTCTGACAGACTCTCTGACAGACTCACTGACAGACTCTCTGACAGACTCTCTGACAGACTCACTGATTGACGACTCACTGACTGACGACTCACTGATTGGCAGACGCTGATTGGCAGACGCTGATTGACAGACACAGACACTGATTGGCAGACTGATTGACAGACTGATTGACAGACTGATTGACAGACAGATTGACAGACAGATTGACAGACAGATTGACAGACAGATTGACAGACAGATTGACAGACAGATTGACAATTTTGATTGACAGACAGATTGATTGGCAGACAGTCTCCGCAGACTCTCTGAGAGCAGTCCTACATTGTCCTATTCGAAAGGACTTAGATAAGACAGAATATTTTGAAAAACTTCACTCAAACGCATAGCAAAAATAATGGAAATATCCAAATATTCCTCTTCAGCAAGAGGTTGAATTTCAGCGAATTGTTGGACTTGTAATACCAATTCATCCTCTGATTGTCTGAGGAAAATATTACACAAGTCGATAATCTCCATTGAAGATCTCCAACCGGTTGGCATTTGACTGAATTCATCAGGTTGAAACATTTCATTTTCTTGTGGTTCTTGGTCAATATCGTCATTTGACAAATAAGTCTCTGAAGAGATCCAAGAATGGGCCGAGTCCCATGAATTAGCACTGTTCCAAGTAGCGATTGTGCTTAAAGAGACACTGGAGTCGGAATGAACGGAGAATTGAGATTCCATGAAAAGTTCTGAATAAATGGACTCTACAGAAGTCTCTTCATCATCTACTAGAGTGGCTTCTGAATCAACAGAATCTTCAATATTAATCGATTGCTCAATTCCAGAGTTAATTGGATGGTCAATTGCATCTTGAATCAACATTTCAATTATAGTATCTTGTAAATATTGAGTTTCTCGTTGAAGGTCATAAGTATCTGCCAACAGACGGTTGACTCTTCTTCTGGTTTGGTCAATCAATTGCTGAGAAGTAGGTATAGTAGACATTTTGATACAGAACGGAGTCGACGTCAGTATATTTATATTGATGGTTCGTAATGATATGTATGGTGCGTAATGATATGCATGGTGCGTAGTGCTATTCCCATAATGCGCATAATTTGCAATTGTATGGCTGCCATGTCACAATGAGGATATCCATAATCTGCCGTCTGCCATAATCTGCCATAATATTGATCCATAATAAATTTACATAGTCTACTAGAGCTCTCAGGGCTCTGCCATTGCCCTCTAGTAGAATATCGTCAGTAATTCTCTACAATGCATGTAATATCAGCGGGATTGTCGCCGTATTTATTCGCTGGAATCTTTGCCGATATTGGTTCGTTGGGATTTTCGCCGATATTTACCTTTGACTTTAAACACCGATGTCCATATCAGCACAACCCCCTCTGCCTCCAATGAGTATAAACAGCAATAGATAATAATTTCATTTGATATTATAGTGAACATCGTCCAAAGAATGACTGTTGAGTTTCATCTAGATTGAATGATTTGCGTCGCTTTGGAATTAGCCGTTTTTATAGATCGATCCGATATCGACGCCGATTCGGTTTCTTGCAGCGAGTCAGCCGATATTATATCGATCGTGAACCAATCCAACATTAATTCTGCGACAGCATCATTGACACGGCGTCGTGAACTGATAACTAGTTAATGTATATCACACATTTGGTCTGCTAGATGTATGATTAATATTTCTCACAATGTTACCATATGGGGTATTTATCTAAGTTTGAGCCTCAAAATGCGGCTTTGTGTGGCAAGATTTTTCATAATATGTATCATTATTAGCTTTGGGATTAACCTGTGTCATAGATAGGAGAGATTAAGGGATAAATCAACGGCAACAGGAGGACCTAGGTATCCGGGTAATAAACGAATCAATTCACACCTCATAGGACATTATAAAGTAATCAATTCAATATAATACTTATTAATCTAACACCTCTTCTAAACCCTCTGAATCTTCTGAATCCGAATCTTGTTGAATCACCAACGGTCCAACCCTCGATCTCCACAGACTCCACCCGATCTCACCACAACAGGGTAACCGACAAATTTCATTGGAAAGTGAACTGACAGTGATCTGACAGGAACTGACAGGAACTGACGGTGACGTAAGAGTGAGTTTGCGCACGAAACTTATATACACATGTCACTACGTTGCTTGGTGGGTAGCACAAGAATCGTGGGACTACGATTGTCAACTCCCCTTGCTCCAAGTGCTGCAATTGCTTGTAAATCATGGAGATATTCTTCTACAGAGAGTGCCAAACAGAAAATCGATATTAAACATCTAGGTGTTGCAACGGGTATGTGATATTATAATTTCAAGGGTTTTAAGAGGCTAATAAGACATTTATGTTCATCCTAGTTCAGCCAATATTCCATATTTTTGGTCCAATCCTCGATTAGCATTTCGATCCTTGATCCGTAGGATTCGACAATTCGGTCAAAATACTCTTATGTAGGTATTAATATTGACATGATATAACTAACAAGGGTTGGACAATTCCGATGGAAGTCTAAAATCAGTCCTAGATTCGTTGAATGGAAGAATCTAGCTTTAGAAACCTATGTTTCTGTCAATCAAGCATTTGCCAAGTGAGTACATGACTAGACCTTTAATCGAATGCTTTATGCTTTATGCTAATCATAGACGAAATTTGGATCTTGTTGATGATAAAATAAACGTTTGGGTTAAAGATGCGTTGCAAAAAAGACTTGATGGAATCCCGAAAGGAACTATGATGGAATGGCAATTAATCAAGTTTAAAACCAATCCAAGAGTTGTTTCTTTTCAACCAATGATGCTTCCGAATTCTCCTTTAAAAGATATTCAAATTGTATATCGAATTGAATCTCAACAGCGATTAATTCGCGTACTTCCTGGTCAAAGTAAAGCAGAAAAGGTCGATAGAAATGTTACCGATTATGTAGCATTTACTATTGATACTTCTAAAAGTCCTGCAAGAGTTTTATTAGCAGGTACTTTATTTGAAAGTGAGTATTTGAACCAATTGTTCAGCCATCTAACTCAGCCCCTTTAACATCTCCTATTCCTAAGGCTGTTACAACTGGAGGGAAAATGATGGCCTCGATGAGAGAAAAGGGTGATATATTTCGTCAACCTCCTGTATATAATCCTGAAACAACCAGTTAGACGTCTGTATTAATACATGTATATATTTGAGAGAGGGATGAGACGGGAGGAGAAGGGTGGAGACGGGTGGAGACGGGAGACAGACGAGAGGAGACGAGAGACAGACGAGAGGAGATACAAGACGAGACGAGATACAAGACGAGATACAAGACGGGACATGAGACGGGCATGAGACGGGTATGAGACGGGACATGAGACGGGACATGAGACGGGACATGAGATGGGAATATGTCCGTCCCTTCTAACATTTATGACTGGTCATTTTATTATCAACAGGTCATTTATCGTCAACAGTTCATTTGTCTTCAACAGGTTTATCATCAACAGGTCATTTTATCTCCAACAGGTCATTTCAGTTCTTACCATTCCATTTCTTACCATTCCACTTAACTCACTCTCCGCTTCCACTCACCTCCTCTGTAATCTGTAATTGTAGACGTAAAATGGATGAATATGATTCACGTCGGTCTATTGACAATATCGTACCAGGATCACCTCTTCTTCTAGGCTTCGAAGACTCATTACATGGATCTAGAACTACTCTTGATATCATTGATAGTTTGGATTCCGATAGTGGAGTTTCAATTCGAGAAGCTCTTGAAGGATATGAAGGTCATCAAGTTCATCAGGTTTATAATGGCAATTATAATCTACTTGAACAAGATCCTGATCCTGATGCTATTCTTGTATTAGAATCTCCTCGATCTCTTCAATCTCCTCGATCTCTTCAATCTCAGCAATCTTTTAATCAAGATTCTTATCAGAATGAACAACCTATTTCTACTATGAATTATACTGAACCTGCTTCGACTTTAGAATATTTACCTGTTCAACGGTAAGATAGAATTCTTGTTGGATTTCTAACAAGTCGAAATATCATTGCAAAACAAGGATCTGTATTCACATTAATGGTAGCAGGAGAGACAGGATTGGGTTAGTATTATTATATATTTTCAATCCTTTGAAGTGCTCTCTCTAACAGGCAAATCTACGTTTATTAATACTCTATTTGGAGATAATCTCAAGAAATTAAATAATCCTTCTAAACGATATAAAAACCTTCCTAATGATGGACATATGGGAGTATTTGCTAAAACGTCTAAAATCGAGATTCAAGAAGCGGAATATGAAGAATTGGGATTTGTAGTAAAATTCACGATTATTGATACCCCTGGATTTGGAGATTATACTAATAATAATCATTCTTGGGTCCCGATTGTAAATTATATTGATGATCAATTGCTTTTATACATGTTACAGGAAGAACAACCGGATAGAACGAAGCTTATTGATACTCGGGTTCATGCATGCCTTTATTTCATTCGTCCTTCCGGTCATGGATTATTACCGCTGGATATCAAAGTCATGCAGGAACTATCTAAAAGAGTCAATTTAATTCCCATTATTTCGAAGGCTGACTCTTTTACTCCTGAAGATTTATCCAGTTTTAAATCGGCAGTAAGTTAACATTGTTTAAGCATTGATTGAATGTCTTTCTCATCACTAACAGATTATTAACTCGATTAATGCTCATGGCATTCAGATCTACAGACATCCTAGTCAAAGTGACCAAAATAGTCCTGCTCATGACCTTCCATATGCGGTGATTAGTTCCGACCGATTGATCCAACAATCCGATGGTAGTAAAATCCGAGGAAGACAATATCAATGGGGAATTGCTCAAGTAGATAATGAAGAGCATTGTGATTTTAACAAGCTTCGAAAAGTATTGATGAGTCGTAATATGCTTGATTTAATCGACACCACAATTGAACGGCATTATGAGCGATTCCGGAAAATTAATATGCAACAAAGAATATCCAAAGCTCAAGAAGAATTTAATGGTAAGAATATTCCGGCCTTAATCAATCGTGAAGGAGGCACCGAAGCACTTTTACATATTTCAAAGTTTGGACTGGAGTTCTTGCAAAGTGGGCAACTTGAAAATGATCCCATTTTCAATGCAAAAGAAACTCAAATGAAAGATAGATTTGATGTGATCTTGGCTTTTCAAGAAACAAAGTTCGAGCAATGGAAGAATGAATTGAAAAGTAAACAGGATGAATTGAATATTGATATTGAAGAACTTCACCGAGAGTATGAGTTGATCTTACGATTATTTGTCTAATTAGGATTATCAAACTTCAAGGAGAAGTGGAAGTATTATCTATTCATTATGATAAAGATGAAGGTAAAGGATCCAACCGAATTGGTCGTTATTCAATCAAGAGATAGCAACCAGATGATGAGGTTGATTGAATTTGGAAACTTTTTCCAGACCTTTGGTTAAGTTTGTTGTCCAAAAGAGTTGAGATTATAAAACCCTATTGCTAATCCATTTGCTACGCTACAAGCTGTTGAAGTATATTAAACTATTAATCCTCTGGTTATCTCCCCACTATGAAAGCCTGCATTAATCTTGTTAAGGAACAGACGACTAGCTCGTAAAGAGTACTTGAAATGCTCACTCTATTCAAACCGTTGCCTTGATTTAAACTTTTCAAAGATACCCAAGCATCAACACCTGACTGGTGGGCTCTACCAATTGGCCTTAACAATCATTCCACTGTAATATCATTTAATGTCATGATCAAAGACTCGAAGCTTGTGCTCTGCTGGATTATTATTTCAGTTTGTAAAACAACCCTGCAAATCATGCACTATTCCAGAGCTTAACGTGAGATGTAAGATGTTAGTCCATAATCTTTAATATGGGTGGACCAAATTAAACACTCCAGATATACGAGATGTTGTGGATATAACTTGTCAACCCAATAGACTGGATATTGGGCTGTATATACGTCTTAATACTGATAATCATGAAGTAATATCATATACATCACTCGTATATCGGAAGTATGTAGGTCTTTTCTTTTCATATTTGAGTTTGTTGAGAAAAACAAAAGAAGCTTGCATTTGCTAACCGTTTTGGGCCAGTGACTAACTTAATTCCGCGCGCACTGAGCCTACCACTTGAACCAAGATTTGTTTCGGTGCCAGCAGCATGCTCAATACAGCTTAGCTCGCATGGAACAAGAAATGTTTTTCATTCCACATTTTGCATTCTTTGGTACGGACTTTTTTGAATGTTTTCTTTTGTACCACTGTTAGTTATATATTAACCAATATATACAATTCCAACCTGTTAATAGATACCAATGAACCTGATGGTAGCTAGTTCCGACACGTTGTCTGCATTTTACCATTCTTCAGGCCGATTGGCTCCGAATACTTATCGCGCAAGCCCAAGAATTCTAACTTCTCATTCAATGGCTACTGTAGCCAACCCTCCTGTGTTACGATCTACTGTATCAAGTCATCATTCCCGGTCCAAGGTTACCACGACTCTGTGGGAAGACGAAGGTACGTTATGTTTCCAGGTCGAAGCTCGAGGTGTTTGTGTAGCTCGAAGAGAAGACAACAACATGATTAACGGTACCAAACTGTTGAACGTTGCCGGAATGACTCGAGGCCGACGTGATGGGCTTCTCAAGTCAGAGAAAAAGAAACATGTGGTCAAGGTAGGGTCCATGCATCTCAAGGGAGTGTGGATTCCTTATGAACGTGCTTTGAAGTTTGCAGGTAAGGAGAACATTGAAGAAGTTTTATATCCGTTATTTGTAGAGGATATTAAAGCTCTTCTATACCAACCTCAAGGATATCCACCAAAGAAGGACTATAGGACGTTTGCACCTCGTCAGAATCAGCCTCCTCCTCTCTTGAGCAATTCTCAAATGCCTGAATACTCGCAGCCCTATTATTCGAATTATCAAGGGTATGAACCTCCACCGCAGCAACCGCCGCCACAGCAGTCATTGCCACAGCAGCCTCATCCACAGGAGCCACAGTTGGTGGCTTCAAAACCCGTTTTGGAATATCCTCATCGCCTACAAAGTCAAACTTCTAGTCAAGAATACTATCCATCCTATCAAACATCAACTTACCTCGTCTCAAGCCCTCATTATACCCTAAGCTCATTGCCCAACATCAACTCGGTTCCAAGCATCTACTACTCGATCCCGGAGTCTCATCAAATGTCTTTTCCTCAGCAACAAGCCGATTATTCTATAATGAATCAACCTCCGAAACCAACAACGGCATTAAATAACTTCCGTCCTGAAACAAGATCTGAACCCGGCCCTTATCCCACTTCTCAAACAATGGACATTAAGAACCTTGCACCAATGACTTATATGACGGAAGTAGGCCAAGGAATCCCTCGACGGTTGATGGATTCCGAACCACATTATGAGGATAGCAAGGATGGGATAGTTACGAATTTATCATGAATATGAATATATATATATATATAACGGATATAACTATTTAGAATCCTGGCTCATGATGTCCACGTAGCGATTGCGAGCGCTTCGACGGCCAGTCTTTTTTGTAGGTGCAGCAGCAAGTAGATCGTCAAGGCCGCCAGTTGTTGTGATTCGGCTAGGGGGCGCCGCAGGAGGTGCGGCGGGAGGAGTTGCATGAGAAGCCGCAGAAGGTATAGGAGAAGCTGCAGATGGCACAGGAGCAGCAGTAGGCACAGGAGAAGCCGCAGGAGGTGCGGCAGGCGTAGGTTTAGGAGCAAATGTAGAACTAGGAGCGGGAGAAGAAACTGTTGGAGCTTTCTTTGGCGGCGGAGCAGGAGCTGCTGCTTTAGCTTCATCTGCTGGTGCCTTCTTATTAACCCATCTCTTCAATTCGGGATCAAAATAAAACGAGCTATCATCTCCAAGCTTTGCTCGAACTGCTTTTGGTTGATTGTCCTCAGCCTTACGCAACCATCCAAACCATCCCTTCTTTTCATGACCCTCCTTCTTATCATCAACCTCTTCCTTCTCTTTTGGTTCAGCCTTTTTCACATTGGCCAATCCTAAATCCTCCTCTTCTTCTATCACAGGTTGAGGAGTATGAGTGGTTGACCTTGAAGGAGCAAACGTTGGAGCAGACATTGGAGTAAAGTATCCTTCACCTTCAGGATCTGGTTCTTCAAATGATTGCGCCGAGTCTACAGGTTCAGGCTGATAGCCATATGAAGGGGGTTCATACGCAGGTTCAGCTTCTACTGGCTCCTCAGGCTCCACAGTGTTTTCCACAGGCTGCTCAACGGGAAGATCACTATTATCATAAGGATCATAGCCTCCATAGTAACTGGAATAAGCTTGAGAGCTCGGGCGTTCAATTTCAGGTTGGCTTACAGGTTGCTCAGGCTGCTGCTGTTTTTCAGGCTTTGGTTGATACGACACTGGAGTGTATGAACGCTTCAGTTGAGGTTTTGCACCGGCATTTGGCTGACTTTTAGGAGCATAAGGATTCGAACTTACCGATACAGATGCTTTTGGACTATGAGAAACCGAGTCTCTGTTTGACGATCGTGTAGAAGGAGGAGAAGTCGGATAATCAGGAGTTACAACTGTTTCCGTCTGTCCATTTCTACCTTCAGGATGATGTCCACTATATGGAGAAACAGACCGGATTCTATCTCCTGGAGAAGGATGTTCTAAAGAGAACGAAGCCGAGCCTTGTTTCATCGGATAAGCATACGATTTACTACGAAGATCGACTGTCGAGTACGTTTGAGACAAAGAAGGAGAACTTGCCAACCGTTTAAAGATCCCATCTTGTTCTGAAGGTTGAGTTTGTTGAGGCTCATCTCCAGCTACGAATTTCGTGAAACTCTTGTCCAATTGACCCCACATTCGATCGAGTTTTGGACGGCCGATTTTAGAACCAAACCAGCCAGTTGACGGCGCTCCGTCGAGGTTGGAATTAAGCCTTTGGTTGATTGATTCACAGTATTCTACAAGGGAAGGAGGAATTTTGCTTCGAGAAGCTCGAATACAGCCGGAAACTAGTTCGGCGTACTTTAAAGCTTCTACCGGTCGACCATAATCTGCTAGAATGGCAGCATGTACAAGTTTATACAAAAGCAGATGGACAAAGTAGCCTTGGGCGACCGCTGCTGCCATAGGACTTGACTGGATACTGTCATTCATGAGAAGGTGCAGTTCATACACTTCACTTAGTAGAATAGTATCTAGATCCCTTCCTAAACCTGGACCTTCCGAAGGAGAAACGGCTCCTACAAGCTCGATATCAGAGCCAAATATACAATTGGACAGAATAGCACTAGTTAGAAACAATCAAAGACGATCCCAGACGATCCCAGACGATGAACTTACCAAAGATGACTTGCTTCAATCCATCCATGGTCTAGAAGCGACTTTCCAAGTACTTTAATAGCCTCCTTGTCTTTAGGAGAAGGATTGGAGATTATAAGAGAAAGTTTCGACCTCCAGCGGTCAATAGGGTCGGTTGAAGATTGCCGCGAGTGTCCTATAGAGCCAATAGAAACTAGTTAGAAAGGACCAGAGAGTGAAATAATAATACTTACAAGTGTCTGAACCGGCGCCGGAGAATAGTCTATAGCATAATGCCAAATCTTCAGCAGTGGAGTTTGGAATCAAGGCAATTTCGTCTCTTACAAACTCAGCCACGGCGTTATTCCATTGCTCAGGGCCTAAAGAACTGGCGATAATGAGAGCATGAGCCCAAAGCCGGTTGTCCAAGGCGATTCCGAGTGCATTGGCCCTTTCTCCAAGCTCGATATTGGAAAGAATAGACTTGAGATGCTCTTCAGTAAACACTGCGGCTGGGATTCCTCCTGCTGACACTCCTGGATCAAGGCTATTGCCTCTACTGACGCTTTTACGATAGATGTCCGATGCTTGTTGGAAATTGGCTAGGTCATCAACTGTTTTTTGGGCGATTTGAGGGTTGAGAATTCCTCTCAAGGCCTTTAGGTACTCCGGAGAAGACGCTGCTGGATCAGTCTCTAATAGCAGCTTGACCACGCGGAACAGCAGGATCTTATGCTCCAACCGTAGTGAGCGCTCCTTCTCCCGCTGCTGCTCGAGGCTTGCAATTTTATACGACAGCCACTTCTCTGCTTCTTTCCTCTTTGATTTAATAGGCCCTTTAGCCGACACCAGAGGACCTGGGAAGTTGATTACCATTGGATCCAGCGCCAGTACAGAAGACACGTTGATCACGTTGATGTGAACCTGTGACGAGATTGAAGCTCCATATGCGATAGGAGGAGGGATTACCGCTACAACACGATTGCCTCCGCTCCATCGGAAGATGGGAAATTGTCGTTTACGAAGTGCCTCGTTGTCTACAGGAGCAGCAGGAGTCGTCCAGCCTTCGGGTTTGGCGTAAACAGGTTTTACAGGCGCTCGTCCGAAATTAGAAGGCAGATCACCTAAGGAAACAGAGTCTTTTTTGGTTTTGACAGGAGGAGAGACCTGAGGATGCTGTGGTGGGTTACTAGTGGATCCCTGTGGACTATGGTATGGTGACCGAGGATAAGGAGCTGGATGTGGTGGAGCAGTTCTACCTGGAGAGCCAGAGTATGAGCCGAAAGCGGGAGGTCCGGACGGTCCGGAAGGTCTGGAAGGTTCAGGAGGTCCAGGAGGTCCTGGGGGTCCTGCATATGGAAGACCCTGAGGCGCTGATCCCACTGAGCCGCGATTAGTGGAAGGCCCGTAGCCTGGAACACCGTAGCCTGGAGCAGGGGGTCCAGCAGGGGATATATATCCTGAAGGAGGCCCACTAACTGGAGCTCCATACCCCGAAGGAGGCACGGAAGAAGGTCCTCTGACTGGTACACCATAGCCAGGAGGTCCGGCTGGAGCTCCGTAGCCAATAGGAGGCGCACTTGACGGAGATCCATAGCCGGGAGCGGCTGCAGTGGGAGGTCCACTGGCAGCAGGTCCATAACCAGTCGATGGAGGTCCATACGCTGTAGTAGGAAGTCCACCAACAGGAGGGCCGTAGCCTGCAGGAGCTCCTATTGGAGCCCCGTAGCCCGTGGGAGGTCCGTACCCCTGAGGAGGTCCGTACCCCTGAGGAGGTCCGTACCCCTGAGGAGGTCCGCTAGGAGGCGCGCTTTGAACTCCCTGAGGCCCACCCTGGGGAAGTCCACCAGCCCCGTAGCCTTGATTCTGAGGATACCCAGGCTGCTGCTGAAACGACTGCCCTAACTGATTCTGCCCATACATCTGAGGCTGTCCAAAAGGCTGAGCCGGTTGGCTGATAGGAAGCCCAGATGGACCTTGACTATACGGCAGTCCCTGATCTGCCTTCACAGGGGGCCCCTGATAAACATTCAAGCCACCATAAGACTCTGGTAGTTCCGCGATATGGCCTGGAGTGGGCTTATTAGGGTCCGGAGCATATGGATTATGAGGAACCACCGGACTTGCTGTACGCGGCGGAGGATTGTAATAGCTTTGCTGCTGCTGGACAGGCTGAGCGACCTGCTGTAACGGCTGCGTGAAAACAGCCGGAGCATGACGGTCTTCATGTCCGAAACTGCCTCTTGAAGAAGACACCGATCTACGTGGAAGAGGAAGCTCTTCAAAGAAGGATTTATGAGGTGCTGCTTTAGCTGGAGGTGCAGTTTGTGCTTGAGGCTGGAAAGGTTGAACAGGGGCTTGAAACGATTGTCCTGGACTCAACGGTTGAACAGGCTGATATGGAGCCACTGGAGGCGAAGCATACGGTGCCTGTACAGGAACTTGAGGCGCAAAAGCCTGAGGGAAAGCCTGTGCTGGGTTGTGTGAAGTCATTCGTTTGATAGGCTGGTGAACCATTCCTGTAGGCAAGTCAAATGCGTTTTTTGCTGGTCGGCCAGCAGATCCGTGGCCCACTGGTTGAACAGGGTGTGGCCCCGCTGCTGGACTTGCTACAGGACTATATGCATTTACAGGTGCATAAGGAGAAGCAGAAAACGCAGAGGACTGCTGCATTACTGGAGTGGAATACTGCCGAACTCCATATGCAGGCTGAGTTGTAGCCGGTCGTTGAGCTGCCGGTTGGATAGCAGGCGAAGGAGCGGGTTCAGACCGGATGTCGTCATCAGGCAGAAACTCATCATCATCAGGTAGCAGATCGTCATCGTCCTCTAGAAACGAAAAAGTGTTCAAATCAGGCTGTTTCGAGGCATTTACATCCGGTAAAAAGTCAGTATGTTCGGCAAAATATTCAGAAAGTGACGACTGTGGAGCAGAAGGATGTAAAGCAGCTTGATCCTCGACATCTACGTCAATTGTAGGGGAGTTAATTTGGTCAAAGAAGGAGTTGTCGGGGTCTTTAGCGAAATATTCCGCTCTTAACGACTCGGAAACAGTCTTTTTATGCTTCGCAACCGGCTTTGGCTGCTCGTTTAGATCGGGGAAAAGGTCTTCGAGCTTCACAGAAGAGCTGGAGACCGTCTTGTTATGCTTATTAACCGATTTTGACTTTGGAGGTTCACTTAGATTCGAGATAAAATCGTCATCCTGCTCTTTCACGGGAGCAGATACTGTTTCTGTGGGGTTCTTAATCGAGGTTGAGAAGAAATCTTCAGACTTTACGGGTGCAGATACGGTTTCTGCAGGTTTTCCGCCCAAATTCGAAAAGAAATCGTCTGGTTTCACGATTGGTTCACCAAGATTTGACTGTTTCTCACCTAAATTCGAGAAGAAATCGTCTTTTTGTTTCATTGAAGGTTCAAAAATAGCTTCAGCCAGCTTTTCAGTTGGTTTCGGCTGTTCATTGCTTAAATTAGAGAAGAAATCGTCTTCTGACTTTACAGGAAGGCTTTGTTCTACGGGTGTTTCTGCTGAATTCCGCTGTGAAGGGGTCGAATTAGAGAAAAGATCGCCTGGCTTGACTGAAGGGGCGCTAATAGTTGCTAAGAAATCATCTTCGGTTGAGCTAGCAAATGGGTCTGATTCACCGTTAGAACGGTCTGTCGAGGGCTCCTTATGCAAAATTGGGTTTACTGGGGGGTCTATTGAACGTTCTGAAGTTTGAAGATCTTGAGGGAACGACTCATCAGGTTGGATATGAACTTTGGAGGTTTCAACGGTTTCTACAGGTTCAGGCAGAGTAGGTTCAGAAGTAGGTCCAGGCTCAGCAAGCACAGGCTCAGCAGGCACAGGCTCAGCAAGCACAGGCTCAGCAGGTTCGGGCTCGGCAGGCACAGTTTCAACGGCCAGCACATTTGGAATTTTGGGAGAGACATTGGACAGTTTCTGCGTATCTAACGAATTATGAGGAGGAAATGCCAGGTGAAAAGGAATCACAGGGGCAGTATGCACGATTTTGGGTTCAGCAGGTTCAAATACTGAGTAGGGCACAGGCTCAGCAGGTTCAGGTACCGATTCAAGCACCGATTTATGCACCGATTCAGGTACCGTTTCAAGCACCGATTCAGGTACCGATTCAGGTACCGATTCAGGTACCGATTCAGGTACCGATTCAGGTACCGATTCTGGCACCGGTTCTGGCGCATGTTCTGGTTCAGGGGCTAATTTATGCACCGATTCAGGCACTAGCTCAGGCACTAGTTTAAGTTTTGGTTCTGGTTCTGGTTCAACTGGTTCAGGCACTGAATGCACTGATGCAGGCACCGAAAGCACTGATGCAGGCACCGAAAGCACTGATACAGGCACTGAAGGCATTGAAGCAGGCACTGAAGGCACGGATACAGGCACTGCAGGTACTAGTTCAAGCACAGCTGGTTCCGGTGATTGAATTGGTTCCGATTCCTCTGGTTCAGGCACAGCAAATGACTTTTGTAAGCCTTCTTCCTCAGGCTCAATATCCAGGTCAATGCCATTCTCTTTATCTGAATTCCCATCGTTTTCCTTACCAAGTTCCTGTTTCTGCCCCACAGAACTTGAATCTTTAGAGCCTTTTTTTGCCTCGGTTTCTGTAGCAAACGCCGATTTGCCGATATCGGATTGACTTGAGGTCGGATATAAGTCTCGGCTACTTGGCCGTTTATTCGGATGCCAATGACCAGGAGTATTGGAGCTTTGCTTTTGTGAGCTTGAATCTTGGGTGATGTCAGTTGAATCGATATTCTCCGAACGGGTCTCCGGTTCTGAATCCGGGACTTGACCCGAAAGCAGGTCTCGGCTGCTCGGCCGCTTATTCGGATGCCAATGACCCGGAATATTTTTAGAATTCAATTGAATCATGTTCAAACCGAACTGGCTTGTCAACATGCAGTAATTTGATTATAACAGATCATGAAGGGGCAGGCCGGGTAAATTATGTAAATAAATAATATTTACGTAATCAACTATTAAATTACGTAATAAATCAGAAAAAAACGATTTATTACGTAATGTCGATGAAGATAAATTATAAGGAAAATTTCATCTAACAAAAATACTTCATCTTATCGACTGATTCGGCTCCAAGTTAACCATCTGTATGGCTGTACCTAAAGTAAAAGGACCTAAAGGTAAACAAAACCTTGCTCCTGAACATGAGAGATTCTTGTCTTGTTGTGCGGACATTTCGCTTGAACTTGTGCAAAGTGTCACAGCAAACAAAGATGTTAATCTCAACGGAGTCGTAGGACGATTAAGCAAGAAATACAAGCTCAAAGCTCAGCCTCGGTTAACCGATATCATCTCATCTATTCCTGATCAATACAAGGCTTATTTACTACCTAAACTCAAGGCCAAACCGGTTCGAACAGCCAGTGGAATCGCCGTAGTTGCAGTCATGTGTAAACCGCATCGATGCCCTCATATCGCATATACAGGAAATATATGCGTGTATTGTCCAGGAGGACCTGATAGTGATTTCGAATACTCTACTCAATCATATACAGGCTATGAACCTACTTCCATGCGAGCTATTCGAGCGCGATATGATCCTTATGAACAAGCGCGAGGACGCATAGAACAACTACGTCAACTAGGTCATTCAATCGACAAGGTGGAGTATATTATCATGGGAGGAACATTCATGAGTCTAAGTCCTGATTATCGAGAGTCTTTTATTGCCAATTTGCACAATGCTCTGTCTGGAAATTGCAGTGACGATAATGTCGATGAAGCAATCCGATTCTCTCAACAATCCCAGACGAAATGTGTTGGAATCACGATTGAAACAAGACCAGATTATTGTACAGAAACACATCTTAGTGATATGCTTAGATATGGCTGTACACGGCTGGAAATAGGAGTACAGTCCGTTTATGAAGACGTAGCAAGAGATACTAACCGTGGACATACAGTTAAAGCGGTGTGCAAGACGTTTGCAATGGCCAAAGACGCTGGATATAAGGTAGTTAGCCATATGATGCCAGATTTGCCTAATGTTGGAATGGAGAGGGATTTGGATCAATTTAGAGAGTATTTCGAGAACCCTGCGTTTAGAACTGATGGACTCAAGTTATATCCTACGTTAGTTATCCGAGGAACGGGTTTATATGAACTATGGAAGAACGGGCTTTACAAGTCTTATAATGCCAATGGATTAATCGATCTAGTAGCACGGATATTGGCCTTGGTACCTCCTTGGACTCGGATCTATAGAGTCCAACGGGATATTCCCATGCCTTTGGTGACTGCAGGAGTAGAGAACGGCAATCTTCGAGAATTGGCATTGGCAAGAATGAAAGATTTCGGCACTACATGTCGAGATGTTCGATCTCGAGAAGTTGGTATTCAAGAAGTTCATCATAAAGTCCGCCCTGACCAAGTGGAGCTTATCCGAAGAGATTATGCAGCCAACGGAGGCTGGGAAACATTCTTGAGTTATGAAGATCCAAAGCAAGATATTCTTATTGGATTATTGCGTCTAAGGCAATGTTCACAAGAGCATACATTCCGGCCGGAGCTTAGCAAACAGCCAACATCTCTAGTAAGAGAACTTCACGTCTATGGGTCAGTTGTACCTTTACATAGTCGAGATCCTCGGAAATTCCAGCATCAAGGGTTTGGAACGTTGCTAATGGAGGAAGCGGAAAGAATAGCAAGAGAAGAGCACTGTAGCGAGAAAATCAGTGTTATAAGCGGGGTAGGAGTCCGCAATTACTACGCCAAGCTCGGCTATCATTTAGATGGCCCTTATATGAGCAAATCACTCTCTACTCCCTTACAACTGACAGAAATGAGTTCATGAATGAATTTTCCTGTAAGATCTTCGGAAATAACAAATGCTGAAAGACTATCACCTTTAACACAGCCGGTGTCTAGTCCCTTGGTATATTTATGAAGATTTAAACCCGAGGAAGCATCATGGCCATAAAAAACCGTGATCCGATCGGATTTCTTCAACGTTTTCTGCTTTTCATTCCATAATTTCGACCAAGGAGTTCCATCTTGAGATTCTTGAGGAATTACATGTTCAGGAGGAATCAAAGTCCTCATAGTCATAACCACCTCAGGATCTTGATCATAAAGAGAATCTACATTCCACATAAGTCCTGCATGAACTCCTACAGCTTGATGACCTTCAGGAGAAATATCTCCTAGATCCAAGATAGCAGGACAAGTGCCGAGGTATTTGACATGATCAGGGGTTAATTTACGAGCGATTTGTTCTTCATCGGCAGTAATTCGAAGTTCAGAATCATGCTTAGGAGGAGGTTGAACTTTAGGATCTGGAAGCTTATGAAGTTTGGCATATTCATCCAATAATTGATCCTCATGATTTCCTCGAACACATGAAGCATTAATCGATTTGATATAGTTGAGCACTCCTATTGAATCAGGACCTTTACTTATCATATCGCCAAGAAGTACCAAATGGTCTCTTTTCTGCTGGAAATCGACTTTTTTCATCAATTGGCGCAATTGTTTGAGATTACCATGAACATCGCCTACTAGAATCAATCGTCCTCCAGTTTTATGACTTGGAACTCCATCTTGTTTAAGGCTTTGAACAACCATTAAATCAGGTACTTTAATGTAATTAGGCTGGATCTCAAGAGTATAAGAGAAAAATGAGTAAATCACCGCCAAAGACGCCAAAGCAATGACCACATAGTTGACTATAGTTCGTAGTTTTGATCGTGGTTTCTCTTCGAAAAAGGGATCCGAATTTATACTATGATAAGTAAAGATTTCTCCATTTTGAATACTATCTTGAGATTTGACTGTTGATTTGGATTTCCGTCGTTTTTCATGAGCCCTAGGACTTTGTGATTCCAAGTCAGACATGTCAGCACAGAAAGCAGTCAACAGTAAGCCAGGAAAGGAAGCGCAAGTAGGGGTAAATCGCGAGATTAAGGCAGAAAGGCAAACACTCCGCAGGTAAACAGCGTTCAGGATCGATCGGGAGTCGGGCAGTCGGGAGTCAGGCAGTCGGGAGGTTGAGAGCTCAGGAGTCGGGCAATCGGGACTCGGGCAGTCGGGACTCGGGAGGTGGAGAGCTCGGGGGTTCAGGCAGGTCGGGAGGTTGAGAGGTTGAGAGCTCAGGAAGTTGAGGGAGTTCGAGAGTTCGAGAGTTCGAGAGATCGAGTTGTAGAGTTGTAGAGTTGTAGAGTTGTAGAGTTCAGACAGGCAACTTGATTAACGGTCTCTGAAAGGCTTGTGAATTTTTTTAATTTAATAAATATTTATTTAAGCCGTTTTCACGTTCAATTTGATAGTCGGTCGAGGAAAACAAGAGTATAAATAGATAATAGACAAATAAATAGAAAATTCACAATAATCGAAACAGTAACCGAGCAAATGTAATTAAACAATAACAAAGGTTAACTTAAGTTATTTAAGCTGATATTTAAATATTTAAATTTAAAGCATCAAGATTAAAACAATTGGAGCATCCAGCTGGAGGAGGACGGATGCTTAAAACGGTAAAGAACAAACCCAAAATGGTTCGATCACCAAGCTGTGATGAGTGAGTGCCATTCTCCGGAATATAAAAAGAATAAAGATAAAGAATAAGAAAATAGGATAAATAGTAAAGGAATAGGATAAAGAATAAGATAAAGAATATCAATGGCAGGATATCTGAGGATATACAGAACGTCGGAAGGACGAGTGCAGAGCAGCGGAGAGGAAAATCTACAACGAAGAGCTGCGTAAGCCTACAGTGGAAAGCGTAAGCTAGGCTGCAAGTTGAGCAACTATTTGGCATGCAATACCATCAACTTGATCCATGTGATCTGTGTCTGTGATCCACATCACTAACTAATTCTATTCAATTCTATCTCCATATTAACATATTTCATATCTTGGCACTTCTTGCACTGGCTCAAGTCTGGTTGTATTAAATTCTGACTCCCTTCCACTTCCGATCGCTTCCACGCGTAAAACGGAAGGGCAATCTTTGCATCCTCCCAACTTCCACAAATGAACTGGTCGTATTTTCCACGTGGATCATTGTACAAGGATTAGAATGTGAATGAGCTAAGGGTTGATTGTCCAGCTGATGAGATGAGCTACGAACGGCAGATGCCTGTGATGAGATGAGAGATGCCTGCTGATGAGATGAGAGATGCCTGCTGATGAGATGGCAGAGATAGCAGAGCAGAGCAGAGCTGGAGAGTTGGACTAGTTATTATCTATTGAGTATATCTTGGCTCTGCTAGCTTAACTTTAACAAATTACTGCGAGAAGTAGTCAAGCAGATCTGCATCATCTCGTTTAACAGTATTAACCGAAATAGCCGAGGGTTGATATATTAACTATCAACGACAAGGTTGCTGTAAAGAATCTAAGGATTACAGTGTATTACCTTGGATGAGACATTCGTTGCATATAGTGGAAGATCGGCGATGCACAATAATATTTAAAATAAGGTTAGTCTAGAATATTTTGATTCTAGAATCATTTAATATTCCATTTAATATATTATTTAATATATTATTTGAACCTATAACTTAATATATATTCTTGTCAATTACTGGATCCTTGTGATGTCTAGTTGGCGCTGAGAACTTGTAGTCGAAGAGTATAACAATCAGTTGTCACGCTCAGACTGCGGCTCAGACTACGGCTTAGTGAAGCAACTATAACAAGCTGTAGGAGTCTTACGGCTTGCCTTGAACGACCAACTGGAATAATCCTTAGACTATGAACATAGTAGCAAGAGATATATCATGAATCTTCTTAAGAACCAAGTACAGAGTATCATTCTCTCTTGTGCCAAGTAGTCGACAAGTCGGTTGTGGTGCCTGCTGACCGCTCTCCGACCTGTTCAAGGCCATAATCATATAATCAACGCTGATCCATATCTGGTTCAGGCCTAAGGAAGCATTGATTGACTATTTGGCTGTCTAGGCTGACTGACTGGCTGACTGGCTGTCCAGCTGGCTGTCTCTCTACCATGGTATGCTTCAAAACGTTATCTTCTTATCTTTACAGCACAATCAAGGAAGGATCGCTCATTACAATACTCTACTTAGAACCATGAAGAGTTAATAATTCTAGGTTGTAGGGTGTACTCGGATTGCCTATACTTTACGAAAGGGCAGACGCCAATTGCGCTTTCATCCGCATCCACAAATTCAAATATCCGTATAGCACTATCCCTGTTATAATCTATCAGTGATATATTTAACAATACGCTGACGATATCAAGGGCATTCAATGGCCTCACGAAACAATGGCCTTGCGATTCCCGATATATAGGCTACTTCACTCAAGTGAGCTCAGAACTCTTAACACATTGATTGACCTACAATCAGATGTATATAACTGACATCTTCACTAGAACTTGTCTAATATATCCGATGACTTCTCTAATATATCCAATGACATAAATAAAAACTTTTCAAATAGATGTCGCTTTAAATCTCTCAGAGTCCATAGAGCCTCCACCCAGGACCACCCTTAATCTATCCTCCACCTCCACCCCTCCTCTAACATTACCCTACCTTCCCCACTCCTAATCTATCTTGACAGCCTCAGACTCCCTTTTATGATCATAAATCCCAATCAAATATAAAAAATAATCAAGAATTCAACCGATTGATGGTTGATCTGGATTGAATAGATCTTGTCCGATTCGATCGCTGTTCATCACGTTCGTCACGTTCGTTACCGTTCGTCATCCGGTTCTATAATGGCTTCTTTTGGTCAACCGTACCATACTTCACAAGATAAATCCACAGCAAGTAGCAATCCTAATGGACTCGGCAGTGCTATCAGTTCAATCAGCACTACAAATAGTGCAACTACTAGTGGTAATGCGAGTCCCGACTTAGAAGCGTCTGGCCCTGCCGATGATATCATTGATTGGTCGATTTTCAGTCAAATCCTCGACATGGATGAAGATGAAGATCGGGAATTTAGTACCGGAATAGTCACGAAATTCTTTGAACAAGCGGAAACAACCTTTAATCAGATGCAAGCTGCATTATCGGAGAAAAACCTCGATGAATTGTCTTCTTTAGGCCATTTTTTAAAAGGTTCTTCGGCAGCTTTAGGACTTTCAAAGGTGCAGGCATCTTGTGAAAAGATCCAACATTTAGGAGCCAATAAGGATGAGACTGGAGAAGTTGATGTTAATGATAATGATTTGAATTTGTCGAGGATTGACAAGATTCTGGACCAAGTCCAGATTGAATTCCTGCAGACGAAAAAATATTTGACCTCATATTTTGGACTAGAATGACCTTATTTATCATTAATCCCCTAAATGTTTCTTTGGAAGAAATTTCACATTTTCAAAGCCTAATGGCATGTACTAGTTAGTATAATAACTGACGTGTAATACGCTGTACAGTGTGTAAACAGGCTGTAAACAGGCCGTAGCAGGCCGTAAGCTGTGCCGTGTTGTAGCTGCACGACGGTAAAGCAGGCCGTAAAGCGGTACAAGCTACAGACGGTACAAGCTGCAGACGGTACAAGCTGCACGAGTCGCACCGTAGCTGCACGGCGCTGTACGACAGCTACGCACGGCACAGCTATATGATTTGCATGCCAGCACAGCTATACGCTTGCCACGCTTGCCATACTCACCTCTTGTTCTACTATACCACCTTCATAACTCGGATTATACTTGTATTCCTTGCCATAACCCAATTCCTTCATCAACTTCGTAGGAGCGTTACGTAGATGAATAGGAATCTCAGCAGAAGAAGCTCCTGGTTCTTCTTGAAGTAATTGCTTGACTGCATTGTATCCTCTGTAAACCATGACTGATTTCTTTGCTCTGGCAAGCTTTACTGCACAATGAGCAAGCATACAATCGACCTCCGGCATGCCCACTTGCTGGACCGCAGTATAAGTAGCCACAGCAAACGGAAGACATGAATCATCAGCTAACCCTACGTCTTCACTCGCCATTCGAACCATTCTACGAGCAATATAAAGTGGATCTTCTCCAGATTCAAGCATTCGTCCCATATAATACAATGTAGCATCGGCATCACTACCACGTACTGCTTTATGCATTGCAGAAATGGTATCATAATGCATATCTCCAACACGATCATAAAGCATATGAGTTCTTTTCAGTGCATTGCGGATTGAATCTCGGCTAATACACCCATGGTCTAAACCCATGGCGATTTCCAGTAGATTCAAACCCATTCGACCATCTCCATCAGCTAAATCACTTAAATATTCCACGGCTTCAGGCTCGAATCGAAGCTTCTCTTGTCGTGAATCATTTACTATATCTATAGCTCTTGAAAGTAACTTGTGGATGTCTTTGGCACTTAATTTCCTCAGAACAAACACTCTACATCGTGATAATAAAGCTCCATTTAGCTTGAAGCTCGGGTTCTCCGTGGTGGCTCCAATTAACGTGATATCTCCTCGCTCGACTTGAGGAAGAAAGATATCCTGTTGTGCTCGATTGAACCGGTGCACTTCATCAAGGAATAAAATAGTTCTTCTTCCTGTCAATGCCAATTCATTTCGCGCTTCTTCAAAGATTTTTTTACAATCATTAACTCCATGAGTTGTAGCTGAAAGTTCTACGAACCTAGACTTGGTACTATTGGCCAGGATCTAGTTAGATGGTTATTACAAAGGTATACCTACCCTCGCCAATGTCGTCTTTCCTACTCCTGATGGACCCCATAAAATCATTGAAGGACAAGTATCTCTGTCTATAAACTTGCGTAGGACTCCTTCTGGACCTACAAGGTCTTCTTGACCAATGAAATCATGAAGATTTTGAGGTCTTATTTGCTCAGCAAGAGGGACGAGTTTATTTCGTTTGATAGGTCTTTTGTCGTCGGACTTTCGCTCGGATTTTAAATTCTTTTCTTCAGCGTTTCTCTCGGATTTCACATGCTTTTCATCAACGTTTCTGTCGGATTTTACATGCTTTTCATCAACATTTCTGTATGATTTTCCACCCTTTTCGTCTTCCTTTTCTTCTGCAGCTCTTTTAACCCCTTTGAGACCTTGGATACCATTCTCCTCCTCCTTCTCTTTCGGCCTAAAGAATTTCGGATAATCTGGGCTCGACGAGATCCGCTTATTATACTCTGCATCGGCCTTCTCACAGCCTAAATCAAGGTGCTGATTAACCCTGGCGTTGGACATGGGCTTATTGCATATCGGGCATTGCACTTCCATGTCGACCTCAACCTGTCGCCGTGGCTCTGGGGTCTTTGCTATAGCAAGCACGTATCACAACACGTATGACCAACCAGTAGAGATCAAGCGAGATGAGCTCAAGAGTCACGACACTCATCATGTCGTGAGGTGGTCATGTGATCATGTCACGTGAGAGAACACTATCACGTGATTAAATCCTATCACGTGAACATGATATCAATGCTATCAGATCACATTGAACAATCCTGAGTAACCGAAGCAATAGCGGACTATCCTACCGCTCATTGAACTTCTAGACTCTACTTCCTGTGGACGCTATTCTCGATTGACCTCTAGACTCTACTTCCTGTGGACGCTATTCTCAATGAATGACTCCAACCAATGGGTGTCTATGACGTCTTGGTCTCATGAAGCCAAGATTTGTTCCCATGATGTGGTGATAGATTTAAGCCTTCTTCCTGGAGCAAAAGAAGGAGATGTGGCTGAATTGAGGTCGGTGGAAAAGCATCAGAAACTGTTATTTGTCGTGCGGCCGATTAATGACGATTTACAAAAGATAATCTCCAATATTCAGGTACGCAGACGATATCGGGGTAATTCTAATGCTAACTAGATTTCTTTATTGTCAGGGACTTTATTGACTTTGTTGGATATTCCTCCGAGGAGTAAGGTCGAAGTTAGGCTGGTGAGTATAGTTGCTGTTCTGTGTGCTGCTGTTCTGTGTGCTGCCGTACTGTGTGTTGTTGTACTGAGTGCTGCTGATAGAACTTGCTGCACTGTGCCGAACTGGGAGTCTGTGGCTCTGTGCTGGCCGTGCTTCTGTTCATGAGACTCTGACTACTGAGGGGGGCAATTCGGAGTTGGCTAGGGGTTCTGTACTGGGTATTGGGGTTGTGTCTTGTGCAGTACTCTACAGTGCTATTTTAATGCTTTGAGCCTTGTGCTGTGAAGTGCCCTGTAATGCGCACTTTCTGAACTGTTCTCCTCAGAGTGGCTTTGGTATACTGATTACTATAGCTAGCTATGTACTGTCTGGGTCGTACGCTGTATTGTGTGCTATCTAGTCCGTGCTGCTGGTTGTACTACTGATTCCACTGCATTCTGTACTGTGCCCTTTTTGCTCTACGATTTTATTTTTCTGTTATCTGCTAACTAAGAGGGACAAAAAAACCGTACAAGCGGACCTGCTTGAAATCTACTTTAAAGACCTCTACCTTACACGGGCCGACATGTGGAGAATGGCATCATCATTAATGGGCCGATGCGTTTACAATACTCAAAAGTTAACATACTGCGATCTAATCCGCGCGTCGGTCAACGAACTCTATCGCAACGGACGCAAGGTGTTTTCAGCTTACGTGGGAACCGACACTAAAGTTATCTACCGGTCGGAATCTGCCCGGATGATCTACATGATCCAGATGTCGGCGGAAATTTACCATTTCGAGGAGTCTGGAGAGATAATTTTTCATAAACTAATCAACTCTTTTCTTCCGGAAGTGTTCAAACGATGGAGGGAATCTGGAAATCATCATATAATCACTATTATACTGTTTACAAGGACGGCGGATAGCAGTAATGCCAGCCCTAATACGACTAATTCAAGGGATTACTACCGTGTTGTAGTAGATCAAGAGCATACTTCACAATGGAGCGATATTATGGCAACATTAAGGCGAGAGTTTTCTATTTTCGCTCGAGATGTTCTTCAACAAGCCGATTGCCGTGTTCGAGATCAAATCCTTCCGTCGGTGAAAGGAAACCTTCTAGAAGCCATTTCCCTTGCTACAACGATGATATCTAACCGCTTTCTTGACCGTGATCTGCGTCATTCAAATGTACAGATCATCGTCGTAACACCTGGAACAGGTATCTATAACGTTGATTACGACCTGTTATATCAGACGAGTTCGAAATTGCTGTCGATCGAGATCGGCGTCGACCTTGTGTGTCTGAGCCGCACACCGCTGCACGTGACTCCGTTGTTTAGATATAAAGACAAGAAGCGCGGCAATGCTACTGTTCATTGTATTCCTAGCTGGTTGGATATTTCGTTTTGGAATAACATTGAGAAACATACATCGAAATGGCTGCCACGATGCAAGATTTACGAGCTACAAATGATGGGGGTAATGGAGAATGAATTGAGTGCTATAAGTATCGACTATCTGCCCAGGACAATTGTTCCATCAGGAGTCAAGCATTCTGTGTCCATGATGGATGATTATGATGCTAATCTGTTTATTAATACTTCCCAGCTGCACCGCATAACTAGATTCTCTGAAGAAGCAGCTTTAACCCAACCCCCTTCACTAATCGTAAAACCAAAGATTTCGGCGGCAGATCTATCAGGAGTCATCAAGACTCATTCCGATCGCAAACCTTCTCTTATGATCAACTCAGCTCCTCCTCCTCCTGTACCAGACAGTGCCCCTGCTACTGCGATTCTTTCCAGTCCAGTTCTCGTAAGCGGAGAAACGGCCTTCGCCCAGAACCTCTCCAGCCGTCCAAAGATGTCGGCGTTAAGCAGTTTGCTCAGTCTAGGCATCTATACCGCTCGCTCACCGAAAAGCCCCATGCATCCAACGACATATTTGACTCCGTTGGACCAAATTCCTCCTATTGCATCAGTCATAGAGCCCAAGATGGAGCCAATTTCGATCCAACGACCACCTCGTCCTGCGCGCACATACACGGGGATCTCACCAAACTCCCGAACCTCGGAAATATCGAAAAGTCCAAGGCATTGGGATCCTTTATCCACGTCTCCGTCACGCAAAACCCGGGCACCACCTCGCCGCAGTGTCACTCGCACTTCGCGTAGACTGGACTCTGCAACTGAACCATTCGACCCTGGCGAGGTCCATCACATGTGGGTTGTCGTGAAAAATCCTTCTAATCTTCCCGAACGAGGCGTCTACAACATTTCCAATTATGGAAGATGGCAAAACGTATTTCCTGCAGGCGTTAAGCGTCGATCGGTCAAATGGCGATCATTAAAAGCCCCTGCATCACTTCCCCTTTCGACGGCGATCTTTCCCACTGTAAAAGAGTTTGAAACCGCCTACACGTTCCAAATCTACTCGGTATCACTTGATCCAGATCAATCCGAGGCTTTAACAACTGGACAATTGCTTCATGAAATGATAGCTATGCGTATGTCTATCGGATTCCAAGTAGCAATAGGCGATCGCGTCAAACAGGTCGAAGCAGCACTGATTAAACATGGCGGCAATCCTTCGGGGATTGTGCAGATCGTAGCCGAGGACGCTCAAGACCCCGGAGATGTACGTATCTACATGACCCGGAGCAATCAGATCCACCGGCTGGCCGTCGACTACGGTGGCTATTACAGCAATATCAGCGTTCACGTCTACACTCGAAGTGATATCATCAAAGACCTCAACCGTTCCTATAGTCCATTAATCAAGTCCAAGTATTCTGCTGAGTACCAACCGTCGAAAAGCTTACACTCGATCTTTGATGCTACAGTGCCAAATCTCAACTGGAATCAAGTCGATCAAGTGTTGGCCGGGTATCAAGACGCGGTTATGGATGATCAAAAGATATTTCGTATTCGCCTAGCTTTAATCCCTGTAGATATCCCTAAAGCATCGGGAAACCCTCTTGATGGACACCCTGACAAGCTCAACTCCGAAGAGATTCGATTAGAAGGCTTGCGGAGGTTGATGTCAATCCTGGCAAAGGGAACTTATTTGACAAGAGAAGACAAGATGCGGAAACGCAAAGTAACAGTGCCTGAAATCAAGTTTTATACTGGAGATTTAGGCTCTTTCCTGCTACAATTGTTGACTACGACCGAGGATGATGGAGCACACGCTCGCAAAGACTCTCTCTTTGTCAAATCATCAGAACGGTTCAATCGTAACATCAAAATCGCTCAGTTAGCAGTGGAGATGCAGAGTGATAAAGGAGTTCGTCTAGTGGATCGTAGATGGCATTGGAAGACACATGCCCATTGCTTTGTAGGCCAAGAGTTTGTCGCTTGGATGTTGGATAATTTCAAAGATATCGAGACTGCTGACGAGGCTGTTGAGTATGGGAACAAGGTCATGGCATTAGGTCTTTTTCATCATGTGGAAAATCGTCATACATTCCTTGATGGTCATTATTTCTATCAATTAGAGCCAGAATTCGTCATTTTCCAGCCTCTTATCGATAAACCTTCATGGTTCAAACGCCCAGTATCAGCAGGCCATGGTTCTTTAACGTCGAGCCCTGATATTTCAAGCCCTGTAGTAGCAGCTGCTGCAGAACCCTCTGGACATCGTAAAAGTTCTGGAAGTTTTGGAGCCAACGATGTAACTCCTTTAACTCCTGAATCCACTCCTAAAGTGCTAATCAGTAGAGCTTTAAAGTATGATCTTGACATTCTCAAACGTGCTTCACGTCAAGAAGTCATTACTTTTCACGTCGACCGCGTTCATAACCCAGAAAACGTATTTCAATTACGTCTTGAATGGCTCAACGCGACTCCTCGATTCATCGACGATGCTGTCACTGGTTTCAGCCGCATTCTTGACCGTTACGGACTCAGGATCGTCCAAATGCCGGTAGAAGAAATTAGTCGTGTGCCTGAATCTAACCCGTTTTCAAGCCTCGTACATATGTCATTTTGCTGGACTCCGCAAGAGTTTGAAGCAGGACTCCCTTTGAAGGCGACTCCGGAATCAAGCACTATATCCCTTGTAGAATCTCCTCTTCAAGACCCGCTGTTCTATCATAAATACTGTCTCAAACATCTTGGGTTTGTCCTCGACACAGTACCTGCTCGTTCGCTACTAAAAAAGGAGATCACGGTGGAATATTCCTGGGGAAAACCATACTATCATCATGTGCAATATATCCATAGATCTGGCACTTTGATTGCCCAGATTGTCGTCGACAACAATAAGACGTCTTTCTGCACGATGATCAACTATTTGACCGTGACAAGAGCTAGTACTGCAATCCCTCAGCCTGTCTCAGACCCGGTATCGATCCAAGAGAGTCTTCAGAGTTTGTGCAATGACAAGGAGCAGCTGTTGAGTTTATTTACACAGGCAAAGCAGGAATGGGATAGGGCAGATTACACTGATTCAGAAGCTTCTACTCCTACGCAGGGAGATGCAGAGAAATCGATGACTGCATCATAACAGATCGGAATGAATTACAGTATCGGAGGTCAAATATCTTTGGTAATCGATCTTTACATCTGCTACATCTATCTAACGACATTCCAGCATTTACACGGTGCTTAAGGCATAAAAGAATTCCAGATGTTAAAATGGACTTATTAAGAGACAGAAAACCGAGGTATTCTATGCCATGAAAACAGCTTTGGAGGAACATCAGAGCATTTAGTTTCCTATTCAATATGAGATAAATCTTTATATAAACATTTAACAGCATTGAAAGTCTTTGATTGCAATATATTTCAGTTATTGCATTAGGTGAGGCTCAAGAAGTGGTATTGTTTGAACTAGGACTTTGCTTGTCATGGCGTCTCCAACGCAGATTCTGTACAATATTCAATGAATTGGATCGAACGATTCAACAAGATAGCAATATAGCAATATAGCAATATAACAGCACTTGTAAGCAAAGTGCAGTGATATAAAGTTAGCCCGTCAAACTCCGAGAGGAAATGTACGATATCAGATCGCCATGAAAACAGGTCTGTCATTCTCAATTTAGAGCTCAACCCTTGGAGATAAGCTAGGTGGCTGCTCTACCAGATTGACCTGCTGAGCCTCATTCTATGTGGCAGACCTACTTTGAGAGAATTGTCAGCCAGTCTACAGGCACTATTGACACAGTTCTACAGCTTCTATAACTATAATAACATCTAAATCCTCTGGGCAATTTTAATAACATCGGCCAATACACCAGCAGCAGTAACTTCAGCTCCAGCACTTGTTAGTATGATATATTAGTATGAAATAGCTTCGCACTCACCCTGCACCTTGGATAATTAAAGGATTTGGATATCTCTTTGTATAAAAGGCAATAACATTATCGGAACCTTTAAGAGCAGCAAAAGGATGAGAACTGTCGTATTTTGCAATCTCTACCGAAGCTTTGGCCTTGCCGGACATGTCGACCTTTCCTACGAATCGTAACACCTTATTCTCTGCTTCTGCCTCTTTACGTAGCTTGTCCATTTGACCATCATAATCAGGCAATTTGGTCATAAATTCTTGTACAGTCTCGATTCCTTCAAGAGGTTTAGGAATCAAGGATTCAACAGGGAATGATGTAGGAGAATTGACCTTGAAACCAGATAGACGAGCTAAAATCGTCACTTTACGTGCTACATCTAAACCATTAAGATCTTCTCTTGGATCGGGTTCAGTATACCCTAGATCTTTGGCCTTTGAAACCACCTCGGAGAACTTGACCTGACTTGATCCAATGGTGGAAAATTCGTTGAAAATATAACTTAAAGTTCCAGAAAGAATACCCTCGACTTTCACAATCTCATCTCCAGTATTAATCAAGTCATTAAGAGTTCCAATAATTGGAAGTCCTGCTCCAACTGTAGCTTCATGATAAACAAGACCTCCTTTGGCGTTGAAAATGCTATTCCAAAGCCCTAAATCACTTGAAAACGCCTTCTTGTTTGGTGTAGCAATTGAAATGCCCTGTTGAAGAAGAATCGGGTATGAATTGGCCAAGGATTCGTTCGAAGTATTGTCTACGAGGATTACAGGAGCAGGGGATTTTTCCAAGTATGCCGCAAGATCTCCTGTTGAAGTAGTACTTTCAGCAGCATCGGCAAGATCTCCTTCCCAGCTATCAAGAGACAAGGGAGTATAATCTTTAGAGATAAGTGCTCTAGAAGATCGGGCAATTAGAATCACATTATACGAAACAGTAGGCGATCTAATGGCCTTCAATTGACGGATAAAAGCTGATCCGACAAGTCCAGAACCTTGTTAGATTGTTCAATTGATAACGTCTAATAAATGACTGATTATACTCACCTACAATCGCGATATTCACTGATTTAGCCATTTGAAGATGCTGATTTTTCACCAGGCTTTTAAATATCGACGTTACCCTGTCGTAAGCAAATAGCCTGTATGATTGGCGATTTACGCTGGTCAAGCTCCTTGAGCTGCTTCAGCATCGTAGAGCTACAATGACTGATGTGGTATAAGTACGTAATAGACTGGAACTACCGAGGATGGTCCAAGTCTGTCTAACTACTGAAATAGGCCGACTACCGAGATGTTCCAACAACCGAGACGTTCGGAAATCAACCGTGAGCCATTGATAGAATAATAGAGTAATAGTTCTATATAACCACTAAAGATCTATCATTTCACTCTGAAACTCCAATAATCTGGATCTCCGAGACTGTGGAATCCCCTAAGCATCTAGATATAATTCCATGTCGTGGCTCTCCAGTTTGATGAATAGCATTAAAGGCTATGAACGGACCAAACAGTTAAAAGGTCGATCCGTACATATATTGGTACGGACCTGAAGATCGCACTGTTCTGACTAGTTACGACTCGTCATAAGAAGGTTTTTTTTCAGGTCTGTCGATTCCATGCATGTGGTTGAACTCGTCTTATTCTGGAGAGCGTGCGGCTGGGTCTTGACTCCGGGTAACTTGAACATTTCGAGAAATTGCAAACTCTTTGAGAATGCGAGCATGACAAGCGTTGTAAAGTTCATTAGTCGATTGAAAGAATCAATCAACAAGGTCAATGTCAATGGATCGATAATATTTGTCACAGGAAATGAATCGGCGGATTTGGATTCATGTGCCAGTTCCATTTTGAGCTCGTATTGGCATTCTCTCTACTGCAAGAGCGACAGAGTCATTGTACCTCTTTTCAATATTGAACGACGTGATTTGGCATTACGACCAGACGTGGTGAACTTGCTGAAAGATTTGGAGATTTCCAGCAATTGGCTGCTATTCCTCGACGACCCAGAAGTCTCCAATCAAGTTCTCTCAAACAGCAGCGTCTTTCTAGTAGACCATAACCGATTGACAGGAAAACCTGCTGAATTGTTCCAAGATAGAGTCGTAGGCATTCTAGATCATCATGAGGATGAACAACTATACAAAGAAAGTATCACCAAGGCTGGAGGTTGTAGAATCATTGAGAAATCAGGCAGTTGTAGCAGTTTGGTTGTAAATTATTGGACCAATAAGCTTCAACAAGCTGGAATCAATGCGTTTTCAGATGCCTCGATTCTCGCCAGATTGGCCTTGGCTCCTCTATTGATGGATACTTCGAATATGACATTTCGTGTTGAAGAACCAGACAGGAAAAGTTTCAAGATTCTAATCGACCACGTTCCTCAGTTTGATTGTACTCAATTCTTTAATAATCTGGACTTTGACAAGAAGGATTTAACCAGTTTGAAAGCTGCGGAAGTGTTACGAAAAGATTACAAGGAGTGGTCGACAAACAAGGGAATACTTGGAATAAGTTCCATACCTCAATCGCTACAGTGGATCACGGAGAGGTATCCTGATTTCGACCAGGCGCTGAACAATTGGGTTAAAGAGAGGAACTTGGATGTTCTGGCCTTGATGACAACTTATGAAGTACAAGGGCAATTCTGTAGAGAATTGGCGTTTTGGACGAAGAGGGAGGAGGTTCAACAGTTTATAGATACTTGTAATCTGGGGTTGGAGAAGAAGGGACAGGGGATGTTGAAAATGTTTCAACAGAAGGAAATCGCTGCAAGTAGGAAACAAGTCGCTCCTCTTTTAAAGGAGTTTTTGGACAGCTGTTGAGCAATAGGTCAGTAGGAGTTGATCATGTGTCGATAATAAGTAGAGCCTTTCAAATATCCGATGTCTGATACCTGATAGTGATGGCCTGAACTGCTTGAGCTGACTGGCTTAAGCAGAGCTAATCTGCTGCCGAACTGGCCTGATATTGAACCTCTGGGCCTCATGATATCTGTAATCTATAAGCCTTATAAGTCTCTACAAGCTCTTGATTACTTCTGGTGTATCTTACTCCTGAATCCCGAATCCCTTTAATCACAGCGAACCGTTTGAGAGACTCCTGATGGCTGAAAACACCGAAACGCAGAGCTTAAAGGCAGGCGCTTGAAGGCAGATAATTCCGGATGGCTTTAGATGGATCTAGATGGCCTGAATGCCTGCTCCACCTCCAGGACGTCTCAAATCTCAAGTCTCAAGTCTCAAGACTCTAGATGCCCAGATAGCTTCTACTTGCGCTCGCTCCTCTAATGTCCGCTTCCACCTGTCCATTGACGAGCCTATGACCCTACTGCCTCCGAGCCTTTAAGCCAGATAGATTACAGATAGTCTTCAGATTCTATAGATGCTGAAGGCTCTAATGGCCTAAAGGTCTGAAGCTGAAGGTTTGAAGCTGAAGCTCTGAGGCTCGTCATTGCTTCCAGAGACTTCTGGCTCTAATAAAAGCCATAGGCAGGTCGTGAATAGCGGCAGCTGTACATGTCTAGCTACTCTCCTTATCTAACAATCCCACAGTCCACTCTCCAAACTTCCTAGCATTCCCTGGTAACCTCTTTGTACTATTTTCCAAACATTCAACAACACTTTTGACAGCTACATCAGGGAATTCAATCTCCTCTACTTCTCTAGTCTTCACCAACTCTATAATCACCTCTGAATCAGTTGAATAAAACACTTTAAACGCACTGGCAACAGCTGAAGAATTCGTGGTGTAATCCAGATGAAGATTAAACACCCATACAAGAGCTTGTAAGCCGGATTTGGACCTGATATGAAAAGTGTAGATTCCATGTGCGTCGATTAATTGTTGAATTGTAGCTGATACAAAGATAAATGGTTGAAAAGATACAACAGACTGATTGCGGATTTGGACTGTCCATTTCCATATTTTAGCCGTCTTTGCTTGCACAGATCCTAATTCTGTACCACATCCAGTACAGCAGAGCTCAGTCTGTGAATTATCCTGTACTAGGTCTGGTATATCATCAGAATGAACTAGAATATAATCCAATCCAACGAGAATAGTACCAGAATAAGGATTAAAACTGACGACATTATGCTTGTCAGGAGTATCTTCATTAGGCTTATGACAATGCCAAAAATCCATCATTTCTGCCCAATTTTCCGACGGCAATTGCTTGAATTGCTTGTTGAGTTGACAGATAACTGTACTACAGTTGTTACACTCAAGGGTCCCCCCTTGGGACAGTTCTTTAGAGCTCATGGGGGTTTTAGGGAAAAGGCTTTTGTGTGATCTAAAGCTTGTAGTAGGGATCTTGAACGACATTGTTGATGCCGTAACATGAATCGGTTTACGAGTGCCAATGAGGTTTGAATTGATGTTTTTTGGCAGTTCAATAGGAGAGCTGTAGGTTAGAGGTCCGTTCTGGAAGTGGATCATGACAGTGGTAGAAGTGGTGAATTCCAGTTCGGTAGCGAGACAATCAGTTGGAAGTTCAATATTAATAGAAATAGATCCTATTTTTGATAAATATTCTGCCAAGTAGAGAGTTGGTTGAGGTTGTCTATCAAGGTCGTCTGGGTCTGTCGGGACTGTGGCAGTCGGATCTGAAGCTGTCTGGTCTGAAACAGTCGGATCTGAGGCAGGATCTGAGGCAGGATCTGAGGCAGGATCTGAGCCTACCAGGACTCTACCGTCCATCCTTGAACAGTCCGAACCATTCTCTTCGTTCTCATCTAACTGAACCATCTCTCACATTCACATCAAGCTCAATTGCTGTCGAGCATTGAAAAATTGGCTGAAAAATCGAGTTGATGATCATTCTCCCAGCACTGCAGACAGACAGAACAGACAGAACTCAGCACTCGCACAGCATACAGCACGCTGAGCCACAGCAGCACTGTCATCAGCACACAATCACACTAGCTCAGCACACATCTTCACTTCAGAACATGGCCTTTAATACATTCTTTAATACATCATGGTGAGTTCTACTTCAATTGTAATCTTACTAATTAGATCAACTTTACTGCCGAGAATGTCTACGCGGAGGATTTCATCCAGAACGCTGAAGAACATACAAGGGAATTACAGGTGAGATCTGAAGTCTAGTACATCTCTTGTACTTGATCGTTACTTTCTATGTTGAATATGATGATTGGTCTCTATCTTCTATGGTCTGAATGTCGTACAGTCTATTGACTGTAACTATACGCGTACTTGCAGCTGTTACACCTGGCATGTAACACTCAGACGTAACTGTTACATCTAGCTTGTAGTATTACACCTAGCTTGTAACTGTTACTCGTGACTGTAACTGTACTCGTGACTGTGAATATTACTTCAGACTTGTAACTGTTACCTCAGGCTTGTGACTTGTGACTCTTGTGACTGAACTGCCACTTCTTACTCGAGCTGTCCTACTTCCATCAAACAGCTCAATGTTCAACTACTTTCAATTGTCTCCAGTCTCAACTTCCGACTTCTTCTGTCCAATGGTCAACTGTACAACTTGTGACTGTCTACTGTCTAACATCTGACTGAGAAGTTATCTTGCAGGCTACTCTCACTCTAATGCCTGCTTCTACAGTATAACGCTCTCGTCTAACATCTTACTACCCTATCTCCGTCTGCTAACTAGATCGAAGAAGCATTCAAGATCTTTCAATCGGCTTTAGAACTTCAAAAAGACCACCTTTTTGAAGCTGCACACACGGAATATGACAAATTATTTGCCATCGACGTAGTCAACTCAGCGTATGCTCCAGGACTACCTCCATCTGTCGAATCACTACGTTATTTAGCGTTCAAGAACCATGGGTTGTTACTACTAAACGAGCTCAAGGTGATGGTCGAACAAGGCCGTCTCACTGAAGACGGCACGGTCAAGTCCGATGATGAAGAAGATGACCCGAAAGAACGAATGGAGGCTATTGTAGATGAGTTTGCAGAAGCTCTTCTTTATGATCAAGATGAGGATTTGTTTCTGCAACTTTTCAGCACTTTGGCGTTTAAATTGGGCTACAAACGAATAGCTCGGTTACTACTTGAATCCATTGCTACATCCGATTCAAGGGCTTTGCCATTGATGGATGAGATCAAATGGCATTATTTGAACCCTATGGACGCTGCTACACTGTACAGGTTAAAAGATATCTTAAAGTCAATAGGAGAAGATATGGAGGGTTATGATGAAATGCCCCCTTCACTGTCGAAATTGTCAATTATGGACCTTGAATGGCTTCCTGATACTTTCAATGCTCATCAAGATGCTTTGAGTCTGCCAAAGAATGAAGAGAACAGCCTCGAAATCACCATCTCGTCAATGCAATGGGTTTCCGTGATCTCAGGAGTCCAAGACGCCTTGTCAACGCTAAGTAAACCACGTAAACGCAACCATTTAGACCCTTATGGTTTCTCATCTCATGCTGTAACATCGGTGAAATTCATTCTTCCAAGTGGAGAACCACCTGGATTCGTGGAAGCCGATGTTATAGTTGAAGAAGACAAGAAACGCAAGACTTCTTCACTTGACGAGGCCCTTCGAGCTCGTCAGAAGCGTGTGAGGATTCGTTCGGATGAGAAACAGACTTTGGAAACGGCTGACGTGTCTGAAGACGAGAGTTTTTTTGAGCAGGTTCGCGCATTTGTAGCCTTAGTAGACTGTAAATTCGACAGCATTCTTCCTGTGTTCCTTAATGAAGACTTTTCCCCAAGAGATCAATGCATTTCAGACCTCAAAGTCATTCTCAGCACATGGGACGACGAGCAGGCCGAGATTTTTACCAAAGACCTCGATTCGAGCTCACCCGACTTGAATCAACCGTTGATGCAGATGCTCGACTTTGCCCTTGGCGATGCCGAGATCAAGCCGGAATTGATCCAAGATGTAGATGCTTTCGTATGTAAAGTCAACGATGGCAATTTCCACCTTCAAGACGTCAGGTTAATGATTTTAAGGGAATTACTACAGAAGGCTCCTCAGCTCGACGACACTCGTAAAATGCTACAACAGTGTGAAGAAATGGTCTTTCAAGACATCAAAAGCCAAGTTTTCAGTTTAAAACCAGTGGAGGAGAACTTTTTCATTGCAGAAACAGTCTACGAGATGTTTGTCGACTATTATCTCAGTCAAGACAAGCAACTTCGTAAGGAAAACCTGCCTAAACAGAGTGTAAAAGAGCTTGAAATCCTCAAGGATGCAGCTTACGTTCTTGTTTTACGCTGGAAAGGTCTTTGTAGTGATATTCAAAGTGTTTTCACTGTTGATGCTTCGATAGAGCTTCGTAATAGGTGGGTTTCCATTGTCTATGGGCACATTTTTGGCGATTCCGCAAAAGATACACTTGATAAGTTGCACGACATTGAGTCTGTTGTAGAGGAATATTTCCAAGATCATCAAGACATTACTTTTATGTTTGATATCCCCAAATTGTCTATAACAAGCGTAAGGACTCAGATTTCCAAATTACGAGCAGCTTCAGTGTTTGCAAAAGCGTTTGACAATGGCCCCGAACGCATCTCGATCTTGGAATCGATTCTAATGGATCATGACGTTGTTTCGGAAGAATCCGAAGCAATCTCTCAATTCCTCGAATCATCGTCTCTAGAATTCCGTCATCAACTGTGGCGCCTGCTTTTAGACGCTTATGATTCAGTAGGAGAGACTCAGAAAGCTTTTGATGGATACATGCGTATTCTCATGGAATTAGTTGAGGGTTTGTCTAATGAGTCGTTCCTTCAATTATCAGACAACCAAAGATACCTTCGGATCCTCCGATCTCTCAACATCCTAAGAGATATCGGCCAAAAACTTGTAAATGTAATTGTAAATGGAGCTCTAGAAAAGCCCGTACAACAGGTAAGAACATACCTCGAAGCCATCATCTCTGTTCTGCGGTTGTTACACATGTACATTCTGCTTGAGGATGCTATTATCAACAATATCATCCAAGCACCTTCTCATCCATCATGGGAACGAACGAGCTCGCAGTTCAAAGAACTTATTGTCATTTGCTGGACATTGTTTTATTTATTCTATCGGTCGAGTCTTTCACCGGAAAAACACAAACCTGAGATCCTCAACGATATCTTGAGTATAATCCATGAAGAAATCGGTACAAGAGGTTATTGTGGAATGGCCGATGGTGCATTCTTAGACGTAAGTCTTAAAGAACTGCTGAACCTCAACTGGTCAGAGTCAGAAGCCGATATGCTTCAATGTATGCATTGCCGATATGGACTTGCACTTGGAAACGATGATTTCTATCCATTCGATCACCATACAACTCCTGATGTAATGGACAAAGCAGCAGCTTTAAGACTTGTAAGTTTCTTTACCGAAATGGTGGCCAAAAAGAAGAACTTTTCCCAGGTGATCCTTCGGTCGGAAGTTAAAGCTGCCATGGAACAGTTTCAAGAAGCTTTAGGAGTGCCAAAATCCGAGCCTGCGTATGGCCAGAACTTGCAAGTCGTAGATGCCTTTTTAGACTCTTATATGAGTCCTTCTTTCCTTCAAGATAGTTTACGAGGTAGAACAGGGCTATCTTTTGCTCCGCCTGCTGATGAACTTGCTAAAACCGCTGGAAAAGCAGGGTTCTACTATTTACAAGGACAAGCTCGGTTGTCTTTGTTTCGTATACGTAAAAGAACGACTCCAGGACGTACTGAGGATGTCGATGAGGCGATAAAGTACTTTAAATACGATCTCATGTGTAACAGCAACCGGTTTGAAACTTGGTTAAGTCTAGCCCAGTGTTTTGACGCTCTAGCTGAGGACGATATGACTTGGAATGCAGACAAAATAAGCGGATCAGAGACTCAGAAAACAATTGCATCTCATCAAAGAAAGGCTATTCGAGCCTGTGCAATGGCAGTCAGTGTAAATCTACAATCAGCAGGCGATAAGTGTTTGAAAGACACCCTACATGGTCAACAAATGCTTAGTACTTTATGGGCATTCTGTGGGAAGCTGATGTATAATGCAACCCGCCCTCCACTGACTATGAAAGCATTCACATGTGACGTAGAAAAGACTTTTTGTGGCCCTGAAGGGTTCTATTCAAAGCCAATGTATCCGCCTTTCCGTATCGAATCGGTTTTATCGGCTACTCTTGTCTGTATGAGAGTAGCCACTTCGATGTCGCCTAAAGACTGGCATAGCTATTACCTTCAAGCATCCGTTTTACACCATCTTCGAGCGCCGCCTAAAACAGTGTTTAAACCTCTTATAAAAGCCCTGGAAACGGCTCCTGAAAAGTCCAGCCATGGAGATGTGGTCATCGAACCAAGCTACAAAATGACTTCAATGATATATAAATACCTGAGTTCAAAGCTCATTACAGCCGAAACAGCGTCTGAAATGCTGCAAAAGGTCAATTTTTACGAAAAAGCTCCTTTTGAAGGCCTAAGAGGCTTAACCGATATTGCTCCTAACCACATCTACGCCGATTGTATAGCCACTCTTATTCGTATCCGTCAAGCAGATAAGCGAAAATGGCACCATAGACCAACATATCGGTTAGCAAGAATCTACGCCGAAGTCTTCCAGGACTTTACCAAAGCTCGTGAAGAAATGGCGACTTTTTTCACTGTAAAAGCTGCCAATAATGCCAAATCAGCGACGATTCACATCTGGAAACCAAGCCAAGAACGTCCGGGACAGCATTTCGAGTTCATCCAGCAGTACCTAGTGTTCTATGTGTCTATTCTGGAGCAGCTTCGAGATCTCGACATGATTCTAACCGTCGCCCGAGGGTTACGACGCTTCTCCTCAGGGTTGGTCAGGCACCAGGAGACCTGGGAATTCACTTGTAATGCAGCCACGAGAGCTTTAAAAGCGGTATTAGATATCCCCCACCGCTACTCGGAGCTGCATATTCCTTCTTTGAGTTTTGACTCATTTGATGAAACGGCCCTACGGTTGACGAGCTTCATTGAGGATAAACAGAACGAACTTCCTCCGTTGATGAACTGGCTTAATTACTGTGCCGATTTCCGCCGCTTGAACAATGGTTTCGGCTCCACGGCAGCTTTAGACGATATATTTGTATCTGTCTACCTACGAATCCACAGCGATTTCGCTGAGAAATATAAACCCACAGCCCCTGCTCCTCCACCCCCCTCTCCGGCTCCCAAGGTCTCTACTCCGACAAAGATCTCGGTAAGTGATCTCATTGAAGGCCCAACACCAAAAGCTGAAGAAGTCGTTGTGGTCGGGACCAAGATTCGGGTCACAAGAAGAGAGATTATTACAAGGGCTTTGGCATTGTTAAGAAGTGCTTTGCCAAAGTTCTTGGCTCAAGATTCAAAGAAAAATGAAGCAGAGAAGGAGAAACTGGTGGAGAAGGAGGACGCAGAGAAGGTGAAGGAGGGGAAGGAGGAGGAGAAGGAGGAGGAGAAGCTGAAGGAGAAGGAGAAACCAGCAGAGGTGGAGAAGGAGAGGCCGGAGGTGAAGGAGGAGGTGGAGCAGGAGAGACCAAAGGAAAAGGATGATGCGGAGAAGAAACAAGCTGCGCAGGCTACTTCTGAACTTGCACTACAGCAACAGCAACAGCCACTGCCGCTGCCGCTGCCACTACCACTGCCGCTGCCGCTGCCACTGCCACTGCCGCTGTCACAGCCACTGTCACAGCCACTGTCCTCTCAAATACAGACTCAAGTAGCAACCTCTGGGCCTGCAACCTCTGAGCCTGTAAACTCGTCTAAGAGGCCTACAGAAGCTACAAGTGAAGCAGCTGAACTAAATGAACCGGTGAGCAAAAAACCCAAAGTGCTTCCGGATATCGTCGAGATCATGGACTCCGACGGAGTGGTGGATTTGACCAGTGATTAGATGGATGTCACCGATGGTATCTAGTCGATAAAGGTGCATCATTCAATATAGGTATATATACGACAGTTAAGCTGCTGACGATTGACGTATGCACCATGATATTGGAGCTTTAGTGAGAGGATAATTCGATGGGGAAGTCACAGCCGATATCACGATGCGATTACAGATAAAGATGTGGAAATTCCTGCCGATAATACGAATAATGGATATATCAGCAGCCAATCAGTTGGCTGGAATAATATGAGTACCAGACTGTACAATCCGCCAGCACATGGAGCCAACTGAACCGGAGTAATCGTCACACGGATGACGGCTAGAAAATTTACGAGGTGAACTACGAACTTGCCGATACGGCAGACTACGACTACGAATGTCGTAGTGAGAATAACATAATAATATAAAATACACCCTAGCAATAGGCCCAGCCTTAATAAATAATATTATACAGAATAGCAAGTATGATCAGCTAATAATCAATAGAAGCAGCACTACGCTCCACTCCCCATTTCTCCCGGGACCGACCATCTTGGACGGCAGAAATATCGGTAGGAAGCTCCGTCAGCGTAGCCATTCGAAGCGCTTCTTGAATGATTTCATTGTTTGATTTTCGTCGCTCTGGCGACATTAACTCTTGTAATGGTAAAGATGCGAATTGTTCCGGAGTTATATTGTTTTCCAGTAGTCGTTGTAGGATGTTGTTACTCGGGTCTTTTAAAGAGATGAGATGACGTCTAAAATCACAACGATATCGTTCATCTACTTCATGATGCATTAGAAACATGGCTTGTTCAATTCGAGAAGCCAGTTTTATAAAGACAGTGCCAGTAACGTCAATGGAGGGAACGACGGGAGAAACGGGGGAAGTGGGAACATCAGTCGCGGGAACGACTGCGGGAACGACTGGCGCGGGAACAACGGGAACAACTGCTAAAACCTGCAAGTCATCATCGTCGTCGTCATTCGGAGTCCCTGAATTTGGCGAAACTGACGAGTCCTGGTCCTTATCCTTATCTTTCCTATCGTCGTGATTATCCTTGCTATCGTCGTGGTGATTATCGTTGTTGATCACCACAGCAACACAGTCCACGATTTGGACTGAATTTCCTAATCTTTTATACCCTGCTTCTAAACCTTTTGTAAGCGCCAACCTAGCAGCTTCACGCGCCTATGTTAATAAAATATAATAAATAAAATAGCGAAACCTTTTTTTAAAAAAGATTTCTTAATAAATGGATTACTTTTTCAATTTGTTCAGGGCTTTGAACAATGGGAGCCTCCGGCTTATGAGCCTTCCGCCACTTTACAAACGATTTCCGCCTGTCTGTAATTTTAGGCATTCTGTTTAAAAAGTTTCTTCAATTCTAGCTTGGATTTTAATTACTGTAAAGTTTAAGCAGCACGCAAGAATGGCCTTTACTAGTTACAAATTAAAACGCAAACGCAACGGCAAATAAATATGTGAGGAAAAGATTTTGTGGGCATCCTTGCTTTTATATAGGTGGTGATGCCGTCACGTGAATGTCCGCGTGACCGGGGTAGAGAATGTTTAGTCAGCCCAGTTATAACGATATTTCAACCAAGAAATAGCGATGGCCACAATGCTGCTACAAATTCAAGACGAGTGTTTTGCTATTATCGTCAAACATCCTTGTTAAGATTATTGAAGACAGCTGTCTGACAGCGGGTGTAGAGTACTTGCAAAGATCACCGTTTCTGTGATAGAGATTTTTGTTCCTATGGGATCCGCAACACTAGTATCCAGAAAGCTACAAAGGTTACAATATAGTTTTTCAAAATTCTTCAATGAAACTGTAATCATGACTGTCAATAAGATGCGGAAAGTGGCAAATCAGCTTGATCGGCTTAGATGTGTCGGCCTCATGCAGGTCTACAGGAACAGGGTCTTAGCTTGTTTCACATCAAGGTAGTGCCAATCTGATTACAACGATATCCTCTATATATCGGTAGACTGAAAATTGTAAACTTATATATTCTACTGTATACACATCATACACATCATACACTTAGGCAGTTCGAAAACCGCCACAGCTCACAGCTCACAGCCAGCACCAGCTGAACTGTACGCTCTGTAGACTGTAAAATTACCCTCCAGTAATCTGCATTACCCTCCAGTATTTACCCTACTTGAAATATAAAGATTCTCCTCGATATCTCACACGATAATGAGAATCAAGGTGTCGAGAACGAGCGCAAAAAAGCTTGCTCGGGCTATTCCTCCAAAGCCGTTCATTCCTTTGGAAGCTCGGCCGAAGTTGGTTCAACCGGTCAAGTCAAAACCCGAGTCGAAACCCGAGTCGACCAAACCAACCGAGTCTTTTGCATCCAAAATCTATCATCGCACACAGAATGCAATTGATTCAGGAGAACCACATTTCCGAGTCGGAGGCAGTGAAATCTATTTCCCTCGAGGCCGCGTCATTCTTTTGCGTCCGAATGCCAAACATACGCCATTCCAAGCCAAATTTATCGTGCCGAAAAGTTTCAACAAACTGGACCTTCGGGACTATTTGTACCACATTTATGGCCTTAGAGCATTGAATGTTACAACGCAACTGTTGTGGGCAAAGTATACACGTGACACTCCCCGGAGTCCCCGTTACCGTGTACCTCAAATAAAGAAAATGACAATTGAAATGGAAGACCCGTTTGTATGGCCTCAAGCCCCGAATCAAAAGACTATAGACAACAAATACCAGGTCTCTATCCTATCGGAAATGAAAGCTTATGCTGAAGATATCAATCGGTTCGGATCGGATAAATTGAAGCCTCCTAAAGCTTTTGGAGGCATTGTCGGACCTTTTCCTGAATCGACAAGTCCTTTTATTCCAAGAGCTTTAAAGAATCAAATGACAAACAAAAAGGCTAAAGCTGATGCAGTTTACGCTCATCAAAATACCATGAATCTTGTAAAGGATTATTTGGGGTTGTAAATAATAATAACTATGTTAAATAATCATGCTCGTAGTTGCAACCGATCTGCTCAGAGAATAGGTAGCTCAAAACTGCCGATATCGGTGAGATTGTATGAACTATTCTGGAATTAATCCAGTTTGTAGTGCGTTCGCTTGAGGTGCGTTCAAGTGTAGGATGTTGCTTGTAGGTGTATTCGCTCGTAGGTGTGCTTGCAGTTATTGCCCTCTTATCCCTAGGCTGACCATGTAACCATTAACCCCGTATAACAGTAGAATCATGATCTACAAGTTGCCTGGGTTATAGCTGTTTGCTCACTGGTACTTGACCTTGAATCAGTCCTCAATCCTCAACCCAGAACAAGACCAGGCTGACCAGCCCGGTTTGGCCACAACTATGCACTTCAGATTCTCAAATCGTTAACTCTTTGACCTGGCTCGCTTCGCGCTTCGCGCTTCGCTCGCTCTTACATTACAAACCCCCTAAAAACCCCCACTTTTGCCCTCGGAGTCTCCTTTGGCTTTGCTCCGATATTCTGGACTCCTCCTCTACCTCTAATACGAACCTCAGGCTGGGATTTCCTCTTTCCCTTGTCTATTGACCCCGAATCCCGTGACGTCAAGCCTTGATAATCAGAGCTATTGTCCGGAGACTCGGAGCCTTCTCCACCAGGTCCTAGAAGAGCATGATTGCGGTCGGCCTCAGCTCTTATCCTGTAATCGCGGAATTGGGTTTCGAGTACGGAATTACGGTTGACAAGCTGTTGGTGGGCGGTTTTAAGCCGGGCATATTGTTCTTCTGAGGTCTTGCGGAACTCGTCCATTAGCGCCAACACCTTTGCCGACGGATTCTTCAACCTATCTTGGTACTCGCGGACCTCGGATTTAAGACTGTTGATCTGCCTTGTAAAGTGGATTTCCAGCTGATCTTTGTCTAATTCCGCAGCATCCCGAGCCAACGTCAACCGTCGAATTTGCGAAAAGATATCGTCGACCTTTCCGACTTCTTCCGAAGGCGTAGTTAGGTATTTACGTTCTAATCTAGCGATTTTATCCTCGGCTTCTCGAAGAGCCCGTTTATAAGAGCCCAATAACCGGCTTTCTCCTGATATTTCCGCCAATTGCAGCTCCATAGTGGATATTTTTGTCTCTTTTGTCAAGGCTATTTTGATCAACGACTCATTTTCCTGCTTTAAAAGCTCCATTTGTGAGTTTACTGTTGAGAAATCCTTTGAAACCAGGTCATTTTTACTTCGGAGCTCCTTTATTTTCGCCAGTAATTGAGTCTCGTAGCTTTGACGCTCGTTTTTGAACGTTTTCGTGTATTTTTGTGACTTTTCAAGCTCGTTTTTGACGTGATCCATCTTCTTACGAAGCGTTTGGATGGTTGAAACAAGCCTTCGTACGTCCTCGTTGAAGTCCATTGCTTGTTCGACTTCTTCTTTCATTTTACGGAACCGATATTGACTGTTGTGTTCTAGAAAAGAGATGAAATCAATCTCGTTTTTCATCAAAAGAAGTTCTCGCTGGTAGAATGCTACGGAGGTGTTGACATCTTCAGGTTCTTTATGTTTTACTTCAGGATCAAGAGGCATGATGAAAGGACTTAGTACTTGTGCCGCTTGTGTGGTTTGTGCGACGGGCAATGGACTTGTTGCATTGACCGTCGTTACCACTTGGGTAGCTCCTTGTGCTCCCGTCGCTCCTGTCACCTGCTCAGAAATCGACGGAATACTCCCCGTATCAACTGCAAGAAGCGATGGAGACAAAACAGATATTTCTGGCGACTTGTCTACAGAATCCCTTTTACCATACAACCTCTGATGTTGCTCCAAAATAGCATCAAGACCTCTTAAAGAAGATTCTGGAGAAGGTGTACGAATAGTAGGAACAGAAGATTCCATATCCTCCTTCTCGGTCTCCTTTTCAGCCTCTTTCTCGGCTTCCTTCGTTATATCATCGTAATATTTGTCATATAAAAGACTTGTCTCCGGTATTTCTGTTGACTCCACAGTCTCCGTTTGTTTCACAGTAGTTGTAACATTGCGATTGTAAAGACTCAGGACTTTCGAAGCTATATCTACAGCTGAATCCGCTGACTTCCAGCGGTTATTATCGGCAAATTCATCAGCTAAACTAAGCGAAATGAGACTAGGATTAAGTAGATGAAGGTCGAAAAGAGGCTTCGATCTTAATCGGATCTCATAGTCATCCCAAAAGTCCAAATCCGCCGGTAACCGGTATTCCACCCGGGCAAAAAACAACTTTGGATCGCGAATAAAGTCTATAAGATTGCCAGGGTATAGGCCATATAGAAAGGTAAATAACGGCAGGATATTGGGCTTTCGAAATACTTTAAAAAGATGTCCTACTGGCTGCCAATTGCCAGACTCTTTTGCCGCCATCTCCACTTGCTCCCCGTCAGAATACCAACTAGCCAATCTCCCGTAAGCTACAAAGAGCTTTAGAGGGTCGAAACCAGGATAAACACAGATATGAGGAAGTGTCATGCTTACAACTGTTATACAGATAGATAGAAGAGTAGAAGAGAGGTCATTTACAAGGCAATTGACGAGGTTTTCAAGTAGAGGGGATTTACGAATCTCGGTCAAATGAGGAGATTGAACGCTGACGTAGGCAGATAAAAGGCTCAGAGTATCTAGACGAGAATCCCGGTCTATAAACCGTTCATTTACATCATCAAAGAACTGTATAGGTCTTTTTAACCCGTATTGAATGAACAAGTCCTTTGCATTCATTCGAATAAACCTCTGCCGTTCACTATCATGAGCATCTAAAGATTCAATACCCAAATAAATATCGAGGATGTTTTTCACCACCATTTTCGAGCATGCTTGATATTTTGGCAGCATTCTTTCATCCGAAGGAGCTCTTAAATGAGTCATAATAGCAATAAGGAACTTGCGAGATTGTTCCACGGCATCATTCCGTTGTCCTGCAGAATCTATAGCGATTTTGACAGTAATATCAAACCAGAATTTGACATTTTCAACATTAATTAAACATGGAGTTAATAGCACCAAAATTTGAAAAAAAAGCGCCACCACATCGTCATTGTCGTTGACTGCTAAATAATAGACTCGTAACAGTTCATCATGTAATCGAGGAGATTCACAGCTTTCTAGATTATTGTGTTTTTCAACATAGCTTTCGACTGCAACTATGACGTCTTCTGACAGGGTTTTAGGAGGAGTTGGTGAAGAGAAAAACGATTCTAAAGATTTCGAGAGGTTTCGAAACGATCTAGTTAGATGTAATTTGTTAAAAGCTTCTTAAAACTCACCCTGGCATTGTTTTATCATGACATCAGATTGTACTGCAAGTAGTGTGAAGAAATGTTGAACGGTGCTGGGAGGTTGAGGCATGAGTTTGTGATACTGTTCTGGCACTGTACCGGAACTGGAGACATGAATATCGAAATGACAATGATATCGGCGAGTCTACGTTGATAGATTTTATGAAGATTGGCAATGATTCAGTACTTCAACAGGAGATACAGCTGTTGTTCTGTTATTTTAGATTTTTAATCTCTGGATTCTGCTCAATTGACTTTGTTTGATTCGTCGCCGCACATGCTGCGGCTTAGGAGTTAATTTATTAACTTAGCACAGTCTAATTAATCCTGTCTCTTAATAAGTCTATTTTTTGTTTGTCAAAACTTCTCGTCTAAAGATATTGAAGCATTTACACTATGCTTAAGGCTTTAAATGAGTATTCCAAATTCTAATGGACTTATTAAGAGCAACAGAGAACCGGTATTCAATGCCATGTGACAGCTTTGGAGGATCGTTCAGAGCATTTGGTTTCCTTCTCAATATGAGATGAATCTTTATATAAACATGTAACAGCATTGAAAGTCAGGGCCTGGTCTTGTAGTTTTGTCTAAAGAGCTGTCTTGTGCAGGCGCCGACCCTCCAACCTTGAGTTTTCCTCACAAGCCGCACATCTGAGGCTCAATGCGAAATCTTAAATTCCATTCGTATTTAGAGTGTCAGCCATAACTCTAGTGTATCTCTTGATACTCAAGTTCGTTTTCAGAAGAAACAGCGAATGTCAAGCCCAATGAGCCGAATTTCAATCAGAAATCTATCATTTTGCTCGCATCTAAGCCGCACACAGTCTACGGCTCAAATTTCCCACAGCTCAGTCAACTGATCTTCCAACTCTCGAGTTTTACAGTACTAAATCAATTTAACAATGGTGCGTGTAGCTAGGTGTGCGCTTGTTTGTTAAATTTTATATTATTATAGACTCGCGTTAGCATTGGACTGTTAGTCCAGCGCTTAGTTCAAAATACAATCAGATTGTGCTTATCTCAATAATTGTATGAGGAAAATAGTGAACAATTTGGGACCAACAGGACGCATCTCGCATCTCAACGCATCCTGGTTAAACTTGAAGTGGCTAACATTTCTAAAATAATATGATTCATTATTGTTAACAAGTGACAGGATGGAATCGCTTCCGACCGAGATTGTCAATGAGATATTGGATTGTTTGGACCAAGTGACAGATCTAATAACTGTAGGTCAAGTTTGCAGCCGTCTGCGGCTGATTAGCAGTGATGATCGACATTGGTCCAAGATCTGTGAAAAGTAAGTGACAAGTGATAAATTATTGATGGCTGCTAACCCAGAATTTATAAAGAAATAAAAGATCAATTGGACGTTGTATCGCATAAAGGATTTTATTTTGATCAGATTGAAATTAATATTCAAGTCGAGGATCTCGTTGAAAAGCTAGTTTACGGACGAGATGAGGAAAAATATTCCATTTCGCAAGAAATAAATCAAATAGGAACCCGTGCTAGACCTCAATTGTTATCAATCTATAACTTGGTAGGACCGATATCATCTAGTCATAGGCTCAGATATACCTATTTTGCCGAGGAGCTTTTAGGTGCTTTAGAAAGAGCAGTTGCTTTCAAAGGTTTATTACAGGTGAAGGATGATTTATTGACTATTTTAATTCTTCTTGATGGTTTTTATTCAGAGACTCGTCCGATCAGATCAATACCATCACCTCATGAAGTTACTCCATTTTATTCTATTCAGAGTTGGTTAGATGAATTGGAGGAACATATTAAAGGCTTGCTAGATATTGACAAGTTTATAACATTTCCATTGAGAAAAAAGGCTCAAATTCTTTGTCCGATTATTTATAGGGTCATTGGATTAGGTTCGAATAATTTTTTCAATGAAGAACCATCTTTAGGGTCTGTTTTTCTATCCAATGTTGCATATCTATCAATCGCTCCATTATCTATGGTTACAGCTGCACTATTTCAATATTATTTCCGATTATTTGCTAATATAAAGACGTCTTTGACTGCTGCCAATGATGAAATTTATTGCCGAGTCGAAGATGAAAGTCTTGAAAACGGCTTTCTCTTGTTGAATTGTAAGTCTGGACAAGTGGAGGATAAAAATAATGTTGACGGTGAAACTTTTGAATCAATGTCTACTAGTGACATCTTAGATTATGTCTTCTCTCGACAACATTTGTATGATGACACCTGGATTCCAACGTCTGAATTTTTGCAATCTTGTAATTTAGGTCTAAGCCTATTGAAACATCTGTTTCTACCCGAGTCTAGCTTAAACCGCTCCTTCTTGGGTGATATCGTAGAATTATTGGCATTATACATGCCTTTCGACGTGGTAATAATCGATTATTTATGCAAAAAGCTTCCTTTGGCCAGATCAATAGTTGAAAACCAGATTGTTTCCCAGCCTATTCCTGAAACAATTCCTCCAGACAGTCTATTTCATATCGGTCAGGTAGTTATCGATGATTCCTACGGGGTAATACTTGGCTGGGATCTGAGTTCCTTGCATTCCGAGCCTTATTACAAAGTGTATAAAGGGTTATTAGAGGTGTTGTCAAGGCCTCAATCAGGCCTAAGAGTTGCTCAAAAGCTATCGAAAAGACAGCTTAAAATCATGGAGGGACAGTTCAAATATCGTCATTTTTTTCTAGGAAGGTATTTCACCGGTTTCTCAATAGAAAATAGTGCCTTTTTGCCCCATGATCGATTGTTGAGAATGTATCAGCAGAATAATATCTAGTAGCATGTTGATATGAATTATCCGATCAAAGAGTTGATAAAAAGTGTTATAAAACGTCATGATCGTTGATGATGCCCAGTGAGAGCTCTCCCTAGGCTCACTTTCATTTCGACGACAGGTTTTATACCAAACACAAATACAACAAGACGGCCTGTTTAAAATGATTACCGCCAACCTCCTGGCTGTGATATCAATAAAGGCTATAACACCGAAGTTGATATTCCGAGCCACGTTGAAACCGATGTTGTCCAATAAACGGCAAATGCACAATCCGCAAGAGATAGTTGATCATTGAGTTCGAGCTCTTCCATTTCAACAAATCCACCCACTGTTCATATTTCCATCATTGTTCTTTTGCAATCGATCTCCACATTAGATGGAATTTACCTTATTTGTTAGTTCGAAAGCGCGTTAAAACGGACTGGAGCAAGGCCTGTGGTGGATTGATGGTTTATCATTCAACATCGGAAATAACTAGCACTATGGAATCCCTAGATTACGGGTTTTGGACTATTTCAGCTTAAATTTATATTTTCTTAATTCCTCAGACAGCTCTGGACGCTTGTGTCATATTAACGCTACTGACACGCCGCAAATGCTGCGGCTCAAATCAAAACCAAGCCAAGTCATTAAAATCTCATAAATTTTACAATCTCAATTGAACATTTCAATTGTCCATCTCATCATCATAGTCGTATATGCTCCAGTTATACTACTACATGCCCACAGGAGTCCTCGGATTCCCCAGTGAGTCTCCAGTTGAATGTTTCCATCGTATCATTACCCTACTGCCGCCGCACACGTTGCGGCTCAAATATCCAAACTCGACTCCGCAAAAATCTGATCTTTACTCGAATCATCAATCCTATCACATTTGTGCAATTGTGTACGACTGTTAACAATTGAAACTTCGATGACCTCATTTTTAGATCTAGTCAAATTGGCCGATACGGTTCCATATCCTGAGGAATCATCTTATCAACAGGTCAACAAATGCTATAAATTCTTCTCTCATGACGGAGTCATTCTAGGACTCATCCTCCCCTCAGTTGTAACTCATTTACAGGCTTATCCTCACATTTTCGCTATTGACAATGCCAATCTATCCGTGTCACTATCACCTCAATTAGACACTGTTCAAACGCGCTCAGCAGCTCTAGCACTCGTAGCAGAGCAATTGCGTAAAGACAAAGCCTTTGACGTATTACAAGGTTGGCGTAACGAACTCTATACAGTATATAATCCTTCTCATACCCCTTATTTCTATATCGAACGAGCAGCTTCTCCATTGTTTGGAGTCGTCACTTATGGAGCACATATCGTCGGGTATATTCCAGCTACAGACACTCGACCAATTGCATTCTGGGTCCCTAGAAGATCCCCAACAAAGCCAACATTCCCTGGGATGCTAGATAATACCGTAGCTGGCGGCATAGGCTTCCCGCATGGACCTTTTGATACCGTAATTAAAGAATGTTGGGAAGAGGCGGGATTACGGGAAAACTTTGTACGGGAAAATATTAAATCTGCAGGAGTCATTTCATATTTCTACAACAATGATTCTGGCTTTTTTCAACCAGAAGTTGAATTTGTTTATGATCTGACATTTCCTCCGGATCTGACTCCAAAGCCTATCGATGGAGAAGTCGATCAGTTTTATCTCATGAGTTTTGAAGACGTTTTAACTGCGTTGACGGAGAGGCAATTCAAACCGAATTGTGCTCTTGTAATGATTGATTTTTTTATTCGTCATGGATTGATTTCGAAAGAGGATGAAGCAGATTATATGGAGATCATTCAAAGATGTCATAGAAGGTTTCCATTTCCTTTAATTTGAGTGGATAAGCCGCAGCATAACCGATATTTATCGTCAGAGACGCTTTCGGTCATTATTAAGAATCGAATATCGACGACCTTTAGAGTCTTACCGGTATCTTTGCTTTGTGTAGGCGTATTGTTTAACAGCGAATGCCCATGTCGAATCGATAGACTACAATCATGACACATGAGCATCCTTCAATAAATCTCCCTCTGCTCTGTCAATATATGTTAATGCTGATTAAATGGCTGTTAAATACGGATGGTGTGCTTTTAAGCAGGCTACAGCTGAGCTTAACCTTGCGACGACAGTTACTAACAACGAGTAGCTAAGAGAATATACAAATAGTCTATAGGAACATGAACTGTATCATAATTCGAAGAACTGGGTTTCAGGACTATCGCTAGAAGGCGTGGAGAGCGGCCCAGAGGGCTGACCCGACCGGAGTTCACATTGCCCTCTATTCACTGGCATCGGCACTTGAAAAATATTCTGCATGAATAGTCACATCATCAATGTGATGTGGACATAGCGTCAGCTCATCGACGATATCACCAGCCCAACAGGAGCTATAAGCGTTCCGGCCTTGACAGTTCTTCGGGATATTCCCGGGCCTACAACGACGGGTAACTTCACGGTGTTAGCTACAGACTCGCCAACAATTAGCTATCTAGACAATGTCATACGGCTCCATATTATAAAGGAACGATTCCTTTTTGAATCTTGAAATCGCTGCGGTCTGCTTACAGGAGCACTCCCACGTCACTACACTAATCGTGTAACGGCATATAATTTATTTTTCTATACAAGTCCGGAATGAACGGCGCCCCGTTCCTGCTAAATTTCGTTACACTCACTTTCCAGTTACTTGCAGCTCCACCTATTTCCCCAGCATCGCTCCAGTCTGTGTTTAAAGCCCTACTATCCACGTCATCAATCTCTCCAAACTCTCCGCTTCAAAATCTCCACTCTCTCACTTCTACAGGCAGTGCTCGTAGCTCGTTCACTTCGCTAAATTGGCTGCTTACTTCCTCCACACTCGCAACTCCGTTCGCTTCGCTCACTTGCTGCTCGTTCACTGCTCATTTTGCAAAATGCAAATCCATCTTCATCCACTCCCTCGCATTAACCTGCTCCACAGTCAACCCCGGCCATCCATAGGTCAATGGAGCAAAATACACAAAACAAGCAATCAAAGCAACTATAATAACCCCCGTTACAATAGCATAAACCTTATGATTAGGCGTCTCCTCACCCGGTAATGGGTCATCAAAGTATCCCGCAATGAAATCAACTACTGCCGCAGCCAACAACGACGCCAACAAATGAGCAGGCAAATAATGATGCAAGAATTTCTGTCTCGACATTAAAAAGAACGGGAAATAATGAGCTGCCCAGCCGATGAAAAAGAATCCCGCAGAATAATAAAGCTTATCCCTTGCTCTTCTGTCCAGGGCATTTACATTCCTTCTACGGCCAAGCTGATCGGCAGCTAAAACTCCTACATAGACCGAAATCAAGGAAATCTCCAACCACCAGCCAATGAAATTACCATGAAAGTAAATTTGATTGCGATTAGGATCCGAGGTCCAAAATGATACTCCTCGGAAGATAAACGGCCAAGAAATAGGCTCTGAAGCATAAGGATGAGAAGATGTCAAGGCATTATTTTGAGCAAACATAAGGCCTTGAAGCTCGATATATTTCTTCCAAAATGACATTTTCTTCACTTCTTTTGGTGCAGCATTTAATCGTTCTTCTTCTAATCCGATAATATCGTCGAAATACCAAATATTACCTGAATCTGCATGGTTTTTACTACCATTAATTTCAAATTGACCATAAGCCCAGTCTGGTAAAGGGTCTACATGAGTCCACATGGCTACTTTAGTAGGGATATGAATAAGTTTCAATAATCCAGCTTTTGTTTTAAGTAAATCCTTTTGTCCAGAAATCATCCTTAATTCAAATAAAGTATCGTTAACTCTTGGACCTTCTGCATCTTCTATAGACACGGTAGTAAACTCTTGATTTGTAGGCAATGTAGGAGATGCTACATCATGAGTTAAAAGGATTGTATTTGTACCGAGATGGCGTAATCGAATAATTGAACCTCCAAATACTGGAAGACCTGATCGTTGACCTTCAGGATAATCTACAGGAGGCAAGATTTGCCATTCATTAAGAGTATCCGGATTAGAATATCCTGTTACTTGTTGTCCTTGAGAAGAAACTCTTCCATCATCATATCTTAAAGGATATCTTGCATCATGAGAATGTAAAAATGCTTGAGTGTCTCGATTTCTCAATGTTAAAACGTCGTAATAATTGATCTGTTTGGCTTCTTTTGCAAGAATATTATCTCCTAAAGTTTCTTGGAATGCAGGGCTCATAAACGAGTCACCAGGTCCTGATCTAGTAAGGATCTCGAAATGAACCCAGAACCAAAACAAAAAGATCGCCAGGGGTAGAACAATAAGGGCAAAGAATCTTGCGAAAAAATGCTTGAAAAATTGCTTCAGTGTAAGACCAGCATTAATATCTAGAAGGTTCCACAAGTCCACGAGAACTGCACTTCCAATCGTTACAAACGTGAAAGTTCCTACGTATTTAGTACTGATTACACAGGAAAGAGATACTCCAGTAAGAATGAGCCATTGCCACCATTCAAATGAGAACGGAGTGTGGCGTTGCTTCGAAAATCGTACATAACAGTAAACCGATAACGCCACAGCGTAGATCAATGTGGCGTCGAGAAGGATTAATCGAGTCTCGCCGATATGAGCATTGTCAAAAAGGATTAATGATGCGGCAATAGTACACGCGTAAACACTGTATCCACTTTCTTTCATAATTAAAAAGACTAAAGGAACTGTGAAAGCTCCAAGAGATGCAGAAAGTGCTCGGTAAGCGACATATGGTACTTTGTTCTTGATATATGAATCTCCAATATTGTCGAATTTGAATGCTCCACTATACCCTACAAGTTTTCCAACAGCAGCAATTAGAAGTTTAGCAAATGGAGGATGTAAATCGAAAAAGTATGTCCTTTCAAGGTACTAGTTAGAAGAGAAAAAGACCACCAGATAACCGAAGGAAGCAGAAAGCACAAGAAAGAAGTAACCAGCAAACAGCAAGTCAGTATTCCAGCAAGCGAGCAGTACTCAGTACAACAAGCCAGTACAACAAGCCAGTACAAGCAGCTCAAGTAGACGGCAACTAGCAAACAGTAACAGCGAGCGGCACGTCAGCACGTCTGTATAAGCTGTACAAGATGTTTAAGCAGATTGTGGGACAATTGAAGCAAGCCACACTGTTAATTACAACCTGAATAGCTGTATAGCTGTATAGCAGGCAAGTACAACCAGTTCAACTAATCAACGCACAGTAACCACCGTAACCAACAATTCAGGTCAACCTCCTACTACACTTCGTTTACTTACATAACTGGCGAATTTTCCAAAATGCACTTCGTCGAAACTTGTTAGAAAGATCATTCATGTAGCGAGTGCAACGAGTGCAGTGAGAGCAGTGAGTGCAGTGAGAGCAGTGAGTGACCTAGCCAATGAGTGACCTAGCCAGTGAGTTATCCATAGTTGTACCAATACATGCAATCAGTTACATTGTCAATGTTCAGTGAAAATCCTTAAATTTCAGTTTGAATCGTCAAGCACCGGACCTGCAGATCTCTCGTGTCTCACCCGTTTTCACCTGTCTTCACTCTTTTAATTCACTCGTTTCTTTCACGCACACTCGCGCACATTCGCTACGCTCGTGTTCGCTCGTGTTCGCTCGTGTTCGCTCGTTCTCTACTTACACAACTTCCGAAGGAAAATAAATCATCCAAAACCTTGTAACAAACGCCAGAATCGTCAACACTCCAAACGCCAGTCGATATTGATTATCATCTTCCTCGGATAACTCCTCCAAAACCTTTGGCTTAGGCTGCTCCTTCTGTACTTTCAACGGCGGAGTCGCCGTAGCAGAAGACTTCTTCTTACGCTGTCGTACTTCCGACATGATCTTAGACGGGATCAGTCAAATTAGCAGTCAGCAATGGCAATGGCAATGGCAATGGCAATCGATTTTAATCAGCAATCAGCAATTAATCGCAATCGCAATCGCAATAGCTTGACAATATCAAATCCAACACTGACAATAGAATAGCTGTCAATAACCGTTCAGTAGCTCTGTTGAATAACTAGCTGAACTGGCTGAATGAATTTGACACGCTGTAATTGAGTTGCGTTTGGGACTAATGAAAATTCGCCTTTTTGGGCGGAAATTAATGCACGTCCCACCTTTGGATCGAGCCAATTAACGCGTCGATTAGGGTCCAGTGACTCCATTTACCCCAGTTTAGACGAAAAGGTACAAGCCTTACAGGGTACAAGAGCCTAGATCGTGCGATCAGCGGTTTTTTGTAGGATAATTATGAATAATGCGAGACGCGTCGACGCGAGCGGTTAGGCCTGCCGATAATCATTATCGAATTGAGAGTATAAGCGGTTTGTGAGAACAAGGCGAAAGCGGTTTGTGAGAGAACAAGGCGAAAGCAGACGTGGTGCGGAGTACGAACGGCTTACCAGTACTGCTGTAGTATATATCTTGGACTTAATTAGATCTTGAATATATTTTAATTGCTTATTTTATAGGATCATTAGGATGGGATATCATGGGGTCCTTTTATAACGGACGGGAGTAGTTGGTAATGAGTGCCGATAATATCGGTTACTGCAGAAATCGCAAATCGCAGTATCGGCAAGCTGAGCTTTGCGGTCTAACTAGTCATCTAGAGAGTTTTTGCCATATGATGAGGATAGTGCCTGCAGACTAAGCTCTGTGGCCTGGACTCTGCGGCCTGAATATAGGCGTCATGGCCTGAACGGGAGACACAGTCTTTGCAAGGCGATCCGGAGAGCAACCAGCCGTTCTACTTCATTCGCGATATTTATTTGTGGACTCATTCGCCGATATCTAAGTATCTAGCACTGTATTTGATTAATGGTCAGATATGGCAACTAGTCAACAGTATAGGCGATTAGCTCCGATTATGTATCCGCTGGCTTCTACTATGTTCATCCCTATCTCGAAACCTTATCAATAAATTCTATCTATGGTAGTCTATCTCATTCATAACGGCAGGCTAGAAACTATCCAACCGATATATCCGTGTAGCGACATTAGCTTACCGATATCGGCACATGTCCTATGGCTTCTCCTATGGCTTCTCCTATAGCTTCCTATGGCCTCTCCTAAATCTTTGCTAAAATATCGAAATATAATTGAGGAATATCCACTGACCTTTCAGTTTCAAGATCCTTTTTATAATCCTTTTGCCATTGAACAAAACATTGTCCAAAATATTTCGCAGCAGATTCGCCTTGTTAGAACAAACAAAGCCAAGAAGTTACTTACCAACAGAATCTGGATGCTCAAATGCAATTGCATGAGATCCTTCTAATACTTGTATTGAAGTATTTGGATTGTTCAATTCCTCAAACTGAGATTGGAAAAGGATGGCAATTCCCTGTTCAGCTAATAAAAAGCGATTAGGTACAGTAATGCTCTCCAACCGACTAAAAACCATATGAGGATATTCATTAACCAAATCATATTCTCCATATTGATCTTTCTCAGGTTGAAAATATGTAAACATTTCTTGAGGAACACTTGTAGTTAAAGTAACTCCTTTTTTATCCTTGATTTGTCGAGTAGGAAGGTCTCGAAGTCCATGTTTCTGTTAGAATAGCCCAATCAGTGATATAACCAGACACTTACTATGAACAATTCAAAAACCCTTGGATCCCAAGCTTTATATAACTGTCTAGACAACATTTGATCACTTGCTTGTTGAGCAGAATCCCAAACTTGTCTTCTTCTTAAAGATAATCGTCCGAATTCCACTACTCCTCTTCCATGTTTAGGAAAAATCACTCCATCTATAGAAAAGAGCCCTGCAAAAAGGTTTGAATAGATTGATGAAGCTCCAAATCTGTTAGAGCAAAAAGTGCAGAAATGCAGAAATGCAGAAAGTTGGAACGCTGGAACGCTGAACGCTAGAACGCTGAACGCTGGAACGCAGAATCACTGAAACGCTTGATACTTACAAGAAGTTGGCTCCCATTGAATGTCCTAATCCATAGATGGCTCCATGAGCAAATGCATGATTATGTTGCTTTAAATATTGTATAATAACAACATTATCCATCCAACCATCTGTCCAAAGAACTTTTTAGCATAAATATTACAACGTTAATCTTACATCCATCGCCTAGTTTATATTCATTCAAAACAAGGCTTGCTCCTTGGTGAACCTCGTCGACTGAGAGGACATAATTGAGAGGAATTCCTTGTTGTTTACATGTTGTAAACAACGCTTCAATAAGAGGTTGATAGATTTGCTGTTAGAGAAGAGTGATAAAGTGATTCAAGATGCCATCTCAGCATACCGCACGACGTCACCGATATCTCAGTATGACTGTCCAATATCACCGATATCTTTACCATGACCGAGCATACGATGCGATCAGTCTAACGATATCAGGGTACCATTACCGATATCCATACCGACATCACTGCCGACTCCACTGACTACCACTCAGCACAACCGCTCAGCCGCTCAACCGCTCAACAGCTACAATACCGACATCGCCGATACTCTTACTACTCACCTGAGGAAAAGAATTGCCTGGACATAGAAGAACCGAGAAACGGTCGACAGAGTACGGCACAGTGTCTTCTGTAGAGTATAAGATTCCCACCAAGTTCAATCTATCCGTCGGACTATTTGTAGCTCTAGGAGACGTGCGCGGAGAAGCCGCTGGCAAAACCAGTGTTTCCTTCTTAAGCATTGTACAATGAAAAAGAACGGCAACTTCTTCTTTATCTGTCTCTTTAAATGTCAAATTTAACCGAGGAATTATTGGGCGGGGAACATCACCACTTTCCACATTAGGAAGTCGGGATAACATCGTGACGTTATTAACGTTATGTCACGTTAAGCAGATGAAAGTTTAAACTTGAAACTTTAATTGACCAGTTAAAATACACCGAGCTCTGCCGACGCGTTCGGTGACTCAGTCAGTTACCTCGATTGCAGCAGAGAATGATTAGATATCGGCTGTCTGGCATAAGATAGATTTGGAATATGATAGACAGCCGAAGATTTGCCGTATGCTAGCCGTACGCCATGACCCTGAAGTCGGATGTGTGTGAAGCCGACAGTCGAAGATCGCCTTTATGCCGAGGATAGAGCCCACTATCAGACTGGAATTCTAAAGGATATGATGAGATCATCATGATATCCGATATATGAAGATGAGGTCAATTGTACGATACGTAGCTCAACACGTTACAACGCGTAGCAATACATGTACTTCAACACTCAACACATAGCTCAGCTGTAACTCAGCTAACTCAGCTAACTCAGCTAACTCAGCTATAACCCAATGTAGAACTTCACTAGTATCACCAGTGTTATTCTCGTGACGAAATCGGATTAGTCTCTCACAACATCTGTTGCTGTAAACGTATCGAATACAACCTTCGCATTCGCCTATCCATAGTCGGAACTCCGCTGGTGCTAAGCACGCCTATCGATAGCAGCCGCAGCAGCGCGTGCAATTGCTCTATCAACGTTTGTTTTTATCGGAGCAAATTCTTGTCATTGATATGGACCATTTGGTGATTGATATGGCCATATAGTCAAATGTTGACCTCATTATGACTCATATCTGAACCATATCAATCCATGACCCATATCAATTCCAGCTGTCATTACCCTCCATCTTTTTCTATCGGTCTTAGAATCACTTTACTATGAGATTGGCATCGCGAATTGCACTCTCCAGTCGAACGGCTGTTCGCCATGCTACATGGCAAGCCGGGACATCCACAGTGAAGAAAACTCCCGTCAAGTCTGCTTACGCGTTGAAAAAGGCTGCTGCTGCTGCTCCATCGAAAGCTGCCTCTACTTCTGCTCCTTCCCGTAAAACAGCTACGTCTGCGACATCTACATCCGCGCCCGCTGCGTCGACGCCAGCTCCAGACACGCCTGAGTTATCAGACGCACCAATTGACCCCGAACCAATTCCTGCCAAAGCCACTGCCACTTCTATTGCCTCTTCTAAACAACCATGGAAAGTGGTCAACTCAGCTGATATGGTCTTCTCTGACAGCACTCCTATGCCAGAAGTCGACGTCCGACCTGCCAACACCCATTCTGCCGTCGATTGGTCTCAATCGTATCATGGCTTGGGAACAGCCTCGTTCTCGCCCGAAATCATCGCCATTTTAAACGCTCCTTTAGACCCTGAAGATATCGAGATCAAACCCGACGGGCTCATTTTCCTACCAGAAATTAAGTACCGTCGAATTCTCAACAAGGCATTCGGTCCTGGTGGATGGGGTTTGGCCCCTAGAAGTGAAACCACAATCACCCCAAGATCCGTCACCCGAGAATACGCCCTTATCTGCCACGGGAGACTCATTGCAGTTGCCCGGGGTGAACAGGATTATTTTGACCCTGCGGGAATCCCAACAGCTACAGAAGGATGTAAAAGTAACGGAATGTTGCGATGTTGTAAAGATTTAGGCATTGCATCGGAATTATGGGATCCGAGGTTTATCAGAGAGTTTAAAAAAACCTACTGTCAAGATATTTTTGTCGAACATGTGGTTACAAAGAAGAAGAAGAAGATTTGGAAGAGGAAAGATGCAGATATTCCTCCTCCTTATAAATAGCCATGAGAGCCCGGATGAGTTAGCATTGAGTGCTGCGATGAGATCACCATGTAAATAGTATAGATCGGTTGAGATAGAGCAGTATTACACGTACAGCACAACCGTACAGTCTACGTACATTCTGAAGTCAGAATGCTCAGATTACACTAGCCATAGGCTCGAATTACACCAACCATAAGTCCTACGCGCTCGTAGAGCTAGAATCGCGCGATTACACTACGAATCATAAGCTTCATACGGTAAATGGTTAAGTCAAGCTCGTGATTACACGACCATAAGACATACACCATACACCATACACCACAGGTTACCATACATCTACACCAAGCCCTGTACGTCTACATTAAACACTCTGGATCTTACCTCACTTAACATAATCTTAGAATAAAAACAAGAATGAAACAAATAAAACAAATAAAACAAAAAACAAAACCAACCACCAATCCCCAACCCCCAACCAATACCTCATGAATTCATCATCATTATCTACGATGTGGATGTAGCGACAACAGTCTCTGAATGCGTCACTTCGACGCCTGGACTGGTCTCTTTCACCTCGGTCTTTCTCCAACCAAACCATCTTCTCGTAGCTTCCTTCTCCACAACAGCAGTAGATTGTGCTGTCGTCTCCTTTTCAGCCTCATCGCGCTTGACGATATCGAAATCCGACTCTTCAACGGTTTCAGGTCCTGAGTTCACCGACTTTTCTGCGATATCCTTTGTATGCTCATCCAACCGGCCAATTAGTGAAAACAGGTACTGTCTTTGCTCGGAAATATACGTCATCGGGTCGCCTTTAGATGATATTCCAGCCACGATGGAACTAAGAAGGTTGGCACCAGCGTCGGATGAGGGAGCATTCGTATCACTCTCGGACTTTGGAGGATATCGGAACCGCAATAAAAAGTTCTCCACGTACGACGATGGAACGTCATTAGAAGGAGAAGCTGAAGCTGAAGCAGCTGAAGTAGCCGAAGGAACCGATGCTGTATCCGCTCTCTCTCTTGGCTGACCAGATATCCATCCTAATACCATCTCCTTGATATATTCAGTCAACTCGCTCAAGCTATTGGCACTGACCTTCTTGATCTTATCATGAGTCTCCGATATGAAGGCATCGATTTGAGTCTCATGATGCTTTAAAAAAGGGGCAATATGCTGGATGTAAAGAGTTGCAGCGCCTTGTGATTGAGGAAGAACGAGCCACAACATAAATAGAAAACGCATTAGATGAAAGAATGGAAGAACTGATAGAAATACTCCAAGATATGATTCCGCCGTCATTTGAATGGCCAAAACAACCCAATACATCAACCATGGCTTTATTAAAGTGATGTCATCTTTTTCGAGGGCTTTATAAGACGCGAAAACCGGTAATGCAAACGATATCAGGGAGCTAGTTAGAGAAGCAGTAAGGATAACAGAGAATAGGATAACATGAGAAGAGACAGTCAGTAGGATGTAGCAGTGTACATGAGCGGTGAATAGCAATAGATAGACAGTAGCAACAGCAGTAGAGTAACAGTGCGAGCAATAGACAGAGCAATTATGCTTCACAAGCACAAATAGAGTATACAATAGCGACAGTAGACAAGTGACAGAGATACGCAAAGCAGCAGACTAACAGTTGTAATGCACTGCAGCAATAGAGTACAGTACATATATCACATACAGTACAGTATAAACAGTACATATAGCCACAGAGAGTCAACAGGTAGACAGTTTGCTTATATAGGCATAGATAATCTCAGACCACTAGATAGACAACAGAAGCAACAGTGACATTGATAGTGTGATAGAGTCACAATAAATAGTATCACAAAAAGTATCACAAATAGTATCACATCGTCAATGTAATAGAGCTTAGTTCAACATTAATTACAATGTCAATGTAATAAGTCAACACTTGTATCACAACGACAATGTAATGAATTCCACATTGTTGTTTAACCATACAACAAAGCATCAGTAACGTCCCACTATAAACAATGGACATCCCTCATTAACTCCTCTTATTCCACTCACCTTAAAGCTTTAAATAATAAATCAAACATTCTGCTAACAATTCTAGCAGAGTACAGTATTCAGAAGGTATTCAGTAATCAGACGATATAAGATATAACAATAATAATCTCAAGTTGAGTTCAACGCTATCGCCACTGATAGTAACAATAGGACAATTTGGGAGTTCTGATAGCGGCTTTTTCCGGGGTTTGATAGAGTTTTTGATCTTTGTCCGATGAGTTACCCTGTTGACAGGCACGAGCAATGTTTAGGGATGGAGGAGGACGGGAATGGTTGACGGTGACGGGGAAAGTGGTGAAGAACGGCCGAGGCGGTGGGAGCGAGAGCTACGTGAAACAGCAGGAGGACCGTGCAGAGACCGATGGAAACGTGTGAGAATCTACTTAGTGCCCAGAGAATGAACGGGGAACTATAGAGCACCTAAGACACCTGTGACGATGTCACGGAGATCTACGGAGAACTACTGAGATCTACGAAGATCCACGAAAACTTTGAACGCATGGAATGTATGGATACATGAAAGCCACATATATACCATGGTATCTGAATGGCTGCTCTAAGTTCCGAAGAGAGTTTATGACTCTGTAATGACGATAATGACGTCTGGAGTTTCGAGACTAGGGCTTTGTTGACAGATAATATCGGTTAACTCTAAAGTTTGGCTATTAGGCAGCTTGTCGGCACATCCTAATAGCAGCATCTAATTGTATGATCCTAATGGCATCTAATGTCAGCAGCCTAATAGCAACATCTTAATAGCACAAGAAATCTATCCCAGATGTCGACAGCCACATCGTTAATGTATCGCTCCAACATCTGGCCCTTGCAAATTTTCATTTAACCATGGATCAGGCTGACTTACTGTTTCAGCTCTGATAAGTAACTAGGCATATCAATGTAGGGAGGGTATCTGTCTGAGATGTTAACAATGCGAGTCACGCGTTTAAGAGCACGGATATCGTATCCACATCCCCTAAATCGCGTCTGCATACTAGCTACAGTATTCTGAGTTATTCCGAGATATCCACTGCCTTATATCCGCATCCGCAAACGCTAGCGACTCTAATATACTGTATTCTTTGTCATTACATTGAAGTGCTCTATACAAGCCTGGCTGGAGTTAAAGTGTTTCAGCAGTAAGCAGTTGCTTAAGTCATTTAGACTACGGAACAAATCGACAATAGCATAGTGATACAAACACAGTGCTTCTTATTTGACTTTAAAGTACTACTGGCTGTAGTGTTCTGAGTCAATCTCTAACCTAATCAATTTGGACTTGGAACTACAATGTGAATATGTAATGAATAAATAATTTATTAGAATTAATGTAGGTTTTTTTTTGGGGTGTTTGGATTTTCCGATTTTTTTGGTTTTAATTTGGATTCAATGCTGATGGTTGTGGTGATTGTGTAGGTTGTCTGTTGTTTTTTTGGGTTTTGTGATTTTCCAATTTTTTTTAAATTTTTTTGAGTTCAATGCTGATGGTTGATGATTTTTAGGGGTTTTATGATTTTTCTGTATTTTTTTGGTTTTAGTTTGGTTCAATGCTGATGGTTGTGGTGGTTGATGCTAATGCTAATTCTAATGCTAATGCTGATGCTGATGCTAATGCTGATGCTGATGCTGATGCCGATTTATTTCCAATTGTTCCTCTTGTAATGCTTGTCCAGGGAGGATGTGGTGATTCTAGTCCCTGTGTATCCTTTTATATGGCTTTCCTTCTTGGCCTTCTTGTCTTTCCTGGCCTTGTCCTTCTTGGCTTTGTCCTTCTTGATGTTGTATTTCTCGGCCCTGTCTTTGGCTTCCTTGCTCTTGGGCTTTCTGGTTTGCTTCCGAGGCTTGAATCCTTTGTGGGTGGCTCCCAACATGTAACGAAGGTAAAAGGCTACAGCATTGTGATTTTCCTTTAGAGCCGGAGGTAGTTTGATATGGAGAGCAGAGATGGGATTTTCTACAGGAGTGATTTGAGTCACAAGAGGTTCAGAACAAGCGGAAGACGTGCCTTTCAAGTTCTCTTGTTTTTCCACGTCCTTAGAGTCATGCTCTTCTTTTACCGGCTCTGCCTTAAGTTGGTAGTTACAAGATTTACTAGGAAGTTTGCTTGGGATAAGCGGCTCAGGAAGAGAAGCCAGGCAGTGTGCAGATAGACAGGCAAAGTAGTCCACCTCAGCTCGAGATGGGATAAGAGGCTCTGGAAGAGTGGTCAGGCAGTCTCCGGAGAGACTTGCAAAGTAGTCCAGGTCAGCTTCAGATTTGGTAGGTGAAGGGTATTGGCTTGAGAAAGCGCTGCCCAAAGTGTCATTCTCAAAGAGAGAGTCGAGGTCCGAATCCTGTTCAGAGTGGCTTTCTTGGTCAGAGGATTCCTCAGGTCCAGAAGTGTCATTGCAGAGTGTTTCGATGCAGATAGATTTAGTGATGAGTTGTAAAGTTGGGACAGTGTTGCCAACAAATGTCTGTTGTGTGATTTCAATCATGACCGCGACCAAGAAAAAAAGGATTGGAGGAACTGTAAGAGTTCTAAATCCCATGTGGAAGTGCATTGTAGCGTAGTATTAGGTCTCGTAGAGCAATTCAAGACGTATAACTTCAAATCAGAGATTTCCGTAGACTAGGAAAAGTGCGAGTGAAGAAGGTAAGATAATTTTCAAAAAAATGGGGGAATGGACTCTTTATAGAAGAAATTGAGTCAGTCTGAGGGGAACCGCTGTCAATTGAACATTACAGCATAGCAGAACCAATTGGTAAAGGTCACGCAGTCAAGTACTGTTTACTTGTTACGATATTAAGTAATTATTCTGGGGAAAGTCTACGATTTTTGTGGTCTGCATTTTTCAGGGCATGATTACCTAATATATTTGCATGCTTGCTTTTTATATTAGGTAATTTTGACAGTAATTGCTTTTGATAGGGCTGAATCAAGTAAAAGAATTATGTAACAAAGTTTTTGTCTGGTCGTTCGGCACACAAAACGCCATCTATACTGTGAACTCTTCTAATGGTTGTTTATGACCGAAAAAAAATTGCAATTGCATTTTACATCATCTAGAGTCTGATTTAAAAGAAGTCCGGAGAATTTAGCTCTTAAATTGATTGATTTATCTACAGTTCTCAGGGCTATATTTGCTTTTTAAAATTCCTGACGGGCTTCTTTTGGAATCAATTAGTTTACCTAATTCGTCCACGTTTTAACATGTGATTGCGAGCATTCTCTTCTTGTTTCCTTTTATTACACATAGTCTATACAGTAAATGCTATACCATTGAACAAATATTGTAGCCCGACTAATGGTTTTTATATTTATGCCCTTTCTGCACAGTCATTACTGAAACTAAATGGTGAAAAGTCGTTGAGAAGATGGAGTTATAGGTGATATTTGACGGAATCAGGAGGGCATTTGCTCTAAGCACTGGCCAATCTTAAAATATATCATCTTAAATTGGGACGAATTCTGCTTAGTAACTGTGTACCTGAAAGTCTCAAGTGCCTGAACATCACGACCTGCACTGTCAGATCCTTGTCTTGAACTCCCAATAGTCACGGGATTCACTGTAAGCCGAGGTTCATCATTAAGATGAGACTTGAGAGATAAAGGTTAAGGTTCTAGTCCAGGATCCAGAGTGTTGCTGTAAAGAGGACAAGTATTTAAAGTGCCTTTCCCCACAGGTATCAGCGTAGTTTATCGTCGTTATTGGCCATTTGTTATACGAGTGTGCCAATTCGTTTCTATCTGAAAATAAACTAGAGACAACCCCTACGGTTTCAAGAATCTACTTATGTATATTCCTACCGGGAAGAAGCCCTAGACCCAATTATCACAAGGTTGCTACTCAAACTTGGTTATTGAATAAGATGGCCAAAACAAAACAAGCAAAATCTTCTGAACCCATGTCAGAGCAAAACAATATGGAAGGCCAATCTCATACAGTCGAACAAGGCGCTGAACAATCATCAATTGCAGAAATTCATGCTGAAAGCAGTGGTACACCTGCTATGAAGGAAGGATCAGTCTCAAATAAACCTCTTCAACCCAGATCAAATCAAACCTCTCCTCAAAAATCAGCAAATTCGCTGACAAAGAGAAAAATTCCAGCCCTTGTTTCTTTTATAAGAGACGCTAAAAGGGCAAAATATTCCAAAAAAAGCTCCAGATGAAATTAATAACATTGATCCAATGGCAACATGGGTATTATTTAAAGATTTTACAATATCCAGATATGTACGTTTGGACTAAATGAATGAATTTCAGAGATTTGACCATTCTAAATTTACAGAGAACAAACCGGCATTCCCGAAATGGGATGGTAATTTCGATCATCTATCAGCTTGGTGAAATTCTTTAAAGAAGAAGTTGTAGTTAGGACATATACTTGCAGATATGATGGATGGCGTGCATGGTATAGGCAATTTATATTTTCACTTCCAGACCAGTACTATCGCCTTTCGTTAACGTCTGAAGATCCACGTTTTGACTCCTTGGAGACTTTTCAGGATTATGTCAGAAGCACACATGGAATGAGTATGCATAGTCTTATAACGAGATTCACAAAGAGACTTCTGCAGTTGGACCCTCGAAAGTTTTCGGATTTCTATGAATTTAACGATACTCACCGTCGACTCATTCACAATATGTCTCAATCGGACGAAGCTGCTATTACTTTGTATCTAGATTTTTTTACTGATCAAGTCTATGACAATTTGACAACCAGAGCTAATTCGGATGGATATGAATCTCTTTCCCACATGAAATATGATGACCTTCAACAGTTGATGTTAATTCATTATGGATATAGATGGAATCATTTAATATTCAAACGTAAACGAAATACAATTTCGGCTGAAGTCGCATGGGGAAGAAGAAGGGGACCTGAAAGATAAAAGAAAACAAAAAGCCAAGCATAGATTCGAACAAGTCTACTCGAAACAAGTTCATTTCAAACATTTACTTCAAATACGTTACTTCAAACACGTTACTTCAAACACGTCCACGATTTCCTATAGAAACTAAGGTAACTATAAAGGAAATATTTTGACCCAAATTTCAAACAAAGTAAAAACTCAAAAGACGATACGAAATCTTCGAATAAGCCATCATCATCTAAGAAATTTAGTATAATAGGGCAACAAATATATTAAGGACTAAGGAGGTAAGGATGAGCTTTGTTAACATTTACTGCATATTGGTCGAGACAGAAAGGATTCCGGTGTGAATTATATTGACTAGTACACTAGAAGACGAGTACTCGAATATGCGAACCGATCAACAGTTAACGAATTAAATAAATAAATAAATGGCGAACGACAGTAGCAATGTTGTAAGATGAGTGAAATTTGGGAATTAAAATTATAATTGAATTAATCAACGCTGTTTCGATAAATAGCTAAAGTATTTTCCTATGTTTAATTCAATTTTGGCACGAGGAAGGATATCTGTCAACAGAGCATATAGTTCACAAGCATCGGACGAGCCCAACACAAGGATCTCAGCACGAGATTGTCGAGTGTGACGAGAAACTTAAATCAGCCGTGTGAAATTAAATTTAAAATTGAATATTTAAAACTGCTCCAAGTAATTGTGAAGCATTGAACGTCGTGCATAGATCTACGTTAGTTGGACGACTTTTGAACATTGGCAATAGCATGCCACCTTGCACAAAAATTGTTTATTGCTGGTGAGGAGCTGAGACGAACGGTTAGCCGTTGCGTTAACCAGCACTTAGCTGCTGCTGCTAAATCCACTAACACTGAAGTCATTCTGTCCGTTTTCTGGTCCAACTCCAATCTGAGCGACCTCAGCTGAGCAATCTCAGTAGACAATCTCGGCCTGACTAACTTGCAATCCTAGCACTGCATGGTCAAGAGCTCGAGTCTTTTACATCTCCTAGATTCTTCTACTTTGAAAGGTAAAAACAGCTCAATTCATAAATAAATGCGGGCGATACGGTCCCACCTTCTGGCGCCTTTACACAATTGCATAGTTCTTGTCAAGACAAATCTCTAGATCAGACTATTTATTGAAACTACTAATTATGTGGAAATTAAATTGAATAAATATTTATTAAAAACAACTAAAGAAAAGTGGTGATTTTTTTTGGGTTTACAATTTTATAATTTTTTGGGGTTTTTCTTCCGTAGTGATGATTTCTGGTCCTATTTCCAATTATTCCTTCTGTAGTGTTTGTCCTTTGTGCAAGTGGTGGTCCAAGAGTTGGGATGTCCTTTTGTGTGGTTGAAGGCGTTTTCCTTCTTATTCCTCTTGTGCCCTCTGTTAGGCGCTGTGATTTGCTTCTGGAGTATATTTTCCATGTAAGCAGCGGCCAATAGGGCATGTATGTGCCAGGCAATGTCATTGCGATTTTCCTGTTGAGCCAGTGGTAGTTTGATGTGAATAGCAGAGATCGGATTTTCTACAAGGCTGGTTTGAGTTACAGGAGATTCAGAACAAGCGGAAGACGCGCCTTTCAAGTCCTCCTTTTCATCCAGGTCCTGAGAGTCATGCTTTTCTTTGGGCTCTGCCTTAAGTTGATTGGTACAAGGCTTTGTAGGATACAATGGCAGAGGAAGTGATGCCAGACAGGCTGCTGATAGACATGCATAGTAGTCGATATCAGGTACTGATGGTGTGAGGGGCTCAGGAAGAGCGGCCAGAAGGTCTCCAGAGAGACATGCAAAGTAGTCACCGTCACAATCAGATTTAGTGGGTGAATTGCATTGGCTTGAAAGTCCGGAATTGTCATTGTCAAAGAGAGATTCAATGTCCGAGTTGTATTCAAAAAGCCCTTGAGGTTCATCATGTTCATAAACGCCATTGTAGGAGGCCTCGAAGGAGATGGTGCCGGTGATGAGTTGCAAAGTTGGGACAGGGTTGCCAACAAATGTCTGTTGTGCGAACTCAATCATGACCACGACCAAGGTAAAAAGGAATTCAAAGACTGAAAGTGGTTCAAATTCCATGTTGAAGTGCATAGTAGAGTAGTAGTAGTTCTCGTAGAGCAATTCAAGACGTATAACTTCAATTCAGCGATTTCCGTAGACTAGGAAAAGTGCGAGTTAAGAAGGCAAGATAATTTTCAAAAAAATGGGGGAATGGCTTCTTTATAGGAAAATTTGGCCTTCAGATAGAACTTTTGTTAGAGAAAAATCGTACGACCATTTCTAGTCATTTTTCTCATTATAATACTTCTTTTGGCCCAGAATAGGCGCTGAAACATGTTAATTGCTTTTTAGACGGCTATTTTTTATGTAAGATTACCTAACAGTGTCCAAAATCGGTTATTTCAGGGAGTGTTCCTGGCTAAACGTTACATTGTACTGTAATTTTGGGTTTAATCTACATGATATTCAAAAGAAAAGAATTGGCGTTATTAGTATCAATTAAATGCTAATTATTTTGATAATTTGATTTTCCGAGGAAATAACTTGAAAAAGCGCAATTGTCTTTTAATGCTGTATTTTATGAGTTCGGGGGAACCAAATACTCGTTATAGTTTCTTTTTCAACCGAATCTTTCTCCACAATGATCAATTTATGTAATCTTATCTAATATTGTCATTTCGACTGTCACATGTCAATTCGAAGCTAATACTAAGGCTGTTGCGATAGATATTTGACAAATGAAACTGTCGATATTATCATTGAATAATTGCAAAGTCTGAGATCATGGATGCAGAGGAATTTTTGGGCTAGTGTTTGGCAGGAATTTGGCAATGTAGTACCAGACAATGTAGTACCAGATATTGTCTCTATTCGATGGGTATAATTCTGTCGATGTTCTCTAAAGTCGTTGTTAGAGCTTCGAGTTTCCAATTAGTATTCTGTTTTTCAAGCGAACTAATCTGATATTTGAGCTAACCTGATATTTAAAAGCTAAAGATGGTTGTTGCAAATATTTTCGAGCTTCCAGCAATTCTCGATTAAAGTATCCAGGTTAAGTTCGACAGGTTCGGCAGGTTGATAACGCAATACACCCTCCGAATCACAGGAAAAGAATAAGAAAATAATTAAACAGAAACAAAATTATTCTGTAATAATGGCATTTCTGGCACTACTGAATTTTATTTGATGCACACTGACTTTGAACTGTCTAAATCAGAACAGCTAGCGAAATGTCAACTATTGTGAAAAAGACTGTCAGTGTACTGAGTCCATAGCAATCACAACTAAAATCGTACCTATGATAAAAAAGCTATTGTTCTCTGTCTGTTAATAAATTATCTATCTGTTAAATAAATCAAGTGCCGTTGCTGATGATTGCATTCTTTATTTCGTTTTTTAGATAAGTCGAAACTGATCTGTATCAAAAAAAAAAAAAAAAAAAAAGGATCAATCCATTTTTAATCGACGTAGAAACAAATGTGACAAGTCATTTTGTTCGATCTACTTATAACTTAATGACTGAAACGAGCCTCTCAATATTTGAAGTGTAAAGCTGAAGAAATAAATTGTTCATTGAAATAAAATCTAAGATTTCGAATTCTCAACGATTTAATATAATCCTAGTGCTTGATTCAAAAAATACTGCAGTTTTGCAGATTTTCTGTAAAAATAAATACTTTGCTTGTTTTAAGGCCTGCTCGGTTGGAAATAATCACTCATAAATTATTCCAGCCAGATTATATTTGCATTGTATCGAACGATTTTTGGAATAAGTTGAGTATTTTAACCCATAGCAAATTCATATCTTGGTCAGAGCTGGGTATTTCTTTGATGTCGTGTCTCCACTCTCGATTCGATTTCTACTGCACAAAATGATACCACCACAAAATGAGGCACTGATTCATTTGATGATAAAGTACAGATCATTAGCAGGATGACTCGTATTGTAGGGATTGCATATTATTTTCGATTATTATAGCTCACGACGAAAAATTGAAAAGAAAAATATCAGTACTCCTGGATTATGTACTATATATCTCCATCATCGTCGTTAAACAGCAACGCAAATCGAGTTTACGAGGTTTCACGAATGAAACAAGGTACTGTTGAAAGTCTTTGTTCGACCCTTCAAATATGGAAAACTCGTCCCTAGTAAATACATCAGATTGTAAAATAGATGTGGCTTGATTATCTAGCCTATATCGGCTCATAAATGCAAGATTTCATTAATAAATAAGCAATATATAGCTATTGAGCAGATAGCTAGCTTGCTCTATTCTAACAATGATTGCAAGAACGCATCTCTAGTATCTCCTTTAGGTATAACGACAAAAGTACCAGCAAATTCGTTGGAGAAGCGGGAGAGCATTCTACCACTGGTAGCAGCATCAAATCTATCACCATACTCATCCAGAAACAATGTGACCGCTTGCTACAGAACATTCTTTTGTTCTTCCAACACTGATTCAAGAAATTTCTTTTGCATGTTTATGAGTTCAGTAAACTGCTCTGCTGCATGCTCAACTAATGTTTGCACTTTTGCTCGTTTTCGCTTAGGCTTGCCATTGGTAGATTGAGAATTCCGCTTCGAATCCCTATCCCGATCCAAAGCATCTAGCTCATTTATGACATCTTCGGCTGTACAGCTATCGGTTTTAGGATCAACGTCCTTTGCTAATATTTCACCTAGGATCTCTCGGAATGGCATCACATGACTTCTGTGCCATAAGACATCAGGGCGAGACTTAATCAGCTAACGCCAAACATAATCCTCGGCAATAAAAAGATTCTTTTGATGATTGAAGCCAAAGTAACTCTTTTTCGACAGCAAAACAAAGGCGCGATGTTTTGTAACCAAGTCACCCCACCTATTCTTAGCTTTCTCATGGTCAACTGGAGATCCCTTCGTCCTGCCTAGATCCGCTTCAGCAGCAGCTCTAATCCAGGTGGACCTTTTGAACCCAAATTTGCATGCGTCTGGTGACTCTCTCCACGTCTCGTAGACTACTTCTACCATTCTCTTCAACATATCTGTATTCCAACACGTACGGCAAGAACCATCTAAATCTAAAACTTCGGCTTCATCATCCTCATCTTGGAATTCGACAGAAATAGAAGGGGAAATAATGGAGGAATCGTGAGTTTCAGAGATAGGAAAATCGCCTGAATCTGAAGATTCCAAACTATCGACTTTCTCAATAACATTGCTAAAAGGTGGAGTCCTGTCCTTTTCGTTTACCACCTGCTTTATAGTTTTCGTCTGCGAAGGAGTCATGTTTTGCCAGAAAGAAGACGGTGGATGGGAAAGAGGAAAGAGGAAAATGTAAATCATTTCACGTGTCATACTCTTGTCCATGACAATGTAAATGTCGCGACAGTTTTCAGTTGGGCAGCCGCATTGATGATCTTATGACATGATTACATACATAATTTGCAATAGTCCGGGTTAATATAAGTCCGGGACGCGACTCCCGGAGCGATGTCGGTCAGAATACAAATATCAGGGGTTCAGATTCAGCAAATAATATGATGATCAAAGACTAGTGATAACTGTAATAGCTTGTAAATATAGTGCTAATTTGTAGCAGACGATATTCTATCTTGATCTGTATGATATCGACAATCGGCTAACCGGGAGTCTTTCTGGTGTTCGGGTGGAATCCCCGGTCAAGTGTCCGCTCTTCACCAGGTTGTTTCCTTTCCGAGTGTAACACAGAATAGATTTCAAAGTCATTCGGGGCTCAGAATTCAGCAGGAATGGTGTCCCACGATCCAGAGTCCATGAGGAAACAGACTGTTCTCATGGGGTCATTAATTTATATCGATTAATCAATCCCTGAGTAATGGACTGGAAACTTCTCTAATCATTCATGAGGCTCTCCAAACACCCTAGAAATAGTCAATTGGAACCTGTCTGATGTTCTTGTCTTGGCTGCACAGTTGATTTTGTCTTGTACAGCATAAAAGCGCTATCCTGCTACGAGTGGTTCATGAAAGATCAGAAGGCTCCTTCCAGAGCCAACAAATAATATTTGACAGAATTACATTTTTTTACCATTTAAAAGGTGCACGATGAAGGGAAATCTGTATTCTGATCTTGTAGAAATTACTACTTGCTACGATTTTTTAGATTTTATATTTCTACAGTGAAGATAAGAATAAATAGTTTATTAATGGTTTGGAATGGTCCTCGGGATGTTTTGTGATTTTTTCGATTTTATCCTTTTTTTTGTGTTTTAAAATGCTTTTATCCGTCTAGTTATGCTGTGATGCTTATTATTTTTGTGATTTTGAGATTTCCTCCTTTTTTGGGTTTTAAGTAGAGCTCGTCTTTTTTTTGTGATTTTATGAGTGTTGGCCTTGGATTGAGGATGTCCTTGGCCCTTGGTGTGGTTCCTGTGTTTGGAGGTAGTAAGATCGGGAGCAGTCTTGCGGGCTTTGACTCGAATCTGAGGATGAATTTTGGCCACCTTTGAATCCTTAATGCTGGTTCCAGATTCCTTTTTGATGGAAGTCTTAAGAATTGTCTTGACTTCCTTAGAGGAGGTAGATTTAGAGGCCTTTGAAGTTTTCTTTGACTTGGCTTCCTGCTCCGCAGCCTTGCGAAATTTTTCCTGAAAGGCAGCGGCAACTTCAGCAGAGTAGCGGAATTTATCCCTTAGAATATAAGGTGATCTCAATTGAAAGTGAGGCTTAGAGTCCTCGGCAACAAGGTCGGAGGCGGCTTTTTCCTGGTGGCTCTTACTCAAGTTGGTCTGGATTTTAGGGGCTCGTCGGGGTTTTCGTGAAGGCACAGGTTCCCGATTGGCATCTCCGCTGAAAATCCATCCTGATTTCGAGTACTTGCGACGGAGATATTCGTCGAAGCTGGCAAAGTCCGTATAAGGAGTTTCTTCAGAGACCACGCGAGGAGTTGTAGTGTTTGCCGAGCACCTTTTCTTGATGTTTAAAGGTGCATCCTCTCTGACCTTGAGATTGTTGGTTCCAAGTGGTTTGACCAGGTTGTGTAAGTCCAATTGAGGTAAGATACTGTCTATGGGAGCAGTGGCTTCAGATTCCTTGTTTTGCAGTGGAAGGTCCTCGTCCTTAGTAGACTTAGGAGGAGAGGCGCATTCACCGGTCACAGGAAAGCCAGACTCCTTGTTTTGCAGTAGGAAGTCCTCTCGCACAGATTTGAGAGGAGAGGTACTTCCGCTGGTCACAGGAGAGCCCCAAGTATCATAGTTGTCCTCGTCAAAGAGACTTTCCAGGTCAGATTCAGCTTCAGAGTCAGAGAGAGACTGAGAAAGTTCGGGGCATTGTATTTTAAGGAGTGCGTAGTGGAAGTTCATTGTCTTCTCAGAAGGTTTGGCAGAGATGAGCTCAAAGTCTTCAGGTATGTAGTAGTAGCATTTTTCCTTAAGCCCCGTAGCTGATTTCTCGTTGAATTGATCATTGCCAGAGTAGCAGAAGTCAATAAGGAGAGCCATAATGAAACCAAATTGTAGGAAATAATTTCCAGGTAAAACGTCGTTTGCACCAGCAAGGACGATGATTAGAAGGAGAATGAGCATTTGCTTGAATGAAAGCGTTTCAAACTCCATTGTAGTAGTGGTAGACTGGTTCCAGGCAGAGTAAAGCGTGATAGCGAAGCGTAATAGCGATTCAGAAGCAATCTCAGAGGAAACAGTTAGCTTGTCAAGTGTGAGTTAACAAGTTAAGATAATTTGGAAAAAAAAGTGGGAATGGTGCCTTTATAGAAGAATTTGGGGCCAGACTGAGGGGAACCACTGTCAATTGAACATTACAGCATAATAGGACCAATTGGTAAAGGTCATGCGCAAAGGTTTGTTTACCTGTGACGATATTGAGTAATAAATCCGTGCTGGCATGTTCACAGTACGGATTAAGTAATATTTCACAAGATTTTCTTTTGGTGAGGCTGAATCTAGTAAAAGAATTATGTAATAACTTAAACCGTGGTTCCTTACCCCATGAAACTATATTCAAGGCTGTCAAGAATTTTGACGCTATGTAAATAAGTAGAAAAATTAACAATTGTTGATAGAATTTAAATAGGATCAGTTTAAAAAAAGTCACGAAAATTCAGCTCTTGAATTGGTTGAATTATCTATTGTTCTTTGACAAAAGAAAGGGTTATATTTGCTTTTTCGGGGGTTTTGACAGGCCACTTTGGAATCAATTACTTTACCCAATTCGTCAGAGTTGAGGCATGTGATAGCGAGCATGTTTACTTGTTTCCTTCTACTTGGTAATTTTTTTACAGTAAATACTATACTGTTAGTTGAACATTGTAGCCTGAATCAAATGTTTTTACATTTATACCCTTTCTGTCACTGACTGCTGGGCTCAATCTGAGCAAATTGTTAAGTAAAGAGGTTAATAATGGTGTTCTTGCGTTGATTGATGGACTTAAAGAAGTTATCAATGTTGTAAATTGACTTAGTCAAGTCTCATCGTCACATCGTCACATCGTCACTGTGATGTTGGGACGACATGTGCTTAGTAACTGTGTACATGTCATTGACAGAGGCATAATTTAAAGCTTAAAACCATTAGACGTAATTTATTTCATGAGAATAGCAGTGATCTTCATTCTTGCGCTCCATATATTAATTGGTTTGCTAGTAAAATGGTACTAAGTTCGCTCTTCTTTGAACAGGCGTTTTTTGAGTGCTTGTCAAGGCTGAAGCTATTCAATTGCCTTCCATTAAATGATACTAGTCAATACTCATTTTTATTGCTCTGAAAATCTTTTGAAATTCGAAATACGATATTAGGGAATAATGTTCAAAGATTTCCAATGGACTCAATTTTTACTGTCGGCCAGAAATCTCTATTTAAGTCTCTATAGGGCCAGTTTCATAATTCAATTTAATATTTAATCTAAACAATATTACAGTTGTTAAGTGATGTGTGTCTGCGGCTCTAACGATATGCGGCTGAACAATCGTTGGAATTTCAGATTAATGAGGTGCGCAGCATCCGCAATCTTTTAGGCTGCAGCTTTCTGGATAGCCTTTAAGTCATTCGAAAATGTATAAAAGTATTTGTATTTGTATTTGTATTTGTAACTTTTTTATCTATTCATTGTATTTTTTGTTGGAGAGTTTTCGTGAATGATTTGAATTCTACAGCAATGAATATATAATTTCTATTTAGCTGATGCAGTATTTTATATCAACTGTTTTTTATAAATCTCCAACTTGACTTATTATTCCCATTTTAAAGTCGATTTAGTTTTTCCTTCCTAGATATTTTAACCATTTGTTCAATTCACAAATAATTATACAGGTTGTATTGTAAAGGTCGCTTCAGAAGCCAAATGCCCAAATGCCACTGGGTTCAAGGCTCGGCACAACTACAAACACGTTAATAACACTTGTATATGTTTAATCATTGTGGTCGAATTTTAATTGAATAAAGAACGATATTTATTTCTCTATTGTTCAATTCTACTGAGTTATTTACTTACAATCAGGAAAAAGTTCCACACGTAAAGTTCGTATTCCAGCACGGCTTTTCCCAGAGTTGACCCAACTCCCAACACAGCATAGCCCTCAAACTCCAGCACTGTTCTACCACTCTTACCCTCCTTAACTAATAGACGCGACGTGAAATCGGTAAATATTATAACCTTGTGCAAATGGCGTTTGAAGACCTTGAAGATTCATATGAATATAATCCTCCACAAGTTGTTGATTCAATAGATGATAATGGACATCAAGATAATGATGATGTGGTTGCAATCGATGGTCTCGACGAGGAAATTACTATCAAAAAACGAAGAACATATGCCAAATTAGGCGAACAGCGGCTGTTATCGGCTAAAGGGATCCCATATATCCGTAAAGAAGCTCATATCGCTATCCGATTCAAAGGTAAAAGCTATGAGCATCGAGATTTGCGTAAATTACTGCGATTTTACCAGCTCTGGGCCCATAATCTTTTCCCAAAGGCCAATTTCAGAGACTTTATAGAGCTTTGCAAAAAGGCGGGATCGGGCGCAAGTATGAAGGTTTATCGGCAAGCATGGATAGATGAAGAGAAGTTCGGAGGAGAGAAAAAAAGTGATGAAGAAGCCGAAGGGGAGGAGGAAGATGTAGGACGAGATGTTTCTGGTACTGCTAATAATCCAATTTCTGTGGAAACTGCAGGCAATATGGATCTAGATAATGCAGAAGGTTATGATTCTGATGATTTATGGGTCCGACCTCCTGAGGAAAGGGAAATGGCTAATGAAATTACCAATGACGTGCCAGATGAAGATGATATTTGGGCTTCTATTGCTCGAGATGCTGCTAACAGTGCTACAAGATCCTCAGTCCCCCCACAAAGTGATATGGAAGATTTGGATTCTGATGATGAAATAATGGCTATTATTCGATCTGAACGAGTTGAAAGCCCAGTAGAGATTTTAGAAGAACGATCTCCAAAGGTTTCAAAACCACCAAGTGATTTGGATTCAGATGATGAAATAATGGCTATAATTCGTAAGGAACAAGATGAGGAAAGTCCTGTAGAAGTTTTTATGCATCAACCTTCATCTGCGGGTGTGTCATCTCAGCCAGAGCCTGTATCTCAGCCAGAGCCTGTATCTCAGCCGGAGCCTGTATCTCAACCAGAGCCTGTGAAATCGTCTCAGCCGGAACCTGTCCAATCTTCTCAATCAGAGCCTGAACAATTGTCTCCAACTCAAAGCCCAGAAGAAATTGAAATCTGACTATGACTTTAAAGTATTGGAGGTTCGTTGTGTAGCCTCATATGGTATTAATTCCTGCGCCGCACTCTGGACGGCTCAGTCCTCAACCTTATTTATTCCACTTGCATGCCTCAACTCTTGAACTTTTATATTCACAATCATTAAATGGGCATTCAAAGGTATTTCAAGACTATCGCACGTAATATCATCTAATTAAGAACCTATAAACACAAGGCGAAGGAGCAGGTTTCGAATATAGTGAAAATTCCCGGATCTCGATTCACATTTGATCCCGAGAAAGTTGCTGCTGCCCAGCAAGCTCCAGGCAGTCCATTTTTCACCGGTGTTGTCAGTGATATGTCAAAATCACAAGATAACTCTGATGAGAAAGGTTTTCAGCCATATCCTCGATTATATTTCAACCCTCTTGCAACTCCTTTCATTCCATATGGAGATCATCCTTCGCTTGCTAGTCCTATATATGACCCTCAATTCTCATTTGCACACAATCCCTTGAACCCGTTTATGGATCCTCGTTTCGGCTTTACTTTCAGCAATTGCACAGCTGTAAAGTCATCTCACTTGTCCAATTTTAATGATCATGAATTTGAAAGTCCATTCCCTCAGCAGTCACATAAATGACCTAAGTATGTACCATGAAGAAATGCCAGGCGAATGTTCTGCCAATGACATTCATTTCATCGGCGATAATTAAGTTGATCTTAGACTCGGCAACCATCTGGTAGTTTCTTTAGTGATATGATAAACATTGAACAGCTCTCATTTGGACTTTATAGCTTGTAGATATATGATTCATGAGCTTTCAATCAATCAATATGCCTTGTTAATGCTCAACGAATGTTTAGATCAAGATTACTCGGCTGGACTGCTGCCGGTTAGAATGATTCATTCTATTCTGAAGTTTGTGGGTAAATTTGTGACTTACATTCTCAATATTAATTAAACAGACCCCGCAGACTCCAGCATGTCGGTTGGGATTTCCTCCATCTCAGCCTTGCCTCGAGCCGTTGTACCTCAAATGAGCAACGGCGATCTCCTTCTGCGTCATTTGCTGCTTGAAGTTTAATGTTACTTTAAGATTTGAGCCTAATTGTAATTGTAACCCTCCTTTGTTTAGTGGTGCCGTTCGCAGAATTAGGTTTAGCCTCAATGCGCGAATTTTCATTGGCTCCCAAGCGAAAACACTAAACTAGATTTGGGAAAGTCAAAGTCACCGTTACATCATATTATTTAAGCCGCATTATCGAAGGTTTAGATGGCTCTTCTAGAATAATATGCAATTACATCATTAGACGTAGGCATTCCAATAATTGAATCCATATATAAAAGACCATGAATTCCTGTTCATAATCCAGCAGCGCCAGAAGCACCTTCAACCTCATTCTCCACACTCTCTTCATTCTCTTAATCTGGTTTACCCACACTCTCTTCCATCAGCTTCATCTTCAGCATCTTCTTCAATGATTTTTTCTTATGGTGCTATTACTCTAATGGCAGCCAGCTGCCTTGCTGTTCCTATCAAAAAAAATCATCGACCTATTTTTGATCTACAAATTTTTGAACTACAAGTCGAATCCAGCAACTCCAACCTTTCTGGACAAATGATCAAATACAACAGTGATGGGCAGTTACTTGTTGGAGACGGAATTGTAGCGGAAGGTTCCCTTGATCCTCACAGTAAGGGCATTATTTTATCTGGAAATCCTACTGGTTGGTATCTCTCTGAAGTAGGAGGAGGTATTTTAAAGTGGTCATCCAAGGCCCGCGCCGCTCTTAGTGGTTTCACTATCATCGATCAAACTTTGGTTCACTCCGGTAGTAGCCAATTCGTTGCATGTCCCCTTGGTGATAACTATTTCATTTCAATTGAGAGTGGATGTCCAAATGGAATTGAAGTCCACCTCAACATAGTTGATATTGTACTGTAGTCACTGGTTGGCACTATTTATTAGACTTTTCTCGTTAGAATATTCTTCTCGCTCGTTAAACATTCAAAGAACACTAGAAAAACACTGGAAAAACATTCTTCTCGCTTCTTAGGACATTCGTTAGAACATTCGTTAGAAATATATCATTAACCATCTTTCTAGCTTTGACAACATTCCAAGCCATTCACAGTTATCTTGAACAGTTGCCAGACGGTAACATAGATTATCGATTGGATTACCATGAGCTGAACTTCCAAGTTTACTTGGGCTCTAGATAGTTGTGATTCTACGATTCTACGTTTGAAAGTTTCATTAAATTATTATATTAAAAGAACAGAAAACAAAGAACAATTTTTTTAGTGATTAAGAACATTATTCCTTTTTTTTGGACTTAATTTTAACATTTGTTGGAGTTTTTTGCAGTTTAAAATCCTTCGTCGTCAAAGTTGAAGGCCCTGTCAGGAGGTCCTAGTGGTAAACCCCTTGATTCCCTAAGGTAGTCGCGGATATCAAAAGCCCGCTGTAGAGCCAAGCGTTTCTTCTCCATATCAGTTTGATTGGTTTTAATTTCTATCCTGCCTACTGCTAGTCTATATAATAGTTCCTCTTTCTGATCCTTTAAAGCCATTTGGCGAAGCCCTGAGTGAATGGGGAATTTGTTGTCCAAGTACTTTCTGTAATAAAAAAGTATTTTTCTTGGTTTTCCTTCTTCTGTAGTAGGAGTTGTACTTCTGAAGGCTACAATTGACTTGAAAAGCAACGATTTGTTGATAGGAGTAGTGTTCTTGGCCAGTTCCTTGTCTAAGGGAACAAGAAGAGACTTGGCCTTGGTCTCCAAGTTGTTTTGAGCCTTGAAAACTTTAGCCTGTTTGGCTCCAGCTGCTGGTATAGGACCGATGGCAGCGAGTGGAAGTGTTTGCCCGACATTCTTCAGTCCGTTTGACCCTTTGTCCTGAGGAGATTGCTTGGGTTTTGGTCCAGTTGATACTGGAGTCTTTAAAAGAGGTTTGTTGGTTGTAGGAGCGTTCCTAGTTGTAGGAGATACTCTTTGGTTGACTTCCTTTGGTCGATTACGACTTGCCACTGGTGTTTTAGTGACATTGGAAGATTTATTTTGAGATATACGCCCTTGGGGCTTGGTTTCTTTAATTCCAGTAGAGACAGGAACTTTTCTGGCCATAGGCTTGGATTTCACTTTCTCTTGAAGGGCAAGAGGTGATTTGCCTACATTAGCCTTTGCAGTTTTGGCCTCGAGAAGAACAGTTGGCATTTCCATCGGGAAACGAGCGTTGAACGGAAGACCGTCGTCCCTATTGAGCCGTTTAGAGCAGACTGGAACCGCCGTAAGACCTTTAGCAATGTGAGCGGAAGGATTGAATTGGGCTGTAGTGGTTGTTGGGTGGCCTATAGGAGGCTTAGCAATAGCCTTTGTGACTGAAGGTGCTTTAGCAAGAATGGCAAGCTTTATACATCCTTCGATCTCAGACTCAGCAATTGATACTGAGCTGTCGGCTGAATTGTTCTCGTCAAACAAGCAGTCCTTCCCAGACTCGTCCTCTGAGGAACCTGAGGAGCAAGGCTCAAGCTCAGGTAAGTTGGCCATAGTGAGTGTGGTAGAGGGGGCGGCTGTGAGTGTGGTAAATGCCTTATTTTCAAGGCCTGACTTATTCTCCAAAGGAGAAACCTCGATTCCAAAGTCAGGTAGATCAAGTACAGCATCGCACTGGTCAGCAGTGGGAGAAGTAGGAGGCTCATTCATGATCTCATCAGCTAGAAGGTAGAGCTGGTGGTTCAAAGAAATGCCTTTAAGGCCAGCAGAAGCTGGAAAGTGGTTGGCAGCAAAGTGCATTATAGACAGGAGTGATTCCGGCTGATAGGTGTGCAATAAACAGTAATTGCAAGTGGCAGTAGTTTCTCAAGCGCTCAAATTCTCTTCAGTAGTGGTAAGAGAAGTGCAAGTGATGAAGGTAAGAATTAAATGGAAAAAATGTGCGAAACCAGCTGTTTATATAGAAAAAAGAGCGAAGACTGAGAGTACCTCATTGAACTTCAATCAACTGAACATTATAGCACGTAATTGTTTTCTTTGACCTTTAGGACAGAAATACTGGAGTTTCTTGGTCACGCGTTTCTGAAAGATCATTGTTTCGTTTGCAGTTAGGACGATGTCCAATCAGATAAGATACCAGGACCCTGGGAGTCAGAAAAAGCAATGGTATGGCCATATTGAGCAATTTTGCTGGGTAAACCCGCCATTGTTTTGACTGTTAAAAGAAATTATTGACTGCCGTTTAGGGAATCTGAAACAACGATCGACAGAATTTCCTGGGGAAATCCTGTCACATCAATTACTGCCGCCAGCTTTCTTTGTTGTTTCGGCACGAATATTTATCGTAAAAATTTTATTTACATCAAGAGAACTGGATAATTTTCGTGCGTTTTTTAATCCAGTTTATCTTGAATTTATTTCAAATTGATTGCATTGACATGTAACAAAGAAAATTCAGGGGCAGCTTCTTGACAGTTACCCAAATAGGTTAAGTAATTGAAAAAGATTATGTAAGTCAACGTGACTTTAAGAAACAAAAGTAATTAAAACAAGAAAATCTCCTTTTCTGGCCATATAAATCGGTAAAAGTTTCTAAAAATCAAACAAAGTAGCATGTTCAGGCACAGAGGTTGTTCTATTTTGCCAAAAGCAACGCCAATGAGATTTCTGGGGGATATATAAATCCCCCTTCTCTCTGATTTTGAAAATTTTTCTTTCCTCATCACTCTCACTCTTGTTACTGCTTGTAAATCTATTTCCCTAGATTTGCTTTGAACTACTGCACTGACTACCTACTATTTGAGCACTCTGTTTGACTTTGAACACTTACAATGACTACTGGAACCTACTACAGCCCAATGGGAGAATTTATTTATGGCGCCGTTCCAACTGCCAACCTGGGGTCGCTCAACCCCAATTCCACTGGTCAAACTGACCTCTCTGGTTTAACAATCAACCAGCAATTGCTGTTCCTTCTTGACGAGATGGAACAGTATTTCACTAAGTCTACACCACCTGAGGACGATCTCCTCATTCCAGAGCTCCAATATTGCGATAACTCTGATTGCAAATCGGAATACGATGACCTTGACTCTCTCTTTGAGTTCAAAGGAGAAGAGACGGTCACTACCAACTACAATTCCATAGCCAAGGACAATTACCTTCAAGACACACAATTGAACTTTGTTCACACCTCCGAGACAGACATTCTGGATCAAATCATGGAGGACAACTTGGACTGGCCTGTTCTAGTCCCTCAACCTGCTTTGGTTCCTCAACCAATAATCAGGAAGCAAAAAACCGCGAGCATGTTCATGCCAAAGGCTTTCGTTAAACAAGCCCTCAGAGCTATTCCTTTGGGCGGGGCTCGCAGACCCAATGAATACTGCAATGACGAAGATATCGAGAGCTCTATTCCTCTATCTCAACCAATCATGCTTGGGAAAGAAGTGGCTTTCCCTCATGAAAAAAGCCAAGATCTCTGCCGGCAGCAAGATCTCAAGCACTTGACGGACTTTTCTCAGTCCAAAGGACCAACAATTGCTCCATTAGCCAAGGGAAGGCCTAGAATTGCTCCTTCACAACCGAAACAATCTCAATCCCAGGAACCTGAACCTCAGGGACTTCCACCTTCCAAGGAACTTCAACAGCTTCAACTGAAGGAGGTCAGAAACTCTGCTTTCAGACGATCTACCAAACCTCCTTCTAAGCTCTTTGACAGTATCCGCCGGCTCCAGAATGACAAGATTCGAAATTCAAAGGATACGGGAACAAAAAGGCAAGCAGCCCGGCGAACCAAAATGCTCAACTTCTAAACTACACTGGACTACAAAATCCAAAACATTATAAAATTATAAACCAAAAAAATATATAAAATTTTAAAATTATAAAAAAAAATCCAAAACATTATAGCTTTATTCTCAATATATTTATTTCTTAATCTTTCAAATTGTAGACTCATTAAACCTTAGAATTCAGAATCGATAATGAACAACGCCAATTCTTCGTAGTCATCTTCTAGAAGATATCTCTGAATTGTCACGAGTGGAGCCGATAGCCGATAGTCGATATCATTATTAGTAGAGTTATCATGAATATAGTTGAGCCTTTGTAGAAACAACACGACCAGTGTCGCATGTCGTCCAAAACACAGACAATTCAGCTCACAATTGCTTCTCAGTTGAACGCAACATCGATAATTCTCTTAGATAAACCCGTCTGCCTAAAATACGAATAATATTCGACCAGCGCACGGATTATATCCAACTGAATTATATCCTCATACTCGTAAAATCCTCATCAAATCCTGCGATATTCAAAGTGAAATACACGTACCAAGAAACACCAGTTCTTTTAATGCAAAATAAATTAAACCATTCAAAATCTATCATTTGAAATGTCGACTCATTATTACTGATACGTTGTGTCAATTAATCCTGATGATTTCCCAAGAGATATGTAATTTTTAATGTTGACCTGTATTGTGGATGGTTATTTCAAAGCAATATATCGACGTATGTACTGTCAATTCAGACAATTTAAATAAATATTGTAAACAATAAAAATAAGAAGCAATATAAATAAATAATATAAAAATATAAATACATGTTAACCGTTTGTAAATATAATATCAGTCATGAACTCGTTTTTGAATTGTTTCTACTTGTTTAATTGTTCAAACTCGTATTCTACAAACGTATTCTGCGAACTTCAAAAACAACGCCGCACTTTATGAGGCTATTCTCAAATCGAGTATAAATATTCCTTCTAATTCTTTTATCAATTAATTCCATGTCCTATAGAGCTGATAATGGCCAAGAACTTAACGGTCATCACCGGCAAGGCGAACAGAGTGAGGATTTTCCTGAAGCCTCAGCTGAAGCACTCCCTGAAGCCCTATCTGAAGTCCTGCCTGAAGTTCTTCTAGAAACACCACCCCGTACAAGATCTGCAGGCTCTGTCAGATTTGATCCTGAAGCTGTTGACGTGATTCCCGATTATTCTCCAGATCAACAAGATTTCGACTCAGACAATGAAGATTATCAAGACGGTCAAGATGATCAAGAGTCTCATCCTGGTAATGGAGAACTAGACAAAGAAAGACCTCTCTTGCCTGCTTTTCAATTCAATGCCGAAGAAATCAACATCCACAGCACTTCAAGCAATACAGAAACTTCCATCTCGACAAATACAACCTTCGATCGCAGCACTTCAGGACAATCGACCTTACGATCTGGACCTTTTCAAACGCATTCCGAATCGCAAAACACCTCTGACAATGAACAGATTTGATGACCTAAGATAATCTCATATTTTCTTGATAAATTACCTATTAAACACTAATGATAAACGCCTGGCTCATCCAAATACGTTATTAATTCCTTAATAATTTCCACTGTCTCCTTTGGACTGGCAATCCATACTGTACAAGCAGCTAATCTAGCCTTGAAATCATTTGCTCCAACACTTGCAAATTGATCTCCAACATGTAGAGTCTGATAACCCGAGATACCGCCAAGATGCCGTTGTAAGCTCAATACTCCTAACCGTTTATCTCCAATATCCACCCATACATCGCTTCCTCCGTTGAAAGCACAGAAATGTAATCTTTTGCCTACTGCGGTAATCTCCAACCGCCTCTGGGCATTTAGAACCACTTCTTCTAATTGTTCCCTACAAATACGTTCGCCTGGAATGGCAACTAATCCTACTCCTCTAGCTTTACGGATAATCTCGCCTGGAATCTTCATTTTGTTGCGCGAAGTCGTCAGAACGGACTCAGCCATGTCTAAAAGTGAAGTGATATCAGATTCGGGCCAGGCTTCTACTTCAGGTAGTGTCCAAAGAGCAGGATCTATCCATTCAAGGTAATTACACGATTTGTTAGTCAAAGGAGCAGAGTCCACCCATGCTTCAGGTTCAGCTCCATGAGCGGCTGTTGGTTTGAAGGGGCCATTATTATTTTCAATCGATAGTTTCGAAAGCCCGGTAGAGTCTCCTTTTGAGTCTCCTCTTGAACCTTTGAATTGAAACAAATAATTGGATTCTCCTCCCATAACATAGAGATTATCCTTTTGTTCAGGTGTCAATTTCGATTCTGAAACGGCAGTTAACAGCCCTTCAAGGCGAGAATAATATCGATCACCTGAATGATCAGAATAGCCAGCCTATTATTGTTAGTCGTCACGTGATCAGCCGCACGAGCCGCACGGCGAAAGGCTCTTACTTACCGCAGTAACAATCCCAATATGAATATTTCTGCTCAATAAATCAATCAATTGATCAATTACTGGCGTCCCTTGCTCCAAACTCTTTCCATCATCGTACTTATTAGAACAGAACAATTATTGATCACCTACCAAAGTAACATCACCGTCAAAAGTGACAAGCTTTAAAGGATTTTGACCCTCTGCCAAACTCATAACTTGTGCAGTATTCAAGATTAGTCTGACATCATTGAAACTAGGACTGACTAATCGGCGAGTAGAGATCGACCGCATGTCGTCTTGAACATAGAACGCTCTTTCAAGGGGTAGTTTGGTGAAAAACGTGCCTATAGAAGGAACCAATTGTTTCAAGCGGCCTTGTTCAGCATTTCCCACCCTTTGTAATCTTACTGCGTTAGAGGGGCCAGAGTGGAGGGTAGAGTGGAGGGTAGAGGGGCAGAGGGTAGAGGGGCAGAGAGGGTGAAGGGGTGCCGTAGTAGAACGTGCAGTACCACTAAAGCTGTACAGCTGTTTGCATTGAATACTCTAAAGCTTCAATTCAACAGCTACAGCCAAAGCGTCGTCAGTCTCTGTCTCTCTCAGCGTTACTTACTCTGAGTATCGATCAAACATTGAACATCGAAAAAGATCTCGGCATATCTACGTCTAGCTTCTGCCGAACTCCTTGTATCATCACCAGCTCGATAATACACATCAGGGGTAGCATGTAAAACAAAAGGAACCTTGTTAATGATACAGAACTTCAACTGGCTTTCTTACAGCTAGCAATCCCTTGATCCATTCAATGAACTCGTCTCTTCGATGGGTTTTTAAAGCGTCTAAATCAGTCTTGTTCAATTACCAGTCGACACAGCAACCAATTAAGCTCATCTTACATTCAACGCGATATCTAATTAGCTAGTCATTCTATATTTAAGAACAATTCTTACCTCGTAGTCATTATCTTGTTTCAGATCCCTGCTGCTGCTGATGTAATAGTTTTGCAAACAACTTCCGGGTAATGGAGATTATCTGATGAAGAGAGGAGATGAATCGACATTTTGTAACTGTAGATAGATCTGTAGATATCTGAGAGATCAGTAGATAGATTTGAGATATAATTCAGTCAAAGGGTTTCAACTGTACTGTAACTATCACACTCATGGTATTGTACTGTTTTTCTCTCACAACGAATGTGTCATTGCGTTTACCATTTACTCTTAACCAGATGACAATTCAGATCAGTCTATCATTACAGACACTAAGTAACGACCGTTGTAACTTCATTACAACATTGCACATTGCAATAAACTATTTAAATGGCTTGACTAAATCGCCTAATTCTTCTACTGTTTGTGACAATGGCCGCCTGTGAACTACATCCCAGAATCCTTGTTTCTGTCCTTGTTCTAGTTCCTTAACTTCTCCCGTGAGCTCCAAAGCTTTGTCCCGGCCCCAACCGTCCACACCTCCAGACCAATTATAAAATCCCAACGCTCCTCCCACGAAAAATGCAAAACCCACTACTTTTGGAATACTCGAGACTTGTTAGAAAGATAATCTGGTAAATAAGAGGGGAAACTCACATGTGGATCCGATTATAGCTCCGGCAGCAGCTCCTCCATAGAAATTGTTCCAACCGTCTTCTTTCTCTCGTAGGTTGGCTGAAACGCATTCCGTTAGTGTGTAAGCAGATCCCGCCACGGCTATGTTAGAACGGCAGCAATTGAGAGCTGAATTGAACAGACAGAACACAACAGAAAAAAAGGACTTTGGCACAGCAGCACAGCAGTACAGCAGCACAGCACAACAGCACAGCACAACAGCACAGCACAACAGAACAAATTAAAAGAAGTAAAAGAACTGAAATACTGAACAGAATTGAGCAACGCAAAACAATCGAACTGAACACAGCACAACTGGACAAGCACAATTAAATAACAGACAGAAAAAAGCCTAAACACTGAACACTGAACAACACATTGTGCTGCACTGCTGAACAGCAGAACCACAACTGAGCACAAGCAAGGCCATCGACTTAAGCATATACTTGTCTGAACAATGTCAGATCGATAAATTGCTGCAAATATACAATTTTGCTTCAATCATCGACTAAGCAATAACTATTAAGCAATAATCACCATTCCCTCTAAAACATACTAAACAATGACACGATATAGCCAGTTCTTGGATGGAAGAACTTGGAACCTTTATGGGGTAAAAGACTGTTTTTTATTGCAGCAGCGAATAGTCCTGCCCCAGCCGAGACCCCGGCTGAGTATAAGGTCAGCCCCACGGTGTTCCGTGGAGTATATTTCGGGTATTCCCGCATGCCAAATGAAGGATATCGCGGATTCGACGTCATTTTGCTGATGTTGGAATATATCCAATAAGATGGTTTTAGTTTTTGATGATATCAATCGAGTGTTACCCGGAAAGTATGTTACCCTGTCGACGAATATGATATCGGCAACGATATCGGCAACAATATCAGCAATCAACCAATATCGGATAAGTCACTGTTCTAAAGCTATCTATTATGTTTCTTGAAGTCCTGCTGAGACTAAAACTGTCCGACAGTAACGGTAGAATGGTGTCTATTGTGATGGTATTGTTGTTACGAGACTTTTGACGGATAATTACAAGAATATGGATATCGGTTACGAGATTTCGACGTCGATTTGTTATCAACTATATTAGTATAGAGCTTCAACTGCTCACAATATCGGTGATGTACGATATGCTATTTTATTTTGGTTTATCCAAGGTGCCGACATATCGGCTCTAATCAATTCCTCCTTGGATCCTGCCAGACACCCTGCTCTCTTTTGATGTATGTTGGCTGTCCTTGAGCCCGCATTTGAGTGCCCTGTGTTGTTGGGCCATGTGCTGTTGGGCCATGTGTTGTTGGACCATGTGCTGGGCCATGTGCTGGTGGGCCATGTGCTGGTGGGCCATGTGCTGGTGGGCCATGTGCTGGTGTGGTGGAGCCGCTGGGTGCCATAGACACTGGGCCAGTTCCCGGACCAGTTCCTGGCACTCCATGTACTTGTCCTTCAAACTCATACAGCATATTTCCACCCGTTACTTGTGTCCAGTCCATAGGATAATGATTCGACCCGAGCACCGAATCATACATTGGAACATCGGGGTATGTCAAGTACTGTCCCGGGAATACTGGCAAGGCCTGAAGAGGCATCGGCTCATCATACTGGAACTGACTAATGAGAGGCCCCGTAGTCACCGGGACAGCCGATCGACGGGTATCAAGAGTATAAGAAGAGACTACGGGGACTGGTACTGGGACAGAACCGTGAAGTCCTCCTTGACCTGAAACGGAGCTGGAAAGAGAAACGTTTCCAGATGAACTCGGCATAGACGATAAAGACCCGGAACGTGGTAGAGACGAGTGGGATCTTGAGTCATCGTCCAGATCCCGAGCTATTGGTGCTGATGTTGATACTGCTGAAGAAGATCCAGGTCTTGATCCTGCCTCCTCCGCAGCTATCCGCTCCTCTATTAACAGCCTCGTCACTTTGACACTGGGTAAAGGTCTCGGACTGGCTTGGAATATCGTGAGAAAGAATTTCAAGTCCTCTAGAATGCCTTTTCTACAGTCCTCGTCATGCGTGTTCTTGTCTAATAGCAGCACCAGAGCATTGGCAGCTAAATAAGGCGAATAAGACGTCCAATACGAGATAAAACGAAGGTCGAAAAGGCTCATGTACAGCCATGTTATGTGTTTTATGACGCTGGCAGCGTGTATCACGAGTTTGGCTATGGTAAGTTCTACTCCTTTGCCGGGGACGTTGAGATATGGTAGAAGAAGGATGATGTAGACGGAATGAAAGAGGAGGTTCATTGACAGTACGTTTGGCGCTGCGGATCTCCGGGTATCTGTATGGACTTTTAAAGTGTCAGGCATCGTCATCCACATCTGGTCTAGCTCGCTAATGACGTCTAGTGCCGTTTGTGGCAGCGACACGAGGTGGTTACGGTTGCTGTCATTCTGAAACTTGCTCTGGACGTGAGGGCTTTCAGCGTGGAGAAAACTGCCGCTGAGCGAACCAGGGCCGTACATTTCAGAGATGACTTTGCCAAGGATTTCAAACAGCAGGAACTTGTAGTGAAGGGTCTGGATGCAGTAGCTGGGGAAAGATGAGTCTAGCTCAGGAGGCGGCCTGGAATTGATGAAGTTTGACGAGACGCCGCCTCCGAACCGGTTTATAGAGTAACGTTCAAGGTCTGGAGACGCCCGCATGTGATAATCCCAAGTCTCTGAATCCTGAAAGTCATCTAGAAGGTCTTGCACGGTATTTGAAGACGTTTGGATCGATGGTAGCCGGCCTAAATACAGACTAATGTTCTTGTCCCAGATAAAAGAAGCAATTGCTATCCGCCTCATTGTTTCTGCTTCAATCACGTTGATATTCGCTTTTGGAGACGCATCGAGATCTGACGCTATGCGGAACGCGATTCCTGAAAAGACCCACAGCTGACTGCGATTCCCCGACCACATGGCGCGTCCTGAGCGCATTAATGCTGCTATTAACGTCGCTGCACACGACGGCTTGCAAATATCTTGAAGAATAAGGCTTAGTGCTTGCTGACTGAGCAATGCAGAGAAGTCGGGGTCATGGTCGACAAAGTGGCTGCACTCGGCCAGGATCGAGCACAGGAGAGCAGGAGAGAATGATTGGAATGGCGAGGCTATGTTTTCGGGGACGTACTGAGCCATGTCCCGGTAAAACGCCGGACGGTAGATGGTCAGTACTAAAGGCTGGATGCATGACCAGTAGAATTCTAGAAGCCTTTGAGCCTGAGCGACAGGGATAAATGCTAGATTCGATGTCTGTAAGGCGTTTTGGAGAATGAGCGACTCGTATTTGCGGCTATCGGCGGTATTGCCGATGAGATAGTCCTTCTGCTCAGTTCGAGATAGTGTTCTTGCCAACGGGACATTCTTGCCAAAGAAATGTTCTGGCGATGTCGTGGCTGAGGATAGACGTTCGTTGATAGGAGAAGCTGTAGATTCACTAGACACGGAGCTTCGGGACCGACTAGCCAACCCATCTTCATGACTGCTTTCGCCCCGGGGTCCCGAGGACCGGGAGTCCACTTCCCTGGTTAGTTCCTTGACCTTGCGTTCTAGATGACGCACATATGCGATAGAAGCTGGTTTGTCGTACAGGCACACTGTGTCGCCAAAGCCTTTACATGTCGTGCAAATGGGTTGTAGTCCATCGCATTTGGCCTAGTTAGAACGAGAACAGTAAACCGAGCTAAACAAAGTTCATAATAGTAACAGACGACTGAGTGCAGAAGTAATAAATACATAACAGAGTGAGAAGAACTGAAACAATAGACAGAAGCCGAGGACTGAAATAAGCCGAGGACTGAAATAAGCCGAGGACTGAAATAAATAGAAGAGAAAATGACAAGTATAGACTGACAGGTGAGGAGATATAGAAGCAATAGAAGTAACAGACTAATGTAAAGACAGGCTGATTGACTGACCAGTGATTGAGTGATCGAGCGTAGAGCGATAGAACGATTGGCGATAGAAGCAAGAATAAGAGTAAAGGCTGACTGAGTAAAGACTGAGTAAAGACTGAGTGAAAGACTGAGTGAAAGACTGAGTAAAGAGCTGGCGAAATAACAGAGGAGGAACATGCTACTGTAGTAGCAGACAGCAGACAGCAGACAGCAGACAGCAGACAGCAGACAGCAGACAGCAGACAGCAGACAGCAGACAGTAGACAGCAGACAGCAGACAGTAGACAGTAGACAGCAGACAGTAGACAGATCTACAGACCGACGGCAATACTCACTTTTCTTTTCCTACAATTAGCACAGGTTAAATGATGGTATTTCCTCGACCGCCTAGGTTCATTTTGTTTCGGAGTCTTGTCAAAAGACATTTGAATGTTGGACATAATGTCACGACATGAATAGATGGGCAGAGAGTAATATGAATTGTCAAGCAATAGAGATTAAGCAATGACAGATGAAGAGATGATGAAGATGATGACAGATGAAAGAAGATAGACGATAGATAAACGATACTAGATAAAAGATAGAAAACTATTTCATCAACAGACAACAATTAGCCGCAGACTAACGCTCACAAGCCAGATGTAGAGAGTACCGGGTTATTAAGGTTTGAAATGTCCAATTCCAAATTGCAGAATCCAAACTATAAAATTAAAAGAGGGGAAACGAAGTAATAAGATTTTGCCCCGGCTTGATTCAAGTGGGTGATTTCAGCGGGAAAGTCGATGAACAGATGTTAACAGGAAACGGGCAGGAACAGTTGACTAAACAGGAGTCAAAAGTTAATATGATAGTTTAAGATATGCCAAGGGAAATAATATAGCAACAATTAATATTTCACTGAACGAATATTAAAGTATTGACTTATTGAGTGAGATAATTCGGTAATATCAGCGGAAAGAATGTACAAGTCAGTTAGGTACAAGAAATGATGTCAATGCAGTACAATTGAAGATAGATGTCAAGTAGAATTGAATATAGAATATAGAATATAGAATATAGAATATAGAATATAGAATATAGAATATAGAATATAGAATATAGAATATAGAATATAGAATATAGAATATAGAATATAGAATATAGAATATAGAATATAGAATATAGAATATAGAATATAGAATATTAGAATAAAAGATAATAATATTCCAATATTAATATCGTCAATATATTATTGTTACTGTTATTATTAACCCAATAATAATAAATTCCAGTGAGTGTGATTGTCCCAATAATCAGACGATCAATGACAAGACAAAAGTAATAGGTTAATAATTAGAGAGACTTGGATTAAGAACTTGAGAACTTTAATTGACAATTGATTTGGGTTATTAAAATAACACAGTGAGTTGAGAATATAGAATGATAAAGTGAGGAGAGTGTAATTAACAATGTATCAATGCAATTAATAATGTATCAGTGGCAATGGCAATGCGTGATACAATTGTGATTATAGAGACAGGCCAATGATCAGTCAGAGTATAGTAGCAATGAATCAGTCAGAGTGTAGAAGACAGTGGAGCAATTGAGCAATTGAGAATTGAGAATTGAGCAATGGATTAATTGAAGTTTATATTCTGAGAAGGAAATATCTTGGCTAATATTGTGAGTCAGGGTCCTGATTGTAATTCTTTTTCACATGAGAATTGAGAGAAAATAAAATGCAAAAAAAAATAAATGATTAATTGTTGATAAAAGTATCTTAGCAAGACAATGACAGCGGGATGCTTTATTTTTATTTGTTGCATAATTTCAATTCCAATCTAGAGATCAGATGAAATTAAAATGAAAAAGAAAAATCAGGTAAAAAATTTAAAAAGTCAAAAAGAAAACTGAAAGAATAGTATTACTCAAAATACTCAAAATACTGGATTTTTCTTTTTAATTTTTTGGTTGGAAAATTTGTTTTGATTACGTAAAAATACGGGAATAATACGCTCACGCGGCTAGAAGATCTCCGTTTTGGTACAATGTTAGGTACTAAGTTTGAGAAAAGCATTTTCAAACAGCTACTGACATATATTTTATTCAATTAAAATATATATGTTAATTGTATCAAAGTTATTTACAATTTCTTCAAGTATAATAATGTGGAGAAAATCCAGATGACTCCAGGGTAAGTTGGCTACTAGTTTTTTAAAAAAATAAAAGTTCTTTCTTTAACGGGTTTTTACTTTATTGTTCCTTTTGTGCGAATTAAAACAGTTTAGCTCCACATTTTGACTGTAACATCCTAATTGTCGTAATAATATTCCAGAAAGAGGTCCGATTCACCACGGTTGTGGATTTTGTACCTACACAAACAGAAATTATGGAGGTAATAAAGAATTTTCATGATGATACCGTCGATTTCATTCCGGTAATATTATATGTTAAATCGTTATATCTATGTATTAATTAATATATAATGATAACTAAATATTCATTTCTTATCTCCTCCTCGGCTAATTATTTTTGTTACATTTTCTGTTCTAACGTTTCTTTTGTCGGCTGTCAATCTGTTTCCTATTCTGGTTTAACCAGAAAATTTTTCACAAGCAAATAAGTAATTAAGAGAAAACAATGGGACCTTTAATTATTTTTGGGATTGTCTCATATATTCCAATACTGCCCCTGACCGTCAAAAATGTGAGACATGCTGCTTAAATAATTCATTTGGCGTCCTGCCTAAAAAATAAGGTGTCTGGTTGGGTGACAACTTGGGTCTCGTGGCTTTGCCCATGGTTGGGGGGTTTATGACTGACCCACAAAGGTTGAACATTGTATTCCATGCTTGAATATCACAGGTTCCTTTGATCAAAGTCTCTTAGAACTTCCACTTTCCAATGTCGTAATTCACTCAACGGCTATGTGCGTTCAAGGGTGTGCAATCTTACGTTTCGGCCATCTCCGATGTCTACACTTTTGTCCTCTTTTATTGATATATTTCCAATTACGGCAATTGTGAGGATTGCTGCACGTAAAATAGTTCTTTGTTCTCTAAATGTGGGGGGTAAAGGTATCCAAACACGGTCTTCTTGTCATCGCTATTGGTTATTTCGTCCGCCTGGCTATAGCGCCTACCGCGTAAGCATGCCGCGCCTACCGCTTAGGAATAATGGCATGCCGGGGGACTTCGGGGGACTTCGTAATCAAATACAGTCTCGACTATTAAAAGATTATCCGCATGAGAATTTGATTTGTCTGCCTTCTTCTTGTATAGCTTCGCCCATGACCCCTTGCGTTCTTTTCTGTTGTTAAATGTAACATCATAGCTTCTATACCTTATACGGCCTGCCGATCCGCCGATCCGCCGATCATGGAACAATGAAAATAGCTAACTGTTGTCGTCCTTGTACAGCCACTTTTTAATTGTCAATACACTGACTCAACACCGGTTGATACTTCTTATTTGGAATAGCACAAACGTGACTTTCAAATTTTCGTCCTCCATTCACTTATACAGTTAGCATCTACCCGTTAATGGTGATACCGCTCTGGTCCGAAATCTTATGCGGACGGTTTGAAACTAGTTAGCCATTATATTAAACTATATAGACTTTAAAGTCCCGAGATCTGCTCTTGGCTCGGCTATCTATCCTATGTAACAGGCCCTGTTGTAAACTCAATCTCAGTGAATACAGCCTTGCGCTTTAAAGTTTAGCTGTCAAGGTTCGCTTAAATATAGCGGAACCTTCGGGGTTACTAATCCTGCAGCATTCTTAACTTGAAGATTCAATTACTAGTTCAATTCAATATTTGAACAGGATATCTTATCCTTTTTTAGAACAGACAAATTATTGCCCAGCGCGCTTAATGCAAGCTGCACTACCGTTCTTCACATGACGGTTACATATTTTGCATTTGACTCAGGGTCCGACTACTGCAGACATCCTCAGAAAAGCAGGCCGGGCAGAAACTAACAGAAAAGTGGGAGGATAACGGCAGAGAAAAGTCCGTTTAAACAATGTTGTCTAGAAAAAATAAATTTTCATGCAAATTTTTATTTTTATTTTTCTTTTCGGTGCCTGAAGGAGTTTAGTTTGGGGAAGTAGATTGCTTTTTTGTATTTGGGGGACTAAAATCGAGAAAATTTTTCTTCATTGCTTTTGACATGTCAATCACTTGCCCGGGCCGTGACTACAAATCCTAGGTTCCTTTTCAAACAATTATGTTATCATGTAGCATTGCTAATATCAATTGATATCAATTGATCACATTGTCAACTACTTTGATCATAGTAGTACCAATCAGAAGACAGCTGGGAAGACAACACGGATGAAAAAAGACTCTTTCAATGGAAAATTTAGTAGGAATGTGGTACATTTCTGGTTAGTCAGCACAAGAATACAATGCCATTGTTGTCGATCTGAAGATCTTTCCGGATCAAGATCCTACAAGGGCACAAGTTCGCTGTGCACACAGGCACGGGTTAATCTGTACAGCCTCTGAAATATTTTAATGCTACATTAGCTATTAATCTGAAAGAATTCGTTGCTGCAACAATCTCTTTGAAGGGCCTTCGAAGGGTAGATGCGAGATTTTGATAATTCAAATGGCCAAGCAATTGAACTCGCGACGCTTATCCTGGGGAGATTCAGATTCTCGGAGAGATTCTCGGAGAGATTCTCGGGGAAACTGGGCAGATAATATATTTCTTTTGTCATTATGTTTTTAACTTTCAACTCTGTCCAGTCGTAAAACCATTTTGACGACTGGGCTGTATTCCCTAACGCCTTATATTGATGCAGTGTGTAGATCATGAAGATCTTGAGCATTCTAAGCCATTGAAAGCCCTCATTTTGTATTCGAGAATGTCATTGTGCATAGTTGGACAGATCGAGCATATTCTATGATAATCTCTGAAATCTGCAGATTCGGTTACGATTGACTTGTTTATGACGTGTTGATCCGCGGTCTTCGGAAACACACATTTAGTTCATGGGGCGGGGATCTCCGATAATTGTTTCCAACTCTTGTATCTTGTCTGTTTTCACAATTGACTGAATATAGAGATAAATAATATTCTAGTCTATTAATATATTGAAATGTGACATCTTTTAAGTAGTGAATCTCTTGTGATTGAATCGAGAAGTAATTTTTCACGGTAAAATTCCAAACCGAGGGTCATTCCGCAATTTTAAAGTACGTACCGAACGCCAGTTCAATGTTACCTTTTTTCAATGTCTCGTTTCTTCATGAATTAAAGTTCTGGCGACTTGAATGGGGTGGTTCTTGAGATTCAAAACTTGTCTAGACTTGACCCTAGCTTATCTATTTCTAGATATCGTTTATTCTTTCACTGTTAGTATTCAGATTCATTGAATCTATGCAGATCTTGGTCACGGATAGAAATGCCTGAGAGACTCGGCCCGCGGGCGGTTGAATAAATGGAAACCCATATTTAGGCACCTTTAAAGATGCAACAAGGTATTCCCTGCGCAATGACCGGTGCCCTGAATCCTCATCCAATAATATCAATCTCTCTAGACGTAAAAAGAAACTGATTTTAGAAACTGATCTTGTGGCCAATTTTGAACCGTCTATATAAGGCAAGAATCAAGATTAGCAAGGGTCTAGCTTAAGTTGGAGTGAAATATTCACATATTCAGCTATCCGAATGCTCCTTTTATCTTGTTCGATAATTAATTGTACAATCGGGCTAAAGTTTTGTAACAAAGACTATTAAAAGAAATTCAACAAATGGCCACGCTTCCGATCTTCAGACGTCAAGACGTGGAATTCTCCGAGGTTTTTTGGGCTAAATTTCAGTATTTTATACATCAGTCGATTAAATTACGCAATAATATATAAATAAATGACAAGAATTTAGTAATTCACTAGAAAATCATCGCTTTCGGGCATGTACTGAAAAGTTAAATTAACCCGCCTAAGCTGCGTTTCGAAAGCAACGTTGATCGAAGAAATTGTATCAAACAATAAGAAAATTCCAGGATTGAATTTCTCTGGATTCAGCCTGCTTTTGTAAAGGTGAATGATTGATAAATTATTTAAATATCGAGCCAGCCGGTGAGTATCCTTCTCTTCAATGCTACGCGCTCATTGAGGTATTGTGAGTTTCACCAGAAGCAAGAGCAACAATTAATGGTGCTCAATTTGGTGATTTAACCTGTATTTTCTATTCTTTACGCCATTTCGCTCTCTGCGAGTTGCTACATAAGAGCATGGCCAAATGAATTGTTCAGAATGGTTTAGGGATGTTTCGATTCGATGCGAACTTTGAACAAATCAGTCTGTGTATTGGTGCCGCGTGTTAAATCGGCAAATTCACATCCTCATCCATTAGTACGATAACATCCTAACATGATAGAATCCTCACATGAATGAGTAAATCTTTATGATACAAGCTATAATCAGACTTCGGTATTCAGTATTTAATTATGCCTATCTCACCACTATGAAACCCTACATCAAAGGATCAGACTCACATCACTGCCAATCAGATAGAAGAGCTCTTTTCCTTCAAAACTACACCCTCTTTAATTACATGGACTCTTGAATTTTAGATTCTCAAGCTGATTCTCTACACTCACTCTCTAACTATGCCAATCAATACTATAATACAGACTTCAGAGGTCAATAATTGAATGGACTCGGCATTACCGCTTTACAAAGTCGCAAGCTGAGAAGAACGCTGCTTTAGGAGGTCCAAAAAGTTTTGTTTCGGGTTGAAAATTCCATAGATTCCTATGGGCATGTACACTCAGCCATTAGTAGCACTCTCAGTAAAAAAACAGAAGAAATATACGTCATATTATAACAGTTATTGTGGTATAAAATAAAAACTGCTTGAAGGTCAACAAAAAATTACTCCGATACCGGGAATCGAACCCGGAACTGCCCGGTGAAAGCGGACCGTGCTAGCCGTTACACTATATCGGATTTTCTGAAAGAAATTTCTCAGCAGATCTGATCAAGGTAGAAACGTTCTAAGGCAGGGTAATCCGATTGTTTCTGCAGGGTAACTTCCCGGACCGACGTTCTGCCGCTCCGAAATCTGTTTCCTTATCCCTATTTGCTCTCCTATCAGTCTCCTAGTTCTAATACGCATTGATCATGTCATGTTGGACTTAAACAGTGGTCACATGACGCTTGAACTTTTGCAGTGTTGTCTCGGTGATATCTCGGCGTAAGGTTAGTTTCCCAACAAACATGTGAAGGTGGGGTATAAAGACTTCAATTTCCCCAGCTCAACTGTCAACTAATTGACTATTCGATGCCTGCAGGACCGCTTAGTGGAATCACGGTAATCGAGCTAGCCGGACTTGCTCCGGGTCCTCTCTGTGGTCAGATGATGGCTGATTATGGAGCAGAAGTGATCCGAATCGATCGGTGCACAAGGGGTCCAGATATCGGCACGGGAACAGACCGATTGACTCGGGGTAAAAAGTCCATTGCTATAAATATAAGAGACAAGCGAGGAGCTGACATTTTAAAGAATATTTTGTCCAAAGCTGACGTTTTAATAGACCCATTCCGTCCCGGGGTACTTGAACGATTAGGATTAGGACCCGAAGTATTCCTCCATCCCGAAACCGGCTTGAATAAGCGCTTAGTCATTGTGCGGTTGACGGGGTACGGGCAGACTTCTGAACTAAAAAGTTATGCTGGACATGATGTTAATTATATGGGAGTAGCTGGAGTATTGGATCTAATAGGTCCTGCTGATAGACCTCCTGCTTTCCCCGCTACTATATTAGGCGATTTTGCCGGACTTGCGGTGCCCGGATTCACCGCTGCCGTGCTTGCTTTATTCCAGCGAGTTTCTACGGGAAAAGGCCAAGTTTTGGACGTTAGTATCGTTCAATCATTACAATACATCAGTCTATTTCCTTCTCTTAGTACTTATGATCCACAAGGAGGCTCAGCCTGGGGCCGTAAAAGAGGAGAAAATCTGTTGGAAGGCGGGGCTCCGTTTTATGGCGTTTTCGAGTCGAAAGACCCTGGAGAATACGTGAGTTTAGGAGCTTTAGAACCGCAGTTCTACGCAGCATTAGTCAAATGTTTAGATCTTGTCGAAGTTGAAAGTGACGATGAACGACTATCTGATCTACGATATATTCCAAACAGTCGATTTGATGTGGATGAATGGCCTAGAATCCGCAAATCAGTCGAACATGTCATTAGATCTCATGATATCAAATATTGGCATCAAAGAGCATCTGAATTTCCCGATTCTTGTCTTGTTCCATTAAGAAGGCTTGTTCATCCTAGTAAAGTCCCTCCAGCTTTGGTGACTTTTCCAGGAGCCAGAACAGACCCTTACGGAGATGTTTTGACCCCGGGACTTCATACGGAGAAGATTCTCACCAGGTATTTAGGAGAGAAAGAGTGGAAGAAGATAAAGGAGGAGAGTTTCGTTGAGCAAGCGATCAAAGCGAAGTTGTAGCGTTGCATTAGGAAACAGTCTGAATGAAAGGAACAACTGAAGCTATGTCTTAGCCCTATTTAAGCATCTTAATTTAATTAGATAATTTCAACAATTAAACCTTTCAAAATGATTGTATGGTATTCGAACAGCCGAACCTCAATCCGCCGATGAGGTAGCTAGTGGAAGTTGAAGATAAAATCGGTGTCAAAAGTACATAACTTGGATATGACAGCTTCATTGGTAGTCCAGGTGGTCTATGATGTAAATAATAGATAGTAAAGAGAGTTACGAGAGTATGTGGTCTGTTAAAAGTATCGTCGACTATAGCCGATATTTCTGCAGATATTTCTGGCCGATATAGAACTAGACCCCCTGAGACTACCTCTCTAATGATTATCTGCTTGATAGCCGAAAGCGTATCGTCAAGTCCAAAAATCTCCACTTCAGCCATTTGTCACCATCTGTAAATGATATTATAATTGATAAATCTATCTTTTACCATTTATTAATTTATTAACTTATTTCATTTATTAATAAATTTCATGCTTTAAATTTCACAATTTTCAAATTCCCGCTTCGCAATTTAAGCTCACGTAATCAGCCTCCGACATTTCAAATCGTCAAAATCCAATTTCTCATCTGAAACTGGTTGAGGCTTTGTATATCTAGACTTGATACTGGGATATCTCAGGCGGTAGTGAGAGGATTGTTTAGTAGCTAGTTTGCTGGAATCCGATTGTTCTTTGCACTTTGGATCAATGGGTGAGTGACTGGTGTTGATGTGCTGTCATGAAGAATGCACTCAATCTTACGTCTTGGCTGCTGAGGCTCTCCGATTGAGCACATGTGGATGTCGCGAGTTGGCGAGCAGCTTTCGACGAGTTGGGACAACACTAGAGCTGTGATGCTGGTAGAGTGGATGGCGGTTTACTCGTGAATCGTTGACTATTGAGTCTTATTCTATAGCTTCCGTCGTCCGTCACTTGGCAGTAGACTGCTGTTCTGTACCGCTGCTCTGTACTGCTGTTCTGTACTGCTGCTCTGTACCGCTGCTCTGTTCTGCTGTTCTGTACCGCTGCTCTGTACTACTGTTCTCTACTGCTGATATAACTGCTGTCTACTTAATGCTCTTCCACTCTTTGCATCTGCTCTCATTCACTAACTGTAGGCCAAGTGTTTTCTTCGGTGTTTGCCAAACTCTGGAAAGGAGATAAAGAGATCCGGATATTGATTCTAGGCCTTGATGGCGCCGGAAAAACTACTATTTTGTATCGGCTACAGTTAGGAGAAGTTCTAACGACTGTTCCTAGTGAGTACAAAAGTTCGTTCGTTTGATCGATACAGCTAACTCTTACAGCTATTGGATTTAATGTGGAGACTCTGAATTACAAGAATTTGAAGTTTAACGTCTGGGTGAGTATACTTAAACTGCTGATTGTTTGCTGATTGTTTCTAACCTAGGATCTAGGAGGTCAGACGTCCATTCGCCCTTATTGGCGCTGTTATTATGCAAATACTGCAGCAGTGATCTTTGTCGTCGATTCAACTGATAAAGATCGGATTGGTACATGTTCAGAAGAACTTCATTCCATGCTTTCGGAAGAAGAACTATCCGATGCAGCTCTGCTTGTGTTTGCCAACAAACAAGATCAACCTGGAGCTTTAAGTGCGTCTGAAGTGTCCCAAGCTCTAAATTTAGTGGATTTAAAGGACCGAAGTTGGAGTATTATGGCCTGTAGTGCAATAAGAGGAGATGGCTTGACTGAAGGACTGGATTGGCTGGTCGATGTCATTAAGGAGGAGCATATGTAAACAAAAGGGTGATGGTTGTGCCTAGTAGGGCAGTTTGTATTTAATAGATGAATGTGAAGACTGTAGAATTTGTAGATGATAAGTTTGTGTCACTGTTCAGCTCTGTGTTCAGCTCTGTGTTCAGCACTGTGTTCATCACTGTTGACAGGAGCTCTTCAGTTCGTTTGTTAAAACTCTGAGGTTTATTTTTATTAGTACAGGAGTCGGGTTCAGTTAGGCACTTGACACTTAATTAGGGATTGGACGCTAAGGCGGGGCATTTTGTTCAGTCAGAGGCTATACACTTGGCTGGAATCATCAAACACTTAGCTAGAAGTTGGTCGCTCAATTAGGGGCAATAGAGACAATAGAGGCTTGGCTAGAATCTCGGCTAGAGCCTGAGAGTGTTAGAGCATTAAATGATCAGTTAATGGCATTAGACGATCTCTTGGAGACTTGGAACTCTGCAGAGTTTCTGAAGCTCAACTAGAGGCTGGACGCGGTCAGATCATAGACAAGCAGTTAAAGCACTAGGTATTGTGGATATCAGTTTGAGGTCCAGGCTCAGTTGGAGACAATTAAACTTAGACAGCCTTTCAATTCTGGACAGTAGTCTGTGCTGAACTGGGTACTCGACTGTTGTAATAGCCACATTTGTGAAGTTCCGTCATCACAGCAAACTTAGAAATCTACTCAACGGTCCGTCTGTTTCCGAGTATCTATCAGCCGATCAGTCCAATACTCTAAACACAGTATGCAGCAATATAATGCAACAGACAAAGCTGAGATTCTACAGTCTGGTTCAGTCTAGGTTCAGGACTGACAAAAGCTTAAGTTGTCATTACAAATTCAACTGACCAATGATGCCAAATACATTTGTCTTGACAAACCTTGAACCCTTGAACTTGCAGTCGATCCGCATCATCATATGATAGCAAGTGCCGATTGAATACGGATTGAGCACGAATTGAGCAAGAGTGGATGAGCAAGAGTGGATGAGCAAGAGTGGATTGAGTTCCAGCGGATGAAGAAGGAAAGATCTGACGAGCTGAGCGAGCTGACCGATCGAGTAAAGAATCAATTCAATTGCAGCATCTGACAGCTTACGGCCGACATCTGCAACATGATGAAGCTCATCAAGCTCGTCAAACTATTATACTCATCAATTCAATGATGATTCAGCTTTTTCAGCTCTTTTTCAGATCTTTTTCAGATCATTTCAGTCAGCTGAGTTGACTCAAAGCCGCAGCTCTATCCCAAACAGGCTAGCATATTTAATATTACCAAAAAATATTTGAGTCTGAAAATTGTTACGTAACTGAACAGGGCAAGTTGAAGCGGTCTTTTGAGGTCTAGACCGGGCTTACCCCAGTCTAAGCCAATCATAGCCAACGTCTTTGTAATGGAATTAGGTTCCAAACGGTCCAGAGCAATCGGCGATTGCTGATTTCACAGTGGGGTAATGATTTAACCGCGCTCATAGCGGGGGGATATATAAAAGACTTGATAATCGCATAATTATTAAGGTGGCTACAAGTATTATAATGAGTGATAAGAAAGACCAGAAAGTACCTGTCTATACGGCATCGAACGGTGCGCCCGTTAAAGACCCCCTTGCTTCGGAACGCATTGGAAAGCATGGGCCTTTATTGCTTCAAGATTTTCATTTGATTGACCTTTTGGCGCATTTCGACCGTGAACGGATCCCTGAACGGGTTGTACATGCAAAGGGCTCCGGTGCTTATGGATATTTTGAAGTTACTGATGATGTTAGTGATTTGACTTCGGCTTTATTCTTAAGCGAAGTTGGTAAAAAGACAAAGACTTTTACACGATTCTCAACTGTTGGAGGAGAAAAGGGATCTGCTGATGCTGCTCGTGATCCAAGAGGTTTTGCTACCAAATTCTATACTGAAGATGGTAACATTGATTGGGTTTACAATAATACTCCAGTATTTTTCATTCGAAACCCTTCTAAATTCCCTATTTTCATTCATACTCAGAAGCGCAACCCTGAAACAAACTTGAAAGATGCCACTATGTTTTGGGATTATCTGAGCCAGAATCAAGAATGTGTTCATCAAGTTATGCAATTGTTTAGTGACCGTGGAACTCCTGCTTCTTATCGAAATATGAATGGATATTCTGGTCATACTTATAAATGGGTCAACAAAAAGGGAGAATTTGTCTATGTTCAAATCCATATGATTACCGACCAAGGGATCAAGACTTTGTCAAATGATGAGGCAGGAAAGAAATCTGCTGAGAATCCAGATCATGCCCAACAAGATCTTTTCAACAGTATTGCAAAGGGAGAATTCCCATCTTGGACTGTCTTTGTACAAACAATGACTCCGGAACAAGCTGAAAAGGCTCCTTTCTCAGTATTTGACTTGACCAAAGTCTGGCCTCATGCTGATTATCCTCTTCGTAGATTTGGAAAGTTTGTTCTGAACGAAAACCCCAAAAATTACTTTGCCGAAGTCGAACAAGCTGCGTTTTCTCCTTCTCATACTGTTCCAGGTATTGAAGCTTCTGCAGACCCTGTTTTACAGTCGAGATTGTTTTCTTATCCTGATACTCATAGGCATCGTCTTGGTACTAATTACCAGCAGATTCCTGTCAATTGTCCTTATCATGCTCATAACCCGTTCCAACGCGATGGAGGAATGGTTGTCAACGGCAATTATGGAGCTGAAGCAAATTATCCTTCTTCTATTCAACCTTTAACATATCGGCAAGATATCCAGGGTCAAGAATCTCATGAGAAATGGGTTGGAGAAGCTACTAATTTCCATTGGGCTGCTTCGGTAGCTGATGGTGATTATCTTCAAGCTGAAGGATTATGGAAGGTTCTAGGAAAGCAAAAGGATCAACAGGATCATTTTGTGTATAATGTTGCTGTTCATCTTAAAGATGCTATTCCAGCGGTCCAGGATCGTACTTTTGAGATGTTTTCCAATATTAACAAGGACCTTGGTACGAGAATAAGGGAGGAGACTTTGAAGAGGTCTTCAAGAGAGGGTTTAACTCCTAGATTGTAGGAATTGATGTCATTTATTGTGTTCTAGTAGTGTTCTAGTAGTGTTCTAGTGGTGTTCTAGCAGTGTTCTAGCAGTGGTCTAGTAGCGTTCTAGTAGTGTTCCGATTGAGTGTTATTGCCGATATCGGTGAAGAGCGATAGCCATCCTTATCGGCAGCATTTAATATAGTCGAAAAAGCGATACCTTCTGTAAATATTCAAAAAGACTTTCATAAGACTTTCATAAGTAAGACTGACGATATCGCCATCTGCAATGGCCTCCATTCATTCTGAACTGTTTCTCTAAGTTATCTGCGGGCATCTAAACTCTTCTCGCATCTCCCAAATCTTACGTAAAAACGACCCGAATCCAATATCCGGTTGCTAAATCCTAAACATTAAATATTCCAGCGATTGTCCAGCAGATGGAAGCCCGGTTAGTATTTCGGGGCCAGGTAGGACGAGGATGGACGGGATATATGGGATTGCTTCGGTCGGCTGTGCCTAGAACAGTTGTAGATTCAGGTCAGGTTAGAAGTGTATATTCAAAGGCCAATTGCCTCTGGAGGGCCAATTCCACCACTGTATTGAGCTCAACAGGGCCAACAAAGCTCTTCAAAAGCTCGTTTACCACTTCTCAATACAGATCTTTTCATCGGTTAACGTGGATTGGCAATTGGAGACACACGTTCGTTAATCACAACAGTCCTCGGCAGTCTCAATCAAATGGGTCCAGAAAGTCGAATAACCCTCCTAAACCCTCCTACACTATAGCCAAACTTGTGATAACAGCGGCAGTAACATCAATTGACGATGATAATGATAAGAACGTGAAAGAAAGCCCTTCTAACGGTATAAATCACACTCTACAACCCGAGGAAGCTTCTACTCGCGAACTTGGACTCTATTTAGCTTCTTTAAAAGAAGAAGAAGATCGCAAACATGCCCGAGATGGCAATCATAGTACCTCATATATTATTTATCGACGGCTTCTTACAGCTGTTGAACGGTATTTAATTGATCCTCTTGCCACCTGTTTTCGATTCATTCAATTAGCAGTGCTTTTCGGTCCAGTGATCCTTTCTCTTCCGATCGTTTTCTTGGGTTCTAGATCTGCTTCAAGAGCTAATGAAACTTATGGAGCCGTTCTTTGGTATGAATATCTCACATGGTCGATGGAACTGGCCGGTCCGTCATTTATCAAGGTAATAAACGATGATTCAAGCTATTTCGAAGCTTGGTTAGAATGTTTTTTCTTTTTTATCTTTATCTCTAATCGATGGGGATAATGTATCTATATCTCTTATCCGCTTCTTGTGTTAGCTTGTTGATTATCTACTAACACAGCTTGGACAATGGGCCGCTTCTAGAACTGATATTTTTCCAGAAATGCTTTGTTCTTTTCTATCTAAATTGCATTCCAATGCTCACCCTCATAGCTTAGCTTCAACAAAAGCCACAATTGAAGCGGCTTTTGGAGGAAGAAAGTTTGAAACCATTTTTGAAGACTTTATAGAAGAACCTTTAGGAGTTGGAGCTATTGCTCAAGTATATAAAGCCAGACTAGCCAAAGATCTTTTGGATTCTGGTACTGTCGAGAACAGCGACAGTGCTTTGACAGGAAAGAAAATATCTCAACGATTCGCTGAAACGTTTGAAGGGATCAATATTTATCCTCCTACTGACTGGGTGGCTATTAAAGTATCGCATCCAAATGTAGATAAACTGGTTTCTCGAGATCTTAGTATCATGAGGTTCTTTGCAAATGTTTTCAACATCATACCTACCATGGAATGGTTATCATTACCAGGAGAAGTTCAAATGTTCAGTGAAATGATGCAATTACAATTGGATTTAAGAATCGAAGCTCATAATTTAGAGGTTTTCAGGCGGAATTTCGAAAACAAACCCGAAGTCAAATTTCCCAAACCGTTTATCCAATTTAGTACCAAACAGGTTTTGGTCGAGGAATTTATAGATGGCATCTCAATGTCGAAATTATTAAATGCTTCCGAAGGAAAAGGAGAACTAATTGAAAAGGAGATAGCCAACAAAGGATTGGATGCTTTTTTGGTAGGTATTTTTGCCATGTGAACGCATATATTAACTAGAAAATGCTGTTATTAGACAACTTTATTCATGCCGATCTTCATCCTGGCAATATTTATGTTCGATTCTACAAAAGAACAGTTGGAACAAGCCTTCCAGATCCTTCAGAAATCGAAAATGTTACTAGACATATGCTATCATTAGGGGATGATAAGAAATTATGGAGAGCAGAACTAGATAGGCTTCATGATGAAGGATATCATGCTCAGCTCTGTTTTATAGATGCTGGTTTAGTGACGGAACTAAACGCTGTAAATCGTCGTAATTTCCTCGATCTTTTCGTTGCTATTTCTCAATTTGATGGATATAAAGTAGGAGAATTGATGGTGGAAAGGAGTAGGACCCCTGAAACTGCTCTGAATCCAGAGATTTTCGCTCTTAAAGTACAACGATTAGTATTGGATATCAAGGCAAGAACCTTTGCTTTGGGTAATGTAAGAGTAGGAGATCTTTTAGCTCAAGTTTTGGTCATGGTTCGAAAGCATCATGTGAGAATGGAGGGTGATTTTATAACCGTGGTCTTGTCTATATTGTTATTGGAAGGTATCGGTAGACAACTAGATCCAGATTTGGATTTGTTCAAGAGGTGAGTATACTGGATATAATTACTGTCTAACCAGTTCGCTTCCGATTCTACGACAACTTGGAGCTCAAGAAAGAGCTGCATTGTTCTTTAATGAAGATATGATTTCCATCGTCAAGGTTTGGTTGACAATAGAAGCAAGGCAATTCATCAATGCTTCTATTCAAGATGTAAGTGATATATTGAGGTTGGAGATTGACTAACTTAGATCCACAATCTTGTCAAATACGATTTACTTTGTCCAAATCATTAGGACTTATTTATATAGAAATGATAAATATTATGAAGGCCGAAGATGAAGGCCGAAGGCCCTGATATCGGGATGACCTCGCCGATAGAGATATCGCTATTGATCCCAGCCGATATATCGGCAGTTCGCCAACACTTAAACCTCGAGAACTGCATTATAAGCTCTCCAACTTGAGAATCCAGTCTAATTATCCAGCCCAATTATCCAGCAATAATACTACAATCTAACGTACACATAGATTGTACCTGACACAAGATATTACAGATCTTTTAACAATCAAATTCCAAGCTCATAAACTTAAGCTCACGATTTAGCAAAGCAGCGTACATTTCAGACCACAGATCGAGAACATTACCGAAATTGCCAATTTGTTTGGTATAAAAGATTCCTCATTAAACATTCTTTTGTCAGAGTTTAAAAACTCATGGTTGAGGTCGAAAGTGGCTACGTTTGTTATGAAATTCGGTAGAAGGTAATTCATTTGGCATCTTTACCACAGGCTGGTTTGATTTAGAGTCAATTAGAGTCAATTATCTCCGTACTAACTTTTACTTAGCCTGTCTCGGAACCAAGTTCCCGAATGGAGTCCTTATTATTTGAATTATAAGGCTTTGAAGAAACTGATCAAGGAATTGACTTCTAAACCAGCTGGCGATCTTGGAAATGATGATTTAAATGAAGGAAATAATAATTCGACTTCTTTGTCTGAATCTTCGAATGAAATCAGCGAGGAAACTTTAGCACGTAAATACAAATTGTGAACAACTGCTGTGCTATTATTTATATGGATGAGGGTAGAACTGTGCTGGGATGATGCGATGACCTTTGTTGAGCTGTTCTAGCGCTCATCTGTTCTAGCACTAGAACTGTTTTGGCAGTTGAACTGTACTGGGACTTCTGTGCTAAGGATAGCATATGTTGAGCCTGTATGTTAGCAGCATGTCCAGTATGGTTTTGTCAACCATTCTACTCACGGTTCGCCCTCTCATATCCGATCTGTTTGATTTACTCATTCATTAGCAAGTTATTATATCTTGTTGAATTATAGAATCTATCCTTCACTCTAGCACAGTCCTAGAAGCTTTCTTCTTTCCTGTATTTCTGCCCTCTAATCTTCTGCTTCCCTACTAAGACAGCGTTTTTTTACTCTCTTGACCGTAATATTGAATCTGTGGACGCTTTTTTCAACTCGAAATTCGGCGAATATTCCCGCCGAGTCGCCAACATCTCCTCCACTTATGGCCCTCCAGAGAATTTAAGCGATATCCAGCATGAAGTTGTAGAAGATCTAATAGGTGTTTTACTTGAGATCAGATCCCAGTTGCGAAAGTTGCAATGGTATGCAGAAGTAAATCGCCAGGGTTTTGTTAAGATTTTGAAAAAGTGAGTAAAGCGATCAGAAAACTGGACTCCTTTCTAACGCAGACTTGACAAGAAAGCTCATATTCATACCCAGCTGAAATACCTTGGATCAAAGGTTCTAATTCTTCCATTTTCAAATGGACAAGCTGTTAATGATGAGCTGAATGTAGTCAATGCGTATTTAAGCGCCTTATCGGCGTTAACAGGAGAAAGCGAAGGAGAATTGAGTGAAAAATTGAGAAATGTAACGATTCTGGCTGATAAAAACTCAAGTACTCCTTCAATATCAGGAGATTCTTTAACCAGTATTAAATCCGCTGTTACAATGGATGATTATGCTTCCTTGAAGACTCTTTTACAGGCGAATACTAAAGTTTCTCAGCATGAACTGATTTCGGTGCTTTCCCGGGCAGTTTCATTGCTTTCTTTAACTTGTATTCCTCTTCTTCTTGACTACATTGAAGACCTCGACGAAGTTTCAGAACTTAACGGTCGCAACATCATTCATAGATTCGTTATTGGCCATGGAAGGAAGACTCAAAGCCAAGTAAATGCGTTATCAGCGTCTCGTGATCTGTTTATCAATCCTGCCGAGGTTCCAATGGCTATAACTGGATTGTCTAAAGCATTTGGAAGTGATGGAGCCAATAGTTCAGATGAAGTAGAGGTTCTTACATTGCTCTTGGATCATTTGAGCCCACAGCAAAGAAAATGTCTTGTTTCTCGCGATCAATATGATCGAACTCCTCTTCATTATTCCACTCAATATGGCCTCAAAGCAGTCACACAAGTGATTTTGGACTCTATGAAGAAATGGGATATTTTCTCTGATTCAAATGGTTTACAAGCTCCTTATTGGCTGGATTTAGAAGGATTTACTCCCCTTTCTCTAACAGTATGTGGAAAACACCCTAAAACCTTACAAGTCCTAGTCAATTCCATTGCAGGAAATCTTCAAGGTGGAGGAGATCTGCTGATTCTAGCAGCCAAATATAATGCCTGTGACATTCTAGCCATTTTACTAGAACATTTCAAAGATGTCAACTTTACGCACCAATCTGACCATGAAACGGCTTTATATACTGCTTCCAAGCTGGGATCTGCTGAGTGTACAAGGTTGTTGGTCAAATTCGGTGCTGATACAGAGATAGCAGAGTCTACGTATGATTGGACCCCTATCTTTGCTGCTTGTGTCGAAGGGCATTTGGATATTGTAAAGATTCTCATTGATGCAGGAGCTGATTCGAGTAAATTAGATGGTTCTGGTTGGAAGCCTGTAGAACATGCTTGTTTAAGAGGTCATTTAGATATCGTTGATTTGATTGAACAAACTTCAAGGCCTTTGTTACTGTCATCTCTAAGTGCTGAAGTTAGTCCTCCTTCACGAGCTTCTTCACCTCCTAGTCTCGGATCTACTTCTCCACCTATTTTGAAAACTTCTCCTATTAAAACGTTTGGACATCGATATTTAACCGACCAATCCCTAATTCTTATAACTCTTGGATCGATGGACTTACGGCACAAGATTGTTCCAGTTCAATTGGAACGAGTGCCATTTTCTAAAGCACATTCTACTCAGCTTGATACTGCTTTATCATTGGTAGTTAGAACTGTCAACTGTCAGAATGAGCCCGTGGTGTTGGATCTTCCTTTGGGTGCCAGTCAAGTCACAGATCAAGTGCAATTTTATGCTGAAGACCCTTCAAGTGTCAAATTATACTTTGATATTGTCCAAACATATAATTGGAATGGCAACAAGACTCCTCTCGGCCGAGCTGTAGCTTTATTGCCCAGTCTTTATACTTCTGTTGGACTTTTTAAACGTAGTCTGCATCAAACTGTCACACTACCGATTCTTGAATGTGAAACTTTAGAAGTCATGGGCACGCTTAATTTCAGCGTCTTGATAGTCACTCCTTTTTCACACCCTAAAATGGGCATAGAAAAGCCTTCTACTTATTGGAAATCGCTTATTACAACCCGAGTAATTGGTCATAGAGGTCTTGGGAAGAACTCTACAAGTAAACAGAGTTTGCAATTGGGCGAAAACACTCTAGAATCATTCATTCAGGCTGCTAGTTTAGGAGCAAGTTATGTGGAGTTCGATGTACAACTGACTAAAGATCATGTACCGGTAATTTATCATGATTTCTTAGTTGGTGAGACCGGTATTGACATTCCAATGCATTCCTTGACTTCAGAACAGTTCCTTGGCATGTCGGAAAAGAGAGAAACTAGTCCATCAAGGAATCCAAGAAGGGAACAAGCGATTATATCATCGACTCGTAAGCCTCGATCCATGAGTTTATTTGACTCTGCAGAGACAGATGACTATGATATTATGAATGAGAGGATGAAGTTCACTCGAGACTTTAAAATCAAAGGATTCAAGGGCAATTCTCGTGGAATCAGCATCCAATCGCCTTTTACTACTCTGGAACAAGCTTTTAAAACGCTTCCAAAGAATGTTGGCTTCAACATTGAATGTAAATATCCCATGCTGGATGAATCTGAAGCTGAAGATATGGAATCTTTTGCTATTGAATTGAACCTCTGGGTCGATACTGTGCTTAAATGTGTTTATGATCTTGCAAGTGGAAGGGATATCATTTTTTCATCATTTCATCCCGATATTTGCTTGATGTTGTCATTAAAACAGCCTTCTATCCCGATACTTTTCCTCACCGAAGCAGGAACGGCTCCAATGGCAGATATAAGAGCTTCTTGCATTCAAGAAGCCATTCGATTCTCCAAAAGATGGAATCTGTTGGGCATTGTCAGTGAATGTACTCCATTGATCAAATGTCCTAGACTCGTGAGCGTGATTAAAGAATCCGGCCTTGTCTGCGTGTCATATGGAACCTTGAACAATAATCCAAGTAATGCTCGTATGCAAATGGCCAGTGGAGTCGATGCTGTTATTGTAGACTCTGTATTGGCTGTGAGAAAAGGATTAACTGACGAAGCTCGTGATCATCGCACAGAAGTCAGTCAGGCTTAGAATATTGAGCTTTTATTTATTAGCTACTACTATATAGTAACGCGTGCATCACGCGTGGCTTGTCTACTCAGTGGTCTTTTCAGGAACAGAGGTTTCTGATTTAGGTATAGCACTGTATCCACCTGAGGCAGTTGCTGGTGCTGTAGTTGTAGCGGTTTCAGTAGCAGGAGCATTTGTCTTTTTCAAATCGGCTAATCTTCTTGCTTCAACATGAACATCGCCTACATTCTTAACCAAATCAGTGTAGAAGGTTCTTATTTTATGGCCAGTAGGAGTCTCAAAAGTCTTGTCCAGATATTTCTGCAAGTTATCCGATTGTTTCTTATAACTGTCTGAAAGATTATAAGCTTTATCAGTTGCTTCAGCCTTGGATTGAACATGATATTTGTCGTCAAAGTCCTTTAAGAATTTAGTGAATCTGGACGAGATTCCATGTTTTTGATCGACTTTAAGACCTTGTTCAATGACTTTATCTCCTAGTAAATAACCATGACTCAAATATTCAGCCAAAATGGCGGATTTGGGCTTATATTCTTGAGGAATATCTGTTCCTGCAGGATGTTCTTCCAAAGTAGATTCTTCTCGGGGAACCGTTTCATCATCATATCCTTTCTCAGCAGTAACAGTGACTTTATTTCCAGCCAATTCGGAGTCACTTAACAACAAAGCAGTACGAATAGCAGCGGCCTTTTCAAATACTACAATTGCAGTTTGAGATTTCTCACTGGCATCTTTTGAAAGGCTGACCGACTTGACTTTTCCACAGAACGAGAAAAAGTCATTGACTTGAGTTTGAGTAGTCTCAAGGGAAAGATTATGAACAGTTATCGAAGTCATAACAATAATAATAATAATAAAAATAATTAAAAGAGATTGATGAAGTTAAATAATGGGATATAAAGGCTTTTATAAACTAACTTGGCAGTGCTGGCACGAGTTATTCTGAGCTTGTTTTAAGCCTCGATGAGAAACAGCAACCCATTAAGGTTCCTAATTCAGTAACTGATTTCAGGATCGACGTCCTGGGAGTTGGGGCGTGGAGAGTTTGTGGAAGCTAAACGCCCCGTGCAGTGCCCGTGCTAATTGTACAACGTAGTCTGATATGGTAAATCTTTGTAGCCAGTTAGACTGAAAGCTTTATTCTAAACCTAAGAATTCATTATTTGCAATTGCTTTCCATCTACATTGCTGTACAGCATCTTTTAAATAGCAACCCTATGTGAAACCTGGAGGTTGGAACTTGAAATAACTGGTGATCATCATCCCACTTCTACTTCGAGGCGATAAGAATATCATTGTTTCACATGCCAGTAGCTATTGAGTTTTCAAAGTATCACGGTGGCAATCGACAATGGACAATCAACAGCTCAACAGTTTATAAGCTTAATAAAGTGGCGTTGTGACTAGTTAATGACTTGTTCTGACTACTAACCTTTAGATACTGCTACACAGCCGCTCGTTGATCATCTTTCTGTAGGCAGAGTGAAGAGCCGACATGATGTGATATGGCATCTTGGTTAATGAGGCTGCAATTTATGTCTAGAATACTGCTGCTGCAACTTATGTCTCAGTATTCTAGAATCAATTGCTATTTCAAATGATAAAAATATATGCCTCGAGCCGGAGTCGAACCGACGATCTTATCATTACTAGTGATACGCCTTACCAACTTGGCCATCAAGGCCAACGCTTTGACAAAAATATTTTAATTCGGTAATATGCACGGCTGAAAATCGTACCCTAACCCTGGAGAACTTGATAAAAAATGGAATGTAATTGGAAGCTCCGGTCTGGAACTATAATCGCTTGGACTCACTCATAGAACAGTTTTATATTGGCATACCCATGCCAGTCCCGACCGCGCTCATAGGGAATTGGAATAGTATTTGAGGATTTAGAATAGAGCAGGGGATACTCAAAATTTTCAGCGCAATAATGTCATCAACGAATGGTATGCTATCACAAAAAAGCTGCGGAAAACCGCCAGCGAAGACAGCATAACAAACTGGGAAACAAACTACAACAATTCTGAGAAGGGTCACTTTTATCGAACCATCACTG